>OX421363.1:13654347-14854347 GCA_949126925.1 Cheilosia vernalis
CCCAACAAGAAAACGGCCATTTGCCTGCCACATGGATTTTTTTAGCCAGAGGCAGGTGCATATAAAATGTACAAACATTGAGGAAATGTTGTTTTGTGTGCGTTTATAATTAATTAATTGTTTGTGTTGTAATATTTAAATGGTTCATTGAAAAAGTTTGGTGAAAATAATAAGAAACGGATTTGCAAATTTCAAGATGTTTTCGCCCCTAACTATTGGCACTGCCATTCTGGTTTGCTACATAATAAAGTTAATATAGTTACATGTAGGTAGATACAACTTAATAAATATAACGATTATAGTGCATATGGGAATATACCATAATCGTACAAGGCGAGTGTTGCGACAAGTAACTCGACTTACGCGAATTGTTCGACTCGCTAACGATAATAGGCCTATAAATAGCAACCTCCCAGTTTTTGTGTGCTTTGAAATTTTACAGTAATGCTCAAAACACATGTGCAGAAATTCTGTACGCAGCGCAGAGTGCAGTGCTGCAAGTAAAACAGATGTGCAGAAAATTGTTTGATATCTATTGCATCAGCTTGTATGGCAACTGTCTTTCGCCAATTAAGCAGCTGATGTGTTTGCAACCAAAACAAAAACAAACACAACCAGTAGTGTCAAAAGCCGATGATGCCAAATCCTTGGAATTGCAATTAATTTCTTTTGTGTTGTGGTATGTTTGAATTTTGCAGCAAATTTCGAAATAGAGACATGTTGCAGTACTGCAGTGAGTGCAGAATTTCCGTGTGTCTATAACCATATCAACATGGGTATGCTAATCTTGCTGCGCAGTGAGTTCTGCACATGTGTTTTGGGCATAAAGGACATTGGTCTCTTTGAGACGCGTAATGGTAACAAAAATTTCAAATAGTTACCATCTTATTGGAATGGAATTTATCGACACAAAACTGAGTCAAATATACCGTTTGGTGAATATAATTAAAAATAAATTTGGATAATAGTCACAAATTTCTACATGGGCATGGCTTTAGTTCGTTTTAGAAAGTGGCCATAGTTATAATTTGAATGTGAATTAAAGTCACTCGCAGCATTCTGAATAATTTAAATTATATAACTCCAAAAACTAATAATGCATGTTTCTTAATACATACGTATATCGACATAGATGCATACATAGATATATTAAGATTACAGCGACTAACCAGAAAAACCCCATGCTTGGAGTCACTGTTGGATTAGGAGTAGGTGCGAATTTGGGTTGACGCAAATATTCTTTTGGATTTAAAAAATCTTTATCATTAAAAAAAATGTACACATACCCAAACTCGCACCTACTCCAAATCCAACAATGACCACAAGCAGGGGGGTTGCAGAGGGCGGCATGCCCCCCCCCCCATATGTTCCTAACTGCTTATGTATGTGTAGGTATATGTAAATACATGTAAGAAATAAAAGCAGGAAATTATAATGAAAATTTAAAGTGAAATGCTTCCAGAGCTGAAAAACATTTTATGGCATTATTTCACATTCGAATGTGAGTTAACACCATATGGCGTTAGTTCACATTTAAGTAATGGTTTAAGTTCTTATTTGAAAATCTCAATCCCTAGCTGCATACAAAGAAAAGCTCACGGCTGGGGTCCTGTTGGGACTAAATTATATGTATGATATTTGGTCACCTCAGAATCTTAGCTGTTATGCTTTTACATTTCTGCATCCGCTGATTCTGTTAACACCAAAGTAAGAATTTGCAGAAGTGATATAAGAAATTGTTTTATTTATGTTATCTCAAGACCTATCTAGTTACAAAAAAAAACTCACGGCTGGGGTCCTGTTGGACTGTTGGTACTAAATTATATGTATGATATTTTAAGCTTTTACATTTCGGCATCCGCTGAAACTGTTAGCACCGGAGTTACAATTTTACAAAAGTAATTAATCTACAGTATCCCAACTGTTAACACGAGAGTGAGCATTTTACATACATTTAAATAAAAAAATGTTCAAAACCAAACGGTTTATTGCTGATAATGTTCGGAATATTCATAACACCGCATGGGTACTTAGCCCTCTACTGAATGTTGAAGTTGCGACTGCTTACAAAACCGCTGCGCATTCAAGTGATTCAAGTTAGTATTACTATGCAAATGACAAATTTGTTTCGGTTCACTGTAATCATAATCACTTAAATCAATGTATAAGATAAGCCGGCCAGAGTGGATAAAAGTAGCAGATAATAGAATTGCACTCCTCTATTATCTGCTGCTTTATAGATTAGTTAAGTTAAAAGTCTTGTTGTGAAGTGGAAAAATGTCGGAGGACTGCACGACGCACATTTTTTTATTTAAGTATAGCTGTGCTTAAACTTGTTATTCATCTGACAACCATCAACTACATACTGTGACTGATAGTCTCATTGCTTTATGTTCCTGATAGAAAAAAGCATATGTTCCTGGACTGCAAAACAAAAACGATGCAGCTACTAACCAACAAATAATCGATGACGACAAAAGTGAATCGACATCAACCTCATAAGGATGGAACGAAGTAATAGTATTACGAGTAGCATTCCTGCTGGGAAGATAACTTGTTCTTTTTACTTTGAGCTGCGGTGGATACCAGTAAAAGCCGGTGGTCGCGTGGGAATGATAAAAAAACGATATTAGTGGTTTTGACAAGGCTGTCCTCATCCTCCTTCGCTTTTTCACTCTGTCAAACGCCATTGATTATGAAATTTTATACGTGGACTTATAGAGGAATCGGCAACAGGAACAAAAAATATGTAATTTCCACAACGTTGGGTAAATATTTATATGGACTACAGATCGCCCTGTTAGTAACCTGGCTTATACGCAAAATATTGGAAAACAAATTACACACAGCATTGCATGGCTGCACAATGTTCACAACAAAAAAAAATCAAGCGAATATTATGTGAATGGCAGTAAAAATGGTTCTTAACTATTTCCCTATGTCTATTAATATATAAGATTCATTTTAGTTTTCCCTTGAGATATGTATTTACGAATTTAGAAGAGCGGATGTTGCAGTTCTGGGGGACTTACCGGACCGTCTGTCATCTTTGTAACTGTCCTTGTGGACGGAGCGGCTAAGCGAATTCGCTTCAAACTTTATGTGGCTGACGACCAGTCTAGTTTCATAGCAAGCAAAGCTAAGCAAGCTATTGTAGTTATTTCCCGCCACATATAATTATGAGAGTGCTTTAATGAATATGCTGCAAAAATTATTGTCACCCTTCACGAATGCAGCTTCAACATTAGCGGTGATGCGGACAACTATTCCTACTATATGAATTTAATTTAAAAACCACCCAGCGCTAATAGAATTATATTTAAATATCGATTGATGGAGTTTAACGGCCATTTAGATTGGCGATTTTCAACTAAATTAAACTGTCGTTTCTATTGTTAAATGCAATTACAATTAATGCAACTCAGGGATGAAGTATACTTAACGCGTTGCACATTATAAACGATATAATGGCCGCTTTTGACTTTCCTATAATATAATGAAGCTAAAGTCTGTAACGTGTTGATGTAGTGTGTATATGTATTCCTGACGTTGACATCACATTTTGACTTTTCAAACCAGTGAAAGTGCTATGGATATCATATTCTTCATTTGAATGCTACTTACACGTTCTATAGCGATGCGGATGCGTGTCTCATGCGGAGGAAGTCCGCTGGGATATGTAAAGAGAGAAATGATACTGCTCTTCACCTCAAGGGCTGAGACTAGATGGATGAACCTGACGAACTGTGTCATTTCAAGGAAGATCTGGCCAACCTACGATGATGCCAGAAATAAAACCTCTTAGCTAGAACGAGTACTTAAACACAGGTATTTTTAAAACATAGTTATTATGGGTAAGGAAAAATTGTGTTCAACTTCGAGTGAATAAAATGGGCCTTAAACTCTTATGTATACCGGTTTATATTGTCGTAAGTATACTGCAAGAAAAAGTTTCGCTGGTATAAGTTCACAGATTCATACAAGAGAGACTTTGCAAATTTGTACGGAAAAATCAATTTTTGTTTGAGTTTTCCATTAAAACATTCAACATACAAAACTGAGCAAAGGTGAAGGTTGAAAAGTAAGGCCATCTGACTCAATAAAGAGCTTGACTCTAAAGTATGAACACCCAGAGAAAAAACAACGTAAAATCAAAGTAAACCACTTTAAATCAAAGATTTTTCGGAACGATTTAGCTTCGAATACGAAAATTTTAAAATCAAAGTGATATGACATTAATTCAAAATGCTTTCCCACTTTAAAACGAATTTATTTCTACCACGCTTTTACCTTGATTTTAAGTGGAATCATCGTTGAATCAAATTCGTTTATCTTCAGAACAACGTTTATCAACTTTGATACAACCCTAATGCATCTTAGATTAAAATGCATTCAACTTTAAAAATAATATGCTCTAACTTTAATTTGATAATGAAGCATCGTACAATCAAATGCGTCCGACTTTAAAATCACTATGGATACATTTTGATTTAATCACAGTGCATTTTAGTTTCAAATATACCCAATTTTGAATATACAATGTTTCAACTTTAATTTAACTTCTTTCAATTATTGATTTAAAATGAAACCATTTTGAATTATCATTTTTTAACTTCAATCTAACCATGTCGCATCGTAGATTTAACTGCTTTCGACTTTGAAAATATCACATTAAATATTTAATCCAACCATAAGAAAATACAGCAATTCAGAATTTATAAATTTTATTTCCAACAAACACAATTACATAAAGTTCTTAAATTTATTTACTAAAATATCTTATTTACTAATGTAGGTAGGAATCTATCTCTAAAATAAGTTTATTTTTTGGCTAAATAAAATTATTTTTAAAATAGGGTTTTCCATTGTTTACAGGGCATAAATGTAATTAATTTGTCTATTACCTACTTAAGATTTCAGCCTCATATGAAATTACAGCTGCCGGTGAATTTGTCGACTCTGGGGCTGCTAATTAATTTGGTTTAAAGTTGTTGTTTTTCAACCAATTCAGAACATTTGAATCAAGAAACCCCAAATCGTCCTCAGTTGGATCCTATAATATATTTTATACATATCCGTTAATAATTTTAATTTTTGTCAATAATTCTTACCTCCTTTTTTCTCCAAGCAAGCAAGCTGAAGGTCTTGCGATTGATTCAAATTGAAAATATCCAATAATTGTCCATTTTCGTCAACGAAACTAATTTTTTCCATCTTTTCACTTTGCACGAAAAACACGATTGAGCTTACTACCGCGACACTTAGCTGTATTTCCCTTTTCACAAGAATGAACCCGTTTTTCTCTTAATCTACGTTGATCGTTATTAAAATGAGTAACATCAAAGTAAAAATAAACATGATCTACTTTGATTCTACATCGCTGTCACTTTAAACTGAATATGCAACAACTTAAATCAACGTTGATCCAAATTTGAAGTTACATTGTAGGAAAAACAATGTACACAAAAATAAATAGGCAACATTTTGAAGTAGATGGTGTTTCAAAATAACTATGCAGTACTTTGAAAGTACGTTAATGACACGTTGAAACTTAATTTTTGACAAATATTAGCATGTTGCACTTTAAAACAACGTTGAGAATACTTTAAATATTACAAAAAATTGTTTCAATGTAAAAGCGACTACGTTTCACTTTGAATCTATGTTGCCTATATTTAAAATAACATTACCTATTTAAATCAAATAGTTTTCAACGTTAATTTAAATATGCTTCAGGTAACTTTATTCAACGTAAAATCAAATAGAACATAGTTAATTTTAGAATTCATTTTTTCCCTCAGTGAAACAAAGCAACTCGTCCAAACTAGACGGTCAACTTCTGTGCACCTACCCGATTTTCCAAGCAAATTTTGGATGATAGCAATCGTTCGTGCGCTTTTTTGTCCTGTCTGTGAAAGTCTAAATACGTACTATTTATGGCCGCCGGGTGTCACTTTTTCAACAACAAACAATTCGTTAATGAATTATAACAATAAATGTAAAAAGAATAATGCCTCTATTATATGGAAGACAACTACAACCAAAACAAGGTTGTCTTTCTCCAATGGGGATTATCGATTACGACTAGTTGTCTGTTAAAGGACAACCATAATCCTATGAGTAGACAACTAATAAAATAGTTGCCTTTTCAGTTGTGTGTATGTATTGTAGAAGACAACTGAGTTGTGTTGGAGTTGTCCTGAATGTCAAAATCAGACAACTGCTTTTTATCAGTTGTGTTTCATTTTTCGAACGAAATATGGATAAGAAAATGTAAGTACCTAGGAGTAAGAATTAAAAAAGGATAATAGAAAGTGTGTTTTTAAAAGTTTAAAAGTCACCAAACCAGCGCAGTTTGATCGGCTGATCAACCTAATTGGCCAGAGGAAAAGGACAGTAATTAAAAATTTTTTTTTACGATTGGGAAAAAATAGCTTTGGAGCTCAACAGTATCGGCCCACCTTCAAGGAGCGGAAATGAATGGCAAAGGGTTCGTTAATGATGCGAACGCGAAGTAAGAATTTTTCTACATACAAAATATTTTTGCAGGTTTTGGCCAACTTTAAAAGAAAACTGGCCAAGAATGAGCAAAGCCTGAGAACAACCGGGTGTTGTCCATCTTCCAAATGGAAGAAAGTGTGATAGGGTTGGTGGAGCTGCAAAGTGCGGTGAACCCAACTGGTTCGACCTTCGACTTCAGCGACAAACTAGCACTTCGAAGACGAGAATTCAAGCGACGAAGAGAACGTGCAACCGGAAGGTGAACGTGAAGATCCTGTGGTAGCTTCTACGTTCGCTCAATCTCTAAGAGCACCTAACAGGAGGAAAACGATGAATAAGATTGAAGAAGAACGAATTGCCTACCTCAAAACGCAAAATGAGAACCAAACGAGTATGCTGAAAACAATAAGGGAAATCGAAAAAGTAAATTACAATAACTATGTTCTATGTTCTATGTTTTTCTTTAATTTATTCTTTAAATAAATTCACAAAATTGACATTTAACCGCTGATTTTGATTTCCAACATGCTCCTAAAAGATGGCAATTTATTTTTTAAAGACAACTGAAAAGAGTTGTCTTGCATAATACGAAAAATTTGTTTGGTTGTCTCACAGTTGAGTTGTCATGGTGACAACACAACTATAAGTTGAGGAAATGTGACAGAGATACTTCAGCAGCTGACAAACGATGTGACGGCGACAGGTGCTCCAGAGGGTTTCCAAAGCCATAGTTACAGCAGCGAATATCAAACTGAGAGACTGCATCTAAACAAAGTTACAACAGGGAACATCAAACGTTTGGGAGGGCACACTCTCAAAGAGTTTAGTGCAAATGCCGTCTGCCATAGTACAAATAAAAAAACTATCAATTTAAGTCCTCGGAATTCAAAATATTGTCTCAGGATTATCTAATAAGTCATTGTATGCAGATTTTTATAGCTTTATCAACAAGCACGATATTATTTTTTTGTATGAAACTTTTTTAACGGAGAAACTTTTAAGTTCTTTTGAAAGTACATTTTTAAATTATGAATTTGTGTGGGTACCTGCTGTTCGACATAATATTTATTAGGGGAAGAGCTAGTCTAGTGGGTACAAACGTGATCGGGAATATATTAAATATAATTTTAGAGTACTGAATGGCCTAAACGTGCTGGATTTACAATTTGACAACAAGAGCTTCAGAATAATTCCAATGTACATATATTTGCAACCACTGGGAGCGAGATTTCGAAGGACTGCAGGAATTGGCTATGTGCGAAAATATGCTAAATATACGATGATCATCGGTGATTTCAATGCAAAAATCAGAGCACAAGTCGAAGGATAACATGTGTAATGGAAGAGGCTATAAGCTATTGGAATTTTGTAACGATTTTGGGTTGCGCATACAAAACGCACCAAGCGAATCAGATGGGTATGGAAACATAGGCCTATTATCGTTAGCGAGTCGAACAAAAAATCCAGCGAATGTGACTGGTTTGTATTATGATTAGCGAATTGAACAAAATTCATTAGCCTGAACTGTCAAACCGCTGGCGAACGTAAAGTCGCCTTATTGGGGTTGGCAAATTTGTGAAATTTCATTCGCCTTAAACCTCCAATTTCAGCGAACAAAAGTATTTGGTGAAACCATAGCCGAATGGAATTTATGATCCAGAAAAATGAATGGAAATTCAAGAAAAGTGTATAAAACCCATTCAATTCATTTGGGAATATATATTTAATGAAAATCGCCTCTTATAGTTTCGAAAGAACCAATTCCAGCCAAATCCAGAAGCAATTTGAGCTCATGGAACAGAACCCAGACATAGCCACTCCAATGTATGTTTCGTCCACACAGCCAACCACCCCAGGAAATCCAGTTTTAACGAAAAATGAGCTCCTTTCCTATTGTTTTTATTTTCGGTCATTTCTGTGTTTATCCATTTTTTTGCACCTCCGTACTGATTTCTTCAAAAAATAGATTAATATTGCTGATCATTATTAAGGCACACAATTTTTTTATTTTGAATTCTTTTTGTGTTGACATAAATGTTTAAATTGTCGTCATTTTCGTTTTTATTATTCTGGCAGCCCTTGATTTCTGGACTTACGCGAATTGTTCGACTCGCTAACGATAATAGGTCTATTAATTTTCATATTGCGACAGGGTGCATCGGTGATCGATCTAAGCCGCATAGGAGGGGATTGGAATTTATACGTTAAAGATCTGGAAGTCGGAGAAGTAACGTAAAAATGTGGGTGCGTATGGCAGCTCCCGTTGTTGTATGTCTCGAATTCTCCAACGTAAGTAGGCAAAAAAACGTGGTTTTTGTATTTGAACAGCTTTCTTTATTGCTTAGAGATTAGGTCTTACGTAGTTGAAGGTTGATTCAAGAAGAAAAATAGAAGACAAACAAAGAAAAGAGGTACACCTTAAAGTTATAAAGCTAAAAGTCGAATTCATAACAGCGGCATCTTAATTTTCACAAAGGAAACAGTATCTGAGTACTCAACGAAATAAAAGTAAATAACTATATGCTTGGATCAGAACTGTTTAATGAAAGTACAATTTCTTCTGGCGTGAACATTGCCGGCCGCCTTGCATCGACGCCATATAGATGCTAAGGCTCTACCGTATTGAAAGTACATCACTTATAAATCTATATCGTATTAAATAACTATTTACTGCAATAATATTTTGTTTAACAAGAGATTAACAGATGTAATTTAACAATTAAAATGTTGTTAGGCTAGTGTATATATGTACTCGAAGATCAGTGAATAATGGTTTATATCAAACATTTCAAGATTAACCTATCAATACACCTACGATCTAAATACCATGAACAAAAAATAATTTACGAAATGGGGGAAAAAAAAAACAAGAGTCACAGTGAAACATTTGAATAAAAATAGAACTGCTATCTAATGTGCAGATAGAATGCATAAGGCGTTTTTCTTTTTTAGTTCAGAGCTGAGCACTGAACAGAGTTCGAGCATTATGAGCGCGCTCTGAACCATGCGTACTCAGAGCGTTCAGAGGATGTTTTGTTTTTCCTGCTTTTTTTGCCCTTCAAATGTGACTGGAAAGGTGCATGTACATGTGTAGTGTACTCAGCTTTTTACTCAGGATGCTCAGTCAATTTATTCTGAGCTCATAGAGCGCGCTCTGATCATGCTCTGAGCGAAAAAAGAAACACAACTTCGAGCTCTGGAGTGTCTGAGCTAAAAAAGAAACACGAACTTTTTGTAACGGGTGATTTTTTAAGAGGTTTAGAACTTTAAAAAAAAAAAAACACAAAAAATTCGAAAAAATTAATGAAATATTTATTTGAATCGATAGTTTGAACCTTGCAATTTAATGTTTAAAGATAATTTCATGCAAATGTTGACCGCGGCTGCGTCTCAGGTAGCCCATCCGCTGAGTCCAATTTTGGCATACTCTTTCACACATATCGGATGTTGGCTTCCAGTGCGTCAATCGAAGCGGGCTTGTCCCTATACACATTAGCCTTGACATACCCCCACAAAAAATAATCTAATGGTGTCAAATCGCACGATCTAGGCGGCCAATTGACCGGCCCGAAACGTGAAATTAACTGTTCACCAAACTCGCCTCGCAATTGCGCCATTGTTTCGCGTGCTGTGTGGCATGTGGCACCGTCTTGTTGAAACCACATATCATGCAAGTCAAGAACTTCCATTTCGGGCAAAAAAAAGTTTGTTATCATCGCTCGGTAGCGTTCACCATTGACAGTAACGCTGCGATTCGCATCATCTTTGAAGAAATATGGCCCAATAATGCCGCCGGCCCATAAACCGCACCAAACAGTGGCTTTTTCGGGATGCATTGGTAGCTGTTGCAATGCTTCTGGCTGATCTTCATTCCAAATGCGGCAAATTTGCTTATTTACGTACCCATTCAACCAAAAATGAGCCTCATCGCTGAACACAATTTTTCGAAAAAAGCGCGCGATGAACATTTCGAACCGAGCACGAATTTTGATAGTAAAATTCAATAATTTGCAAGCGTTGTTCATTTGTAAGACGATCCATGGTTAAATTGCAAACCAAACTGAAGCTGTTTGACAGTGACACAAGATACTAAACAGTAAACACACGTCAGCTGTCAAAACCAGTGTTGCCAAAACCAAACCAGCTAAAAAATCACCCGTTATAACAGTTCAGGTTGTGCTCTGAACTAAAAAAGAAAAACGCCTATAGTTTAGCGATTGGTCTCGTCATTACACCGTGCTGGGTTCGAATATCGACTACACGAACACGGCTATCACTCCAGCGATATACTTTTATGACACGACCCATGCGCCATTCGTTTGGGAGAAGGTTCTGATCTGTTATCACCACCAAGACATCTAATTCAATATTTCGCTGTGGAGGGTTCCATTTCTAGCGTTTGTGGAGTTCTATTAAGTATTCGTTCTTACCTGCGACATGACTGCTGATGGAGAATCTTAAGTTTTCTCCATCTGTTTATGCAGCTTAATGAGGAATCACTGATATCAGGTTCGGGTGGAGCCAATAATATCAGAAGGCTTCTCGGAAATAGGTGAGATAGGTCGAGAACTGAGACAAGACTCTATTTTAGCCGAGGGGGAAGTAATCAGGTGTATTCAAGGAACTTTTCTGTGCGTATTCATGGTGAATCATAGTGTATCACAGTATATTTAAACGAATTCGCATGCAATCACAAGTAGAAAATCTGTAGTCAAGGACTACTCAAAAATATTGATTACTTCCCCTTCGATTTTAGGTAAAAGGGTAGAGAACTCTTCAAACGTGAACTTCTGTTCACCGGCAACCTTTCTCAAAGCTATTGACTCCAGCCTCCCAAAGTATTGAGTATTAGTGAATGGCAGTGAAATTGTTGTTCTTTCACGTGGCAACGCTGCCATAATTTGGGTTCGGACTTGTTTTCTATTAACGGTGCAGACTTTGCACTGACGAATCAGCTTCTTCACTAAATTTTTGATTCTGAGTATCCAATATTCACATCTGATTAATCGGATCAATAGTTGATTTTCCCCGTGGACAGAAATCTTATGAATAAATTCAACAATTAGGGTGGTGATGTATGCAATATACGGTAATATTACCGGATTCACAAGGCTACAGAACCCGAACCGAAGCCTGTAAGGACGAACAAGGGAACATCGTGATAGAATCGCGGTCGATGCTGAGGATATGAAAGAACCACTTCTGCAGACTGTTTAACGGCGATGACGACTTAAATTCCGCTGTTAGGCAGAATGAACCGTTCAACCTGGACGATGAGGATCAACAATACCGTCTACTCGACCTGGACGAGGTGAAAATAGCTATATCTAAACTGAAGTCCAACAAAGCCGCTGGAGCAGATGGCCTAGCCGCCGAGCTGTTCAAAGCGGCAGGCGATGACTTGGTTAGGAGCATGCACCAACTCATCTGTAAAATATGGTCGGAGGAAAGTATGCCCGATGAATGGAGCCTCAGCATTGTTTGCCCGATCCTCAAGAAAGGAGAAACTCTGAACTGCGCCAATTACAGAGCCATCAGTCTTCTAAACATTGCCTACAAGATCTTATCTGCCGTTTTGTGTGAACTCCTGAAGCCTTTCGTAAACAACCTGATTGGTCCATATCAGTGTGGCTTCAGGCCAGGAAAGTCCACCATAGACCAAATATTCACACTGCGGCAGATCTTGGAGAAAACCCAGGAACTTCAAATCGATACCCACCACCTTTTCATCGACTTTAAGGCCGCCTATGACAGCATTTATAGGGACGAACTATACAGAGCAATGTCTAGTTTAGTCCGTTTGTGCAGGATGACGATGGAGAATGCACGCTGATCCATCAAGGTCGGTAAAGAACTTACCGAGACCTTCGATGCCAAAAAACGATTTAGACAAGGCGATGCGCCGTCATGTGACTTCTTTAACATCGTTCTTGAAAGAATAGTGCAAAACACAAACGCCAACGCCTCTGGTGTTATCAAAAGTCCGTCCAGTTACTTGCATACGCCGATGACATTGACATAATTGGCAGAACGCAGCGTGATGTTAATGGCGCGTTTGTGAGTATTGAGACTGAGAAAGATGGGTTTGGCCGTTAATGAGGGCAAGGCGAAGTATATGCTGTCAACTAAAAAGGACACCCAACACCGACGGCTCGGACAGAACGTCATAGACAGATATAACTTTGAGGTGGTTAAGGATTTTGTCTACCTAGGCTCCGCTCCGCTTGCCAATCGCTCTTTCTTTGGGCTAAGAAGGCAATTGAGTAGCAAAGCAATCTCTCGAACAACTAAAGTGACCCTTTATAAGACCCTTATCATCCCAGTTCTGCTATATGGCGCAGAGGCATGGACTCTATCAAAAGCGGATGAGGTAACTCTCGGTTGTTTCGAGAGAAAAAGTCTTCTTATTTTTGGTCCCGTCTGCATTGACGGTGAATGGAGAAGGAGATTTAAGGTGGCGCACGCAAGTGGAAGGGGACCATAACCAACTTAGCGTGCGAAACTGGAGACAGCTAGCTAAAGATCGCGCTGGCTGGAGACGCTTATTGGTTGAGGCCCAGGTTCACCCCGGACTGTAGCGCCACCTTAAGTAAGTAAGTAAGTATTACCGGATATCGTTCGTTGTAGGAAAGATCGGCTTGCGCTAATCTCCCATTAATCCGAAGAAGTTTTTCCGAATCCATCATTGGGTTTAAATTCAATAAAATTGATTTTGCTGGTATAGGCTGACCTTTTAATAAGCACGAATACTCAGTGGGAAAGTATGCAATTTGTGTAAGGCGTAAAATGAGATTTTTTGAACACATTATTTCATTTCGATATAATTGGTGGTTTTGGTAAATAGTTGTGGACCTTAACCGTGCGTTAGTACGATGAACGAAACGAAGGACGTAGCACATAACATGAAGAGCTTTAGTATACGATGAAAATCTTTGAAGAATGTCTTTGATATTAAAAGAGATTGTGGTGTGGTTGGCCTTAATAGGTCTTCTTTCAAGATCCTGTTCATTAGGACATAAAACCAATGATGTTGGCCATGATGCTTCATCCTGACTGAGCCAATGAGGGCCATTCCACCACAGGTCATTCGCCTTTAGTTCTGTCGGGATTAACCCTCGAGTAGCGAGATCCGCTGGATTGTCAGCGGAACGAACATGCTTCCATTTCGTGTTGGCAGTATTTGTTTGTATAAGAGATACTCGATTGCCAATAAAATTTCCCCATGTAGTAGGAGGCTTCTCAAACCAACACAAAACAATTGAACTGGAAATGACACGTTTTGCTAGAGTGGATAATAACAGGGCACCGCACAGTTCCAAACGAGGTAATGATATTTGCTTACGGGAGCGACTTTGCTTTTGGCACATAAGAGATGACACGACCAATTGTCAGGCCCATGTTGTATTCGCATGTATAGAGCAGCGGCATACGCACTTTGGGATGCATCACTGAACCCATGGACTTGAATTGAGCATGAATCAGGGGTGTACTTAATCCATCGGGGAACTCGAATGGTTTCAATGTTAGAAACACTTTTTTTTTTTTTTATCCGAGGGTAGGTGAAAATCTTCCAAAGACACTATGAGAATAGCAAGCGCGTTCTCATAGTAGTGTCAGATTTTTACTGACTAAAAACACCACCCTTCTAAAGATTGTTAGATACTGCAACTAAGATATAACTTATCAAGCAATTTTTCTATCATTAAATAACAACTTTTGACAGGATACTTTCCAATGAAAGATCCTGCGTGTTCCGCAAATTAGACGCGGTTAATCTTATCTTGCCAAGTCGAACGGTTTCGTTCTTTGTATTAGCGCAATAAATTTCTCTCGTCCAAGATCTGTCGGACTGTATTGTTGATATGTCCGCGTAGTCTGTTTCTATGCTTTCTCGCGGATCTTCTAGTTTCAGCTTCGATTGTTGGAATTCCGAGATCCCTATGGATATCGTCGTTTCTAATATACCATGGTGCTTGTACAATTTCTCTAAGCACTTTATTTTGAAAAGTGTGTAGAATATTGGCATTTGTTTTCTTGGTACAACCCCAAAGTTGTATACCGTAGGTCCACACCGGCTTTAGCACTTGCTTGTATAAAAGCAGTTTGTTCTCAGTACTGAGCTGGGAGAAACATTATTAAAAAAGATTTTCCAGCGATGACACGTTAGGGGCTCAAGAGGTTGGTCCTAGGACGTCCCATCTTTCCATAACTGTTGCATAATTATTTTAGCACTGACAATTACCGGTGCTAACCATCCGGCCTGGTCAAACAACCTAGCTATCACTGATAGGACAGAGCGTTTGGTTACTTGAGCATCTAGCTCAGTAAACTTCACGAAGAAATGGAATGAATCTGATTTGGCATTCCACTGAATGCCAAGGGTCTTAGTCATGCTATTCTCCTCTAGTTGAAGTAGGTCTTGATCATACAAATGTGGCTGGAGAAACATACTGATAAGCTTCGTGCAATTCGAAGTCCATTTACGCAGTGCAAATCCTGCTGATGTTAAAGCCTCAATCAACTGATCTTGAGATTTTAAGGCAGTATCGAGGAGATGCCCTCCGGACAGCACATCATCTACGTAGAGGAGGCGAGAGGAAGTGTTTGACTGACATCACCAGAAAGATTGATTAAGGTTCTGAGAGCAAGGTAGGGTGCGCAATTGATGCCAAATGTAACCGTTCCGAGCTCAAAATCTTTAATTAGACTGCCGGCAGATTCGCGAAACAAGATTCGTTGATATGGTGAATGATCTGGGTGTACTAGAATTTGGCGGTACATTTTTTCAATGTCCGCGTTAAATACATAACGAAACAGACGCCATTTTAGAATTAGGGTCATCAAATTCCTTTGCATGTAGCATACCGTTGAGACTTTTCCCATTGTGAGTTGGGTTGGAACTTGGAAGTATTAAATACCACCCGCACCTTTGTTGTTTTAATATCCGGTTTAAACACAGCGTGGTGCGGAAGATAGTATGAACAAACCTGGTGATTTCTAATAACTTCTTGCATATGCCCAAGCGTTATATACTCATGTAGCACCTGTTCATATTTAAATTTAAATTCCGTTTTTTTTTGAGAGGGCTGCCTCCATGCGGTTGAATTGCCTAAAAACATTGTCCCTTAAGCGTCCAATGCTAGGAATGTCTTCTTTAAACGGAAGCCGAAGCCATGTACGTCTTTAGTTCTTGCGCCGAACGTGGTTTCGCGTCAGGAATATTTTCCACTTGCCAGAACGTTGCTCGTTGTTTGTTCAGAGAAACTTCACTGTAATGTGATAGAATTGTTGAAAATGATTTGAGGGTTGAATTCTTAAGAGGGCCAGAGAGAATCCAGCCGAACATAGTATTTTGGGCTCTTCTCTTTTCTCGAAGAACAAGAGGATACAAGTCGGCACCTAAAACCAGGTTGGCACTCTGATAGAAAAACGGGTCGGCCAGATTATAATCTAATAATGGCTCTGAGATTTCCTTGTAGCGTATCTCGCAGGAGGGAAGATTTCCGGTGAGACTTTTTAAAACGATAGCCGTGGCCTGAACTCTATCGTTTCCATAACTGGGGCCTAATACTAAGGAACACACCTTAGAAGAAGTTGCTGTAACCACGTTATTTATACCCGAAACAGAAGCTTCAATATGCTTAAATTTAAGGATGCTACCGTAGAGACTTTATCTTCAGTTGACACTTGACATATGTGTAAATTTGGGACATCACCGAAGAGGTTGTGCTCCATTGCAGAGTTTGCAAGGAAATTTGCTGGACTTGGTATGAAACGACGTATGTTCTTGAAATTTGTGCGTCTGAGAAGGCTTACTAGATCTCGACGGAGAAGAATTGTATTGCTTGTTAACGTATTTGATATCTGACATTGTTTCTAAAACCCGATAGCGGTTCGTTAGAAATAAATCCATGTCTTTCCATGAGGGAATATCACATGGCTTTTCTATGGATTGCTCCCACATGGATAAAGCTTTTCCAGCATACGATTAGAGCTTAGGTAAATTCAAATTGGGTCCCAAGACTCCGTTGATATTTTATATGTTTTTAGATTGGATAAGGCATAGTTTATTTCACGCTGTATTTCTCTAATGTGCTTACTAGACTTAGATGTAACCGACGGTAAATTGAATAGCATTTTTAATTGATTATTGACCAATATGCGTTTATTTTCATATTGGCCCGTCAAAGCTTCCCAAGCAAATTGAAAATTATCAGCAGTTAGAGGAACTTTGCACACTATGTTATTGGCCTCTCTCTTAGTTTTGGCTCTCAGGTGGAAAAGTTTTTGAACCGAACACAGTTTTGGATGATTGATATATACTGCTGTAAACATGTCCCGAAAAGATGGCCATTATAAGTATTTACCATGAAATATTTCGGTATCACATGGCGGGACTTTAAAGAATGGAGCAGACGATTCAGTGCGATCAACTAAAGCCGCGGAAGCCATGAGAGGATTAAACGTAATGCTAGAACTGTCTTCTGCGATCATCTTATGTTTCTTTGTAATATCAAGTAATTCGGATAGAAAATTAATATATGAAGAGAGTAATCGATATTTTGTTTTAGTTGCCTAAATGTCCGTATTTGCTGTACATACATCTGCAGACCTTATGGCGAATGAATAGCATTTTTTCACCTCAGACCACAAAGCGTTTAACTCGATTTTAAATGCTTCTAATGAGCTTAGAGTGTGGTCACCTACTGGGATTTGATCAAAATTCGTTTTAAGCAACACAATCTGATCAGCCGCTAAAATAAAATCCTCCAAAGCGATCTTTTTTTTTTTTTAAATATATAATGTGAAGGTAAAAAGAGTTGAGAAACTCACCAAACCGTTAATGTTAACAGCACAGGTTCCTGCAAATAATTCTCATGCAGTTTCAAGGTTATGTAGAGGACTTTTTCTCCTCGATAAATTTCAAAGCACTTTCGTGTACATAGGACAAATTGACGGAAAGAGTAGCGGCTCTCGGTATAGAAAATATTCGCACTATTTGACGCGCTGTAATGACGATTTTAATGGTGGGTAATAACCTCTTATGCTTTTTTATATGGGATACCACTGTGACGGTTGGTTGTACAAAATTATAGTAATTTCAGGGATGTTAAATTTAATCACACAAAGATTTTATACTTAGGGAAAACAAAATAAAAATAATACCTAGCACTGACTATACATGTGATATACACGCACCTTGTACTTAGACTGACTGCCTTTGTTGGTTTACTGCTGCATTCTCCTCTTGCGATTTATTAGTATGAGGAAGATGCAATTCAGCTTCGGGGCTCTCCGTTGACAGCGGTTAGCTATTATGTGCCGTGAATAGTGTTTGATAGCGTGACGGATCTTCTTATCAGTTGGCAGGTAGTTCTGATGAGGATGATCTGATGAGTCGCGTTTTTCTGCAGTTACTGGAAATGCTCTCACGCTCTTGTGGTGAGATTATTCAGCTGGATGATGATTTTCGTCAAATTTGTTATTACGGGTACAGTGAGTGAGAATATTCGTATGTAGCCCACGTAAATATGTAATATGATTGTTGATAGATTGTCGATTAGTACATGCGGAGCGAAAGATATAGGGATATTTGTCCTTCTGCTGCTATATCGTCGATCTTCAATGTATTGTATGACCTCGGATGAGTTCGATGATTTCGGATGAGATCTTTAGATCATAAAATTAAGCTCGAATTTTATGACAATCGTTTATTTGTTTGAATAATATAAACAAAGAGTTCTGGTAAATATATTCAGAAATATAATTCGGCTCGATTGGACCAATAAAAATGTGGGTGCGTATGGCAGCACCCGTTGTTGTATGTCTCGAATTCTCCAACGTAAGTAGGCAAAAAAAACGTGGTTTTTGTATTTGAACAGCTTTCTTTATTGCTTAGAGATTAGGTCTTACGTAGTTGAAGGTTGATTCAAGAAGAAAAATAGAAGACAAACAAAGAAAAGAGGTACCTACACCTTAAAGTTATAAAGCTAAAAGTCGAATTCATAACAGCGGCATCTTAATTTTCATAAAGGAATCAGTATCTGAGTACTCAACGAAAGTTAATACATGCTTGGATAAGAACTGTTCAATGAAAGTACAATTTCTTCTGACGTGAACATAACGTTTTCTGATCATCTTCCAATTATATTGACTTTTGATAAAAAACCGGTTGATAGTGAAGAAAGTAAGCTAATGAAGCTTTTGCCACAGTTAAAGTGGAAAGAAAATAACACGGTTATGTATAGGCACAAATTGGATGAACATTTAAGAGACCAACAAAACATGAACTTTGCACAACTGGTTGAAGCGATTAAGAATTCGTATCCGCCCTCTACCCAGGTCATAAATAACAATAAAAAGTTTGCTAGTCCGTGGCTTGATAATGACTGCAAGAATATGCGAGAAAAGTATCCTTTAAGTTGCTAAAGTTATTTCGTGCTTCAAATGATGTTTTTTTTTTCATACAAGTTACATTGAGGCAAAATGTAACTTCAAACGAATATGTGGCCTCAAAAAGAAAGCTTACTATGAAGCCCAAATCGCAAGGCTTTCGGAATGTAGAAACGCTTCCGAGTTTTATAGAATCTTAGTCAATATTAATGGAGAAAAACTTGTAACTAGTAATGAATTGAGCCCGGATGTTCTGCGAATGCAATTCAAAGAGGTGCTTAACCCAGAAATGCTAAGAACTGCTTTTCATTACCCTGAACCCTCTTTCTCCAAATGAGCTTCTGGATGCAGAAATAACTGTTGCCGAAGTAGAGGCAGCCTTGGCAGGGCTAAAAGACGGTAAAGCTCCAGGCTCGGATAGGATACCGGTCGAGTTTTATAAATATGGTACACTGGAACTTACTAATGCTATGGCGATTTTATTTAATAACGTTATGGATTTTGGGGTCATACCAACCCAATTTAAAGAAGCGCTTATATTTCCGATTTATAAAAAGGGAAGCAAAACGGATCCAGGAAACTATAGAGGCAGTTCTTTCCTCAACGCTTCTTATAAAATATTTTCAGCTGTACTCCAAAAACGGCTGTCTACGTGGATAAATAGAGAGAAACTGCTCAAAGAGTTTCAAGCTGGTTTCAGGGCAGGATACTCCACAATCGACAATTGCGGAATCCTTCATAGAGCCAGGTAAAAAACTCTACACATTTTTCGTAGATTTTAAGGCTGCATTTGATACAGTGGACCGTAAATCCTTACTTTTTAAGTTGTTTGGTATAGGGATGTCAAGAAAATTTGGAAGAGTAATCCGAAACGTTTATGAGGACACGTGGGCAGCTGTTTGGAATGGTAACGGTTCATCATTTTCTTTACTAACACATTTTTTCTGACGGCAGAATTCATGCAGCTACCTTTGGGAGTTATTCCAAAAATTGGTTAATACCATGCAAGTTAAATCCAAATCCAAGGGCAAAAGTGAGAACATTGCATAAATTTTGTTTATTTAGCACAATATTGTACAAAATCATAATTGGAAATTCTGTGGTTTAATATAAGTTAACAGTGTTGAATGATGTAACATACGAAAAGTAAAAATGAAAATGCTGTTAAGCCGGCCAAGTGCGAGTGTCACTCGCGCATCGAAGGTTCCGTATTTCTTTAGAGTTGGAAATCGCGAAAATGTTTCGCAGATGAAGTAAACATGTAAGCGTAAGAGTAGAGAACACGCTTTGAATAAAATCACCGAGAGGATGAACATCCAGCTTGTATCATTTTTGGTCGTATTAGCACACCAAGAACAGTCAGAGTCTAGACTGTGTTTGAAAGTCTGCAGTTTGAATCTGACCATCTCAGAAGCCAAAATAAACAAATGGTCGCATAGTGGCGCATCACTTGAAACTACCGTCGGCTTAGGTAGGACGCATGCGTTGTTTTAAGAACACGAATGCGCCTGGTTGACAGAACTATCATTAATAAACTTTTGAGGTAAGATGGCGTCAGTCTAAACCTAGGCTACCAAACAATTTTCCATGTTTTACATTTATTTATTGACATAGATCATGCATCATTTAGATGCCGCTGGTAGCCGCGGCCGTGGCTCGATGAATGGAATTGAGTGCGGACCGACACCTGTTAATAAAATCTGACCAAAAACATACATTTTTAAAAAAAAGAGAAAAGTTCTCTTATATAAAAAGTACTGAGATCTCAAAGTACGCCAGGTTCTTATTTTATGAAGGTCTAATACCAATTATTTAAAGTATACAACAATCCTGAAATAACTACAAATGAAGAGAGAATTTTTATGAATTAATGATTAATGACAATGTGTTTAGCTGGCAAGTTTTCTTCTATTACGGCCAATTCGAAAGGTTTTAAAAAAACTTGACCAGTGAAAACCACCTCCTTATTTAACTCTTTTAAAATTTATTTTTTTTTGGTCTGATCATATTCCTTTGTGCAAAGATTTTAACATCATAATCTCGAAAAATACTGAAAGATAGAACATAGAAGTGTAGAATCTACTAAAATATACTCAGCTAATACCTTCCTAATTATTTTGGTAGATTTTATTTTTGAACAACAAATAGTTCTGATTTGCGCTTCAATTTTTTCTTCTTGTCTTTGCAAATGCAGTAGAGTTCTTGTGGGATGTTCTTTGAAGATCGGATTTCCCACCCTCGGTCACATTTTTTTTGGACATGCGCATTTTTAAACTAAAGTGAGGACAAATCATGTCTATAAAGACTTCTCAATATATGTTATACTCTAAAAAAAAAATACTTTCTTGATATTATATTTAACTAATTACGTACACACCATAAAGAGTTTTTACTCTAGACAAAGCTACGTAAGCCTGACCACCAAAATAAGGATGACCCAATAACAATAATAAGATCATTTTAGAGACTGAGGGCTTGGCTTTTATGTAGTAGTGTGATTGCATATATGAGAGAGATAGGAAATTGTTCGGTTTTTATGATCTTGAAGCTCTATTTTTCAAGAACCCCTTATGCTAAAATTTTGAAATTTAGTGAAGCGCCTGGTGCTTGATTAGTATAGCATTCCGAATTTAAAGTTTCTGACTTCATAGGTAATGAAGATAAAGGGAGGTCGAAAAACGAATGAGTTTGTTCCTGTAAAATGGCTGACAGAACTTGGCTGGACTTTACCGTGCTTTTGGATAAATAAAATCCCCTGTGCCATTCGTATCGTATCGACATCATCTGATGAGTGGGCTTTCATGTGTGTTCATCTTGAAACAAACGCATGTCAACAGTCTAGACTAGAACGTAAAAGTTTAGGATTTTCCAACTGCTGCGGGTGGGTGAATAGGATATTGCTCCGAAAAATAAGACGTACGCTTGCGCCCTTTCCAAAGAAGTGCGTACAATTGAAAGGTGACTCTCCCATCACCAATACACCTTGGCCACCTTTTAAGACATAGAATGTGCTTTCAGCAACTTCCATTAAAACCAAAATACCAACTTGGCAAAAGTTGCAAATACCTAGGAGTCATCTTTGACTCTAAACTCAACGGGAAGTCCAATATTTATCGTAAACCCAGTGCGGAAGGTAAGCATAGCTTTATAGGCAAGTTGGGACTACTTCCAAAAATAGTTCGTTGGATGTACACAGCAGTGGTATGTCCGATCCTCACCTACGGATCACCACTGATATGGTATCCCGCCTTAGATAAAGCTTTACAAATCACTAAACTAACCGAGTCGAAGGAACAACTGGAATTGAATCACGGTTGCTATACGATCAAGTCCGACCGAGGCGCCCATTGAAAATCTTAATTTTTGTGAGTGGATCTGAGAAACCCGATGAATTTACCAGTCGTTACCCTTCGTATATATATAGATAGAAATATTCGTGAAGATTTGGCCAACCTGCACTACTGCAGGAATAAAGGAGCTCCTAGTCAGAACCTTCAATTAGTACATGCCACTGGCCTTTAGGAACTTACACAGCCAAACTTGGCATTCCCCATCATAACACCCACTGCCGCAGCTGCACTGACATAAACGAGAGAGGAAGACTGTTCCATTTCCTTGTGTCCGGCCCTAGCCAAAACTAGTGACTGCGCACTAGGGAAGCGATTCTACGACGACTATCCAAGGCATATCCATTTCAACAACATCAGTAGATGTCTCAATTGAACAGGCTGGTTTTGAGCTTCCATATAACACACCTCGCCCTATTAGTTGTGGCTCCGAAACGTACTCAAGCGCTAGTTGTGTTTTCCTTTGTCAAATAACCCGGAAAACAGCCACTAGAACCAAGAGACTGGCGAACTTTTCTGCTTTTGGGTGTCGAATATTCGAAACCAGGTATATCTACTAGGCGACGAATGTCAATTTATCCTAAAATTAAGCAAAAGCAACTGAGCTCAAATCAGTGTCATCTCCACTCTCCCAATAAATGCCCACTGCAGTGTTAAACTTAACACCTGTCCTTTGACAGCTTTGGTAGCCCTGTCGCATTCTACGCCATAAAGCCTATCCTGCTCGAGCTAAATTTTCACGTCCCTAGTCTCCACCTCATTTCTCCACAGCAAAGACAAAAGGTCGCAAATTTTTTGTTTAACTTTTTGTTGTGCCTACCTATGAATTAGTTTAAACTGTTATTTTATTTATTATTTTTTAAGTTTTTGTTTTAAATAAGGTCGTTGAAAGCAGTTTAAACATGATTTGTTCTATTTTGGTAAGACGGCACACTCGTATGCGAGTCACCTTTGTATATGTGGCACGGATAGACATTTTGTAAATTAATTATTTCAAGGACTTTTTGGAAATATTTTAAACTTTTTAACCTAAACATATTTGGGCAATTGGCAATTCTATTTTATGAATATACTGCTTCAAGTGAATTTCACTTTAAGACATAGATATCGACCATTTTGCTTAGGGTGTGCCATTTTAGGCCACCTTCCCCTATGTATAAATAATTAAATATCTCGATATCTCGCAAAACAATATCTCTGTTTTGGCTTTGCCTTTTCTTTTGTTTCTCACGCAAATCTGCTCTGCGTTTTTCTCAAAAAAAAAAAATATAACAAACACTACACAAACTCTTTTCCCTGTTCTTTTGTCAAATACTCGATTAATTGTATCGGACATTTATTTCGCGAGCTAATTGAATGGAAACTTTTCCTTGGCCCATCTATAGTTAAGTGTTTGGAGTTTGAACGGGATCAGTGCTGCCAGTCTAGCGCTTTCGGAGCTAGAGCTGTAGCTTTTTTTAAAAGTTTTAGCATCCGTTAAGAAATTCTAGCTCCTAGCGAAATTTCTAGCGCTTTTTATTTCATAATTTATTTTGATATGTTTGTATTACACTTTGACCTAGCCTCGTCGAAAAATGCATCTAAAACCCTTGTTATTGTGCACATTTTCTGGCTTTTTGCAAAAATGCAAGAATTTTTATAAAAAGACGCAAAAATATGCTATCGTTCAATAAATGTAATTGATATAGACGCACGTTTGACCGATTTGTCACCAAGGCTATGTACAGTCCACGACGGTAAGAGGTTCCTATATCGGTGAGAGGTTCCTATATCCGTCGTGGACTAGTATATATTTTTGGAGAGTTAAAGCCTTTAAAATTACCTAGTTTAATAAATACTTTATAGCTTCATAAAATATGTCAAAATTTCAGTACTGGTGCTAAATTTACCTCTTAATATTCAATGATTTTTGTTTTGTAATCTAAGGATATTTAGCGCTTTTTGTTCAGGTTTTTAACTCCCTGTGGTTAAAACGACCGGGAAGCACTGAACAGGATACTACTTTGCTGAAGTGTCTCTCTCGATTTTATCTTTGTTGACATTTTTGTACAGAAGCGAGATATGCACAAAAATCATTTTCAAATTATTAAATGGAAGACGTTGTTTTGAATGTCCTTTCACTGTTTATTCCCTTTATCCTGATCAGCGCTTTTAGCTTTGTATGATAACTTTCGCATTCCCAACTCATAAATATTTGATTGCATAGGTTCATGCTTTATTGAGGTGTTGTTGCCGTTTTTATCTACCCTGCCCAACAACGGCAAAATAGTCAACAACATACAAAACATAACAAACATGCATTGCTGCTGAATAAACCATGTGGCATTAATTACAAGCATTCGCTACCTTTGCCCTGTAATATTTTACACGTGAGCCGGTCAATGCTAATGGTAGCCGGTAGGTTTAATTTTTACGACAGCGTTGCTAACGAAACCCCACCAAAAGGGACGACACTCTTTCAGATGGAACTCTTTGTTAGCACACAAAACCCGAGTATGGAATAGTACACGTGTTGAGTAAATGTGTATGTCTCATCAGTATGAAAACCTATCATTGCGTTTTAGAGATGAAACGCTTGCTTTAAATTGCAAATGTTGGCACTTGAACTACCAACAAAATCAAAGGACGCAGAAAATAACAACAACCGCTTTCACGAAAGTTCTAGGAAATAAAATTTCAGAAACATTAATAAATTAAAAACTCAAACAATAATCGCATGGGCTTTATCGTTTGGGAAATCTTGAAATCTTCCATAAGAAGCTGTATTTTGGTCAAATATTTTTTACTGTCGGCAGCTTCCATTATACAATAAACTGGATCAAGCTCTCACACTCGTATTTTTGCACTTGGTTGCTTGTTTTGAAGGTATATCGTACATTCCGTACGATAAGCTACATGCATGCATTTTCGTCAAAATTGTAAACTGAGTACCTACAATTTGCAAACTACATAGTCAAAAAGCAGAACCTTACTCTTGTTAGACAATTCTCCGGACAGTACAATCAATATGAGCTCTGTTTCAATTGAATAGAGACATGCTGTACTCGAGGTCGAAAACAGTCCTCACGTTTGTTAGTTTTGTAGGACCATTTTATGAAAAGAGCAGTTGGTATAAGGTAAATTAGGTTCTTAGGGAAACCTCTTAACATCCACTCAATTTCCCTACAGAATCTAACCTCCTCCGAGTTGTTAGGGTATTTCTTCTAATCCGAAATTCACCGAAAAGGTGGCTGATGTCCTCCGCGACTAGTAGCTGCATGTATCTTGTATCCGTATAAGCTAAGGCGAATGTTATGAAACGTTTCTTCAGTATCTATTTCTTTATCCAAAACACTGTTCTGCTGAGACGTGTCTGATTTAAAACAGGCCACAGTAAATTTATAGATCGGTACCCTTGTTGCCCAAGTTGTGACCATCTTGGAGCTGTACGATTATTATTATTAATTGCTACATTTGGAGGGAGCTTGTATAATTTGTTGGGCAAAACGCCGGCCTTTTCGTTGTATTAACATTACAGTGGACGCCTTAAACATTGTGCTGCAATTCCTGACTAGTTCTGAATAAGTGGTGTGCGACTCTAGCGCCTTAAGCGCAGCCTACCTGTAAATGTAGATGGTGAAATTCCACACTCCACACCAGTGATCCCAGATAGAGGAAAACACGTCAATTTTGGCACTTTTTAAATGAAAAAGGGGGGGGAAAAAAAAAGAAAACGAGCGACAAACTTTGAAAAGGAGCAAGATCTAAAATCGCTGTGAATTGTAAATTGTTTCAAAATAAAATTGAAACGAAAAAAAATCCAAGGACTGATTTGCTCATATTTTTTTTTATTAAATCCCATGCCCTGAAGGCTGACACTGCAACCTGACAGATCTATTGTATCGATGGCTCATATTTGGCATGAAAGAAAACAGACCAGGGCGCCTGCGTAAGAACTCTTGTGTGACTGAATGCATTCATCCGTTCTAATATTATTATATCTTATAGAAAGGAAATTTTATTTCTCCGAACTTAGGGAAAAACTTTTGTTTTTGGTGATAAACCGAGGAGAAAACAGTTTGTAAACACAGCTTCACACCTTTGAGTACGCCTAGAACCTATGGCTGGTTCTCAGTTCCATCTGTAGCATGGTGACCGTAAGAATTGAGCTGCATCGTATTTTTTTTTTCTTTGTTTACCACGTCGTAATCTTTGAACATTTTAATAAAAACATTTTTTATTTAAAAACAAGTTCTGTTGAACGCTATGTCCGTCCATGGTGATTTTTGCCAAAACACACTGAATAAATGACAGCCAATTTGACAGATATAGCTTCAACAATATGGCCGTTATCAACTGTCAATGTTCGGCAGTCCCTATTGGAAGAACCTTTACTAGTTTTGGATCAATCGGTACATAATGAGATATCTTCCATCTTCCCTTAGTTTTCCATTTTGTATAAACTATGCTTCTACGAGTATGTTGAAATCAAGCGAAGAATTACACTTGCCAACCGCTGTTACTTCGGCCTATCAAGACAATTAATCAAGGAGACTCTTATAAGACTTATAAGAGCGAAAGGGGCAGATGCGGTTCTTTTTACAAAGGTGTAATTTATTATTGAAATCTGAGTGAAAAAAAGATGCTTCTTCAATTGGCGGTCTTGGAGGACAATAGCAAATACTTATACACCACTATAGAAGTAAAGAAAAGCCTTGTGGCAATTCCGCCCTACTCGGGTAAGTTACAAACTTGCGGTCGTAGGTTCTGTGTTCCTTCCAAAGAAATGCAACCTAATTGAATGTATGCTAACACTGCACTGTCACATTTTCGGCTGTAAGGGCGAAAAATTTCATAAGGCATTTTGAAAGGAAAATATGAATACGAATCCATTGAATGGAAATACTCCGCATGGTCATGCATTTGGTGCATAAGTAAGGGAACCGATTGTGCGGGGAAAAGAAATACACGTATCCCCATTTTTCTCTTTATTGTATTACCTACCGTCCTAGAAATCTACTTGTAGTCGATTGCGGTTCAGTGCATTAAGGAGTCAGTACTTGCCACCGACCCCGACATGTCGGTGAATGTGGAAGCTAAGTCGAATATTCGTCCAATGAGTTGAGGCAAATCAGTTTACTGACGCACAAACTCCTGTGTGCGTCTCTGAAATTACGATAAGGTTTCGAACGTTTGCCTTTGTTTGAGTGTTCGTGTGTAAGCATAAGAGGCAGACAATATGATGATATTCAGATTGCTTGCTATCCCAATTGGGTCTACCTCTCTCCCTTCACTACATATATAAATACTAACATCGCACAATAGCTATACTCGTTCATTGTACTTCAGTAGCTACCAAATAGTTGCTATGTGGTTCAGATGTTTAGATGACAGCGTACTCATCCTGTGAGCTTATTTCGAAATGCCACATCATTGTTGAAATTCAATCGAAATGTGGGTAGATATGGCTGCCAATTAGGTTAGATATTAAGTGATTCAGCCGCAAATACTCTATGTGCATGTATTCTTCCCCCTACTGTATGGTGGGGCCACAACAGAGTTTCGTGCGGTTTCCATTTGTCAGCCGGAAGTGACATGTTTGAGCCTCGGGTAAGACCCACCGCTATTGGTTTTGGTTAAAAGCATCTCTGCAGCACATCCGGGCATTTGGAGTGTCTTCAATACGCTGGCATGAATCAAGCCAGCATACATCCTCGTAAGGTCAACCATATCCTAGTTATTTGGATATATTTACCTATATATGCTTTAAATAAATTCAGTAAAACAAAATTTCCAGGAGCCCAAATCGTAGCTTAACCTTATTTATTTTAATATCTTTAGAAAATTTCCTTATATAAATTTCCTGGTCTAAGCACCAACCTCGTCTCTAAATTTTACAAGCAACAATTTCATGCAAATAGCGTAAGGGCTTTAATTCTTACAAAATGGTTTTGAAATGCAGCTTGTGTTGCGGACAACCCAACTGCTAGATAAAAGAAACGATTTATAAAATATTGGAATAGTGTTAAGAAAAATTCACTTTTGGCATATTCATCTGATATGAGAGTATAATGTATATCAAATAAGAATGTGAGGACATGTTTTTAATTTAAACTGGTCACTAATATACCTACGTGAAGTTAGCCCGCACTTTTTCTAGAATGAAAAACGTGAATTGTAGTTCGATAAAATTCGTTTGTAGTTGTTTGCAGTGAAATTTTTTTCGTTTGTAGTTCAAAGGTTAGAAAGTTAGAGGCATTAGAAAAAATTTTCAGCCCGCACTTTAGGCTTTTTGAAACAAAAACTAGCAAGTTGCATTTGAAATCGTTTGTAGTTGTTTGTAGTGAAATTCTTTTTTAACAGAAATGTCTTATTTCCGAGATATAAGGACATTTGTGTTTGCACCCGTAACTCCGAATTTACAAAAGAGAAAAATAATCTAAAACCACTGGTGCATAAAGCAACGCTGTAAGGAAACCAACCTAGAGTGCCTTTATAGCAAACTTGTAGATGAAATTAACCACATATATACACAATCAACAAATACAAACAAAAACAAAAAGAAACGTCAGTACAAACCTTGGATCACCTCCGATATGGTCCAAATGTGCAAAAGAAGAGACAAATTGTATAGAAGGTGGAAAAACAATCCGCGAAATCAAGATTTCCAAAGTGAATATAAACAGTATCGAAACTTTGTAAGTAAAAAAATATTATTTGGTAAATCGAGCTACTACAGGACACAATTTATAGATTCAAAGAACGATCCCAGGAAAACATGGAATGTGCTCAACGAAGTTCTTGGGAGGAGAAAAAAGTCGATAGATGACATAATTATCAACAACTTTGCTGGGAAAAAAGAGCTAGTGACAATTGTGAATGAGTTTGCCGAGCACTTCACAACACAAGTACCTAGAATTTTGCACATCTGTAACGAAATTACATATAAACATCAAAAACGAAATATTATCCACTCTATGTTCCTCAAGGAAGCAAGTGAAGAGGAAGTGTATAGAATGTTGTGTTGTCTAAAACCGAATAAAAGTCCTGGAGCAGACAATATTAGACAAATTGACCTGAAATGTAACGATCTAACTCTGACTCCGATTGTGAAGCAAATCATTAATCAAAGTTTTGCTCAGGGTTTAATACCAAAGGCGCTTAAAACATCAATTCTACGGCCTATTTACAAAAGAGGAGTTAAGACAGAAATTGGAAACTACAGACCAATTTCGATCTTACCTGTGATCGAAAAATGTATGGAGGAGATTTTTGTTGATCGCTTAAAGAAGTTTATAACTAAACACAATGTTTTGCAACCAAACCAATATGCGTTTCAAAAAGGAAAAAGTACTGGAAGACTATTGGGAGAGATGTCGAACGTTATTACCGGTTTGAATAAAAACCACCACGTGCTAGTTATATTTGTCGATTTCAGTAAAGCCTTCGACACACTGGTGCACGACAAGCTGCTAGATTGCCTTTGTCAGATCGGAATTAGAGGAAAGGTAGCAAAGTGGCTAAATAACTATTTATCTGACAGAACATTTGGGGTGAAGATTGCAAACATAGTCAGCGAGGAGAAGAAAAGCATCTATGGCGTTCCACAAGGGTCCAAACTGGGCCCTATATTGTTTGTTCTGTTCACAAACGAACTTCTTCGTGTTTTTGAACAATCGACTGCATTTGCATACGCAGATGACATTTCTATAGTGGTCAAACATCAACAACTCGAAACGGGCGATTGCAATAATGCAGAATGCGCTTGCAGTTAAAAAGTGCTGTTTTTGCGATGGTTTATCTGAAAAAGTACACTACAACAGATGTCCAAAGGCAAGTGTACTACTCACTGGCTGAATCGAGAATTCGGTACGGCATTTTGGCTTGGGGAAATGCATCGAAAACGCACTTGGACAAAATACATAACCTCCAACGACGTCTGGTAAAAATTATAGAAAATAACAATAACACATTTCAATTTCTAGACGTCAAGAGCATATTTAAGATGACGGCAGCTCTGGAGTACTACAATGACTCACGTTTCCAACAACCTATACGTCATAATCAGAACACTAGAAGACGAGCACAACAACTTCTCGAAATACCTGGAGTATTTAACAAATATGGACGAAGACAATTAGCTTACAGTATTCCAACATTGATGAACTCACTACCAGCTAACCTAAAACATATAGTTAATTTCAAAAAACGCAAAAAAAATCTTAAAGTATATTTCCTTAACTCTAATTAATTTTTGTTTTAAACAATTAATACTTTAACATACAATTTTAGATTTTAAAAACAGTATTAACATTTAAACTCACCTTTTATTGTAATACTTCCAAACACGAAAATATTTGAAACGCAATCACCTGCAGATAAGCCTTGAGCTTCGCAGGTAACATATTTATTTATAACGTTTTTAAAGAAAGAAATAAAGAATAAATAATAATAATAGATGTATCTAAAGGAGCAAAAAAAAAAATCACCTCTTATCAATAGATAACGATTTATTGAAAATTTAAGAAAATGGTTGAAATCGTCTTCGCAGACTGATTTAAGGGGACGGATATTTCAAATGCTGGGCAACTACAAACGACAAAAACTAGTTGCTTGTTAGAAAGCGTGTGTGCTCTATCTATTCTATATTCTATTCTCTGAACCCTTTTCTACCTATGATATCAAATAAAAGACAGCCTGCATTACTGGACACTTTGTATTCGCAATCTAAGAGGAGCCTATAATGGTCTAAATTGACTCATTTTAAACCGATTCGATATTTTGCTTTGCAGTGCAGTGGAAATTAATTTTTTAAGACTTTGTTAGAAGGGGGTGGGTTGTTGCATTAGAAAAAAGTCATTTTTGACTTTTCATAGGTCATTAGCAATGGAAGTATAGGATCGCTTAAAAATGGGTCAATTTAAAATTTCGACACAAAAAATTTCATCGCTCTGCTTGACACGGTTTCGGAGATAACAAGGTTTTAAGGGATTGAAATTTTTTTTTTTTCAAATGGTTCTAACTTTCTAACTACAAACGAAAAAAAAATTCACTACAAACGAATGCCTATCGAACTGAAATCTCAGTTTTCCATTATAGGAAAAGTGCGGGCTAACTTCACAAAAAAATTGCAATAGAATCAAAAACCGTTAGGCCGATTGATACAATTTTTGTTTTATTAAATTGGTGAGGTGGAAAACTGTTGAAATAGGAAATCTCATCACTCGGCAATGTACGGTTTCTTTCTTTCTAACAACCAACTAGTTTTTGTCGTTTGTAGTTGTCCAGCATTTGAAATATCCGTCCCCTTAAATTAGTTTGCGAAGACGATTTCAACCATTTTCTTAAATTTGCAAAAAATCGTTATCTATTGATAAGGGGTAATTTTTTTGCTCCATTAGATACATCTAACAGAAAGCATAAGAAAAAAAATAGATTTAACTATTTTGAGTTGCTTAATAACTGAAATATGGATATGAGTTCATATGAGTAGTGTTCGCTTAAGTTTCATTTAATTTTTTTTCTTTGTAATAAAATCACAAAATTTGAATTGGATTAGATAGTCAGGAATACAGGCTTTGCAGAAATTGCATTTTTGTTGTTATAAATTGTTTCAAAGGGGTTAGGTTTTAATGTTATTCGAAGGAATAGAAAGAATTGTTGGATAAAATAGGGGTTTATTGATTGGTTGTTGTTGCTAATTGACAAGTAGTGACTCATGTGGATGGGCTCTGATGAGTGCTTTCCGAAAATGTGTTTACCGTTGTTTTATTGTTTTTGGGAAGCCCATATATGGATGCAACTCTAAAGGGATGCGTTTTTTTACTTTGATTGCTTTTTATTAAGCAACGCTTAAGTGAATTCAGAAATTTTAAATGCAGTTATTTAAGTTAGGATATGCTTTATGCACAAGTGGTTTTAAATTATTTCTCTCTTTTGTAAATTCGGAGTTACAGGTGCAAACACAAATGTCCTTATATCTCGGAAATAAGACATTTCTATTAAAAAAGAATTTCACTACAAACAACTAGTTTTTGTTTCAAAAAGCCTAAAGTGCGGGCTGAAATTTTTTTCTAATGCTTCTAACTTTTCAACCTTTGAACTACAAACGAAAAAAATGTCACTACGAACAACTACAAACGAATGTATATCGAACTGCAATTCACGTTTTTCATTCCAGAAAAAGTGCGAGCTAACTTCACGTAGGTCACTAATATTGACTTTTGTTTAAGTTTCTATGATTGGAAGTAGGGTTTGTGATTGATCGATATCTTTATGAAAGAATTCAGGGATTTGTTTTTCAATTTGCATTAGCAGTTGTAAACTTATCCCGATGAACGCGTAGGGGGAGCGAACGGATTTGTGATTTTCCTCCAAGTTGTTGGAGTTGTTTTAAAAGGTGTATATTTAATACTAGCTGACCCGGCGAACTTCGTTCCGCCCAAATTCGTTAATGCAATGAAAACAATAATTCCGAGAATGAACAATGCACATGCTGCTTTATGTTATTCGGGCACTTCCAATTCTGTATTCAAAAGTTATATTGAATGCAATAGAAATAACTTTATTATAGCATTGTTTATGTGTTTAAATCAAACCGCATGATTGGCGTGTCAGTCAACCTTCCACTTTTTCACTAAAGTGCACTACGATGGTACATGACGTACAAAGCGGAAGGTTTGCTCACACATGAGCACGCCAGATACGATCGATCATATGAAAAACATGGGAATTCAAGATTTGATGTCACAAGTATCCAGCGTTTGTCCTTGCGACTTATTATTTTTCATAGTGAAAGCGATACACATGGGAAATTGAAAGAGCTTAAAAACCAATGGCAAATCGTCGGAATCCGCGTAATGCATATTATACATCGTTCGGAATGTAAGCATGACTTGGTTATAAACGTTTTATTCAATTCGAAAATGGGGTTTTCGAGATATGAGCTGTTTCGATCGGAATTCAAAGTTCTTAGTGTTTTCAGGTAAACTAAGAAATACCACATTTAAAAAAAATACTTTTTTTCAAAAATTTTTTGAACGATAATATAGAGAAAAACTGAATTTGCTATTGATTTGGAAATGACTATGTTACCTACCTTAGAAATGCATTTTTGGTACAATCGAGTTATGACGAAATTTCAAAAGTATACCGTCGATTTCTTAACCAAAAACTGGGTACTGGATCATGGTAACCTCACCTACCTAAGCTTAAATATTTATTTTTGGTTGAAATCGTTAAATACATTTTCGAACAATTCAAACTTTTAAGAACATTTTATATGGGAAGTACCATTAATATAGAGGTTACCGTACAAAAGAACAAAAACTCCCCCGAACTCTAGGCCCACAAGCTCCAATTCCTAAGTTTGAACGAAACCCGGGCTGTAGGCCACGGACATATTATACTAACAGACAAACTTTTTTGAATTCCTCTATCATCGAAGTGTCAGAATTGATTAACATCTCGGGCTCGAAATTATGTAGTCCGAATACAAAATCTATCACTTTCTATGTAATCGAGAAAGCTAAAATAAGAACAAAAAGTTCTTTTGTTAATTGTCTAATCTGTGTTTTTTTCATATTTATTTTTTGTTTGTCCTTTTTTTAAAAGTAAGTGAGCTTGAATCCGATAACAAAAGAAAACAAAAACACTTCATCTGTCAATGCCCATGCCCAAGTCTTTGTCCGAGAGTTCACTCTCTAAGCTACCCACCTACAACACCCATGACCTATCCCATCCCAAAGTTACACCCTAAAGTGGTACTCTGTGAAACGACACTCCAACCGGGGGTCAAATATGTCAAACGCATCCACCCCAACATGCATCGAATACCACGTTAATCATAAATTCCCACAATTTTACTTGTTTTCACATCCATCCAACATCCATCAAGCTCGTTATTCGACGAGGGCATTTTGTTATCGATAATTTCAGCTGAAAAATCCACAGGGCATGCCTTAACACGTTAAATCTACCTCTGTGTTTTATTTTCAACACTCTTCAAATTTAAAACTAACTCCTTCGCACAAAGGGTGTCACGCTGCTGGAGCCGATTTAAAAATTGTTTATCAGAAAATACGAAATGTGTCTATAAAATTATTAACCGGTATAGTTTTTATGTCGTTTTTAAAAATAAATACAACGAAATAAGCTTATTACCCAGGCAAATACCATCAAATATAAAAAGCAGTCTGGATTTTTATAAGAGGTTTTTTTTTCGTATCGGAGCAAGAGCTATCCACACCACCATGCTAAAAATTTATTTTCTTTCGGGGGAGGGGTCCGAGCCAGAAAATAAAAAGATCTGAGCCTCTACTTAGGCATACACGTTTTTATTTCGACTGTTGGCTTAAACCCAACTAAGTACTGACTTAATACTAAAAACTCTCTCTCACGCTTCTACTAATTTAATGCAGCAATGCCTGTTATATCTTAAATGAATGGAAATACATCACACGCCTTTCTCGTTCAGTTTACAAACGGAGTTAATTTTTGGTTCTCCTCCCGCAGTTCACTGGTTTTCTTTTGTAAGTTCTTGTTAATATGTCTTTACATTTCCCACCAATTTTTTAAATACCTATGTGTATAACAAAGGAAAGTTCTGTTGTTTGTGCTCTCCTCGTATTTGCACAGATAACAATAGGGAATTCAATTACAGAGTTCACAATAGTGAACAAATTTGCTGCTCAGAAGTTTAGAGTCTATCATTAATCAGCGAACACTGAAACGACGGACTTTTGCACTTGAAGCAGACACAACGACCTGTGAAGGAATGGGGACTGTGGCGTGGGCTACGGAAATATGGACATCGTTTCGAAAATCCCTCTCTACGATATATATACGTGCAAATACGTTTTCCAATCGTTGTCTTTGTGCGGATGAAAATTCAATTAAAAGTCAACGAGGGAGAGTAAGAAATTCCACAGTTAATGAAAAGATTAAACGGACAATCAAAAGCAGTTATTGTGAATTGTTGTGAATTAAATTCAAAAGAGCAGTACCCTCATGCCTTTGCACATCAGGTGGCTTGTGGTCGCTGTCTGTTAGGTCGGCTGCTAAAAGCAGGGTACGAGTTGGTAACAGACTTTCCTTTATCTTTGAATTGTTTGTTCTGGCAAAGCAATTAAAAATAATTTATTGACGAATTTCGCACTCGCAGGGTAGGGGCATAAAAAAGTGGACATGTCACCGCCGACTCTTCTAGTCCGTCATTTCCATTGTCTTAAGGTATTAAAAACCTTTTGTATCAAATCATGTGCAAAATATGTTCTCCCCCCACAGAAATACAAAATTTATTCCAGGCAGACGTTTCTTGGGTTTTTTTTAATAACTTCTGAAACTGCAGATCTACATAGCTACAGCTAGTCGGCTATAAACTCTGGAAATTACATCATTGCATTTCTTTGGTCTTAAAAGCCAACAATCATAATTACAGACTACAAACTTTTATAAGAAAAAGTACTTGCCTTTGGTTTCCTAACTCAAGATCATATACCCCGGTTCTGTGAACAACAATAAATAAATAACAACAAAAGTAAATAACGCCCAGAGCGTGCACCAATTAAAAAAACAAAACCTTTTGCCCACTCCACAAGCATTCATCTCATTTCCCCAGAATTACTCATTCAGGGGATACATCTCGTGCACAAGGAAGAATGTGGGAAGTACATATTGCACACCTCTACTTCGTTTTCTTTGTGTCCTAAAGTGATTACAATTTCTCGTCTTTAAAAAAAACTATACCTTTGCGTCAAATGTCGGAGTGCGGAAAAAATGTTCTTTTAACGTCCAGCATTAAGTATTTTAGGGTAGGTATTTAAGTCATATCCCACAAAAACCCGCAAAAATCCAAAATTCCAACTCTGGGTTTTTTTCACTGCGCCACCTCTCGCGAACGTCTGACAAACATCCGAGAGTATAATTGTCTTGAAAGAGCTTCTCAATCGGCCGTTTGGAATCGGCATAAAATTGTAGATCCCTTCCATTCGTTCCAAAAATTAAAAAACTCATACAAAACGAATGGTTGCGAGAAGCTAGGCCCAGGGTCCCCACAGACCTGTTGCGCCAACTATTATTATTATAGTTATTATTTAAGTAATATTCTCAAGCCAAGAGAAATCTGCGGTTTTTTCTTAAATTGCTCTTTATAAGATTACAGGGTGTTGCACCTATATTAATGTAAAACTTCACCACTGCAAAGAAAGACCCTATTTACGTTTATTTATTTCATTGATGTATTTTCAATCGACCTTACTAATCACCTCTTCTAAGTCTTAGCCTTATAAATTTTGTAGATCACAATATGCAACTAAAACTAAAAATTATTACTGGCATCGCGGAATGTCTCACTTCTCTCCTTCTCGTTTTAGCGAACACTCAACAAGTCTTGATCTTCCGCCAAGGACTCTAAGTTAAAAAGAGCAATCCCCATACGTGTATAGAGGCAAGATTTCGGACTGTATTTATTAATGAATTTTACATGAGGGGGGGTTTTGCCTTTTGACCAGATCAACACCCAGCAAAAATATGACACCTTCAAAAATTTTAAATGAAAAATTGAACAACAAAAAAGCAACAATTAAAATAACAAAATATATATAAATACTTTATATTATTTTAATTATAAAATTGTAAGAGAAGTTGAGCTGTCAAATGAATGGGTGTGTTCCGACCACTGTTAAAAAAATATGCTGTTTTATTCAGAAGCGAATTAGTTCGGGTAGAAATATATTTTAGGTCGTGTTCACAGACGATGCAGAAAATTTCTGAATTAATGTTGAAAAAAAGTTTTGTTGTCGTTTTGTGGTGTCCGTAAACTGAGAAATCCCAAAAAGAGGACAAATTGCGTATTTTTACAAAAATATACCGTCCTTTTTTTTTAAGATAAAGAGAGGTCTGTGCGCCTAACATAAGCCTCTCAGAAATAAAGCGGAGGATGAAAGGAAGGTAAGGATAGCAAAAATTCTTACGTGTACAGCAAGGATACTGCGAAGAAGTTTGCGACAGGAATCCTTAGTGGTTCAACTGTAGCTTCCAAAAACACGATGTATCAGAGCAAGGGCGGATCCAGGATTTATTTCTGGGAGGGGCACAAAGGCCAGATAGATAGGTGATGAGGGTACCCCATAGTATTGCATTTTTATTTGTCTTTGGGATTCATTCTTTATCAATGGCATACAAAAATAACAAAGAATAAAAAACACTTTTTATAATTGTTTAATAATTAAAAATTATATGGTTAATAATGACAGTTCTTTTTTATGTTTTCTGCTGAAGATATCCAGAACTTCTTCAGGGTTCATCTATGAAGCAATGTCTTGATGGATATGCATTACACCGCGTCTCTACGAGTCTGAATTATGTCAGACTTTTAAGTCAGAAGTCTTGTCCGCCATATTTGCATTGCTTTGGTTGGGCAAATTGTGTTACGACATTTCATTTAACAATATGCTATCAACGAAGAAACAAGTGAAGGTGGCTCTTGCTTTGAAAGCATTAATCGACCTAGAAAAATGGGAAAACCAGATGTTAGCCGAAAACAAAAGAAAGCACAGATTGTATGTATATCCGTTTCTTCAGAAGAGAGAGCTACACGATTTGGAAGCACACTTTGACGCCATATTTCTTCACTTTGCGAAAGTCTAAAATCAGCCATAATTGCATCCGCGCATATGTATTTCCGAGAATTACCAAAACAAAATGATTTTTTGCTGTCAAACGCAGGTCTAGACTTCAAATGTCAAATTTCAGTCAGAAGACCTGTCTGCAGAGATGGCAGGAAAAAAAGTCAGACTAAAAAGTCTAGATTTCTGTCGTGTCCACAAAATCGCGGTCCACACGAGACACAATGTTGTCGTGACTGAAGTCTTGACTGAAATTATGACTCGTGGAGACGCGGTGTTAAGGCTAGTCCATTCAGGCGATCTACTCTCATATTGCTGCCGGCGTAAGGTGGAGAAAAATCTTTCGGCAGTGCTGGTTGTCATATAGGAAATGTGCACAATAATTGACAAAGGGTTCTTATGTTTGGTAGAGCCGTTGCTTTTTTATAAGCTTCTGCCGGTGACTTAGGAATATTTTCTTTCATCTGTTGCCAAATTTGTAACTCTTCCTTCAAAACTAAAATACAAGGTAGATCCTCTTTATATACTTCACCGCCTGGCAAAACTGAGATAGTAACTTTTGCAGCTGAGCTCTAGGAAACCTAGACGACATTTCATTTAATAAATAATCTAGAAAAGGTATATACACTTTCACGCTTGTGCCCCAAGATTCAAATGTGTTTCTAGGTAGAATATGCAGCCATAGATTTGGGTAATTTTTCGTCTTGATTTCCATGGAAAAGTGATTTTTGTTTTCGCACATAGGCACACTTCGCCTGTTTTGATTATGGAATGAGCAAGCAGTAATAATGCAGTGCTCTGGGGGGGGGGGGGCCCATGCCCCTGTGCCCCCCCCCCCTGGATCCGCCTATGTATCAGAGGATATTAGCAAGAGCCTGCTCATAAAGGTCGATAGTTGTACCCCGTCGTGGGTCGTGGACACTTCCTAACCATATCCAAAAAGCACCCATTAGAGAATCTACGAATAGCGTCAGAAACTGATGCAGCATAAGTAAGTTTGTAGTTCATGTGACGGAAAAAGTCCAAAAATGTTATGCCGGCTGAATAGGAAGCTTCTTTTCGATAAGCGAGAGTAGAATGCATTCCGAAGGGCAATTGTCTAACTACTGCGAGTATATCTATTCTTTCAATGACAACAAGACACAATATTGTCTCTCAACAAACAACACTTTGACCACTGTGTTAGCTGCAACACCTTAAACAACTTCGCTTTCGCATAACCTATTAATTTAATACTTCTGACTCGACAGATGTAACACGTGTCAAACTGAACCTTTTTCCTGGCGGCTATAGGATTTGTAAGAGTTTCCATGGTTCAAATTGAGCTCATCCAATGTGCGGCCGGCCTATGGCAACCAGTTGGTGCAAGTTTTGCCTGGGCCTGATGTAAGTTTCACGGGTGATATGTATCGAATTTCATCAGTTCCGGTTTTTCCTCTCGAGACACAAGAGACCAGACCCTCTTTTGTCTCCCTCAAAATGGATTTTAGTATTTATTCTTGGACCAGCCAGATTGAACAGCTCTGTGCTAGTCTTCATAAATTACACGTTTCGTTAAGCCAACGTGAATACCAATCAATTTGTTGGGGGCAAGTAGAAACCATGAATTGTTTGTCGAAAAATAGCCCTGTCTGCTTCATACCGTACATGTTTAATGTTTGCTATTCACATTTTTTCTTCCCGGCCATGCCCAAAAATATACTGGCATAGGCATATATTGTATATGGATCCCAATAAACGCCGCTGTCCTCTTCCAAAGGTTCAAGGATTTTTCCTTTCACTACTATGTCAATGGACAGTCACATTGAATAGACGTGTTTTTCGTGATCGGTCCAGCTAAATCTGAGAAATAGCAGATTACTACGTAATACATACGTTGTGTTCTCGGAAAAGTCGAATCCTCTAAACTCTGATTGAAATTTGTTAAAATACTCCCGGTCCGTACAGTATTATTGCCTATAATTGTGCATTTACTTTTCTTTGCGACAAAAAGTTGTTCTCGCGAAAATAATGTCATCTTCATCTTCGACTTCGAGTATAATAACACGAAACAAAACTCAGAAGGACGCTCTCTTTTCTCGTATTAGCCCTCTCTCACACTCTATCGAAGGCAACAACAAAGGAATGATCTCTATTAAAGACCTACAATCAGCGTTCCCTCCCGTGCTACAATTGTAGCGTTTTTTAGTTTTTGAGTACATTTTTTCTAACTGAGTACGATACTACTTTGGATCGCCGCGTACTACTTTTTATAATTGCATATCAATAACTCATTTCTTATTTTCCAAATTTTCAAAAAATTGTTTGTAACATCAGACATATATTTACCCTGACAAGATTACGGCAGGAGAATGCCCAACTATATTAGAGCTCTCATCGCACTTTCCCTATAGGTATATCTAATGATTTGGAAAATATAAATGACGAATGGAGGGCATTAATTGGAGCTGAAGAACTACTTAAAAAGTGGTATCATGAAAATGTAGCAATCTACTGGCAGAATATAGGACAACTTAAAAATGGGTTAGGTGAATTGGCGTTTTCAAAGTTGTCTAAATACATGCTAACGCTGTGTTCACTGCCTCAATATGTGTAGAAGGCTAGACATAATTATATGGGACTATATCTTTTCAGGAAATAAACTTAAATCGCTAAATACAAAATCGCTGAATATTGAATTGTGATACTTGTATGAATGTATAATGTACTACTTTATGTTTTTTATAAAAAAGTTTTTTTTTTTACATTTTTTAATGTTCAAAAATGATGATATAACTATGGAATATTTATCTTTGCTTTTTTTTAGTTCATTTTTATATACATACTTAACTTATAATTTATTCTTAAATATAAATAAACCTTAAAGGTTACGTTTTCCTTTATTTTTTGTGGATGAATGAAATAATTTATGTTAAATTAAAATAAGCTTTTCTTTTTGATATTTTTTTTAATGAATAAAAAATGTGTGTTCATATAAAACAAATATTTGAAAATGTATAGTAGTGAATTTTTTTAAACAAATTTCCGATTCTAATTGAAAAATACCATAAAGCCGTTTTCTTTAGGTACATTATTGCGTACTACCTTCAGACCCATTTGAGTACCAATTTTTACCGCAATGAGAACTTTGCCTAACGACAGGGGAGGGAACGCTGCCTACAATCCCAGTTGGCTAAACAATCCGCATCATTACAACGCAGCTTCACTGAGGAAATTGACAAAATGCGATCTGATTTTGTCAAAAAAATTGATGAAATTAAAGAAAGTTGGGCTCAGCGCTTCGAGAGTTTAAACAACGCGATTTCAAGCGTAATATCTAGAGTTGATCGAATTGAGGAAAACTACTCTTCCACGGCTCATATGCATAGTGCCGAGATCCTCGCTCTTCGTTGTAGGAAACGCTGCCCTCATGTGCAGAAGAAAATTATAGGAACACCTCGTTTGAGAAGCGCTGCATCTTTCGCAAACGCTTACGTGTAAACGCACCCGCACTACCAGTGGCAGCCATATTTTTTCGTCCACTTTTCGCCTAGTTTATGGTTTTTTCTTTAACACCCTATGCTCGGTTGAATCTAATTCAAACCTCTATCTTTATCTACATATAACACGTAGAAAAATCGCCCCTGTGCTTTAACATCGTTTGCAGATTTTTCTGAACATACCATTCGTCACAATATCGTTTTGAAAATTTACGCCATAGTCGAGCGCATAAGTGCGAGCGAGACGACAACACCACCCCACACGAAAAACTCTTAGATGTAAACCACGTACAGCGTTGGTTCGCTTGGATTTTTAGTCAGTCAGTATCGAGAGTCAGGTTCGGTTGGTTGGTAGGGCACTAGCGCATGGTCGCATTTTAATTTCGGCATTTTGCCACGTTTTCATTGTTCGCGCATCCTAAGTAGGCGGCCATTGTGTCGACCGAAAATAACAAAAACGCAAATTAAAAGTTAAATATCGCGATTGTGATTCGCCGGCGAGGGAATTTTGAGTTCGGTGAAGCCGATCAAATACCCGCAAATCGTTTCGCGCATTGTTTTAAGAAAAGCGAATAAAAAGAAAAAAAAGACCCACGATATATATATATATCGCGAGGAAAAACTTCTCGACCGCGTGTGTTGAACCATACCTCGTGGATACATAAAACCACCCCCACAAAAAGGGAAAGAAACAAAATCGAGAGTCGGTAGTGTGCTTTACGCCATTCCACTCGACCGAAAATAATTTTACGTAAATCCAACCCCGCGCTAAGAAATAAAATTCCTGACGCGCCAAAACATAAAATTAACCTCATCGACACCCAGTTAAGTGCGCTGAAATCGTGATACAAAAAGAAAAAAAATAGTTAAACGTTTAGAACATTGAAAGGGAAAAATTCCCCAACGTCCCACGAAAATAATATAAATTGCGCAGCACATAGCACAGTCGTTGCACTAGCGAAGCACCACACCTCAGAGCTAAGACGCAGTCGTGCATCCATCCTCCAGTAGGTGGAGCGAGCATCACCACAGACCATCACCCCATCGAATACACCAACCTTCGGACTTCGCTTGAGACGAGACACCAACCTCAACGATAGTCACCTCATCGAAATTCACCTCTTCGTCAACACTGCGCCTACCGATATACTTTAAGTTAAGTAGTTTGGGTCCAATAAAATTTCTTGTTGTAAACATTTATACTTCTCCAAATGATTTTATCTTCCACTAAGGTATAGATCCGCGAATTAAAGCATATCAAAGAGCTTATGCATAACATCCTGGAAGGAAAGGCGGTGCACTGCAGTCCCTCACCACGGATCGCGTTCAGGTAGTTATCCCCTGAATAAAGAACGGGGTAAGTTTGGAATTAATTAATCTCATTTGGAAGAAACAAAGTGTATTAAAAGTAGTATTGGCCCAGTTGTGATAGGCTATAGAGTTAGAGAGTGGTCGTGTCGATTGACCCAGTTTAGTCTTGTCGTCGTTTATACATGGTAAAGTAAAGCTAAATAACGTAAGGTTAGGTTCGGACCGGTGCGCCAGTGATTTAGTCGGTAGCATTTGTGACACTCTGTGAGGAATCTCACCAATGAGAGCGTGAGCGTATAATCTTCGTCGTGGAAGCATCAACTTGATTTTCTTTTATTATACACGCGGACGCAAAAACGAGTCACGTCCCACAACGCTGCATTACGCGAGTAGATAGGCCACGGGTACATGCTCTGGTCTCTACGTCTAACATCGAAGGGTTATTGTTTTTCGTTAATTTTGTTCTGGCTGTAAATGATAACGTAATCGAGCGGCAACAGTAAGATTTGAATGTCCGCACTTGTACTGACTTGTGTTGTAACGTCCACCCCCTTAATTAAGTACTAGTTTTAAGATCTTTTGGTTTTGAATAAAAATAAGCTTGTGAACTTCACGAAGAAGAACAATCATGTGTGTTCATTGGCTTTGGAATTTAGTTTAGGTTTCGGAAACAGCCGCCAGATGTGCGGATAAGGACGTATTGAAGGGAATGTCGGCCATGGGGGCGAACACGATCCGAGGTGGTTTTACGCAGTTCGGTACATGGTTGTAGTTTAGTATTTAGTAGGATATTCGGACTTTAGGGGTCGTCGTTCAATAGGAGCGTGACGACGACCATGGTAGCTTGGCCTTGGTGCTAAGTAGGGGTGGGTCAGCTCAGGGGAAGATTACTTCCACCTATTTCTTCCCCCACTTTCTTCTTTTTCACTGTGGATGTAAATATTTCAACGGATCGCACTACTCGGGCCTCGCAATCTTTATTGTTAGGGATAGTGGTTTAATCCGGTCGTGTCCAACATCTTTTACGATCTATCTTTTTTTGAATTAACAGGCATGTAAAACTAGAGGTAACCCCAGTCCAGGGCCTGCAACAAGATCCCCACCCACCGAGGGCTAGCGCGGGAGGAAGCGGTCATGCCTGGTTGCAGGAGGCTTGGACAACCCCATCCGTCATGCTGCCCGGACTGCCGTAGGGGTCCTGTGACCTTGCGGTATATGGGTAGTTTAAGTGATGGATGGGGTACGGTTCGCGTAGCGGGGCGTAGGAATTTCGACCTTCCTTTTTGTTCTTGTTTGGTTGTTGGTCAACTCAGTTGCGCGTAGGTATAGGTTAATACTTGCCTGCGTGTTTGCTGACATGGCAGAAGGAGTCGCTTGCGTTCCGTAACGTGAACGTACGTTACAGGTGGCGCCCAACGTGGGGCCCGAAGTAGTGATATGATTCAGAAGTATTTACAAAAAAATTTACACAAAAAAATTTTGTTTTCACCATTTTCGACTTTACTCTTTTTCGTTTCACGTAACCGGTGTTTGGGTGTATTTTCATCCCCATTCATGTCTGTTGTACGCTGAAGTCTGAGATCTAGTTTTGCGGAAATAGGTGTAGGAGTTTGTAATCCTTTAGTGTTCTTTGAGTCCCTTGTCCGGTAGATGGGTAGACTTTGTTCCCCATTTACGTCCGTTGCTCGGGCTTATAAGTTCCTCACATTTCCATCTTCAGCATTTGAGCCTTCGAGTTCATGTCCGGTAAGTGGGTGAAGTTGTTCCTCACTTACGTCCGTTGCTTGCACTCAGGGCTGGTGTGTAGTTCGCTTTTCTTTGGTAAGGTAGTTCTGTTAAGTCCGGTATTTGGATCGACCTTTGTCTCCATTTACGTCCGTTGCTTCAGGCTGTCTTCACCATGTTCCATAGCAAAGCACAGAAATTTAGCAACTCTAATGTCACTTGCGATTCTGCAGTGATTGTAAAGCATTAATCCAGCTAGAGGCGTTGTCGCTTCAGTAGCCACAGTGGAATAGAAAGTGTGAATCTATCCTCGTTGTTCTCGTGTTTGTCCTCTATGTGTTCGACATTCCTTCAGGTTGATGATAAGTTTAGTTCGAGCAAGTTTAGTTTTGATTTAGTTTTGAGATATTTTAGTTTTGAGAAAGTTTAGTATCGAGATAGTTTGAGTTAAGTTTAGAGACAGTGTAGTTTGAGAAGTTTTGTTTTGAAGTTTTAGTCATTGAACGTACTCCAACGTTTAGATTTGAGTAAGATTTAGTCGGAAGTTCAGTGCTAGCGATTGCTAAGCCAGCCTTCCACACATTCACTTTAGTTTTAGTATTGAGTTTAGTCATATATTACCCTATACGACTCAGCAGTATAGCAATAGTATATCTAGTGTTACATTAGGTTAGAAGTCCCTGAATTCGTGTAGAATTCACCATCTTTATTTTTTTTTGGTATTTTTATTATTATTGTTTTCAAGTCAGCTGTGTGGTAAAAATGTCCAATCTCGGCCAAAGTAGTCGAAGGGAAGTTCAGAGTGATTACACACTGCGCAGTGGGCGCAAGCACATCCCGGCCACTACGGAAGAGCCGAGCCTTCTTCCGAACATGGTTGGAACCAGCGAAGAGGTTGGCCAACCAACAGTCGCGGGAAATCCCCAAGATAACCAAACAGTCACGAACCCTTCTGTACCTCGAACAGCACCGGGAACGCATGACGCTAACGAAAGCGCACAATTCGAACAATATGTTCAGGATGTCGTAACGGCAACCGTCGGTCTCAATCGGACAGACGAGCGTCGGTTCATGCGAGAAGAGCTCGACCGAAGTCGTGCTGCTCTCCAACGCGAACTCGCTTCGTTGGTTCAAGCAGCCGTATCAGCTGCTATGCGACCTCTAGCTTCCGCAGCGAACAACGATCACCAAGAACCTAACGCAGATCGTAACTCCCAACCTGCTCACGCAGAATATGACGTGAATCGGCGACCCGAGGTAGCTCCACTTCAGGCGAGTGAGCCACCGAATATTCCCCCGACAGGTAATCCTGTGGTATACCCCGTGAACATGCCACGAAGTAGCAACGTGGAAAACTTTTTAGAGCAAATTAGCAGAATGAATCTGTGCGGACCAACTCCATCTCCGGAACCGCCGGCTCAGACGTCTTCACCCTCGTCTTCCTTCAACCGATTTCCCAACTATCACAAGTGGGGAATCAGGTTCGATAACACCCATATGTCCGTGGATGATTTCCTCTTTCGGCTTGGAAGATTAAAGGAATCCCATAACGTGACTTGGTGTGACGTCGTCGCCAATTTCCATCATTTTGTCGCTGGTCAAGTTGAGACATGGTATTGGATGTACCTTAAGAGTAATCCCGGCGTGAATTGGTCCACACTTCGTCTCGCCTTGATAGAACAGTATCGCAGCTTGGAGACTGACTTCGAATTATCGCGAAGAATGTCCGATCGGAGGCAGGGTTTGTACGAACCGTTCGACGCGTTTTTTACTGACCTTATGCGCCTCAACGCAAAACTGCGAGTCCCTAAGTCTAATCGTGAGATAATGGAATTTCTGAAACAGAACGCCAACCGTAGGATAGGAGAACACCTCATAACTTTCAGCACACACAACATCCCTGAAATGGTTCATGTGTGTCGTACGATTGAGAAGTTCGTAAAGGAACACGATCCACCGCGGCAGCGGATACCTCAAACGTATTTGCCCCGTCGGAATATCAGTGAAGTAGAACAGGTCGAGGAAGGTTACGATACACCCGTCTCGTCCGCACAACTTGAGGAAGTTGCTTTCCGGCGAAGGAGCCCTAGTGTTCTGAAATGCTGGAACTGCAAGGAACTCGGTCACACATTCTTCGATTGTGCCATTCCTCAAAGAGCTCTGTTCTGTTACAAATGCGGTTGTGAGAACACGACGACACCTCGTTGTCCTACATGCGCGGGAAACGCCCAACCGAGCAATCCGCCGACCGGGGAGATTCGCTCGAGGGATGTCAACCCGGCAAACCTCTCAGCCTAAATCCAAACCCACCAACCATTCTAAAGCGTCCGGAAGCCCATAGGGTTGAAGGAGCCGCTAGCACACCCTCAACAGCCAAGAAACCCAGTGAGCCCAAGTTGACCTTCCACCAACGTCTAACGTATTACCGTCAAGCGAGAGAACGTATCTTCGGATCACCAATCCTGTCTCCGAAAATAGCTAAAGTCAGGAAACGCTTTGCGGGAAAGAAACGGCAATACCGCGCAATTGCGGCAACAACGTTGCTAGGATCCTCAGGGGACCCAAGACCTTTTGTCACGGTCAAACTTTTCGACCGAGAGTGGCTAGGCTTGTTGGACAGCGGTGCGTGCATTAGTTGTATAGGAGCAGGAGGCATTTCGTTCTTGCAGAACAACGGAATCCCTCTCAGAAAGTTTTCGTCAGCTGTTACCACTGCAGACGGAACCAAACAAGACATCATCGGCGTGGTAAACACCCAAATACACTTTAGAAACCAGATTGAGGATATCACCCTCTATGTTGTTCCTTCGTTAACCAAAGATTTGTACCTTGGGGTCGATTTTTGGAAGTTATTTCAGATAGCACCCAATGTAGTCTCGGAAGTGTCTCCATTTCCCTCGAGAGGGGAACTTCCATCCGTTATGGGAACACGCAAGCGACTACCGCTTGTTAAGGAAGCTAGGTGGTCTGAATAATTCTGAAGTAGACATCCTGCCGAAAGCTGCGAGGATGAACATTCTGCATTCTTATATTAAGCAATCTCTAGAGAAAGCACACCTCGGGCATGAACGTGCCTATAACACCCGTAGTTCATCGGTGAAATACAAGGTGGGCGACGTTGTGTACCGGCGTAATTTCGTGCTTAGCAATGCCTCGAAGTCTCGAAACGCAAAGCTTTGTCCGAAGTTTATACGGGCAAAAGTTCGCAAGGTTATCGGAAGTAACTTATACGAGTTAGTCGATGCAACCGGACATAGTCTAGGTGTAACCCACAGCAAAGATCTTCGTCGGTAAGACATAGCCGTAGGATATTTTTGAATGATAGTTACAGGAAGGTAGGTGAGACGTTACGAATTCCCAGTAGGATAGTGAAGTAGTAAGGAAACAGATGACCGCTCAGAGTCGGTAGAACATGAGATTCTTGTGTCTCGGGCGTGGGTCGTTTGGTAGGATTTAGCAGGTTTCATTTTCTTGACCTTTTGCAGTCGCAAGTCTCTGAAAATGTCAAGTTGTGTGTAGGAAACGCTGCCCTCATGTGCAGAAGAAAATTATAGGAACACCTCGTTTGAGAAGCGCTGCATCTTTCGCAAACGCTTACGTGTAAACGCACCCGCACTACCAGTGGCAGCCATATTTTTTCGTCCACTTTTCGCCTAGTTTATGGTTTTTTCTTTAACACCCTATGCTCGGTTGAATCTAATTCAAACCTCTATCTTTATCTACATATAACACGTAGAAAAATCGCCCCTGTGCTTTAACATCGTTTTCAGATTTTTCTGAACATACCATTCGTCACAATATCGTTTTGAAAATTTACGCCATAGTCGAGCGCATAAGTGCGAGCGAGACGACAACACCACCCCACACGAAAAACTCTTAGATGTAAACCACGTACAGCGTTGGTTCGCTTGGATTTTTAGTCAGTCAGTATCGAGAGTCAGGTTCGGTTGGTTGGTAGGGCACTAGCGCATGGTCGCATTTTAATTTCGGCATTTTGCCACGTTTTCATTGTTCGCGCATCCTAAGTAGGCGGCCATTGTGTCGACCGAAAATAACAAAAACGCAAATTAAAAGTTAAATATCGCGATTGTGATTCGCCGGCGAGGGAATTTTGAGTTCGGTGAAGCCGATCAAATACCCGCAAATCGTTTCGCGCATTGTTTTAAGAAAAGCGAATAAAAAGAAAAAAAAGACCCACGATATATATATATATCGCGAGGAAAAACTTCTCGACCGCGTGTGTTGAACCATACCTCGTGGATACATAAAACCACCCCCACAAAAAGGGAAAGAAACAAAATCGAGAGTCGGTAGTGTGCTTTACGCCATTCCACTCGACCGAAAATAATTTTACGTAAATCCAACCCCGCGCTAAGAAATAAAATTCCTGACGCGCCAAAACATAAAATTAACCTCATCGACACCCAGTTAAGTGCGCTGAAATCGTGATACAAAAAGAAAAAAAATAGTTAAACGTTTAGAACATTGAAAGGGAAAAATTCCCCAACGTCCCACGAAAATAATATAAATTGCGCAGCACATAGCACAGTCGTTGCACTAGCGAAGCACCACACCTCAGAGCTAAGACGCAGTCGTGCATCCATCCTCCAGTAGGTGGAGCGAGCATCACCACAGACCATCACCCCATCGAATACACCAACCTTCGGACTTCGCTTGAGACGAGACACCAACCTCAACGATAGTCACCTCATCGAAATTCACCTCTTCGTCAACACTGCGCCTACCGATATACTTTAAGTTAAGTAGTTTGGGTCCAATAAAATTTCTTGTTGTAAACATTTATACTTCTCCAAATGATTTTATCTTCCACTAAGGTATAGATCCGCGAATTAAAGCATATCAAAGAGCTTATGCATAACATCCTGGAAGGAAAGGCGGTGCACTGCAGTCCCTCACCACGGATCGCGTTCAGGTAGTTATCCCCTGAATAAAGAACGGGGTAAGTTTGGAATTAATTAATCTCATTTGGAAGAAACAAAGTGTATTAAAAGTAGTATTGGCCCAGTTGTGATAGGCTATAGAGTTAGAGAGTGGTCGTGTCGATTGACCCAGTTTAGTCTTGTCGTCGTTTATACATGGTAAAGTAAAGCTAAATAACGTAAGGTTAGGTTCGGACCGGTGCGCCAGTGATTTAGTCGGTAGCATTTGTGACACTCTGTGAGGAATCTCACCAATGAGAGCGTGAGCGTATAATCTTCGTCGTGGAAGCATCAACTTGATTTTCTTTTATTATACACGCGGACGCAAAAACGAGTCACGTCCCACAACGCTGCATTACGCGAGTAGATAGGCCACGGGTACATGCTCTGGTCTCTACGTCTAACATCGAAGGGTTATTGTTTTTCGTTAATTTTGTTCTGGCTGTAAATGATAACGTAATCGAGCGGCAACAGTAAGATTTGAATGTCCGCACTTGTACTGACTTGTGTTGTAACGTCCACCCCCTTAATTAAGTACTAGTTTTAAGATCTTTTGGTTTTGAATAAAAATAAGCTTGTGAACTTCACGAAGAAGAACAATCATGTGTGTTCATTGGCTTTGGAATTTAGTTTAGGTTTCGGAAACAGCCGCCAGATGTGCGGATAAGGACGTATTGAAGGGAATGTCGGCCATGGGGGCGAACACGATCCGAGGTGGTTTTACGCAGTTCGGTACATGGTTGTAGTTTAGTATTTAGTAGGATATTCGGACTTTAGGGGTCGTCGTTCAATAGGAGCGTGACGACGACCATGGTAGCTTGGCCTTGGTGCTAAGTAGGGGTGGGTCAGCTCAGGGGAAGATTACTTCCACCTATTTCTTCCCCCACTTTCTTCTTTTTCACTGTGGATGTAAATATTTCAACGGATCGCACTACTCGGGCCTCGCAATCTTTATTGTTAGGGATAGTGGTTTAATCCGGTCGTGTCCAACATCTTTTACGATCTATCTTTTTTTGAATTAACAGGCATGTAAAACTAGAGGTAACCCCAGTCCAGGGCCTGCAACAAGATCCCCACCCACCGAGGGCTAGCGCGGGAGGAAGCGGTCATGCCTGGTTGCAGGAGGCTTGGACAACCCCATCCGTCATGCTGCCCGGACTGCCGTAGGGGTCCTGTGACCTTGCGGTATATGGGTAGTTTAAGTGATGGATGGGGTATGGTTCGCGTAGCGGAGCGTAGGAATTTCGACTTTCCTTTTTGTTCTTGTTTGGTTGTTGGTCAACTCAGTTGCGCGTAGGTATAGGTTAATACTTGCCTGCGTGTTTGCTGACATGGCAGAAGGAGTCGCTTGCGTTCCGTAACGTGAACGTACGTTACATCGTAAACAAGTGAACATCTTGGAGAGAAAAGAAATCGCTTGCGATGCTGTGCTCTTTGGAGTTCCCGTACTGCCTGAGGAAAACCTTCAGCAAATATTTCTTCAGCTCTGTAACACCATTAAATGCACTCCGCCCCAAATCGTTGATGTTTTTCGTGCCAGAAGGCGAAATAACTCTAATAACAACTCTTCATTGGCTGCCCCACCATCGATTATCATAAAATTCGGCTCCACACGTGAAAGAAATGCTGTTCTTGTAGCTGCTGCAAATTACAGAAAAGAAAACAACAGCGTGCTAAAGCTGAGAGATATTGGTATCTCATCTAGTGACAGCTGCTATACTTAAATGAGAGCTTAACTAAGCACTCGCGCTTTCTCTTACAAAGTGCACTTGGTTTAAGAAAGAAAAAAATACTCTTCTCAGTTTATACCAAGTCCGGTATTGTATATGCGAAGAAGACGGCCAACGCAAAAAGCTTTTCCATCGATAGCTCTGATGATCTTCACTCCATTGCTCGTAATGCTGCTGTTTCTGCTGGTGCTGCTGTGACTCATCACTAAATTCACCGTATTGTATTCTAAATTACTTAGTTGCTCTTATTAAATAATTGTTATTGACTAGCTCTTCTCCTCTATTTCTTGCTTCTTTTTCACTCTCTTCTTTTCTTTCTTTTTGTTTTATATCCTTCTCTCACTGTCCTGGTCTACTACTTACTTTTCTTTCATTTTTGTTTTTTGTTTGTTTTATTTTGCTAAACATGAGTAGAGTATGTTCCAATTATTACAGTGTCGATAAAAAATCAACGCTTACAATGCTTAATGTTCTCTCTAATTGTCGTGATGGTTTTAAAGTTTGTCACCTGAATGCTCGTAGTCTTAGCTTATACAAATTGGATTATTTAAAATATTTGTTTACAGATTCTGGAGTTGATGTTGTTTGCGTCTGTGAAACTTGGTTTAAGCCTGCTATATCTGATATACAATATAATATACCGAATTATGTAATATCAAGAAATGATCGAGTGACTAATACTTGCGGAGGTGGGATTGCAATCTACAGCAGATCATCCCTTAAATGTAAAATTATAAGCAAATCGGTTGATTTAGACACTGAGTTTTTAATTGTTGAGGTCCATGATGGTTGCACTAAATGCTTGATTGCTTGTGCCTATGTCCCGGACCGAAGTTGCTCCCCTCAGCCGTTTTTCTCTGTTCTTTCTCAATTCTCGCCGCTTTATGAACACATAATAGTTTGTGGTGATTTTAATGCAGATTTATTCAAAAACGACTCTCGTGCCTTCCAAATAAAAGATTCTGCTTCCTCCTTAGGACTGCAAATAATTAACGTCGATTATCCAACGCGTTTTGCTAAAAATTCTATTCCTAGCCTCCTTGATCTGACAATTGTATCAGACCCATTGTCGGTTATCATCTTCGACCAGCTTTCAATTGATCTTATATCGGATCATGATCTTCTGTTCTGTACATACAACATTAAATTCAATCACTTTCCTGCTCCTTTGACTTTCTCATTTAAGGATTATAAGTCAATAAATATGGAAGACCTGAGAAACGCCGCATTTTTGGCACCTTGGGATGGTTGTCGCTCATTTCCTAATCCTGATGACAAGCTAAACTATTTCCAAGATGTAGTTAATGAGTTATACAACCAGTTTGTCCCTGTCAAAACAGTAAGAGTTCGTAATAGCAACTGTCCCTGGTTTACAACTGAAGTTGTCGCGACCATCAAAGCTCGTAATAAGCTTTACAGCAAATGGAAACATAGTCCATGTAATTCCAATTGGCTCGCTTACAAAGCTATGCGAAACCATTCGACAGTTGTGTTACGAAACTCCAAGAGATATTACTATTCCTCTAAACTGAATACTCATCTTCCCCCTAAAAAGCTCTGGAGTAATCTGCGAAAAATTGGTGTTTCCAGTGCAAAAAGTAATTTAAAATGTGAAATTGACCCTGATGTGTTAAATAACTTCTTTCTCGATAGCAATACTGAGAAAAACAATTTCAATCTCTCTAATAATCATAATTCGCTCTTGCAGTTAGAACGTGGTTTTGAAATAGAATCTGTTAACGAAAATGATGTCATAAAATGTGTTGCAGCTATTAAATCAAATGCTATTGGCGAAGATGGAATACCAATACGATTTGTAAAACTCATTTTGCCCTATATTGTTTCTCACTTGACACATATTATAAACCACTGCATTACCACGTCAACTTTTCCAAAATCTTGGAAAATAGCTCGAGTTGTACCTGTTGCAAAAAAGAACACCCCGACATCTGCTGCTGACTTTAGACCAATCAGTATTTTACCGTGCTTGTCAAAGGTCTTTGAGAAACTCATAGCGGGACAGGTTATTGAATACTTATCTCTTAATAGCCTTCTATATGGTGGGTAATCGGGTTTTAGGTCCAACCACAGTTGTTCTTCTGCAATGGTTAATATTTTAGAAGACATAAGAAAAGAGTTTGATAATGGATGTCTAACGCTTCTTTGTCTGCTTGATTTCTCAAAGGCTTTTGACAAGGTTAACCATAAAATTCTTTGCTGGAAATTGCAACATCTTTTTGGTTTTTGTAACAGTGCAGTAAAACTTTTTGAGAACTTTCTTTCAAATAGATTTCAGAAAGTTATAACTTCCGATTCTTCTTCCGCTCTTCTGCCAGTAAAACAGGGTGTCCCACAAGGATCAATACTTGGTCCCATTATCTTTTGTATGTTTATAAATGACCTGCCATCTGTCTGTAGACATACTTCGGTCCATCTTTATGCCGATGATGTTCAGCTCTACTTGGCCAGGCCATTCAATAATAAAGCTGAACTTGTACGCAACCTAAATAAGGATCTTTCCAGTATTTATTTATGGTCTGTAACTAATGGATTACTTCTAAATCCAGACAAGTCGCAAGTTATACCCATATCTAAAAAAAAACTACCCATCCAAACTTTACCTGATGTCGTGCTTTCTGTTTTCAAATTAAAGGTTGTTCATACTGTTACTAGCCTGGGATTTGTTATCGACTCTAACTTATCAGGATACGAACATACAAACTATGTAATAAGAAGGGTTTATGGATGCCTTAGGAAACTGTGGCTAAGTGCAGATTTTACTCCTATTGCCACTAGACGTAGACTTGTAATAAGTCTCATCCTACCCTTAATTACGTATTCTGAGGCTGTATACTGTAATGTCGATTCCTTATCCCAGCGCAAGCTTCAAGTTGCTTTCAACGGTACGGTAAGATATATTCATGGGCTACGAAGATATGACCATATTTCACAGCAGGCAAAAAGCCTATTGGGTACAACCCTTAAGCACTATATTGACGCTAGAAACTGTATATTCCTATATAACATAATAACAACTAAGACTCCTATGTATCTATATGAAAAACTTAATTTTGCTCGTTCCCTTAGAACGCTCTGTTTAATTCCACCGCGTTACACCTATCTTAATTCGTCTCGTTTATTTTTTATTTATGCTGTAAAATTATGGAACTCCCTACCAACAAATATAAGAACCATCTCCAATGCCAATCGTTTTAAAAACTCTGTCTTTCTTCATTTCTCAAACCTATCCTAATGCTTTTATTCTAATTTTCCTCCTCACTTGAACTGTCATCTATTCTATTTGCTTATACTCAGTCTATTTTCCTCCTATTCTCTCCTTTCTTCTTTATCTTATTTTATATCTTAATAATAAACTTAATTGTAATTATAAGATTAACTTATTGTATTATTGAAATTATTTTCTTATTGTATTAACTCTAAGTACTATAAAAGATATTTATCTTAATGTACCTTTATATTGTATAATAATAATAAATTGAATTGAATTGAATTGAATTGAATTTGCCTGGAAAAACGAATTTATTTTTTCCAAACCTTTGAAAAATAAATATACACATACATACACAGCCGGCTATTGATCTGAAATTTGAAGCCACTTACTAATAACTCTGCCATTCAATGCGCGTACAAAATATATGCACATGCACAAAGAGAAAAATTAAATTGTTTGGATTATTCGTACATCCCCTCTATGCATGTGGGCTTGGCCACGAAGAGGCCTTGAATGGCTGCTTAATTGAAATTACTTTATTATCACATAACTGAATTGTATTTTCAATCCCCGTCAATTGATTGTTATCTTCAATTGTTTAATGTGAATAAAACCAATTAAAGGATAAAAGAAAACTGGTCAAAGATAATTTAAGGACGGATTCCACGACAATGGCATTAAAAGTATTATTTCCTGCTAGTTGCAATTGTTGGTAAATATTTTTTTTTAAAGAAACTCTTATAATGTTATGTAAATAATTAAATATATATAACAAGGAAGCAATACAAATTATTTAAGAACGTGCTACGACACATCTCACTCTCGTGTGAAAAAGAAACGTTGTCGTGTCTTTTCGTATGGTTTAAACTCCATGCGGCCCATTTAATTTTTTCCACGTTCATAGTTTTTGCTCTAGTTTAGGATTTAAATAAAAAATTAAAACTATCTACAGCTGGGTTAGATGAATTCTTCTTGGTCTCAAGTTAGATCATTTAAAACAAAAAAATGCCAATGACAATAGGACTTGATGATGTACGTCTGGAAAAATATGAGTATTTCTTTTGTGTTTGTAGAGTTCCTTGCTTCCCGCCCCCCGAATGGAATTGTTTCTCTCCGATTTTGAAAGGCTCGTTTGTGCCTCTAATCGGATTAGTTGTCGCGATTAAGGCCCATTTTATTTATTTTAAAATGGGCCTAAATACACCGAGTGTAAGTGACAACGAAGTCATGTCTCTCCCGTTACGGGAAATTGCGTTGTTATTTTTATTGTTCAGTTGCTCTTACGCGAGTATGTGCGTAGCTGATGCATGAACCTATTGAACATATTTCTAGTGGGGGCGCGTACATGGGCACCGTCCTCATGTATCAACAATATCAACATAATATATATTCGAAATTTATTTCGAGTTGAAATAGCCGGGGTTTCTGTCTGCAGTTTTGGGATGATTGTGGGAGGTGTGCCCCATGGATGAATATATTGAATATATCGTAGTCGTCATGGCATTCATGCCCTGGTTACAGATTTGGTTTGCTCTTGCAGGGTGTCTCCATTGAAAGTGAAACCTATTTCGAGTCGACAAGGCTCATCGAGCTATGGCCTTATTTGGACCTATTTTTGGCTCTTATTTGGACCTATTCTTGGCTCTTGGGTAGTAGTTTTGAAGAGCTTTGACGCAATTTAAAAATAACGTTCCACTCAACATTTCTTGCGTCTATAATGTAATCGTTAATCGTTTGAGAGACATTTGGGAGCATGATTTCAGAAAGATTTTCAAATTCGTCGCAAGCTGGTATGTCCCTTCTATCTGATCAACAAATTGAACACACAATCGGAGGATCTAAAATTTTACAATACTTTTAGGTTATTCTAATGACTGGAAATCTCTCTGACCATTGAAAAAATCTTACCATCTATGGAAATAAATAGAAGAAGGATGACCCACATGGAGTTCATGTTCAATTCTATTACTTTAGGAGGTGATTCTTTAAGCGACATTCGCCGCAATGTATCGCATGCGATATTCGAATGCGCTCGCCGGCGAAGGAATACCGCTACTGGGGAACAAGAAGCGAACGAAATGATGGAAATGATGGGTAGTGTCTTAAAAAATCCCTTCATCATGAAAACATATTTTCTTAGTATTTTACTCGTTCGAATCTATATTTATTATAAATATATAACACTCATAAGCAATGAATGCAGATCTTTCATATTTTCTAAACTGCATGCCAGAAAATATTCACATGCTTTCAACCAAGATATCACCACTCAAATTTGAGCTTTTATACCTGTATGCAGTATCCCTATTAATTGGGATGCAACACACCCTTGGGTTGGGTAATCGATTTCATCATTTGTTTACTTCGTTAGCTGATGCTAGTACGGATTACGCAATCCATCCCTGTCATTTTCATACAAAAAATAAAAATGAAAGAGGGCAAGAGTAATTTTCATATAATGCTAATGGACATTGCACGACGCATTTTCGAATAAATGGTCCGGGGGTCTACTAATAAATATATCAAGTGCAGATTTAAAAATCTGACCCTTGAAGGTACAAACGGGCCAACCTCATGAATGTACTGTAGTGATAGGCCCATTTTCGTATTTGAATTCAATGGGTAAAATTTCCGTTCCTCTCCTTACATTTGCAGTTTCAATATTTGAAAAATGTTTATTCTTTTTTTTTTGTAATTTGAAAACGTATTTTAAAAAATTTTAAATTTTGTTATTTGCAAAACTAATTTTATTTATTATTTATATTAATAACACTATCGAGTTTATATCCATTGTTTTTTTAAATACCATCGAAAACTCCAACAATCGATGTTTTACTAACACTAGTTTTTTGAGTTCACGATTTTCCTGTGCAAGACCAAGAACAGGTTTCGAATTACTACAGCAAGTGTCACTGGATTTTGTGGATTTTTCAATAACAAATTCAGTCACGTAGTACTTGATCACGGAAGAGGGTAATTTAACCAATGTTCTCTCCAAAACATGACTTAAGAGTTATTTCATGACCAACTCTATCACAAAGTCAATTGCATTCTGAGGAAAGTTCAAAAAACCTTCCTTACTTCGAGGTAGCACAGGCTCAGGCTAAGTGGTTGGTATTCTGGTCTACTAAGCGAGGGGTCTCATCTTCGATCCCCGGTGGTTTTTCCACTGCACCACCGCCCGCGAATGTCTGACAAACATTCAAGAAAGAGAGAGTTTCAGTCGTTAGAATGACCTAAAAGTATTGAAAAATAATCGTAGGTCCTCCGATTATGTTATGTTAAATTTGTTGATCAGATGGACAATTGCGCCGAATTTGAAAGAACTGCTCAATTCTGCGGTTCGGACTATGCATCAGATTGTATAGATACCTTTCAATCACCCCTAAAATAGAAACTCACGCAAAACTAACGTCTTGCAAACCATTTATTTTTGTACTTTGTCCTGCTTTAAATTACCTACAATTAAATCTGCTTTATTTGGGGCGTCTTGCCAACACCATCAGTTAACACGAAATCTCTCGAAAATCACACAAAAGACTCACTTCGGTCTAGATATGGCTTTTCTCAACCAGAGTACGTTTGAGAAATGAAACCCAATCACAAACGACTAGGGGTGGTTTCGATAAGTAAGGGGTTTATTGTTCCGCTTCTGCTGCGCGGTGACAACGTACGGATATTACCAAAGGTTTGTTTGACTTTGTATGCTATTTGTGTTTTGTAGATTAAAAGAGAAGTTACAGCAATGGGTTATGTGGGTTATAAACTGAGCGACATCGACATTGCAACGAACGAAAATTGAATTGGAAATTAATTTCAGGGCAACTCAACGTTTTGTTCAGCAAATCTTTTCGTCTCGGCAAGTTTTTTTTAGAATAATTTCTTAACTTTGGGACAGTCTTTTTTTTTGCGTCTTTCGTGTGTCTTTAGTAAAACATTCACACGTCGATCTTTTGAAAATATGAGGTTGAATGAACTTTTAAAATGCTTCCGCCCGTTGGAGCGTAACAAAATAATCACGTTAGTACAAAATCTTAAGGGTCCGGTTTAAATTGGTAGACTTGTCCTATTCTTGAAAATCACTTATATTTTATAATTCATTTAATTTTTTTTTTGTTTAAGACTGTACGAAGCTGCAAGAAGATCTCATTTATTAAAATGATAACTGATAAGTCTGTGAAGAAATATGGGCCACCCCTGAGTTTATTGTCGTGGTCGGCGGACTTCTTCTGATTGTCGGTGAGCAATCAAGCAATAGAATATTGAAGAGACAATTCAGAAGATTTACCAGTCTTTTGTAACGAACACTCCTTTGTTCGTAGTCGAAGGTACTGCATCAGCATAGTAAATTGCGGAATGAGCAAAAGCTAACACATGCCCATTGAAGGTAAGGTATTGTTGTCTTATTTGCTGACTAAGTTGGAGTTCGCTCCAAAAAGGTTGGTTTGCTTAAATTCGTATTTGAAGTGTCGGAGGACTCATGAGCGTTTCTCGGACTAGATGGTCAGGGTAGTGTCAAGTCTATGACGAGAAAGTCGGCCTCACAGCTCCAGACCCCTCTGTTTGTTTGACACTGTACCTGTACGGAAAATACTGAAACGCATATTAAGCGGCTGGTCATTATGGATTCCGAAAAATGCGCTCCACCGTCGAGACGCTGTCAATGAAGTGTTCGCCGAAGCAAGGGAAGCCATCAGCGGAAGTCGTTGGATAGGCGAAAGCTTCACTAGCAAGGAGGCGAAACTTCTCATTGGAGGGCTAAAATACAGAAGAAGACTTCTAATAAGAGTTCCAGTTTTGATAATTCTTTTTGATTGTTATGCTTCTTCGTGTCGGACTAAGACCTAAGAAAAATGTAACCGCCGACTTCGTTGAGCTTCCAAAATGGACTTGTCGCTTGTGAGTTTTGTCTGATCTTGAAGAAGCAAAGCATATACTTGAGGAGTGTGACAAATACTCGTGGCCACTCGAGATGTTATGTGTACGAGCCTGACATAACTGCTAAGGAAACAGCAATATCTATGCCCAGTTTATGTGAGGACAGGTCTGCCTTAATCGCTTGCACCGCACAGAGTATTGGATTAAGCATTCCGCAGAAGCTTTACGATTCCTTATGGAATCCTCCACTCTGAAGGATACTGCTGTCGATATGCAGGCTATATTTTGCATAGGTCCTTGGAGGGTCCTTTAATAATAACTTGGCACACCATCCATTTTGCAACCCTCACATGTATTCGGTAAATAGATCAATCGTATGCCCCGCGATAGCAGCCCACTAAATGTAAAACATCGCGCTTGGGTGTGACTTTGATTGCAAAGTATATATACCTACAAAAAAATATAGGTCACAGTTACAGAAAACATACATACGTATATGTAATCTAAAATCCACATGCGATGCAGTATAACATCAACGATGTTATAAATAACCTCATGTTTATAACCATTACCTCGGTAATTGAACTAAGAAAGGCAACTGGCAACTGCCATCAGCATGTCATGGTTATGCATTCCATATACGAATAATAATTCTCTGATATTCATATTTGCATAATTCCCCAGCGTGACAGATGAGGACATCTAGAACGAATGGCACCAATGCCTGCTGAGTTGATTCCGCATAAATGAATTCCTTTCGCCGCAGGTGATGGAATATTATTGCTTCCTTTCCTTGAAAAAAATTGCAATAAATTGAATTTATTATGTTTCCTGTCAAAGGTGTTACCTCCGTTCTTGGGATAGGTCATGATTGGCATAATAAACGAATGGAAATGGTATATAACAAACAAAAAAAAAAACTCGCCAGGCCACAGGCAAAGAGTTTTTGTTTTTGTAATGAATAAAAATAAAACATAGCTTCGTCCTTTAAAGAAAATCTATTCTACCGAATGTGCACCAATAACCAGTGTTTTAGATAAATTTTTCGCAATCTAAACTCTTAACTTGATATAGATGGGCCGATGATAAGTCTGCACTCATTGACGTCGCCTGGAACGTCTTTTGTTTAATAATAATTGTTAGACCATGGTAAAGAGATTTTTTTGAGTTTCAGGACACAAATGCATGCTTTCCGTATAATTTTTAGGGTTGCCTACCAAATCCAAGAATTACATATACATTAATGTTAATCGGTTTTTTAACTGCACATATTCTTAAGTCTCTTGGAAATCAGAATTTTTTTTTTGCAAATATGGATTACGCTTCTGCTTTGCTGCTACAGAAATTATTTCGGTTGCTGCAGCAATGATAACATCTTCTTAAATTTTTCTTGTATACATTGTTTTGCGGACATTTGAATATTTGAAATTTGAATTCGAATTACGTGCATAATTAAAATCCCCATCTGCCATGAACATATGGTTTTTTCCCTATCAATATTTTATTTAAAAATTAAGCAACCTTTTATCTTTACTATGGGGAAATGAAGTGGAGACTTAGGGACCCTACAATTTTGCGCGAGCAGGATACTAAGCTTCAGCTTGATGTTTTAACTCAATCTTGGTCTCAAAAAAATTTTTTTCTTTAAATTCTTTTTTCTAGAAACTTTAAACACAATTGCTATTTTTTTTTTTTTTTTTTTTTTTGATAATCCAACTTTCTAGTTCATAAGCAAATTATTAACGCCAATATTGAGTTCATTCATTTAGTTCAAGTGGTAAAAAAAGCAAAAGAAAATGCCCGAACTGGGGCCTAAGCCGGAAGATATCTTCTGTCGCTTCGAGGTCCTTCGCAAAATTTGTATCTTCAGACTTCAACGACGAACAATATACGGCGACATAGCCCTTTAAGAAAAAAAAAAAACGCCCATTAGTCGTGAAAGACGGCTAGGGCATTCAGAGCGGATGGGCACAAATGTTGGGGTCTTTCCACATCTGGTCACACCCGTCATCAGTTGTCATAATAATTGCTGATGTAGCAGGTGTTTTTATTGCTGGCAGTGATGCGAGCATCTGCGCTGTCTGGACATTTTTCTGTCGGGAAAAATATTTACACTCCGAATTGGAAATAACAACCATACACATACAGCATGAATAGCTGTAAGTTTATGGTTGCCATTGCGACAATGGCTCTACTCGCACTGGCACAGACGATTTCGTCGCACGCAACACTACTCAAGTGAACGAAAAATTCGAGAAGTTGAACAGCGGGCTGGAGAGATGATTTCAATTTTGCAAATTGATGTCCAACACAATGCACAGCCATGCTCAACGCGCAATACGAACTCGTGCACTGCACGTACACTTGTTGAGCAGGTGCTAGCTTATAGTTGGGGCATCGTGCTCTATTGAATCTGAAATTGAGTTGAAGTATTTATTCGCAAGCGAGAATGGTCCATCGGACACCGTTGCATCGTACTGTAATCTATCGAATGAACTGAATATTCTGAGCGGTGGCATCCGTAAAGTGGCGAAATGCCCCAGGATGTGGCAAGCGGCCGGCGGTGCATTAAGCAAAGGTGAACTTGTAGCATAGCTGAGTAAGTTTCACGCATGACTTTTTGATGAGCATGGGGTGATGTTATGCAATGCTACGCCTCTTGTTTATTACATTTTTTTTTTTTCATGTCGGTATCCTACTCCTGCGATTGCATTTTGCTATCATACGAGAACATTGTGTGCATAGCAATTTGATGATTCCCTGATGCATCAATATGTAGGTGATGGGTGGCATTGTCATTCATACATCATTTGGGTGGACTCATTTCATATTTTGTATATTTCTAATAATGAAGATTGCATCGTAAATAACTGGGTGGTACTCGGCAGGATGCATCATTTCATATTTTGTATATTTCTAATAATGAAGATTGCATCGTAAATAACTGGGTGGTACTCGGCAGGATGCATCTTATGAAGATATAATTGAAATGGGCTTTGACTTTGGCCATGACCTTGGACATGTTTTGAAACAGAACGTTTGACCAGACGATTATCAGCCACATCAAGCGTAATCTTAATCACGGTGAAGTCTCTTGAATTGTGTTGTCCTGGTAAATAAAATTTACGATTAATTTTAAAAGTCATGTTCTTTAGAAACTCGTTAAGGTGTCATGTGACTGCAGTTGCATCATGTCACGCTGATAAATTAGCATATGTAACACCAGTGTCGCTCTATACAAAACTGTCGAATTGTGGTGAATTCTGAAGAGAAGCGAGTTTCACAAGCAGTTTTCAACACTCCCGCTGTTCTCGGCTGTGTCACAAAACGAATTAAAAAATTTCTTTTTATTGTAAAACTGGACCCTTTTTCCGTTCAGTCAATGTGCAGTTTATTTGTTAAATTTGTCGCAAACAAAAATATGTCATGAAAACTGGAGGGCTGTTTGCACATAACCATATCCAGGGTTCAGTGCAATCAGTATCCAGGGCACGTATGCTAATGCACCTGTCTACCCAAGCAACCACTTAAAATGCGAATTGTATAAACATCGTTATTGTGGAATCCAAGACAGCGAACCACAATCAAGTACGTTCGTTGGCGCGTAAATGAGTACGTCCATATACAGCTTTAGTAAGTTTTGTTTTCTTCTTCATTACAAAAAAAAAAAACCTTGTTTAATTAGTCCGCAGCGGTCGATAATAATAAAAGTGTTGTTGCCAGGCAAACATTATGCTTATCTGTGCCTAGCTCGAGGTGACTAAACGTCATGTTATTGGTTGGCCGCACTGCAGAAACACAGCCCAAGATGCGTGTGAGCTTTTGTCGTATTTAATATATCCACCAAATGCCTTACATCTGCATCCTGATTCTAAATCCCATTTGGCAGGGTTTTTCTTGGTGATTTAAAGGCAATTTTTTTCTTGTCCAACTATTTGGCCCGGGAAAAAAACACAGGAAACTACAAACGAACGCTTTTTTGAGGGTGATCGTAGTACATACATCTTGTGGTAAATGAGGGCTGTAAAGACTGCGTGTGTCGGGGAGTGTCCTCGCTCAAAGAACCAAAAATGTGTGTCGCTACTGAAGGTCAGATAATTATGCATATGTACTCCGCATGGGGTGAGTCAGTGAAAATATTCCATGAGATATAGGTATACTTTATACTTTCTGTGACAAGGGCGAAAATGTTAAATATCGTACAAAAAAAAAATAGAATTTGCATGATGGGAGTTTTTTGTTTAAAGTTTTTTTAATTATTTCCTTGTTGAGCCATGAAGTTTCATCTACCCCAGATTCTAATTATTTGCAAAACTAAATAAAAGAACAAACCAAAGACTTACGAACGAAATAGCTGATATAGTCTTGACGGAAAGGATAAGCGCCCTGCTGCAGTTTTTCACTAATTTCGGATATTTGACTTATGCGGATTAGCAATTTTTTTTGTTTAAGGTTACATTAGATTGATACTAATTTACTGAACAAAATGCATGTTTATTTACATAATTTCTTTTGGATTTTGACACATTTATGTAGGTAACTATAGGTACTATCTGTTATTTAGTATAATTATTTTAATTGAATTTCTCATTCATTGCGACACTGTAATGACAATAATTTTGAATTTATTTATTCTTTCCAACGAAATGGTAAATTTATTTATTAAGCGTATTTTTATTTACTTATTTGCTTTAAACGTTAACCGAAAAGGATGAAGAATTTCTTGTACGGTCTATTTCCGGAAAAAAACCGTTTGACAACTGACTGAAAAAGACGAAGCAAAACGCAGAGGCAAGAGTGTAGAGAGTGAATTGTGTAGGAAAACTTATGTTTCTTCGGGTGAATTTTTCTCTGTTGATTTTCCTACACCCGCCCGTTTATAGCCTTATCTCGTTCATTGGAATAATGTGGCGATTTTCGTTGGTGTTGTTGTTGGGTTTCGTCTTCTTTTTTATATGTGTGTGTTTTCTTTTATCTTTTTTTGAGCTCAAGTCTACATAGCAGTGTAGAGTTGATGTTGGGGGCAAATTATCTATGTATTAGTGGAAAAGTGGGTGAGCGACGGTGAATGTACATAACTTAGAGGACTTGCCTACATTTTAATCGGAAATGCTATTCCAGGGAACAACCCCTCAAAATGCGCGCGCTTCGATTCTCGGTACATTTAGCGGTTGTGTGGATTTTTATTTTCTGCTTTTAACGAATTTCTTCTCAGATAATTAGCATTGCATGTGCTTTCCGTTTGTTGAATGTGTGTTCTGCAATTTAGCGACACTTTAGAGTTACAAGTATATGCCATTGGAACATTGCTTTTCTAAGCTTTACGTCTTGGCAGTGCTTTGTTTAATTTTCACAGTGCACAGTGCGCATTGAATTTGGAGAACTAACCACTCCTGTCAACGAGCACTGTTCTCAGCTGTTGTCTGCACTTGTGTAGGTATATACTAATACAATAGGTAGGTACATAAGAGAGCGAGGAGGCAACGTTTTCAACTGGACATTGGACTTTGATGCGAACATGTTACAGCATCGCACTAAGAAAATATTCGAAACGTTGGTTCCGATATCGAAAAGCACTGCCATCGACATTTTTTGTAGTGATTTAAAGTACGAGTGTATCAAAATAAGGAGCCAAAGCGCTCCTGGCTAAACCGAACTAACTCAACCACACCAATTTAATTTATTCTATCTCCAACAACAGATGCCCTACTTCTTCGTTAGATTTGTGGTCGGTAGCAAGGACTGCAAGGCCACACCTCCGCACTAGGCATCATTCCCACAAGAGTACCTACCTCAGACATCAACAGTCGACCAATATATTTGTCTTCGGATCAACGTTAGACATTCCTCCAATGGCTTGAAAGTCAGATCGTTTCAAACATAAAAATCCGAATGTGGGAGCATTTTGCTTTAAATATGGCCACGATGCTTATACTATGACTGTATAGAAAAAGGGAACATAAGGTGTGAGGATTGCCTACACGAAACATGAAGACAGGAGCATTCGGATTTTTGGTACCAGGCTTAGTTCAAGCTGGATTGCAAGACTGAAATATAGGGATGTATTGCAGCACTTGGTAAAGTTACACATCGCGTAACAATGAATCATTCACAAATTTTATATTTTGAATACGTTTGATTTAAATTTCGGTCGTGGATCAGTTGCGGCTAATAATTAACTGTCTTTAGGTTATTTTCACACATGAATAGGTCTCGAAAAGTGGATTTATCTTATATGAAGTCTCAATTCAAACAGATCCAGTGTTTCTCTATTGCCTCAGCAGTAAGCCTACTTTTTTGATGTTTTTTAATCGGTTATGTTTGGTACCGATGGTGGTTTGTCCAAATCCCGAATAGTCCTCCGCGGAGATAACGAGCCCCCGATTCATTATAACAATGCCGCGATGATTGGTCTCCATCTATGGCAAACTAGATAGTCCCTTTCCGAATGAGTTTCTGGTTGGGGATCGAAAATAGATCATTTTTTCAGAACCCATCTATACACATAACCAGAACCCATAATATACACATAAAACTCATCAAGTGATCTTCAGAACTGGGCACTTAGTCCATTATTCTTTTTCAGAGAGGGTGACACAGTCAAATGACTTCGAATATACTCTGGTAGCATAAGGACACAATAGTTATACAGTTTATTTGCCTCACATGCGTTTTTTCTATTCTATGTCAAACTCCTCACCGAAATTAATTTCACGGGACCTTTCACATTGTCCCCCAATCTAATTTAGAGTTGATTCGCAATGGATATACAGCACTTTCTCTCAATATCGCAATCAAGTTCATACCGTCAGGTTTTGCGTTTCATCCCTGCAAAGCTTAATCAATTCGTTGGGTGGATAGTAGCGTACGTTCGGAAATTTAGTATTTTATGAATAAATACACACCAGGAGATTTGTTAAAAGTTCAAAAGTTTTATCCAAATTCGCGCATGCCCGTCTGTTAAATGACACAAAAAACGTAAATGACACTAGCACACACGTTTTAAGAGCAAAGTTTCCCACTTTGGATGCAAAATGACTCAACCTATTAGGCTTTCTGTACACAGTGGCGTTTAGCATTTGATGTCCACAGTCAGAAACTGAGCAAATTTCTTGTAATACCAGCACATAAACTTAATTCTCCTTACTGTCATTGCCAAAGCAGTTTTGCTTGTGGCTTGTGCGCATATCGATTGACTGTTTCTGAGGAAATCATGTACACTGCGCGTCATCAGGTTAGCACACCCCTGCTCTTAATAGTTTTCGCTCATTTCTAATAAAACTAAAAAGGTTTAGATTCCAAAAAATTATAGCGATTATTAACAAATCAATTTTCAACGAAATAAAACAAAAATTAACGTTTCTCTATTTGTAAATATTTTTTTATAATTTTTTTTCGAAATCAACTGAAAAATTAACAATTTAAATTAGGTCATCAGGTTAGCACACATGTCTTTTTTGTAATTTAGTTTAACTTTTTGAAATAATAACTTATTTTTAAACTTATATATTAACTTATTTAAACATTTTTTTATAATTTTAATAATGAGTCGATCCTCCCTTGTTGAGAATGAGCTCATAGATCCGATTGGGAAGCGATTCGTACAACTTTCCAATATAATTCAAGGAAATGGCTGACCAAGCACTTTTAATGCCTTCAATTAATTCCTCTTTGGTTGAATATTGCCTGCCAGATTCGTAAACTTTGCGAGCCAGCCATCCCCACACGTTTTCTATTATATTGATGTCCGGTGAATAAGGCGGCCACTGCAATAAATCGACGTTTTGTGCTTCAATCCAAGACTTAATCACCCGCGCAGTGTGAATCGGAGCGTTGTCCTGTTGGAAACGCCATGGCACATTTCCAAACAAATTTTTGAAATGGGGAAAAGCTGTTTCCAGGACGTTTTTATAAGCGTTTGCATTCATATTTGTATGCAAAAATTGCAGCTCGCACGTACCATAGTAGGAGATAGCTCCCCACACCATCACACCGCCCACACAACTATGAAGTCGATCTAACTGATGTTCCTCCTTCCGAAGATCATGGAAATAATAGTTGTATCCATCGGGTCCTTCCAAATTAAATTTCTTTTCATCCGAAAAGACAACATAGTGCCAATCAGACTTCCATGCCATATGCTCTCGTGCGAAATTTAACCGCATTTTTTTTCGAGCATCGTTAAGTGGTGGTTTTTTCTTCAGTTTCAATCTTTTCAAATGTGGAGCATTTCTTATCACCCTTTGAACAGTAGATAAGCTCGCTTTAACACCAACATTTGTCCTGATCTTTGCAGACGATTCATGAGAGTTGGATGCGTTTCTCAAAATTGCTCTCCTGTCAGCATCGGAAATCACTTTATTATTACCGCCTTTGTTATTTCGACCATATCCCGACTTGTTACGTAAAAAATTGTAAATAACTTTTCGACTTCTGCCGATTTTTTTTGATATTTCACTTACTGAAAGCCTGAGCTCTTTATAAGCTTCGATTTTTGATTTCTCTTCAACCGATAGCGTTTTTCCTTTACCCATATTAAAAAAATAGATCACTTGAGCAGTAAATAAAATTTGGTGTCAATACGCGTTCAAATTTTGAAGATAAATGAAAGAAAAATTGCATGTGCTAACCTGATGACGCAAAAATTAAGCTCATATTTCGATTGAAACTAAAAGAAAATAGCAAAAACCATATAACGGTGTATTGTTATTGCATGTTCCCTTTGCTAGTGACAGTGCATACGAAGATGACAAAAATAGAAAACAAAAAAGTAACTGCAAGTTAACAACAACAAAATCAGAAGCAATTATATTAGGCTGATGAATGTGTGCTAACCTGATGACGCGCAGTGTATAAGTACGAAGTACGCCATGCACAGCTTAAAAAGGTCTTCTTTCAAATCAAAGAAATCAGAACCAGAACCAAATTCATGCACCACGCAATCTTTCTTGCCATGCTCTTTCTTTGAAATCAATGTGGGCGTGGACTCAAATACTTGACGTGATAAAATGTATAATATATTATATTATACAAAAGAGAGAGTCAAGGTCATATTTTGCATCTCCAAGTGCACCTCTTGTTGAAATAGATTAAGCTAAGATCTAAACTTTTTCTTTTCTATGTCTCTTAAATTGTAAGCTATATCTACGCGAACTCTACGATTTGGCAGGTCGTCAAAGGACCTACAATATTTATTTATTATTAGGCCCCCTTAATTTATGCTACTTATTCCATCATCGGAAGACGAAGTTTCATATTTCGGAAAATGGCATTGTCGTGGGTACATTCAAAAACCCAGTTATCTTAAGTTGACTAGATTGGTCTCGACTTGATGCAGCCTAACCGCAAAATATAAATTGGTAGGTAGCGTCACTTCTCTTACGTCAGTCATGTAGATGAAATGTCAACTTAGTTCTCAGCCTCTTCAAAAACAACTAAAAAAAACTTTCCACGTGACCATTCTCGGCCATAGAAACTGAAACAGACTCACTAAACTAGATTCTTGATTCATGAGCTATAGGCTGAACCGGACACTTGGTGGTTCTGTGGGTGGGACTACAGCTTTTGTAATCAAATCAATTACCACTCAGGTAAAAGTCAAAAACCAGCGGCACAAAAACATTTGTTGGTTTTCTTTAATCATTCTTCCGATAAACGGTTGTGAAAATACCGCACTGGACTGTCAACTGTGACCTTTCAATTTCTCTATATTTATTACAAATACTGCAATTACAGGGAATGTCCGTTTCAGTCTGAGCAGCAAATATTCCTTCTTTCACAAAGTTTGCGTGAAACATATTCCCCACAGTTGGAGTTGCATGAAAAATTTCATCCGCGTTCAGTTCAAAACTGTCATACCCCTTTAAATGATAGGTAACAAAACCACATACATGCCAAGTCGTAGTAATATACCTTTAGTGGCGAGAACAATAACACACATGGAGAAGTGCAGACAAAACACAAGACTTCGTCGAATTTAAAAAAAAAAAAAAAACATTTTGCGCAAAATGATAGACAAAAGTTGAATAACCACACATTCTATCACGTACCCGTTGAAAAGTTTTCAAATTCCCAAGCACTTTTAAATAACTCAGAGATTAACGTGCTATCCCTTAACGATTTGGGTGCATATTTTTCACATTTTTAACTAATTTCAGACGACTTGTGAGCGTGTACCACCGAATACTTGAGAAAGCTCTAGCGCTTATACCACAGTTAAAACCATCCAATCCATCCCCACATTTACATTCCGATGCTGGAGCACTTCAAATATTTTGGCGGTTGCGCCTGGTTACTCACCTTGAAGCAATAAAATAAAGCGAAAATGAAAGCTCCCCGAAGTTGCAGACGTCGAAGAAGAGCGTAATTCTAATTTCAAATGATTTTCGGACGTACCGTCGCCAGTGAAAGAGCAAATTTCCTATTACATTTAACCGGTTCCGACGGCGAACTAATACTTACACAATATACGTAGTCCCGTACAGCCTTAAGGGGTTGGAAAAATGTTCCTTCGAAATCGATTGAATCACTTCGAGATCATGCGCATTCGTATTTGGATATTAAACTTTGGGTGTACCTGTACTACGGCGAAATGTATTCAACAAATCGCCTGACAATGATCGACATTTTCAGAAAATTTCAAAATTATGGTCTACGATGCGAAAATGCATTTAGGATACGACCTACTTATTTATTTAAATCCCTTTTCCGACTCCTCAAAATTGTATCTCCTCACTCTCTCTCTCTTTTTACGTGAAAGGTGAAATAATTTCAAATAAAATGTACTAAGATAAAGTGAATATCACGAATGAAAGAAAAGTGCTAGGGAACCAGTATCCGGATCCGGACATTTAACGTATTTGTGAACTTGACTTATTTTCATTTTCTCATTATTACAGCTACTGCAAAAGGTTCAAGTGTTAAATTTATAAGTATATATTTGTGATGGGCGCCATCGAATGAATACGACTACCGCTAGTTACTAGCTGAATGATTTCCACTACCGAATGATTTAATTCATTCAGTAATGCAGTTCAATATTGAGAATTTTTTTTTTGTCATAGGTTAATTCGTAAGAGCCATACTAACAATTAAGAATCTGAAATTTATTGAAATATTTAATTGTTTTAAAAGGGTGTTTATAAAGGGATACCTCTTTAAGACACAAGTGCAAAATTCCCACCTTTTGAAAAATATATAATATAAATATCCCCAAGTACGAAATCCCCACAGTAGATGACGATGGTTGTACAATATACATACATGTACCGATTATCGATTCATACAAATGCTTTTAGCAAAAAAGTTTTACCGCATTGGTATTTGGCGGAGAAATAGCAATGAAAAAAGAATATTTCAAAACGTCCGAATATCGGCAAAATGGAATGTTTACAATTTCAGAATCATTATGTTAAGAAGTTCTTATTTTGTGGTTATTTCTTCTTTCTTTAAGTCCATTTGGTTACATTTTTGGAATTTAATTTGTAATATTATATTAGTTACTAGCGGAGCCCAGCCTGCTTTGCTAGGCGTTAAAATGAAGAAAATTTCAGAGTACATATTTTGCTTCGTTGAGTCGAGGAGCGAATTTTCCTTACAACAAATCATTCACAAAAATCCATGTAAAAAATCAATTTTCGATTTTTCCAAATTCCAGACTTTTCCTTATGGTTTTCCCAAAATGTTCTTTTGTAAAAACTTTCTCCAGACAATTACGAACAACTGAAAAAAATTTGAGCCAAATTGATCCAGCCGTTCTCAATTGATGAATTGCTTTACATTTTTCACACCATTTATATATTATATTATACTAGCTGACCCGGCGAACTTCGTTCCGCCCAAATTCGTTAATGCAATGAAAATAATAATGCCGAGCATGCACACTGCACATACTGCTTTATGTGAATCGGTGAATTCAAAGCGATTGTCCTACGACTTATACGACTTATTAATATTGTCATAGCGAAAGCGAAACGCACAGGAAATTAAAGAACTTGAACTTTTGAGCTCTTGAACTCTCGAAATTTTGAACTTTTGAACTCTTGAACTTTTGAACTTTTGAACTTTTGAACTTTTGAACTATTGAACTCTTGAACTTTTGAACTTTTGAACTCTTGAAATTTGACCTTTGAAATTTTGAACTCTTGAACTCTTGAACTTTTGAACTTTTGAACTCTTGAACTCTTGAACTTTAAAACTTTTGAACTCTTGAACTCTTGAACTTTAGAACTTTTGAACTTTTGAACTTTTGAACTTTTGAAATTTTGATTTTTTGACCTTTTGAACTTTTGAACTTTTGAACTTTTGAACTTTTGAACTCTTGAACTTTTGAACTTTTGACCTTTTGAACTTTTGAACTTTTGAACTTTTGAACTTTTGACCTTTTGAACTTTTGACCTTTTGAACTTTTGAACTTTTAAACTTTTGAACTTTTGACCTTTTAATCTTTTGAACTGTTGAACTTTTGACCTTTTGGACTCCTGAACTTTTGAACTTTTGAACTTTTGAACTCTTGAACTTTTGAACTTTTGACCTTTTAATCTTTTGAACTGTTGAACTTTTGACCTTTTGAGCTTTTGAACTTTTTAACTTTTGACCTTTTGAACTTTTGACCTTTTGAACTTTTGCACTATTGAACTTTTGACCTTTTGATCCTTTGAACTTTTGAACTTTTGATCTTTTGAACTATTGAACTCGTGAACTTTTGAACTTTTGAACTCTTGAAATTTGACCTTTGAAATTTTGAACTCTTGTACTCTTGAACTTTTGAACTTTTGAACTCTTGAACTCTTGAACTTTTGAACTTTTGAACTTTTGAACTCTTGAACTTTTGAACTTTTGAACTTTTGAACTTTTGAACTTTTGAGCTTTTGAACTTTTGACCTTTTGACCTTTTGAACTTTTGCACTATTGAACTTTTGACCTTTTGAACTTTTGACCTTTTGAACTCTTGAACTTTTGAACTTTTGAACTCTTGACCTTTTGAACTTTTGACCTTTTGAACTTTTGAACTCTTGACCTTTTGAACTATTGAACTTTTGAACTTTTGACCTTTTGAACTTTTGAACTCTTGACCTTTTGAACTCTTGAACTTTTGAACTTTTGAACTTTTGACCTTTTGAACTTTTGACCTTTTGAACTTTTGAACTCTTGACCTGTTGAACTTTTGAACTTTTGAACTTTTGAATTTTGAACTTTTGAACTTTTGACCTTTTAAACTTTTGAACTCTTGAACTTTTGAACTTTTGAACTTTTGAGCTTTTGACCTTTTGAACTTTTGAACTTTTGACCTTTTGAACTTTTGACCTTTTGAACTTTTGAACTTTTGAACTTTCGAACTCTTGACCTTTTGAACTCTTGAACTTTTCAACTTTTGAACTTTTGAACTCTTGAACTTTTGAACTTTCATACTTTTGAACTCTTGAACTTTTGAACTCTTGAACTTTTGAACTCTTGAACTTTTGAACTTTTGAACTCTTGACCTTTTGAACTTTTGAACTTTTGAACTTTTGAACTTTTGAACTTTTGACCCTTTGAACTTTTGAACTTTTGAACTTTTGAACTTTTGACCTTTTGAACTTTTGAACTCTTGACCTTTTGAACTCTTGAACTTTTGAACTTTTGAACTTTTGACCTTTTGAACTTTTGAACTTTTGACCTTTTGAACTTTTGAACTTTTGAAATTTTGAATTTTGATCTTTTGAACTTATGACCTTTTAAACTTTTGAACTCTTGAACTTTTGAACTTTTGAACTTTTGAACTTTTGACCTTTTGAACTTTTGAACTTTTGACCTTTTGAACTTTTGACCTTTTGAACTTTTGAACTCTTGAACTTTTAAACTTTTGAACTTTTGAACTTTTGGCCCTTTGAACTTTTGGCCTTTTGAACTTTTGAACTTTTGAACTTTTGAACTATTAAACTTTTGACCTTTTGAACTTTTGAACTTTCGAACTCTTGACCTTTTGAACTCTTGACCTTTTGAACTTTTGAACTCTTGACCTTTTGAACTTTTGAACTTTTGAACTTTTGAACTTTTGACCTTTTGAACTTTTGAACTTTTGACCTTTTTAACTTTTGAACTCTTGAACTTTTGAACTTTTGAACTTTTGACCTTTTGAACTTTTGAACTTTTGAACTTTTGAACTCTTGAACTTTTGAACTCTTGACCTTTTGAACTTTTGAACCCTTGAACTTTTGAACTTTTGACCTTTTGAACTTTTGAACTTTTGAACTTTTGAACTCTTGAACTTTTGAACTCTTGACCTTTTGAACTCTTGAACTTTTGAACTTTTGAACTCTTGAACTCTTGACCTTTTGAACTTTTGAACTCTTGACGTTTTGAACTTTTGAACTCTTAACCTTTTGAACTTTTGAACTTTTGAACTTTTGAACTTTTGAACTTTTGAACTTTTGACCTTTTGAACTTTTGAACTTTTGAACTTTTGAACTTTTGACCTTTTGAACTTTTGAACTTTTGAACTTTTGAACTCTTGACCTTTTGAACTTTTGAACTCTCGACCTTTTGCACTTTTGAACTCTTGAACTTTTGACCATTTGAACTCTTGAACTTTTGAACTCTTGACCTTTTGAACTCTTGAACTTTTGAACACTTGACCTTTTGAACTCTTGAACTTTTGAACTTTTGAACTCTTGACCTTTTGAACTCTTGACCTTTTGAACTCTTGAAGTTTTGAGCTTTTGAACTCTTGACCTTTTGAACTCTTGACCTTTTGAACTTTTGAACTCTTGACCTTTTGAACTTTTGAACTTTTGAACTTTTGACCTTTTGAACTTTTGATTTTTTGACCTTTTGAACTTTTGAACTCTTGACCTTTTGAACTTTTGAACTTTTGACCTTTTGAACTCTTGAACTTTTGAACTTTTGAACTCTTGACCTTTTGAACTTTTGAACTTTTGAACTTTTGACCTTTTGAACTTTTGAACTTTTGAACTTTTGAACTTTTGAACTCTTGAAATTTTGATCTTTCGAACTTTTGACCTTTTGAACTTTTGATTTTTTGACCTTTTGAACTTTTGAACTCTTGAACTTTTGAACTTTTGACCATTTGAACTCTTGAACTTTTGAACTCTTGACCTTTTGAACTCTTGAACTTTTGAACACTTGACCTTTTGAACTCTTGAACTTTTGAACTTTTGAACTCTTGACCTTTTGAACTCTTGACCATTTGAACTCTTGAACTTTTGAGCTTTTGAACACTTGACCTTTTGAACTCTTGAACTTTTGAACTCTTGACCTTTTGAACTCTTGACCTTTTGAACTCTTGAACTTTTGAGCTTTTGAACGCTTGACCTTTTGAACTTTTGAACTCTTGACCTTTTGAGCTTTTGAACTCTTGACCTTTTGAACTTTTGAACTCTTGACCTTTTGAACTTTTGAACTTTTGAACTTTTGACCTTTTAACCTTTTGATTTTTTGACCTTTTGAACTTTTGAACTCTTGAACTTTTGAACTTTTGACCATTTGAACTCTTGAACTTTTGAAGAAGATGAAACACTGCGATGTCTATTTTGGCGACTGCTATCGGCAACAAAAACAGGGCTTATTTGGATGTGGATTCGTCGTTGGCGGCAGACTTAGGCAAGAAGTCTTAAGTTTTAGCTGTGTAAGCGAGCGCCTCGCGACAATCCGCATCAAGACCAAATTCGACAACATCAGCCTTATATCCGCACATGCCCCCACGGAGGAGAAAGACGACGACACCAAAGATGGGTTCTACGAGCTCTCAGACAAGACATACGAGCAGTGCCCTAACTATGATATTAAAATATTGTCCCAGGTGATTTTAATGCAAAGATAGGAAGAGAGTGCATTTTTGGTAGTACCGTCGGAAGGTACAGCCTAAACGACACCACCTCCGATAACGGATTAAGGCTGATCGACCTCGCGGCGGGGCGAAATGGAGTCATAGCAAGTACGCGATTCCCGCATCTCGATATTCATAAGGGCACATGGAGATCTCCTGATGAATCAACCGCCAACCAGATTGACCACATTGCGATCGACGCAAGGCACTCCTCCAGTATTATGGATGTCCGAACGTTCCGAGGGGCCAACATTGACTCGGACCACTACCTTGTTGTAGCCAAGGTACGCCTTCGGATATTCGAACACCGCCAAGACAAGTAAATACTGTCAAGAAGTTTGACGTCGGACGTCTTAAATCGCAAGAGGTCGCCAGATCCTTCTCCGATCGAGTCTCTCTCAATCTCTCAAGAGGTTCTACGCAGCCAGCATCAAGCATTGAAGACCAGTAGCAACATTGCCAAAAAGCCATCAGAGACGCCGCCTCTGATGTGCTTGGTTTCACTTGACCACCACAACGACGAGTGCGGGCAAACACATGCAGCGAAACAAGAGGCATACAAGGCGGCGCTGCAAAAAAGGACCAGAGCTGCTCGTGAGCTCTACGCGCAGAAAAGAAGAGACGAACACCGGCTTCTCAGGAGAAAAAAGAAAGAGCACGAGAGGCGCGCGATCGAGGAAATAGAGAGATGCTATAGCAGGAATGAGGTTCGGAAGTTTTATCAGAGGCTAAAAAGAACTTCACAAAGCTATAGAGCCCGAACCGAAGCCTGCAAGGACGAACAAGGGAACATCATAGCAGAATCGCTTTCGATGCTGGGGATATTGAAGAACTACTTCTGCAGACTATTTAATGACGATGACGAACCAAATCCCGCTGTCAGGCAGAATGAACTATTCAACCTGGACGATGAAGACCAACAATTCCGTCCACCCGACCTGGACGAAGTGAAGATAGCCATATCTAAGCTTAAGTCCAACAAAGCCGCTGGAGCAGATGGCCTAACGGCCGAGCTATTCAATGCTGCAGGCGATGACTTGGTTAGGATTATACACCAGCTCATCTGTAAAATATGGTCGCAGGAAAGTATGCCCGATAAGTACCTCAGCATTGTTTGCCCTATCCTCAAGAAAGGAGACCCTCTGAGTTGCGCCAACTACAGAGGTATGAGATTAGTCTTCTTAATATCGCCTACAAGATCTTATCTGCCGTGTTGTGTGAACGCCTGAAACCTTTCGTAAACAACCTGATTGGTTCCTATCAGTGTGGCTTCAGGCCAGGAAAGTCTATCGTCGACCAAATAATCATGACAATGGAGAATGCACGCTTCTCCATCAAGGTTGGTAAAGAACTCACCGAAACCTTCGACGTCAAAAAAGCATTTAGACAAGGCGATGCGCTGTCATGTGACTTCTTCAACATCATTCTTGAAAGAATAGTGCAAAACTCAAACGCTAACACCAGAGGCACTATCTTCCAAAAGTCCGTCCACCTACTCGCCTATGCCGACGACATCGACATAATCGGCAGAACGCAGCGTGATGCCACTGGTGCGTTCGTGAGTATTGAGACGGAAGCGGCGAAAATGGGTTTGGCGGTCAATGAGGGCAAGACAAAGTATATGCTGTCATCAAGAAAGGACACCCAACACCGACGTCTTGGTCAGAATATCTCAATAGACAGATATAACTTTGAGGTGGTAAAGGACTTTGTCTACCTAGGCTCCGCTATGAATTCACACAATGACACCAGCGCCAGCGCTGAGATTCAACGAAGAATAACTCTTGCCAATCGCTGTTTCTTTCGGCTAAGAAAGCAATTGAGTAGCAAAGCCCTCTCTCGAACAACTAAAGTGACCCTCTATAAGACCTTAATCATCCCAGTCCTTCTTTATGGTGCAGAGGCATGGACTCTATCAAAAGCGGATGAGGTTACTCTTGGTTGCTTCGAGAGGAAAATTCTTCGAGTAATTTTCGGTCCCGTCTGCATAGACGGTGAATGGAGAAGGAGATACAACGACGAACTGTACGGGCTGTACAGCGACATCGACCTAGCCAGAAGAGTGAAGGTCCAACGACTGCGGTGGCTGGGTCATGTAGAGCGAATGGACATGAATGCTCCGGCCCGGAAGATCTTCGAATCCACACCCGGGGGACGGCGCAGTAGAGGAAGACCGCGACTCAGGTGGCGCACGCTAGTGGAAAGGGACCTTAACCAACTTAGCGTGCGAAACTGGAGACAGCTGGCCAAAGATCGTGCTGGCTGGAGACACTTGTTGGTTGGGGCCCAGGTCCATCCCGGACTGTAGCGCCACCTTAAGTAAGCTATTACCAAAGATAATATAATTACCTAGATGACGCAGTTCAATAGGAAATGTTGTCATATGAAACCAAAAAGCTTTTACAGAGAGAAAGCGTAGGTAACCAAAGCAAAAGGAAAACACACATGACACATCTATATAAATTACACAGATCACTTATTCGGTCTCCCTTTCATTATTCCTCATTTTTATCCTTCCGTGAAGGCGCGAAGTCGAACCTGTTACATGCATATTGAACTCATACAAATGCAAGCGTATCATTTGGATGGGCATCGTTCGTGCATGACTGATTTTCTTTCTTTTGTTTTATCCTATGCTTTTTCTTCTCAATATGAATCGAATGTCCTCCTGCTCTTCGGAAAAAAAAATACATATTGTGCTCAGTGTTGCCATTCTGACCGGATTCCAGTCATATCTGACCGAAATCTCTTTACTCTGACCGGAGAAAATTTTGAAATCCGGTCTAGCCGATTTTTAACCGGAACGAAGACAATTTTTAACCGGAAAACCATTTTTTGGAAGGAAAAATAATATTGTTCTTTGATTAAACCTAAAGACATATTTCTATAATATGAATGAAACTTGGCCATACTTAAGGAACACGCTCACAATTCCGTACAGAAACCAGTGTTTTGTGAATAAAATAGGAATATGGATTAGATAGATTGCTTTGCTTTGCTTTTATATTATCTGTGCTATTACTTTAATTGCTTACAAAACACAAAACTACTCATCACTAAAACCGAAGATCATTCATTCGAACTATCAAATGAAAAAGAAACGTCCAGACTCAATCTTACTAACAAAAATAGTACTAGTTTAACGAAAAGTTGTAGTGGGATCATTCAAACCTACTTTCGAAAGATAATATCTATTAGTTGAAAGAAAAACAGAATGAATGAATGAATGAAAGGAATTGTTCAAACTTAAAATCGAGGGAAAAAAGTAGTTACTTATGTTGTTTTCCATTGGGCAAAAAGAAGCGTCCGGGAGAGTCCGGAATCGAAAAAATCACTTCTGAAACCGTTCCATTGGCACAAAAAATACTCTTCTGGTGATTCTGAGGAGATAATTTCGCTTCTGGATTTGAATTTGAATTCAGAATCCACTCAAGAAGCACTCACCAATACTCTTGTGGATTCAATAAGAAGCAGTTTTCTTGTTCCCTTGGGCTTGGACTACAGAATGAGTGGATCCCCGAGTGAAACCAATGGAAAACGACATTAGTTTTCGTTAAATAACTATTTTCATTCGATAGTAGTGTATCGAACTGCATGAGCATTAAAACTATGCAGTCGAATATATAAACTTAACGACAGCTCGAGAAGGTTCTGACTTCTGAAATTTGTATGACGAAAGTCAGTCTTTCAGCAGGAACCAACCGGGAAGGTTGTGTGAGAATGAATTGTCTTGTCTTTTTGTTTGTTCTAACGGTTTTATATTTTTACCTTGGATTGTGAGGGTTTTTATTTCTTGTGCATATAATTTCCCTGAGCTACGATTCAAGTATTTAGTATGAATGATTATTCAGCTACTATCGAATGAATTAATTTTCAACCACTATCGAATAAGTTGATAGTTTTTATTCAATAATATATTTTTTCTTTTCAAATATTGCATTATGAATATTTAGAGGAAATTCACAAAAGATCGATTTGCTAGTATCCGGACACTTTTATTTCAATATCCGGACACAAACATATTGCGTGAAGTTTTAGCTTCTTCTTTTCTGTCACTTATTGTTACCTTTCATTCAGATTTTAAGGGCTTCAATACATAATTTTTGTTTTGTAAGTATTTCTGCAAAACTCACTGAATTCGAGGGTTAAATAAAAGATAATTATATTGCTCGTATGGGCCCACAGTTGCCAATAACTGCACTTTTGTCAGTGCTAACACCAATAAGAACAATGCTTAGTATGCTTCAATGGTTGAGCGTAAGGCAACGAATTTTTGTTAATGTATTATGTTTTATATTCAAAATTAAAAATAATTATCTACCTAAATATTTAAGTAAATATTTGAGATATGTGGGGGAATCCCAACCATATAACCTAAGAAATAGGGAAGATTTCAGGTTACCTAATTATATTGGAAACGTTACTCAAAACAGTATTTTATATAAGGGATGTAGGTTATTTAACACACTTCCGCACATAGCAAAAAATGAAACGAATTTAATAACATTTAAAAGATATACAAATGAATTCATAAAATGTAATTATCCTCCATAAACTAATAGAATTAGATAAATGTATATATGGTTTTAAGTTGAATTGTTAAAAAAAAAACTGAATTTAAATAGCAGAGTTCTGCTAAATAAATAAATAAATAAATTAAATAAATAAATTAAATTAAAAACTAACATCTTTAGTATTCGTTAGATTTTTTTTTCAGATCTTTAAAAACCGAGGCAACCATTTCCACTACCTTAAACACAACATATTCGCTTGATTTTTTATTCTTTTTGTTATGAAGATTGTACAGAGAGGCATTGTTGTGTGTAATTGCAAATGTTGTGTAGAAGTCCGGGCACTCAACTCATTCCGTAACTCTGAGAACGATAATCGTTTCAGCTGTCAACGAACTCGTCTTCAATTTGCTTTCCGTAACTCTATCACCATCGTCTCGCCTATCGTTTATTTTATACAAATCGTGAGAGCATTGAGTTTATTTCAGAGACCCTCAAATTACATGAAAATTCCAATTAGACATTTTTTAAAATGTCATAAATTTTGGCAAAAAATGTTGTAATTGATGCCGGCAAACTTGAAAATTGCAAAGTGGAACTAACTCAAATTTGTTCCTTAGTTTATTAATAATAACAAATAACATTGAAAATATTATGTATTATTGATAGGTCAGCTTCTCGGATGGGCATCCCTGCTTTTTTTATTCCCATTTCGTATTCTTCGATTGCTATACTACAACAATAAATAAAAATGTTATGGAGGGCAGCACAAACATTTGCAAAAACTACTTTTCCGTTTTACAATAATAATAAATCAACATGACGATTATGGCAACATATGTAATTTGATGTTATGGTGAATTATTGATATAAGTTTTGCACCTTTGCAAACACCAATACACCCTTCCACAATATTTCTTGCTCTTGCGTGAGGTTCATACAAAATAAGTCTAAAATCTACATAAGTCGTTATTTCTATATTTGATAGCATTTGAAAAATATCTAAAGTCAAGTAGTATTCTTCTTGAAATTCAATAAAAAATCTTCAGTTGTTTTCAAAACACACAAATCAATGCAAAACGATACCTATTAGGTATCGCTCAAATTGTATCGTCTGGGCGATAAACGATTATTGAAGTTACGTGAAGCAAATCTATCGTCGAAACGCTATCGTCTGGCGATAATCGACAGGTCACTATAATGGAATAAGTTCTAACACTAGGCGAAGTGTAGTATAGGTACTTAAGGTTTTTTTAAATATGAACTTATCAAACTCTTGCATTTTTGTTTAATAAAGAAGCATTAAATGCATTTTAATAAACCGGTAGACATTATTTAATCACTATTTTTGGGTACGACCTAGGAACTGCAGTTTTTTGAAAGAACATTTGTATTGCGCTTAATTCCAAATTAACTTAGAATTAAAAGAAAATTCCTTCAGCAATATATTAATATACCGTTAAGAATAGCTTTAAGTTTTTTTTTTTTTTTTAAGTTTAAGTTTATTTATAAAACAATGGTATACATTAAGACTTTGTCTTTTATAGTACAGCTATGATGGAAAGAATTATGTATGTAAGCAAAGTGAGAGTAATTCATGGTTTACAAAAGTGGTCATAATAACTGACATTTTATGGAAAATTATAGATGATAAGAGAAAAAGAAGAAAAGAGAGAAAAGATAGAAATGGAAAGAAATAAAGAAACTGGCTATTGTTGCATTGCGTAGTAGTTTAAAAGTGAAGCTTTAAAGTTTTTACTATTTAATATACGTTTAATGTATGAAGGCAAGGAATTCCACAACTGAATTGCATGGATGAAAAAAAGACGAGATGAATTTAAATAGTTGTATGTATAGGTTACGATGTTGAAGGTTCTGGAGGAGCGGGTGAATTGGAGCTTGGAGTAGAGGTAAGAGGGTGACTGGGTTCTAATAACTTTGTGGAGAAACATACAGTTTCTAATGCTTCGATGCTGCTGTAAGGTACAACCTAGGACGCTCTTTACATAGAAAGATATTCTTGTTTAAAGTCAAAATTTCCTTATGGATGGCAAATACTGTCTCCTTTACGCTAGAAAGATTTATCGTTTCTAGCAACAGCTCTTTTTATGTTTGTATACCCCTTGGGGCCTTTACTTTGCCAGTTTGAGATTAAAGCTGCTTTTGTAACCATTCAAATTTGTTTCAGTTCACTCGTAATGTGCTACCAGGAATGGAAAAGCTAATACAATTGAGTACAAAAGTACGATTTACCTTATAACGGGTGATTTTTTAGCTGGTTGGGTTTTGGCAACACTGGTTTTGACAGCTGACGTGTGTTTAGTACCTTGTGTCACTGTCAAACAGCTTCAGTTTGGTTTGCAATTTAACCATGGATCGTCTTACAAATGAACAACGCTTGCAAATTATTGAATTTTACTATCAAAATTCGTGCTCGGTTCGAAATGTTCATTTTCGCTTTTTTATCGAAAAATTGTGTTCAGCGATGAGGCTCATTTTTGGTTGAATGGGTACGCAAATAAGCAAAATTGCCGCATTTTTAGTGAAGATCAGCCAGAAGCATTGCAACAGCTACCAATGCATCCCGAAAAAGCCACTGTTTGGTGCGGTTTATGGGCCGGCGGTATTATTGGGCCATATTTCTTCAAAGATGATGCGAATCGCAGCGTTACTGTCAATGGTGAACGCTACCGAGCGATGATAACAAACTTTTTTTTGCCCGAAATGGAAGTTCTTGACTTGCATGATATGTGGTTTCAACAAGACGGTGCCACATGCCACACAGCACGCGAAACAATGGCGCAATTGCGAGGCGAGTTTGGTGAACAGTTAATTTCACGTTTCGGGCCGGTCAATTGGCCGCCTAGATCGTGCGATTTGACACCATTAGATTATTTTTTGTGGGGGTATGTCAAGGCTAATGTGTATAGGGACAAGCCCGCTTCGATTGACGCAATGGAAGCCAACATCCATGCATTCATTCGTGAGATACCGGCCGATATGTGTGAAAGAGTATGCCAAAATTGGACTCAGCGGATGGGCTACGTGAGACGCAGCCGCGGTCAACATTTGCATGAAGTTATCTTTAAACATTAAATTGCAAGGTTCAAACTATCGATTCAAATAAATATTTCATTAATTTTTTCGAATTTTTTGTGTTTTTTTTTTTTAAAGTTCTAAACCTCTTAAAAAATCACCCGTTACTAGTGTACAGGGCTCTCATCGCGTAATTTATTAAACGATAGTCGTCGAAACGATTGAACAGGGACTTATACAGGGACTTAAAACTCCGTCCTATATCATTTAAATTATTGCAAGACCTTAAGGCAAATAGCTTTAATTACAGACGAAACCAATTCTGCTACAATGAGAGCGCTGATAGGCAGAACTATCCCTACAGGGCACCAAGCCAGTGGTATCCACATCTTAAACACCAACATTGAACATTGTCCAAGAACAAATATTTGGTGAGACTCAACGAAATCATTGCTGAATATTTTTTATTTTTTTTGATAAATCTAAAAAGCGTTTCATTTGCAAGAACATCCATCTAACTCGTTACTCGTGTGGAAAATATCGTCACGAACACGATGGTAGCTTACAAACGTGGTCTTCGTCTAAAATTTAGACTCTAAATGAACAGAATTGGAATGATGGCATTTTGCATTAAATTAAAACTAAAAAATATAGCATTAGGTCCTACGTTTTTCTTTTATTCAAGTTTACCACATTGGGAACGGGGTTACCATATGTCGTCCATTTGCGTTTCAGAAATGATTCTTACCCTCATATGCATATTAATATTGTGTCAGTTTCCCTATCACTTCACTAAACACGTACACGAGAATAAAAACACACACTTTTCTTATTAATGAAGATTATTGCCAAAATCTACTCAAATACGAGCTTCAATAAAAAATTTAATCTATGGGATTGACACCTGTCAAAATTAAATTCCGGGGTCAATAAATTAGGATTTAGATACACAATATGAGGAATATTCTCAAGGGAACAGAAAACGTTCGGCGGGTGATTTTTTCCCCAGCAATCGCCATGGTTAAATAAAGAATTTGATTTCCCAAACTCAAAACTGAGACCGTTAATATTTTTCAAATCAAATTTATTTTTTTACTAATACAAATTGTGTGTATACATAACATTTAAATAGGATACAAAGTTAAAAATACAAAGAATTAACATGATGAATTAACATGATGAATTCAGCATGCATACTTGAAAGGTAAATCGGTAGAGACGGCTCTACACGATGTAATAGGAAAAATCGAAGGTAGCCTTCACCAGAAAGAATTTGCACTAGCTGCCTTCTTGGATATTGAGGGTGCCTTTAATAACGTCAGGAAAGATGCAATCAAAAGCGCCTTGGAAAAGATAAATGTCGAGCAACGCATAACCAACTGGCTATGCGAAATGCTCTCGACGAGAAATATCAATTCCACTCTCGGAAACAGTTCGATAAGAAAATCTGTTACTAGAGGCACCCCGCAAGGAGGGGTCATCTCTCCCCTCCTCTGGGTGCTGGTCATAGATGACATACTTAAAGAATTAAACAATGCAGGTTTCAAAGTCATCGCATATGCTGATGACGTAGTTATCATTGTTCAAGGAAAATTCCTGAACACGATGAGTGAACTTAGGGCAACAGCCCTCAATAGGCTTAGACTATGGGCCGAAGGGTGTGGACTACGAGTCAACCCGGAGAAAACCGAACTCGTACTATTTAGTACAAAATACAAGATACCACCCTTCAACCTGCCCAGACTTGATGGAGTGGAGCTTTCTCTCTCGGAGAGCGCAAAATATCTTGGCACGGTATTAGACAGGAAACTAAATTGGAAGCTTAACGTACAGGAAAGAGTCCGCAAGGCTTATAATGCTCTCTTCATTTGCAGGAGAACAGCGGGAAAGAAATGGGGCATGAAGCCGTCAATGTTATATTGGCTATACATAATGGTAGTAAGACCAATAATTACATATGGGGCTCTTGTCTGGTGGAAAGCCACAAACAAGAAGTATGTACGGGATATGTTGTCCAGGGTACAAAGAACAGCCTGCATTGCCGTTACAGGTGCCTTACGTACCACACCAACGGCTGCACTGGAAGCGTTCTTGCACCTTTTGCCACTGGACTTACAAATAAAATCAATTGCAGGAAATAGTGCGCTACGGCTCACTAATATTGGGCTCTTTAAGAACAGTAGGATAGGACATAGCAGTATTTTGAAGGAATCATTCTCCGAAATACCGGAAAAGGCGGATGAAGGTCTTGGTACACTAGATTTTGACACACCGTATGATGTGTTGTACCCTGACCGAGAGGATTGGTATAGGAACTTGGTGTCGAGGGTAAATGAGACCTCGATGTATACTGACGGCTCCAAAACCAGTGAGGGCACAGGGTCTGGTGTATTCTCCAATGAACTGGACTTACATCTGGCCCTGAGACTTCCGGACACATGCAGTGTGTTCCAGGCGGAGATTCTGGCAGTACTCAAAGCTGCGGAGGTACTTGAGATGAGATCGATATCCAATAAGAATATCGCCATCTACATTGATAGTCAGGCTGCGCTTAAAGCGCTAGAGTCACACACCACTAAATCTGAACTAGTATAAGGAACTGCCGCACAATGCTCAAGGCATTATGTTCGCAGAACCGTGTCAGATTATGTTGGGTACCTGGGCATTGTAATATTGAAGGTAATGAAAAGGCCGACACGCTGGCCAAGGAAGGAGCGGAGCTCCCACCTAACACAATGATTGAGGGCATAAGGCCACCAATGGCCGTGACTAGAAGGGTTGTTTTCGTAAAAACTTCCCATTTAGCAGCCTCAAGATGGTCACAGCTAGATGGTCACAGGGTCTCAAAGGCACTGTGGCCCATTTTAAACCGGAAAAAGTCTGAAGAATTACTCAACTTCAGTAGAACCAAACTTAGGTTAACGGTAGGAATACTCTCTGGACACTGCCTTCTAAGGAAGCATGCCATGAGACTAGGACTAGCTAACTCGGACATATGCAGGTATTGTGAGGACCTACAAGTCACGGAAGACATCTACCACATTTTATGTGAGTGTCAAGCAATCGCTCGGAGTAGAAGGAAGCACCTTGGCAGGTACTTCTTTAATCACTTAGAGGAGGTTGGTTCCTCAAACAATATTGGGACCATTATTAAATTCTGCCGGGAAATTGATTGTTTGGGCGATTTGGTTTAGGTTTTTAACCGTAACGGTTCCCTGGGAATGGCGATGGGCCCACTATGGTGCCTGGTCTTTTTGTGATGAACTCACAACCCCACTCAACCTAACCTAACCTAACATTATGAATTCATAAAAAACCTGCAATCTATAGTTCATAAGGAACTAGCAGCTGGAATAACATTAATATAACAATAAAACATATTTCAAAGGCTACGACAATATTTGTACTTATACATTATGATTCAAAATGAGATATAAACCCTAGCGGTAAACAAATGATGAGAGAGAAATCATATTAAGTTGTGTAACCATTATGTTCTATATTTTTTAAAAGTAGGTATAATAATTTAACTATTCTATTTTTATAACGACTGTGATACAAAATTGAGCGCAAAAATTAGAATAACAAAGCAATTAAATGGTAACGCATAGCAATTCATTTATTTTTTATAATTTAAATCGAAGAGCCAAAGTTTCACTTCCTTGAGAAAAATGGATTCATTTATAATAATTCTTATATTATAAGGTAGGTTATTGAAAAGTCTTGGAGCAGTTGACGTAACCTACACATTTAAGAAAAAATGCAAATTGTGATGCGGTACAATAGCAAAATGGTGATTGTTCACTCTAAGGTTATAGCTAGAAGAACACCGGTTTCGTAGGAAAAAAAAAAATTTAATACTGTATAGAAATATAAATGCTTCAGAGGTACGACTTTGATACTTCTGAAAAGTAAGAGTATACTTTCGAAGAACAGTACTCGAATATATAGATAAGGCTAAAAACTTGGCTATTTGGTTCGATTCGACCCTTAGTTGCGACTATCATATACGGTTAGCAGTAGGTGTCCACAAACAACTTAGCTGATGTGTTCAAAAACGATATCCCTGTATAATTTTCTGGATCGACATAATCTCGTTTTTTGTGAAGAGGTAAAATGATTGCTTTCTGGAAACTTTCAGGTACGTCCGCGGCTGCAAATATTCTATTGAATTCCTGCGTGAGAGCAGATAAAATTATCTGTGAGCTGTTCTTATAGAATTCAAAGAGCATTCTATCAATTCCTGGCGCTTTATTTGTCTTTGCATTCTCGATGGCAACTTTTTTACTTATGCGATAGAAAATGGCATATCAAAAAATGCATCTATGGCTGCATGCAAAGGAGGTGGGGAGGTGCATTGAGAAGAGTTTTAAAATGGCCTCTTAACTGCTCAGCTTGTAATCCAAATGAGATTGAATTAGTTTTTCCATTTATTTTAACCGCGTTCCAAAATTCAGCTGATGATTTATTGATTCATTCTTATATTAAAGCAACATTCTGTTCTTCGAAATGTTGCTTCTTAATAAATATAACAAAGTTGCTTGAATTGTTTATTGGCAGCCGCATAAAGAACTTTAAAAGTATCACTGTTTTTTTATCGGCAATTATTTAAGGAACGCAAAAGAAGTTTGCCAACTCTAGAATTTTATCGCCTTTTGATTCACTGACCATTCTTGATGAGTTCATTCCATTTACAAAGTTATTTTGCGGTTAGCCGATTCTTCATCTTAAATAGGTATGAGTTCCATTGAGTTAAGATGAGTTAATAGGTCGGTTAACTTATTGAATTCGCGTATTCAGTTATTACAGTTGATACAAATTGCAACTAGATTAATCGTTTTATTGTTTATTTTTATTCCCAGTATATTTGACTTTTCTACAATCTTAAATGTTAAATGTGTTTTTTTGCGAAAACTCGGTTTTCGGCTCGGTGCGAAAACCCTATTAAGCTGCTTTCGATAACCAAAAAGTTCACCTCCAATCTAGCTTGTTACCAAATGAGTTTAAGTGTACCTATACAAGAAAGTTATTGTCATAATTATATATTGGGACAAATGAAAAATCATAAAGGATACACTTTTTCGTATTTTCTTTATTTATCTCGTAACTAATTTTAAGCATTAAATTTAAGAGTTTTCTTCCTTCAAATCTTGAAATTTGTTCCTTAATTTCATTCTCTTTCGTTAAATATACAAATTACATACATTATGTGTGTTATATAATAAAATATAAAAAAAGAAAGAAAACACTGACTTCATCATATTACATAGGAGAATAATCTTAATCTTCATTTCTTTAAATGGTTTGCATCTCTTGTAACCAATAACTGGTACACTATAAAATAAAAAAAAAATAATAATTATATTAATCTCACGTTCACTCGTTTTTGTTTTTTTTTTTTCAAACGTTTGCTCAAATTGCTTTAAAATTAAAATTAAACAAAAAAAAAGAAAAGAAAAACTATAAATACAAAACTAGAAAAGAAGACACAGCTGAGAGGGATAATAATAAGGAAAAAAAATTCAAAAATATTGTGAATGGGTAAGGATTAGGCTTTGAGGGAAGCGTTGGAAATTTGAGACTTTTAGCAAATCATTCTAAAGAAGTGTTCCAGGCTTTCGGATTGGCAGACGCCTCCTCTGCGCTAAGAGTCCAAGTCCGCGGGCTTGCTTCGTTGTTGTTTCAGGAACATCTGTGCCATCTTCTGGCGTCGCATCCTCTGTGGTTTGTGCTGTGTCTGCATCCTTCTTCTCGGAATCGTCGGAAGATGCATGTTCTGCGCTGTCTTCTGATGGCTCCTCAGCTGCTGTAGCAGATTCTGTAAATAGAGTATTGTCCTTTACTCATAATCATTTTTAACCTGCAGTTCACATTGGGTAATTTTATGTACAAAATTTCGCCATTGTGAGTTCGTAAAATCTACCCTTGACACTAGACATGATTATTTGTACCGCGCATTGGGTTTAGGCCAAACCTACCTGTTGTTGATGGTCCTAGGGCTAGTTTTCTTCGTGCCAATAATGGATTTACTTTCCTTACTGGAATTGGCGACGATTTTGGTCTACTATCAGTCTTGGTTTGGAGCTGCAAGCGTGGGCGAGTCTTCAGTCTGTTTAGTCCGCCTAGAGAGGCAGCTGGTGTTGTCTCTGTCTCCGATTTGGCAGCGGCAGCGTTTTCATCGTCGGACTCTTCCTTCACGTCGTTGCTACTCTCGTCAGCTGATTCTACTGTCGCTTGTGTTGTTGAGGTTGTGCGTAGTGTGTTAAGGCGTGCGCGTGGTAAGAGACGATTTCCGCCAGGTGCCCCACCACCGCCAACCCGGTTCAAATTGAAACGAGATGGCCTTGTTGGTAGTGACGATGTGGCGGGTTTCTCTTCGGCGCCTTCAGGCGATGCAGCTGGGGCGGCGACAGACTCTTCTTCATTGGCAGGGGCTTGAGTAGCAGATGTGGTACGTGAGCCCAGCCGACTTCTGCCTCGGATGTTTAGTGTGGGACGGCCGCGAAGGGACCGTGCTGTGGTGCTTGATACTTGATTTTCTTCATCGTTCTGTTCTTGCCCTTGGCTAGACTCCGTTGTCGTAGTGGTGGTGGAGACTTGACCGCGGATATTGAAACGGTTACGTGCTAAAAAAATGTAACTAAAGTCCAATTCATCCAACATATTTACAAACATTATTTACTTCTGCCACGGAGTGGAGGAGAGGCTGCAACTGGTTTCTCTTCTTCCTTAACCACAACTTCTTCTTCAGCTGCGGATGAGGCTGGTGCTGAAGTAGCAGCGCGGTTCCGATTACCGAACGATGGACGTTGGAAACGATCTAAAAACACAAATTAATTTCCGACATTAAGAATCTGATAAAGAATACTCACTTCTTCCTTTGAGGCCCCCAGTGCTCTCTGGTTCGGCAGCAGCGCCTGGTGATGCTTCTGTTGTGGTTGTTGTTACTGCTGCGGTAGCTCCAGACTTCAGACGGAACCTGTTTCTGCCAGCTGTAGCTAATCCCCGACGACCGGCTCCAAACAGTGATGGAGCTGCTGTTGTAGTTGTGGTTGTGGTTGTAGTTGTGGTTGTGGTTGTTGGAGCCTCAGTGGTTGTTGTAGTAGTTGTGGTCGTAGTCGAAGGTGTTGTTGGAATCACAGTGACTGCCTCTTCGTCAATCGTTGTCATGACATCCTCAGCCGATTCAGTTGTATCTGGCAAGTCCGTAGTCAGGTCCTTATCCAGGTCGGTGGTCATGTCCATTTCTAGATTCTCATTTGCCAAAATCGCATACAAGTCTAAAGCTGCTTTCTCCATCAGCGGTGTGGTTTGGTCAATTTCTTCAGCAGCTAGTGCTTCTTCTTCTTCCTTTTCCTCTGGTTTTTCATCAACAACTTCTTCTTCGGACACGGGCGTTTCGCTTACTGCTGCTGGTGCGGGCTTCTCTGAATCGCCATTACGTGGAGATCCCTTAACCTGTTTCTCATCTGTGTTGAAGGTTTCGCTATCGACTAACTCGAGGCTGGGGCGTTTCACGCTGATCTTCTTGCTCTTCTCATTCGATGCACTCGCTGTATTTTCGAGAGCCTCCAATGAAGCTGTTGGTTGCGCATCTACATTTTTACCGCGAGATGGGAATCTGGTCATAACTGGCAGACGACCCTCGTCGACGTCTTCACTCGTTTCTGGTATGCTGGCGCGTCCCTTTGCCTTTCCGCTAACCAGGACGTTATCCGGTGCCGATGTCGTGCTACGTTCGATATTTGTGTAACGAGACTTACCACGTTCTTGGGGTAAATCTCCCTTTTTGCTACTCTCCTCCACTACGGACGATTCGGCTTCTTGTTGCTTCTTACCAGCAGCCTCGTCGTCATCGTAGTAGTAGTAAACGTACTCGTACTCGTAGTCCATACCGTTGGGGCCTTTTTTAATTTGAATGCGGGATTTTTGATTGTTCTCGGAACCAGCCGCATCCAAGCTGATCGGCTGATCAATGAGGCCAACATTGATGTCGTCGTCCAAAGAAAGGTCCTTCTTTAGCGGCTTGGCCGTTGTCAAAACAATTGAAGGACCTTCTGTCGCAGCTGCTTCAGCTGATACAGTGTCCAGTTGTTCCTGCTCAATGGCACGTTTCGCTTCTATGCTCTTCATAACATCTTCGTTAATAAGAGCACTCAGAATTGGATTCAGTTCGGGTCGTTCCTTGGTCGAGAGTAGGTTTTGAGTCTCTTGCAGCTGCATTAGCGAGCTGGCGGTATCCTCATCCTCGTTGTGCATCTTTAGGTATTGAGCCTTTGGGAGGCCCGTAATTTTGTGCGATGTGTGGAACTCCTCATCGGGCCGGTGAATTTTGTGGGCAGTTTCAAATGCGTTCTCCTCAAGAATAACTGGTGATGGCTCCTTCTTATCCTTTGTCAGGCTTTCCGCATTACAGAGTAGTACAAGCGAACCCAAAAAGCAGCTGTAAGAAAAAGTCGAATACTATATATTTCACAGAAGTATAAGCGGATTATATATTTTTTTCTAAAAAGATATCGACTCTTCGGAAGAATGGATTTTTCTACTCCCATTTTTGTCACAAAAAATCCATCTCCTGCAAGTCTACCCACAGCTTATTTTCCTTCCTTGCCAATTAGTTTTCTGGGACTCATGTATTTCAGTAGAATGTAAGGACGGGCAAAATCCACCTAAAGTGGGATATTATCTCTTGAATGGATGTAAGGAATCGATTGAAGGAAAATCTTCGGATTTCTTTAGCCTTGGGCGGTATTCAGCTTAGCTTGTACTCGGTGAGAAGTGATGAGAAGTGAATGGCAGAACGTATCAATGGACACCATGAATTTGATCTATCTGGTGACGAGCATGAGTAAAAGTGTTTATGTAGATACTGTGAACAAGTAAGGACAGCCACAAGCCACTTTGAGCTACACCAAAACACACCATAGCCATCTCCGATTTCGAAGGGGTGACGACATTTTAAAGTGAATTCAATGGGTATGGTCCTTCGGTCGAAAGGGGATTTTTTTACAGCAGTGTCCAAGTGTGACACCGAAGGAAGTTTATAAAATTGAGTACATAAAATAACCTTCACTGCAGATAGTTTCTGGTCCGGTTTTGTGAAGTAGGTAGGTCATTCGGTGTACACTCAGTAGATCACACTTGCACGGTAAGCTATAGTCAACGAAGCCAGCCGCTTATGAAAGTCAACAAATTTGGGAGAAGAACGATAGCCTACAATGAATCCCTTAAGTCTGAGCGGTTTAACGAGCTTCGATGGCGTTGGAGTTCATTGGCCAGGCCCTACCGAGTATGCTACCCTTTTTCACTGGAAAGTTTGTGGTTACCAATCGAGCAGCTACATCTCCGAATGGAGTAGTCCCTGCTTCGGGGGCCTGGTTATGCTAAGCCGCATTGTAAGGTGGCTATTGCTTATGATTTCGAGTCGGTGGCGGTGGAGAATATGGAGGGTCACGAGATGTAGTAAAAGTATAGGGCTAACTGTCAAAATGTAGTTAGCGTTGTCAGATTCAACCGTCAAACTGATAAACTGAACATTTTCATCAGGCGTGTAGTTTACTCGATTTACTACGCGTAGTTATTTAAGTAGATTACCTCATGTAGTCTACTCTGCCATCTCTGGTCACGAGATCGATCAAGATGATGATCAAGGCCCATTGTAGTTTACAATTTTGAGTCGAAACTTAAAATGTTTATTGGTAAGGACCTGTGAGTTTAAATGGTAGGCTGCAGAAGAATTTAGAGAGATAAAGGGAGAGTGGGTCAAAATGCTGTTTTCAAACTTTTGCTTTACCGAAATTCAGCTTTTCGTAAGCAATAAATGGGTTGGGGTCAAAAATCTGGAAGGGTCAAAATTCTTTTTACTAAAATCAGCTTTCCAAAATTCAGCTTTTTACAAACCCCCAATTTGTAGAATTTTGTAAGGCAGCATTTTGTAAAGCAGAAAAATGTAGAAATCATTACTACATCACTAGTAAGTTTTTCAAATTCGTTTTTAAATATTGCTTTCGTTAAATTTGTAACTTATCTTTGTTGATTTTTTGTAATAAAATTTTGCACTAAAGTTTTATTTTAAATTTTCATTATTTTATTTCACTTTAATTGATTCTTTTTTTTTAGTTTATATTTTATACAAATAGGGCCAGTAGTTTTTAAATAAATTTTGTTTGTACATTTGATAATTGGAAAAAGGAGAATAAGCTGAATTTTATTTATTCTATTGCTAGAGATTCGTAAAGTATACAACTGAAAAATAGCAGAATTTCGAAAAAAAATGTTTGTATGTTAATACATAAAATTCAGCTAATTCCATTTTTGTTCAAACTAACTTACATTAACACAAAAATAAAAACAAATATGTAACTAAAATCTAATTAAAAAAAAAAAATTGAAAACTAAATAAGCGCTCGCATTTTACCATTTTTCAAAGCTGTTTTTTAATATTCACAGAATTTTGTAAGGTAGAATTTTGAAAGTTTGTACAAATAATTCTGACCCCAACTCAGTTAAATGATTACATAGACTTAAGTTCTTAAAATATTAAAGAACATGACAATTTGTTGTCAGATTTGTTTAATATTCTTATTCACGAGAAGGCCAGCCAGTCCTGTCGACATGCAAAGCCATGAACTTGTATATACCTATCAAATTGTTTTGGAAAAAAAAAAACAACAACTACTTTGTTTGATTAAAAAACTAAAAGACCCACTACTCTTTAGCTACTGTAAAAGTGTTCAGTTGAGCAACCGGAATACTGATTACACTGGGCAACAGTGGCGGTTTAAATTACTACAATCTAGTCCAACTGGTTCAATATTGATCTAAAATCGAGTGGACTTCTGATCCACATTGTCTGATATTAGCTAAAAAGACTATTCGACACACGGACAACGAGTTAGTAAGCGGAAATCACGACCGAATCGTAACCTGTTCAATCTGCCAACGTCACCGATCTACTTCAATAAGCATTAGTTATGCAGTGAAGTGACCTTTAAACGTCACCAAAGCACAAGTGCTCAGGCGCGCCCGCGCCCTCTTTCGCGAAGCCTTAATTTTATGCAACGACATCAACTTTTACCAATACCAGCTTGTTCTTCTTATTTAATGGTTTCCTCGAAAGTGAATCTTACAAAATCTTCAGCGCAGACTGTGTCTGCTTGTATGTTCGCGCAATCGTTTGACATTTACTCTAAATTGGAATGTAGTTTTCAATGGATACAAAAATAAAAGCCAGAGAAAAAAAAAAACGTTTCTCAAATAGCAACAAAAATTAAACCGGTAAGCTCAGCATACAGGTTGGAGTTGCAGACGGTTTCGAAAATTTACCGCCACCGATTTGAAAGACTCGTTTCTTTCCTTCAACTCTCGGTATCTGCATATACATACGAGTATCTGAATGCGAGAGTCGTTTATAATGGATAAACATAAATTGTGTGATGAGATGCTGTTTCATAGTAATGGCATGCGGAAAAGTGTTGTGCATTTTAAATATTGTAGGCGATGCACTATGCATTTGTGATAAAATTGAAGCGTGGCTTGCACGCGTGCCAATGAGTTTTCTATGTGCGTGGGGTAATTCGGTTGACAAAATTATTGTAAAAGCTGACTGGGATTAGTGAAACCGATTTCGAGTGTCCTTTGAGGCGAAATCACAAGCTATTCGTCAACCCGAGGCCTGACGGGTAGATATTAGATACAGTTAGTTGTTGCCATAAACAATATCTACGTAGTTAGAAAAAATGCTTGTATTTGAACTCCTGAAAAGTTGGCGTTGCGGAGCTCAATATTGGCCTCTCTTTCGTAACTCCAAGGAATCGCAGTGGGTTTTAAGCCGAAATCACATAGATATTCGCCAACTCGAGGCCTGACGGGTCATTCATAAATACACACATATGTACAGTGGTTGTCATAAAAAAAAGACTGGCTTCATTGGAGGTTTCTTATTTTCCATCGACAATCAAATTGACCAATGGCTACTGATAGACTATAAATTGGCTACAGTTGCTCTGTTGAGTAAACTTGCGCGAAAAGCTAGTCGGAGACTAGACTTCTAAATTGTGGTTCATGCACTGGATTTAAATTATCTTTCCATTTAAGCTAATACCACGGTCGCTGCGATGGGTTATTTGTAGCTTACTTGAATTTAATATGCACATTTGTACCTCTTAAAGATCCTCTATACAGTTTCCCTACGCACGGATACATGGGATCTCCCCAATTCCTAATCGCCATTGCGTACGATAACTCCCACACAGTCGAGTCCGAAACTATGTGGAATAAATTTGGGAAACTCTCTTTCAAGCACGTGGCCTTCGGAAGATTGTCTGCAACTTGAATGTATTGGCATCATAGAGATCAATCAGTAAGTAGTTTCCCTACAAATCCTTAATACAATAAATCTGAAACAAACTACTGCACGAAATGGACTCCGTTTTCACAGTGTCATTGCAAAATGCCGAGAAAGGCTATGTTCGACTAGTATCCGCTTTCCAGAAATGAAGGCATTTCGGGATGGATGGAACCCATGCATGCAATGTCCGAACGGCTGAATCGTGAAGCTTTCTTCGGGTTATACTCTTGGTTGGATTGAAACTACAAGGCATCGCTCAGAAGTCGTGCATCTTCTGACAAAACAGATTTGATTGCAGTTTTCTGTGTAGTTCCGAATCTTCAAAATAATGAAGTATGTTGTTTTATAAGGCAACAATTCTTAAGGTTGCACTTACATTGGGAAATGTTATATGCTATCTAAACTTATGTTAACTTTCCACAATGAAATATGTAAAACATAAAATATATTAAAAACTTTGTAATATAGGTACAGGTACATGCAAAAAAATCTGCAAACAGTTCTTATAAGAGCAGCAAGGACTGGCAGATTGATTACTAACTTAAGATTCGGTCTTTTAAATAAAGTGTCCAAGGGACAAGTTATTATTACTATTGTTGGTTTCTTTGTTTGTCAACAAAGTACCTGGCCTTTTTTAGGGAGTAGGAATTTGAATTAAGTAAATAAAGATAGTGCAAATAAAAAGCAAGTACAAAATTTTAGCAATACAATCAAGGAAATAATTAAACAAGATGAATTTCATTGATGGTATTGTTATATTAACGTCAATTAAGGACGCAAGTACAAAATTTTAGCAAAACAATTACAAAAGGAAATAATTAAACAAGATGGATTTCACTGATGGTATTGTCATATTAACGTCAATTAAGGACGCAAAATCATTATATAATAACATTAAACCATTTAAAAATGAGGATTTGACGGAGGAATAGGACCTATAAGACTTAAAATATCCGGACAGTGAATCTCCCCAATAAGTATTCTGTGGAGATAAACAACTCTCGACACCTTTCTCTTTACCTCAAGAGACTGGAGTCCAATAAGTTGTAATCCGGCTGAATAAGGGGGTAAGTTATAAAAATCCAACCAAGGAAGGCGTCTGACGGCAAAGCTAAGAAATCTTTTTTGAATTGCTTACTCTCACAACATGAGTATTGTATTATGGACAGTAAATAATTGACGCATATTCCAACAGCGATCGAACCAACGACAAATAAAAGCGCATAGGGGTCGGTAAACACCCTATAGCATAACGTTTAAGCATTTCCCATCCTCTATTGGCTTTATTTGTGTTATATTCATAGTGGTAAATGTAGGACAGTTTACTATCTAACATAACAAATAAATCTTTTATCAAAGACACAGGCGGAATGACAGAAAGCTCTCACTTCCAATCTCCATTTGGATTCCATTGTTAGCAAAACAAGAAGCCGATTGGGACTTATAAAACGTTTCTCAAAAAAATTTAAGGATCCCTATATGTTACCAAAATTCTATACTGTTCTCTCGTCCGACCAGTTTTGGAATACTGTATAGTCCTATTTGGTGTCCGTGTTATGAATCTGGAATCTTCAAAAGCAGTTTCTTCTCTTCGCTTTACGTGATTTGCCTTGAAACCCCGAAAGTCGTCTTCCACCCTACATAAGCCGATTAATGTTGCTGAATCTTCAGACTTTGGAAAAACGAAGAGAGACATCCAATGTTATATTCCTTTTTTGCGTTCTGACTGGTAATATCAACTCCACATATGTTCTCAATTCCAATAACTAGAACCCTATTTTTTTATACTAAACGACATCTCCATGTAACTATGGGAGTAATGGCCCCATCAATAACCTGACGAGGGATATTAATAAGTACAATCATGTGATTATAAAAATGTAATTTTAAAAAAATATTGAAAGAAATATAAAATAATAATAAGCTTTTTAAATCTGTTTCATTGTTGGTTAACTGTGACATTATGTATAGTAGTTAAATATTAAATAATAGAGCCGTTTCTGTCGATCTTCCTTCAAGCAGGCGTGCTGTGCCTTGTATATTGATATTTCTACTGTACCATGCAGATGTACAATATGTGTAACAAGGTGATAAATAAAAACGTGTCGCTACTCAAATGCGAGCAAAGCCAACTAGAATATTCAACACAGGCATCTGCACTTGTGGCACATTGCAATTTGCAAACTGCCGCGTATTTAGACATGTTACACTCTCACTTTTGTAAAAATTGCAATCTCAAACCAGTTTGAAAAAGCATGACGGCCTTTCATTTTCAACCCGTAAGCTAATTACATACAATCGCAGTCTTGTTTCTTGGACGCATTCCATCGGGTGAACAATCTAAGTACGCGATGGGCTCTTCTTGGCGTATATATCCTTTAGCGCTTTTGACTCATAAGTCAGTGTATAATAAGACCCATTATGATGTATGAGTGAAAGAAATGTGACCAATTTTTGAAATGTGAGGACAATTTTTTTGTGGATTTTCCCTCGTCTGACTCCATAGCATTTCTGCAGTAACGTGCGTGACTAAGCACGCTGAAATTGAGCATTTTTTTTTTATATTTTTTTTTATTTCAAACTAACAACACGAACTGGTTTTTAATTGCGAACACACTTTCTTTGCAGTTCATCCGCCGACAATAAAACGGGCAGATGAAATGCTATTGCTGAATAGAATTTCAATTACACGCCTCCGCACTAATGAGAGTGAAATGTCTCCGAGTGCGCCAGGAATTCCCGACACAGTGGAAGCCAAGACAATGCACTTGACCGCAATTCACACAATGGCAATTTGGCACGCGTTCATAAGCTGGCCGAAGAATGTCACTTTGAAGAGAAATTACATAGGTATATAGGAGAGTTTTATAATGGATCAGGGACTCAAAGATTTGACCTACCTCACCATTTGGTTTTGATTTCGATTTGAGTTTGAATTTTTACTTGGAGTAACTTTCTGTGTTCACTTGTGTTATCACACGTAATCAAAAAAAAAAAACAAAAGTGGTTCCACCAGCTCATAACCTGATCGAATCGATTAGGTTTGGCTTGGCGCTATACCACTGGCAACACGTTTCTCTACGTGTGGAGTAGGTATTCAGTATGCTGTATACTGTATCTACAGCAGAAGGCCTTCGCCATCAAATACCAGCATCAACAGAGGTGTGCTATAGCCAAAGAGAGAAATAACCATGCCAACATGGTTTTGTTTTTGTTGTGTTTTTCTCTCGCTTACTTCAGTCTTCTTGCATAATCTCTGTATTAATTTTCGGTTTTCGTTTGTCGGTCACAAAACTGTGCTATGACATAAGGAAACAGTTTTATGGTGCCCATACTCTTTTGACATTTCGAATGGCGTATTATTATTCTTTTTCTTTGGCTTTTTTTTGCACCGAAAGATTAGCCTTCACCTGGTGTAGCTACCTACGTAATTACAGTTTAATTAGCATTAGGGATAGTGGAAATAGCAAAACCAGATTTGGTAAAACACACACTAAGGGGAACCAATTAAATTTGCGAAATGGATGTTCCATCGAACAATGGCCATGTTTCACGTTCACATAATTAGCCGTCAGAAAGAGTGTTGTTCTTGACAAGCCAGCACGTGGTCGCTGCTGACGAATGTTGAACTGGAAACTTCAAAGCTAGAGTTTTGGGTGTATGGCTGCCGTGTTTGACATTTTCTGATGAATATTTTGATGGCCAACCAGCGGCTCAACAAACAAGAACTGTACAAGTAACCCGGCTACTTAGCCGTTTGCTCGTTTGCTGCGGCCTACTCCTCTGATGGTCTAACAATTGTGCCAACATTGTCGGCGTGTTTGCCGGTAGTTGAACTCTGTTTTTTTGAAAAATCAGAACATGTATGCTCACATCCCAAAGTCGCCCTTCTTAGCAACTCAAAGTTGACATAGATCAAGAAAAGATGAACCACCGCCTTAAGTCCTTTTTCAACATCGAAAGTAGTTTCGGTTTGATCACCAGGGACCTTTATACAACAGCCAGCTTTCTCGATTATCATGTTGACGAAATATAACTCTGCTGCCGTCTGTGAAATCGATTAAAAGATGCGATACGAACTTTTATAGAATACCGCCCTAAGTCCTTTTTTTTTTATAGAATACCGCCCTAAGTCCTTTTTCAACATCGAAAGTAGTTTAGTTTTGATCACCAGGGACCTTTATACAACAGCCAGCTTTCTCGATTATCATGTTGACGAAATATAACCCTGCTGCCGTCTGTGAAATCGATTAAAAGATGCGATACGAACTTTTATAGAATAGGCCGCATTAGCCTCATGATGTCGACCAATATTTAAAAAAGCGTCCTGGGAGTTCGCACAATGCGGTAGATATGTATGATCTTGAACTCGATGTTTGGTAGACTGATTTCTCTGTATCGGCCACACATGCAAATCACCAAATTTTAAAAATGAATGCGTCGTATCTGCAACATAAATTACCTTCAGCTGCTATTAGCTTTATTTATATTGGCGCTACAAGTCTCATGACTCGTTTTGGAATCTTTGATGGTTAAATCAAGTCAAACATTTCCTCTCTACGAGTATGGTGTTCGCCATTATTGATTTCGAGCAGCTGGCCGAGGATCAGGAGGTATCTGCAGCCAGCAGTCAGTTCATCGTCTTTTAGTTGAATAACTTTTCCCCGCCCGATATCATAAAAATATTCATCCATTTCAATTCTTCAGCTTCAGTTTATAAGAAAACTAGAATTGAATGAACTGGGCTCTCATCGCGTAAGACGACGATCGTCTGACGACGTCGTTTCGACGATTGTATTGCTTCGTGTAACACTAAAATGGTTGAATCGTTTGGACAACGTCGTTTTGAACGATTCACTAATGCTTCGTATAACTCAAATTCAGACGATTGAGCGATTGCAATTGAACGATTGCTATTTTACAATCGTTTCATCCCGACTTTCACAATTCTATCTGTGTTTGGCTTCTTCGATAGAGTTGTTACTTGCATTCAAATTTTGCATTAAATGTCCGATTTCACATCACCTACAGAAAAAAAACGCAAATTCCACACATTTTTGTTGTTTTTAGTTGTCAGAGTTTATTTGCAGTCATTTTCAAACTGTTCAAAATGAAAACGATGAACGATTCGATCGAACAATGCGACGATGATGTTATACGAAGCAAACTAAAAACTACGTCGTTTTGTTCAATCGCTTCGACGACGATCATTTCATAAATTACGCGATGAGAGCCCTGGGTATTTACTAAATACATGTCTATGTCCATGTGTTGCCGAAAATAGTTCTGCAGTTTTCTTTGCCTAAAAGAAATTTAATTGAAAACCGGAACTCTAGTTCTTTACCCATGCAGATGTGCTTTTATTCGGGGAGTAGGTACTGTATGTTCAGACATACATACTTCTAACTCGGTGAAGTCGTCTCAACTACGTTCAGAGTTTGCAACTTTGTGAAGTAAAGAATTCTGTTTCAAATGAAAAAGTATGAAAAAGTAGCTCAAACCTTTATATATCTATATAACTTTCTTGGAAACAGAACATCGGAAAACAAGGTTCAGATTGGAATTAAACATGAACCGAAAACCTGTCATATAAAAGAAAACTCCAGGCATAAACATCTGCCTGCAATTAAATTTTGCTCACCAGAATTAACATCAGATTAAATGGCGAAATGTATACTTAAACATACCTACACGTCTTATGCAACTTTGTGCATACCTACTACGCCACCGCGCAACAGGAATTTAATGCAAATAAAAAATGTCACCATCACTCTCTTGCAACCTCCTGCTCCTTTTTTTTATTTCATTTTTTCCGATCGAAACATTCGCAAGATTAAATAATAAACCCGGAATATCGTTTTACACAAAAAAGGAGAGTACCCTACCACGTCAGGGTTGTGAAACTCATATTGCTTGGCAGGCCGCATACTTTTGCCGAAAAAAATATTGAGAGCCGTAATAAAAGACACACGGACTATTCTGTTCCACGGATAGGTAGGTATTATAACTATAAAGCAAAAGGTTCAGCAAACGATTACATAAAAATTCGATATTCGAAAATGTGTTTTCCGCATTTTTTCTACCACAAGGGGAAGGAACCCAATTTTTGTAGATTTTTGTATGAGGTGCTTTACATTGTTATGCGTTATGCTGAGCAGTTTTGATTCGAAAGACGCTCAATAAATCACTTCACTATATTCTTTCCAATTGGACGAAATATGATTGTTTTACGTGTTTTAGAGATAGTTTTAATTCTTGTTCTAAAATAGGTAGATATAAAAAGATAAATACAATACATCTATTGGGCTGCCCTGGGCTGAAGATATAAGTTGTCTCTTTAAGATAATGAAATTCGAGGGTGGCACACGAGCCGCGTGTTCTACACCTTTCCTGCAAACAGTCCCCAGGCTTTTTATTCAACACTTTCAATTCTTTTTATGGTGTCAGCTGCCAGCCCACCTGCCGATACCGATGAAAATGGTGACGATTTCGTCGTGCTGGGCCACAATCAAATTTGTGAAATTTGCATAAAGTAAAGTGGATTCGCAAGTTGACACTGTGTGAGGCGTGACATTTGTATATGAATAATAATGTGTAATTGGGTATGTTTTAAAATAGGGATACGCGACTGGAAAAAACCGCATGACATTTCTACTATTTAATTGAATACAGGAGGGTATTCTGAATGCGTCATGAGTTGCATGCTGCATCTGTGCTTAAGCAGTGGATTGGACCATTGGGGGAGAGCAGGAGAGATGATTACACAGCACCAGGCCGATGTTGTTTTTTTTTTAATTAAACCTCTTACGCGATATATTTTTTTCTCATTCCACCCATTCGACCCAATAGCAGTTCTGCAACACGCGCCAGGTCTCGATGTGCAGAGCGACAATCCCTTTTACATTTATGCCACTCAACATAAATTATACTGAAATAATAAATTAATTATATAAATAATTATTAAAAATATCCCCTATAAATAAATTTAATACTTTTAACTAATTTTTATTTAAATTATGAAACAAAAATAAATCAAAATTTGTCAAACCAATAGTAATAGTTCATTGATCATAAGACTCTCTTTCATTAAATGAAGCTCAGCATACAAATGAATACGTTCCCCAACCGTTCATTTAAAAAATGAACAGTTTTCCATTTGAAAACGATGTTCATAATGAATGATTTTGTATACCAAAACATATAAATGTTCTGTATTTTAGAAGTTCTTCATTAAGGTATGTTATTTATATTCCTGAATGCAATAACGTAAACATTAACCCCTGTATTAATAAACGACGAGCAGCGGCGAGTTAGCACTAACATACATGTAAGCTTCAAATTCCTATTAATAAACGTGTGTTTGGTTTCACTGACATGTAATAACGAGCGGATAACTTAACTCGCCGAATTCGGCGTATAGAGAGCGGATAACTTTTTAACTCAGAGAGGGTGAGGGACTTTACAAAATCTCGAATCCTTTTCGGTGTTACGAATACCAAAAGTTAAGGTTTTTGCTTATATTAGGTTTGCTAATTTGTGTAGATAAATTTGGGTCCACATTTCGAATAATCTATACATATAATAAGACTGTAGCCGTTTTCATATGTTCGCGGTTGGCGTGAAAGCTACTGCACAGATTTCGATGAAACCTTTTTTGAAATGTTAGTTACGATTCTGAGAAGGACATAGGTTATTCCTTTCATTGTCATGCCTGTTTTTGGGAGCGTTTTTGACCAAAATGTGTTTTTTTTTTCTAACTTTACTGCCTTTAACTCGCCATTACTCAAACAATTCTTAATCAATGCAAACAAAATAACATCCTTAGGAGAGCCAACACTTTCACAGTTATTTCAAGCCTTCAATCAGCTTTCTATGTTCTCTAGAAGCTGAGCTACAACCTAAAATCTAACATGAAAAAAATAAATTTATTTTCTCAAATCGAACATTATCAGCAGCCGCGGTTCTTGATCGTGCACAAGCACGTTCATATGAAAAAAAAAAAACTGCTTGGTGTTTTCTCCGAATTAAGTGAAACGAAAGAGAAGTATACGACGTGAATGTGTATGTAATCAACAGCGGCAATGTGTTTATGAGGAAATGCGAAGGTGGCTGATGAAGTGCGCTAATGGACGTACATATGGTGGTGTATATAGAAACTGAGTTCAAGGTTTTTGTTTTAACGGTTGTTACGATACCTACAGTAAATAATTGAAGAATTCAAGAAGTAAAGACGATATAAATATATATGAATTATGTTGTTTGATTTATTGTTGGTGTGGACTGTGGATACAAAATTAAGGCTTTTGTTTTAGTGGCTGTTTTGATATTACCTACGTTGATAACTACAGTTAGGAAGTGGAACTTTAGTACTTACACTGTTGAATTTAATTATCTTAAATTAGTGTTTTAGGTACCTAAATAGATTTGTTTGATTTATTGTTTCACATTGACAATAGGCCTGTTTTTTTGAGCTTCGATCACAGCAAAGCAAAGTAAAGTGGGATTTTCAGCACGCAATTAGAAGCTCAAAAAAACACGGCTAATGTTCACCGCTTTGTTTTAGCTAGAGTGTTGATTTTAAACAAATATGCCGTCGAGAAAACGGTCAAATCTTTCTCGAAGCTCAACAAGATCTAGAAATATGAGACGGTTAGATCACAGAAAACGGATGAAAAATATCAGACCACATCACAATTAAATCAGAAGTGGATTTTATTACACAAAAGCAATTAATTATGTCTAATTTGCTGGTATCGGTGGTATGACTCAGGCCTGTGACGTTGTGCACCCCGGATGTAGACCTCACCAACGACTGTTTCTCGCACGGTCAATTATACGTGTCTCTTTCCCGAGTCTGCGAAAGTAAAAATGCATACGTGTATGCTCCAGGCAACAGAACCTCAAATATTGTATTTCAAGAAGCTTTGTAAAAAAATTATCATAAAAAATATAATTACCTCATGTATTGAAACTTAACTACCTATTATTATCTCTTTTATTGGAAGTTACACAGTCTCACGCCGCGTACGAAGTTGCGGGCACAGCTAGTAATTAAATATAAAATATATCCTGGGAACATATATCATCTGCACTGCAAATGACAAGACATCAATATTCGAATGATGAGTGAAATCTGAACATTCTACAAGAGAGAATCGGTGAATTTCTGAGCGCAACAACCGCATGAAAAACGAAATATGACAGATGTACTAGAATTTTTAGTACAATTCCGTGTAGTGCTGTCGTGCGTAAGGTGATAAAGAGCGAATAGCTAATATGTAGATGAATATGTTTATTAATAAGAAAAGTTAACAAACGGATAAGGTCACTATCCGTCTGCCAGCTAAAACACGTGTTAGAGAGCGGATAGCGTTTTTTTTTATGAGCTTAATGAGCTAACAAGTAATCTATTACAATCATTATTATTACAATATTATGTGTTATGTTTAAGTTTTTGCTTATAAAGTACCTATTTATTAAAATACTAGTTGGATGTATCCGCTTTGCTGGTCCCTTTAATAAACGCAAACATGAAGTACGTACATAGGGATATACAATACGTCATATTTTTTTCTACAATGTTATGCATATACCTATACATATATTTTCAGAATCCATACAAAAAAGATCCGTTAAGTGCATGTACGTCGGCGTTACACGTCGCGATAATCAGGAGCCGACGCAACATGTTGCCACGTGACTGGGCAAGGGATCGAAAAGTGCAGTGGGTAGCCGTACTCGGATGGGTAGAGACATTTTTTGCGGTTATATATATATACCATCCTCTTGAGCAAGCAAAAGTGCTCCAATGTCAGAACGTTCGCAAACAATATTAAATTGCATGGAAATATGAAATATGAAATATTGAGATTCCTTCATAAGCCGTACCACGCGAATGTGGAACGCCTTGCCCGGCTCTGTCTTTCCCCCTCGGTTCAATTTGCAGACATTTAAAAGCAATGTGCATCGGAATCTCCTATCTTCTCTATCCCAATTTCCCTAACGCTCGCGCTGTGTACTTCAAACTACACCATAAGAGTAGTCATAACCTCTTTAGTGCGTGTTAATTATAAAAAAAAAAAAAAAAAATTCGCCATGCTGTACTGAAGGAACATAAATTCAAAAGAAAGTAATAGTAGGACCAACCCTGGTAGTGCTTCTGACTGGAAAATATGGGAACGACAGATACGATCTTATAATGGATGTATTTTTTAAAGTGCTGCGGTAATGTGGCAAACCAAAATGAGCACAATACAGTTGAAAGCTTCTAAATATAAATAAATAAATTCAAAATAAAAATACAGCAAAATCTCGTTAATTCGGAATGGTTGGGGGGAAGGTCAGTCCGAATAAACGAATTTTCCGAAATAATGAGAGACTTTTTGTATACACAAAAACGCGTTCCCATTGATGAAAAAATGCGAGAACTTAAACGGAAAAATTATTTTATTCATTTAATTCATTTTTGTAACCAAAAATTGTCGGGAAATTGCCCAGACTCCCCCAAAATTTTTTTTATGAATTGTTCAGACTTCTACATATTTGAGATCTATTTGGTACCTATATGCGTTCAATCAACAATTAATTATAATTTAAGAATACATTTAATTTAATTTTTAGATTAAAAATTTAAAGCAGACTCTCATTTATTAGGAAAAATCTCTTTGATTCGGAAATTTTTTTTTCCGAATTAGATGGCTTTTACTGTACCATCTTCTTCGAACTTTTAAAAAGAGAATAGACAATATTTACACACTGTAGGTATAGAGGGGCAAAAGCCAGAATTACCCCAAAGCGATCAAAAGACAGGTGACATTTCTATGCAGATCGATCGAATTTATTAACTGTCCGGTTTCGCACACATTCCTTGAGACGCCAAATGCTGTTCTATTTTATCCTAATAAAAGACCTAGCGGTGACAACGACCTCGTATACTATTAATCTCTGCCTTACAAGCAATCGTGTCTAACCTTAACTTTAAATGCCAGTTAGAACATATAATTCTCTATGGATTTTGTCTACTTCTAGAGTTCGTAAAAACGAAAGCTTCGATTACACATGCCACTTTTCATGTCAAATTTTGACAACCCGACGTAATTTGTCCTAAATTTATGCCAACTTGTCGTAGCAGCGCATTGGTGACACCGTATAGTCATTCGTAGCCTGTTATTATGTATGCCATTTATCCTAACCCATCTTCAGATCAAATCGCACCTACATTTAAATAACGTCTAGCAATTGAATAGGAACACCGATATTGTACCTACCTGTATGACTCCGTAAGAATGTACCTACATCAAAAATTGAATGTATTATATTTTTCTTTCCCTTGAAAGCTTCTTATTCGTGCAGAACGCATTACTTAAAAAAATAAATATGCACCCTTGTAATTGCTCTCCAAATTTTAAAATTGACTGATTTCTTTATGTCAATCACTGGCGGACTCCCGCCTGTTTTGCTAGACGCTAAAACTAAATTAGTCTGCACATACCTTTTTTACGCTTTAAAAACAAAAATTGTAAGTCGGTGCATTTGCTCGTAAGCTATTTGCGGACATACAACTTTTATAGAGATTTCGTTTTCCCCTGCTTTGGGATTACATTTAACAGTTTCCCGAAATGTTCTCAGCTACAACCAAATAGTCCTGTATTTGTGCAGCATTACATCAATGTCAACATCGATTTCAGCAGTATTATTTTCTTGGAACGTTTTGCAGATATATTTGAAGGACCAAGTTCTGCGTCATTCTTGTGAATAAAAATACAGACTTTGACAATAAAACACTTTTATCATTCATTTGTTGCATTACACTTTGTACAGTTTCAATTGACCCAATCCGCCGCAGGCCTGCAGAATTTCAAATAATTCCGCTCTGGAGTAAAATGAATATCTATCTATCGACTGTTGGTGCACTGCGCAGTTATAGTATAGGGAACTATTTGAAAGTTTTCAACTCATTTCACTGTAGGTATGTGAGGTAGGTTAGTATTTTGTTGGCGAATAAATATTGACTACTCAATCAGTGTGCAGGCGGTCTTGTGAAATTCACAAAAAACTCTCCCTTTCGACGACCACCTGGCAGTGGTGGGTGGAGCTTTAATGTTTATTTCTATTTTTCACTTTTATTTTATTTAAATTAGAAAACATAAAAACATATATATATGAACAGTTCACAAGGTTGCCTGGGTACTTACATTTTAAATAGAAGCATCTTTGCTTTGTACTTTCACTTTCTTTCACAAACTCGCTGCTGCTAGCCAAGTTAACGCTGCAGATACTTTTATAATAATTGATGATGGTAATGGTCAATGTTTCTCCTTGTGGTGTGTAGCCAGTTATTAGTCACTGTTTCTGTAAAGCCGGTACACAAAATTGCAATTATTAAAGTTGTTTCTATACAGAGACAGACAGAGAGATACTCGTAAGATTTAGAGCAAAACTGGTTCCGGAATAGAATATTCCAAGAAAACAAAAGAGAGGAAAAGATAAAATTCAAAAGAAAAAAGAAAAAAAAGGGGCAGCTTCACTGTTTGTGGTGCTGGTGCTGCTGTCCGACTGGGCCAAACAACGGTAAGTGCTACTCGATCGCATAAAAGATCGAGATGACGGTAAATTGATCTTTTTTAACAATAGCAAGAAACAAGACTCACTTTCAACTTGAAGGTGAGCTTGAAGAAGAAATATACAATATACAACAACTGTTCCGTCATAACACTGTTCACCGAGTTTTAATATAGATAAAGTACTTTGAGTGTGAGTATAGTAAGGTTAGTTAGTCTGTATTGCTCGTGGCTTTGTGGCCGCACGCTGTGGTTAGGTTGTAGCTATTGGCTTATGGCTTGTTTTGATGGTGATCTTTTGCATTTGCCTGCTGCATGAACATGAAGAGTGATTGTAAGTCGGTATGTGTTCTTTATTAAGAAATAGTTTTGTGTTGTTTTATGCATAGTAAGCCAGTGTGACAAGTATTGGTGCTATGTTGCTGGTGCATAGTTGAGTGATGAGTACTGTAAAGGAACAAAAGAAAGAAAGGCATTAAGATAATTACAAAATACTGTTATGAAATATCTCTATCTATATAAGAGTGTACATAAAATAAAGGCAAATCGTATATTTTTCGTATGTCAACATATCACGCGAGACGCAAGAAACAATGAACCAATTTCGATGCGGTTTCTTGTCATTATAGATTGCTCGCGTCGCAGCGGAATTGATCGGCTATTATGAAAATTGAGGCGCGAAGTCCCGATCAAAAAGAGTTTCCATGGTTAAATATGTATTTGACCGTTGGCTTTGGAAAACTCACAGGTGACGTGAAATAAAGCCAAACGAAATAATGTCAAATTCCAAAATTGGCATCATTTCGCTTTCGAAAGCGAAATAGAGGCAATTTGGCTTTATTTCGTAATGCAAAACGAAATAATACCAAAAAACTAATGGAAATAAGACCAAAAAACTTTGTTGTACACAAATTGAAAATTCAACAAAAAATATAAGTAAAAAACCTCGCACCCACCCCGTAATCCAACAGTAAACCCAAGCAGGGGGGTTGCGGGGGCAGCATGCCCCCCCATACACATTTCATAATACAATGGTAGCGTGCGCCTAATTTGAAGTATTCGATGCCTATTGGAGATCCACGACGTTTTGCCAAATATTATCTATGGTAAAATTTGGGACTAATGTCCCATCTTCGACAAAACAATTTTGGAACTTATGTCCCGCTTCGGTGAGACATAAGTCCATAATCAAAAAGTGGACTTATGTCCCACCGAAGTGGGAGGAATGGACTTATGTCTCGTGGACTTATGTCCCTGCGCAAAACGAAATAATGTCAAATTGGTGTTATTTCGTTTTAGTAACGAAATAAAGCCAAACTACAAATTTGGTGTAATTTCGATTTGGAAAACGAAATAAAGCCAAATTTTGTGAATTCGGCCTTATTTCGTTTGGCTTTATTTCACGTCACCAAACTCACAATAATGACAGTTAGTTGTCATTTGGGCGTATACGAAATAATAAATGAAAAAGAAAGAGGTTGAGCCGTTTTCGTTAGAAAAAGTAGAATTTCCTTTGGAAGAAACGTCGAAAAGGCTGTTAATTTTTGTCAATCTCTAAACACTAGGTATTCTTTGCCATAATAAAAATTGAGAGATTTTAATTTTTTGGGGCACCCGGAAATTACGCAAGATTTCCTTTCTTTTTTAAATGAAAGAAAATGTTCTTTTTTTCTGGCTACCTTATCGAAATTTCAGGTATTTTTTGCAAAAAGTTTAAGTATACTAGTATTTTTTCCATTTCTGAAAATATCATAACTTCTTCTTTTATTTCACATTCAGATGCAAAAAAAATTAGATTAATGAAATCATTGTACATATTTTATTTAATAAATGTGTTAAATGAATGCATTCAGCTGTGAAAATTTGTATAACACTTCGCATAAATGTCTTCAATATGGCTTCGCAAATCCGAACTCTGAAAGAAAAGAAAAAAGTGGAAGCCATTTGTATTTTTAACACTCTGCCCCATTTTTAAAACAACAAAGGGATACTGTCCCCCTTAAAGTGGTAGATATGGTAACCCTAGCTCTTTTCAGTCAGTGTTTGGAAATACCGGGGAATCTCGGTGCTTAACTAAATATTCTAATCGAGCCTGTTCTTTTCTACTGCTCAAATTGACTGTTCTTTTACCGACAAGAAAAAAACTGTTCGATTAGTAATTCTTTATCATCCGCTTGTTTCACTCTTTCGATTTATTTAAGTTTTTGTTTTTTCTTCCAGCAAAAAAAATCGTGTAAAGACTATGTTCTTATTTGTAATTTCCTTTAAAAATAAACTAGCTGTACCCCCGGCTTCGCCCGGGACGTGCAAAATGTGGTTTCAGCACAGTTGATGGAAAAAATATCTAAGAAATTTGTTATCTTGTAGGGGGGGTATTTTTTGTCGCAAAACAATTTCTATTTCTCATAGCGCTTGAGTTGGTGATTAAGAGATATTTCTTACCACTGTATAAAATAATTTGTCTTCCTTCTTATTACCGTTATATTAGCAGGTAGCTATTCGTTTCAAATGTTAAATCACTCTCAGTCCACACCCTATCTCTTTTAATCCCACGACCCACGCGCCACATTCCTTTGATATTTGAAATGCGATTTAGGAATGAATAAAATGAAATGAAATAGAAATTGGCAAGAGCAAGACAAAGACAGTGTAAAAGTGTCTTAAGCGGCCCATACACCTCTCATACCTTTACCCGCTGGCTGCAGTGGGATTGAAAAGCGGATACAATTGTATCAGTTGATACATGTTCAGTGAATTGAAACCAAGAATTTGTTAAGAAAAGACGCAGTCACAATTTTAAAATTGAAAGTTTTCTTTTACGAAAGAACTCACAAATAATAGTGATATTGATCAAGCCGCATTAATAAGCACAAATCCTGAGGAGGGACTCATCTTATATTATTATTTGAAAGTCAAAAACAATGTGATGTATTTTTTATTATGTTCACATGTTATGTCACCAATAATGTTTTCAAATTTATATTCCTACGAATTTCCATATATATATGTATATATGTGTATAGCTGTACCCCCCGGCTTCGCCATACAAACAAAATACTGTCCTTGTCTGTCTCCCTCTTCCTCGCAATAGTAAAATAATGTTAAAAAAAATGGTTAGTATGTTTGATTTGAGAATGAAGTGCATATCAACTCAACCAAGTGAAAATCGTAGAAATGTTTTAGGTTTTGCCTATTTATTTAAAAACCATTTAAGTTATCGAGTTAATGGGTTTCCTATGTTGTACCTGAAGATGTCCTCTATAAGGTGGTATTTACTATATTTAAATGCTCCCAGTATTTTCGAACGCAAAGCGTGACAAAGACAAAGTCGAAACAAAACGAAATAAATAGATTACTCTTATCCATTTTTTCCGGAAGTTATAGAAATATAGAGTTGAAACAAAGTGGAGATTGCAGGCCTATATATCCCCTATAGGCCTGTGAAAAATGCACCAACATTTTTGCATTTAAAGACAGGCAATCAAATTCATTCCAAGTCGAACAGAACTACACCAATTTTATTTATAAGATTATTATATTTTAATTCACAAAATCGCAATGAAGAAATCCGAATCTGTAATATGCAATGGCCGGCAAACGTTATTCGATCGAACAAAGCACGAATCCGCAAAGTGCAATATGGACGCTGAAAATGAAGAAACTACGCAAGTCAACGTGGACAGCGCCACCACACATGAAACGAAATTACATAGCTTCTCCATTGACCGATAATAGATGGCGTTACGTTTCGTGTCTATCTGACAGTTCAATTGTGATACGAAATGTTACATTCAAATTTGATTCTTTTTCTGGTTGTTGGCAAAATAAATAAATACAAAATGAAAAAAAAAAAAAATTAAAAAATCTAAAAAAGCCTGTCGTAGATAACACGCTGGGTGGTCAAAATAAGACATTTTGAAATTTTATTTTTTTAAAAACCCGTGCTGAGAAAATACCCTTTCAACAAAGTATAAATCATCAAAATCGGTTCGGCCAATCTCGAGTTATGGATGTTATCGCTTCGGACACTTTCTTTTATATATAGAGATTAAAGATTAATAATTTCAGTTCAGCTGATTGATGTGGATTTTATAGGTAATAGTCTGTCTGTCTGTCTGGCCCTGGTGCAACTACTACTACTAGTTCCTGATGTGTCATATGTTCGCCGCGTCATTTCGATGATCGTCCCAATAGAGAAGGGATTATAAGAATGACATCAAAGAGAGTCAATGCCAATAAAATAAATAACTAGCATTGATAATTTCATTGGCATTGGTGTATTCAATAGGGATTACATCTGTTGGATTATTCCGCCGCACTCTGTATAACGCTGATTGTGAATTTCATGTTTTGTTAGACTCATGTTTGGCATTGGTAAATGATGATTTTCATTGAAATCAATGCTGAAGGAAAGAATCTGGGCCTAGGGTCCTATACGGATCTAATGCGCCAACTATTTTCTTTTTTGTTCGATTAAAGAACATCCAACTGAAATTGTTTTGAAATCTATTCGATGTGGTAGCTAATCCGGTCATCTACTGATGGGCGAGTTCACTACGTCGGGCTCCTTATTAAGGCCTAAAAGCTGCTCATAACTTCTTGAACAATACCTAGGCTAATCAAAGTATCACGGCCTTGCGCTTCTGCACGGTCTTAGCGTTTAGAGCGCCAAGAACCAAGATACAAAGCTCATTGCTGTAATGATGGAGTTGGCATGACAAATATTGGGCACTTCGGCCCACTTTTTTTATGGCCTTTCTATCATCATTTATTTGTAAAACATATGGGCCTTAGCAATAAACATTTTTAGTCTCGACTTTAAATTTATGGAAGCTCACAATTGTGAAATTTGTATAGAAAATATAGCCACTGTAAACTACCATTAATTCGCTACCTGAAGAGGAATGTCATTAGTTCACTGCGAAATTTATTAACAACAAAATCTCATTGACCTTGGTAAACTTCACCTTTTTCTCGAAATCACCATACAATAAGGGGAAACTCCGTTGACAAAGCCATCACAATAGCTATACACAACCGATACCGGATTAACAATTAACAGGTCATTAGACCAACAAAATTTCATGGTCACTAATTGGGCACTTCTGCCGTGTCTGTTATGATATAAAAGACATTTCAAAAATCGACAATTTTAACACACAATAGATGACTCTTAGCCATTGAAATTGCCAAGCAATATATCTCTGTCTAAGAAATAAAAGAAAGTGAAATCATCATCTCCATCAGCAGTGTCGCCTTTGTTATGGTCATTATATCTACTGTAATTATTGTTGTTTTTTAAGTGCACACACGTCCATGTTGTGTTAAACACTTTTGATTCGTTTATATTATTTCTTTTTCTTTCTTTTATTATTATATATTATTATTCGGTATGGAATAGTGTCATCATTCTTATTGTTATGAGTCGGCGTATTGCCGCCATGAATAGGAAGTACTTTGCAAGTCTTCGTGTACGAAAATCTGTTCAATCTTGAATACCTTCTTTTGATGACTCAACGTTGAATCGGGTAATCAGTTTTGCGTCTTTGTGGTTTTTGATTTTATTTCGAAGGACTTACTTAAGAACAACAACTTGCTTACTGATTTATGCGAATGAAATGGGTTTTATGTACATTTTTACGATACTCGTATGTCGTATTTGATCGGCCTAAGTCGATTGACCACAAAGACCCTAACACAGGGCCTAAATTATTTTCTGTAAATTTTATATGCGGCGGTTGTTCGATCAAATCAATGCTATACCAAACAGTCATTGCTTTAAATGTCACCGAAAGGTGTTATCGATTGTATCCTAAATGGCATTTGACATAACGACAAATATCGAAGAGTCGCACAGATTCCGTGGGATGGGTGGATTGGTTTTCTCTTTAACTTTTCTTTGCAAAAGTTGTGAGCCGTGTCTGGAGTTTTGCCGAGATCTTCGTTGAGAGGAATTCGACCATTAACTCAGCGCATACCTAAAATCAAGGCCTTCATATTTGCTGCTTCTGCATACACAATTAATACCCATCAATCAAGTGTAGGTACTGCCTTTCAAATGAAAATTAATATTCCTTCAGCAAATATGTCGTGGATTATGTTGCTCTTACGAGTACTTCCGCAAATTAATCGCCCCTCAAGCGAATTACTTACATTAGTACCTACTTTTCACGTATAGAAATTAGATAAAGCACCAACCATCTCTTTTTGTGGCTCAATGTCCATCAGTGACTAGTGCTCATATATTAGAGATAAACAAAACAGCAGACACAAGTCTGTCGCTCATGGCGATTAAAAACAAATAAATTGATAAATATCATCGCTTTAAAGTGCTTACGTTATGGGTAACGCATACTTAAAGTATACACTCAACGTATTCTGTCCATACTCCATACCCCTATGACCGAGGGTTAATGACACATATCGTACCAAACATCAAAACAGTTTTTACATAAAGCTACGTGCATCGGCCCCGCCGAAGAATAATAATATAAAACCCACTGATGCGACAAATTTGCTTTGTAGTTATAAATTACTTAGGGGGTCTTAAATCTCTTGATGGTGTAATACTAAAGCCACACCCTTGTCGTATAAGCTATCGGCTGAAGCTTTATAAATTGTTTTGCAGCTAAAGTGTACGAGGAATGCCAAACTTCATATCCTCAGAATCAAGTGGTTGGGCTTTTGCTACTTTTTTGTTCTTTGTCTTTCGTTTACCTTTTTATTTCCGCCTTTGTTGGTGGTAAACGTGACTGCAATACCAGATGGAGGGTGATAGCCAACTATCGGTTGATATAGTAATACCCAGATGATGCGTATTAAAGTGGTCGTTCTTTAAAAAAGGTTTTTGTTTTTTTGTTCTTTTATAGTTTGGTCATCGGTTAAGATGGAGCATAGTACTAAAATGACGAACTACAAACGGGCCTCAGGGTATATCACACTATACCGCTGTTATCTCATGTATCAAATATCATGAATTTCATTCGAAACTCTCTATTATGAAATAGTATATAAGTGATTAGGACCACGACAAAAAAATATTTATTAGTAAGGATTACTATGTTAAAGTTATCGACGTTGGGAAAGCCGCTTTGACAGCACTGGAAAGACAGTGTCATAGCTCCAAACTTAATCACAATCGGCTGCTGAATTTCATTGCCCACGTTATCGACTATGTCTGACAATCACTTTTATTTTTGTTACATCAATAGACGATTTTAAAGCCTATGTAGATACCTATCTGAATGCAGACCAAAAGTACCGGCGATAAATTCAGTTTATTATCACTCGAATCAGGTTTAACAACTATGAAGCCAACCTTTAAGATTTGTGTTACAAAAGACCAACTGAAGAAACCACCATTCCATACAACAATATTGTTGTAAAACTGCCAAATTCCTCTTCGATATTATATCCGCTTATAAATTGCTTCATAATGCTGTTAATGTTTGTAACTTGTAAGATGTAACGCGTATACGTAAATGCAAGTAGGCAATGTCCAGGGAGTGCGGAAGCGGATAACAAAGGGCCGGCGGGAATATTAAGTCTCGTACTCACAGCCTAACGTGGAGTTTTATTTGAAAAAAAAAAAAATTATTCATGCAACATTTGAAGTGCAGCAAGTTGTGCTGTCCAGCATATTGCCTGAGTAAAAGAAACTACTTATTGCATTGTCTATATCGAAATCGGCTTTGTTATGTTTTTTTTTTTTTTTTTCTATTTTTACTTTTAATTTGCAAATGGAATTCAGTAATGCAGAAAATCGATACATCGGTGTCGGTTTATGTTAGGTATTTTTTTTCTTAACTTGTTGCCGTTTTGTTGTGTTTTGTGTTTCTCTTTTATTTTCTCACTTCTCTTGTGAAAGTTACAAACAATTTTTTTTTTTTTTTTAACAAACAAATTCAAACGTCAAGTAAGAGTACTCGCGGTACTATTTTTAGTCACATAGTCGTAGGTAGATACGTAACTTGCATACACTTAATTTGTATCTTAGTGGTATTTTTTTGGCATCAGCTGAGAAGTCTGTTTATGGTGATTGGAAGATCCGTTTCCAATCGATAACATTCAGACCGTCCATCTGCAGTCGACAGTCTGAAGTAAAATAATGATAAGGGGATGAATAAATGGACGGATGAACTATCGTTGACTAGCAACGATGGACGAACGAATGAAAGTGTCGAAGTCGATATGGAAAGTTAATTGTTGGTGAGAGGATGGTGGTGATACTTTTACGATTACAGTATCTGACCTTTGGAGAAACAAAGAAGTTCAAGTCTAGCGCTTTAATTTCCAAAGTACGATTTAACATCTTTTGTTGCAGACCGTAACGAAGCCACGGAATTGCACATGACATAGATCGTAAATTTTGTTCGGAAAGTTCAACCGTTTTGGGTTATTCAAAGTTACATACTAATGTGCAGCGCTGTTCCGTCTTACTGGAGTCCGTATAGTAACCGAGTTAGTAAGTCTCGCAATATATATATATACAATACCGAAAGTGGCAGCGCATTCAAGTAATAGGCAAGTACATTGAAGGGTTTGAAAAATGTTTGCAGCGGGAAAAAGGGGATGCTTTAAAGAGGGACACAGGTTGTTTGGCAGTTGTCGTCCGTGAAGTCTTACTCTAGTGAGAATTTTCTCGAGTGTGCTCCAAGTGGGGTCTTCATAATATTGCATTTTTTGGTCCTCATGTTTTTGAGACTGCATAGTCTTATTAAGATTCAACTTCTTGTTGCGTACTGGATGTGTACTCGAAATTAAGTTGAAAAGAAACCTAAATGAGGCATTCAGTTCAAGTTTCTTATTTTATTCATTGGTAAACACCTTACAAAAGGACGACTTTATCAAAGTACATCTCGAGTTTATGTGTACAAATGAGAGGGCCGTCTCTTAGAAAATCAGTTTGTAAAATTTGTACTTAGTCCAAGGGTCAAGCTCGTCGAAACAAATATAATCAAGTATCAAGCATCACAGCCAATATACCGTCTTGTTGGTGATTCTTGTCTTTTCAGGAAGACATCGAAAAACACTTTCAACTCAAGTGGTCTTTTCATGCTTTGTTAAGACCCGATTGTGTTATTTTCGAAGAACGCAATATTTGAAGGGTTGCGATACTCGTTGGCACAAAGTGTCAATCATTGTTTTCGCACAAATATAGTGCATCACTTCAACTTTATTGCGAATTCGTCGCGGAACTTTTACATACAATATATGTTTTGGGTCAACTTGTGCTTGAAATGCTCAAAGTGGTGAAGCACTCAAACTTCCATTTAGATTGAGTGTCGGGTTCTATCTGGTTCTCGAACATATTTCCATGTTTGACAGTTCTCTTTAAAAATGTTTAAATCTTAAACCTCTCGAATTATCGACTTTGGAAAATTGTACAGCAAAAGGGAATCGACAGCAGCTATGCGAAGTGTTATTTCTTCGTTTTTACAAAGGATTGAATTGGTTTGTATAAAGGATATAAGCGAGTCCTTGGTTTTAAGTAATTAGAGCTCTTTTGAGTTGCTTCCAATAGAAGTTGGCAGAAAGTATCATAATCTTGGCTGACGCAGTTGCACTCCCGATGAAAATCGAATGACATAGTTTTTCAATAAATGTGGTACGAATGAAATTCGATAGGTGGTGTTGTCGCACTACTCTCTTGTGTTTCTCCGAAATTTATAAAGTTTTTCTTATTCCTCAAATATGCCTCTAGTAGCAGAAATTGGGCTACAATTTTGTGATTTCGACACTTAGTGACACGGAATAGACCACACAATGTAGCACATATAGACACAGCTACCTGAACCCCTTTCCTACGTTTGTGTCTGAGACCTGAGAGTATCTACTGTGTTGTTCAAACAATATGTAAAATCGAGAATGTAAATATAGGACGCTTTATTCTTCCCGCTAAATGAGAATGCTTCCAAGTCAAAATTTATGGAAGTTAACTTCTTGGATGATGTCGCGAATAAGGCTGATTAGAATTTCGTAATTAGTCTCAGAGCAGAGCCTTTGCTTTTGTGTTACAAGGTGTAACAAATTTTCGAAAACCTGGCGGAACCGGAAATGTCAGCTAAGACCAATCAGCCATTTGGAATTAATTGACGATCAAAAAAAAACATCTATAGAAGGAGACAGTATGACGTCAAATAATGCCAACATTTGATCGCATAAAACGCTTGTAATTTCAGTGACTTTCCAAATAAGCGTTTCAAGCTTTACCCTCAATTCAAAATAAAAATCTTACTGTGATTTGCCCAGATAACACGAAATGTAGTACACAGATGCATATATGAGTGTTCTATGTACACTTTGCCAAATTATACACTCTCAGAAGTTGAGCGTCTAGTTAAGCAATAGTAGATCTTGCGGTGACTTGTAGAAATATACACGTGTTAAAGCACAAAAACTTACAAAAAATCGCCGATTACACATAGGCCTAAGCTGCGGGGGGCGAAATGTTATGTGTCACCCTTTTTGAGCCGTGGCACGCTAGGTCTTAAGTAACCTTGTAATATTAAAATTTAAATAGCTAACTAGTTTGAAGTTGAATATAGCCGGTTTACACATTCACTAATTTGTGGTCACTCTTGTATCTGTGAGTGGTGTAGGAGAAAAACCCTGTCTATTTACCGCCCGGTCCTTGACTAAGCGGAGGACCACCTCCCATTTAGAATAGTTCTTAATTGTTCTTATCCATCCATCCATCAATAGCCCTTAAGGCTGAGCAACGATGCGACCCTGAGAACTAACGAGTCTGGAAAACTCGTTTCCACGGTCAATAGCTGCGGAGGATCTTAAAATAATACACAGCACAAGAAAAACAGAAAAAAACGAAAGAGTTCGCAAACGAACTGTGCGTCTTCTCCTCTGAGTCGAATCAGACCCGAGGTCGGACATACATTTTGAGGTTTTTGACATACGGATTGCACTTGAATTGATTATGAATGACGAAATTAATAATTTTAGTTTCGCAGTTAACAGTCCAACAGATTCAGTACAATTGAATTTAAATAATTTCTGATTCTGCTATGAAATATTATAGTGTTCTTTATAATCACCTTCGTCTTGCAGCAGCAACATTTTATTGTATTCCAATGGCTTGTATCCTTTCAAAGTACTCATTTCAACTTATAATCCACTACTCCATGCAGCAAAATCTCACCACCACTTAACGCACATTACTATCTATTATGTTATCTATTTTTTTTTATTTTCTGATCTCTCTCAGGTTTTCTGATATTGCTTGAAAGTAAAAATCATTCAACAACTTAATCAAGCATAGGTTTGCATTTTTTTGTTTACGGTTTTACTCTTGAAACAAGCACCACACACTTCTTTCGGTTCAAATTGTATTACTGGTAATCCACAAGACACTTGTTATTATTTCGCTTGACGAAAGATGATGACAAGGATCGAATAAAAGAAATAAATACAAATAGAAACAGAAAAAAAATACAAAAAAACAGTACGGTTAACTTCGTTCGTGTTCCGTTTCTGGTAGCACAGCCTCAGGTGTATACTGTGGCTCCTTTCACTTTAAACTCTGGAATGGAATATAAAAACAAAGTGGGGCTTTAAGTATGCAACGCTCCCACCTTAAATCCAAGACGAAATAAATAAAAATAAAACCAAAAGAAAAAAATCCATTCAATACACTGGCTTAAGTTGTCGCATTTACACTCAATAGCCATTCGCAGTTGAGTAATTCAAACGAGTATAGTTATGTGCTGTAACTGAAAGAGAGACCGAAGAAGAAAAACTACAGTGTGGCATATTCGTCGACCGTATTCGTGGTACGTTTGAATCCGGTAAGAAACTGGCCTACAACTGCGAGTGAAAAACACACATGAGTGACAATTTTGAGTTGGAGGCAAACTAATGGGAGATGGAGTTTTTTTTTCTTTGCTGTAGTTTGCTGTTTTTCTTACAGATTCGCCGCCGCGCCGTGTGCACTTATTCAATAGCTTAACAACCTTTTGATGACTGTTTCTACTCGAGAAGTGCTCGTATCCCCTAATAAGTCATGTAATCTACCGTGAAAAGGCCAAAGTGGCTGATAGCAGGCAGATCTCTTATGCTTTGTCGTGTAGCTTGTACGGCTATTCAAAAATATTGTCTTTTATGGAAGATCGTTCGAGAATTGATTGTCGTTTGGAAAGTGATATTTAAGACCTATCTGGGAATGGAGTTCTTGCTTGCAATTGCAGAGCTGTCGCTGTCACAATGACAGCCTCTCGGAAAAGATCCAAATTTTGCGACTTTAGTTGGACAACAGTCAAGCCGTCGTTCCTCTTCATGGAAAAAAATGGAAGTGTGGTGATGATGGGACCAACTGATCACCTTACTGCGTCGGATTTGAGGGCTCAGTTAGCATGACGCCTTTAGTAAAATTCGTGCATAGCTCTACCACATTGAGGTGAGCTTATACATACATATTACACAAGACCCTTTTTTGGCTTTGAAATTCAGCAATAGAAAGACTTTTGTGGTGGGTATTCCTGGACGGACTCTTATTTTAGGACTTTTTTTTCATCTGATACAGGATTGCTAACCGAAAACAGAACCAGATATGCTTTGATAAAGAGACTTCTGGTTTCAGATTAATAACACAATATTATTAACTTTAGGTCAAGTGGCTAATTTGTGGAAATATAATAAACTACCATAAAAGTCCTATTTCTTACGCAAAAACCATATACCATTTCCGACATCTGTAAGCAGTATTTCTTTCCCTCCATTATGTCGTCTTAGCGTTTACTGCATAATAAGAAAAATAAAACAAAAAAAAAACTCTTTCAGATCAGACCCCCATTCTCATATAAAACTCGACAGCAGAACCTGCCACTAGCATCCAATTTGATGTTGAATTTCTGCCAGCAATTCTAGTTCAGTTCTCCATTATTTATGTTATGGGCCGTCTTTCAGAAGCTGTTGTACGACTACACCATCCACCCTACAGCCATGCTCATCATCCGGAGAAGGTCGCACGATTTTTTGCTTGCTCTTCCTTAAACAGAGTTCATCAGAATTGGCGAGTGCATTTTCATGTATGTCACATAACCGCCGGATTTTTTCCCGACCGAGGCCTTCACACGAAATATCTGAAGGCGATTGTGTACACAATGTAGTGCGTCTGTGTGTTAACACCAGCGACTAACCTAGCAAGTGCAGTCATGCGTGCGGTGTGTGTAGTGCTGCATAGCGTCTGTGCTGGGGTTATTATGGTGGTTAATGTATATTGCGGCAGAATATTATATTCGCATTTGGTTTGAAGGACGTTTAATGACATTATGGGTATTTGCCTCAGCTCTTCCTCGAGTCTCTTTGAACGGGGATGACCTTTATTAGTCACTGCGTGATGCTAACCAATACAGATACCATATAAAGTGAAATCGTTTTTGTGACTATACGTAAATAGTTGCATAAATACATGTTACTCGGTATGCGATGGCAATCAGGCCACTGAAAAGGATTGGGATCAATTACGTTAATAAGGTGGGTATAGAAAACAAAATGCAAAAAAAAAATGGACACATTTACATTTATCGGATAAATTATATTGTACGTTAGCACCAATTGCGATCGCCTGAATTTTAAGGACAAATGTGTGAAGTATCTGCATGTGTACGCAGGCAATTTGAAACACTCCCATCTCCCCGTGGGGCATGATTTTGAATTCCGTAGACCGTGCAACGTTTTAATTTTGTTGTCATGATCATGACACAGAGTGAACCCGTAATGGTATTACGGCACACACATCATCACAACAAGATTTCTGGATAAACCTACACGGCTTTACTGGCAGATCAGAAAAAAACGCTCCACTCCAAGACCACGTCTTATGCCAATCCCCGAATTTCATTTCATCACAATTTCCGATTATGGCGATAGTCATTTAACCGCTTTGTCAAACGGATGACGTATCCACTGAAGGCGACAAAGCGGCATAAGGCTGTGTTAAGAATTTCAAATTCGACACCATCGAAATAGATTGCCAAACTGACATTAAGAACCTGAATTGAACGGATTCTTTGAGTAAAGATGGTATTCGTCTCAAAAGAGTGCAGGTCCAACGACTTGAGGTGGCTGGGTCATGATATTTAGTCCACACTAGAGAGACACCGCAGTAGAGGAAGACCGCGACTTAGTTTTCAGTTTCAAAAGTTATTTATTTTGACAATAAAATCGATTAATAGTACTTTACCCACAAAGTTGATTTTATTTTTAATTTTAAGTTATTGAAGTAATTCAGTTATTATATTTATTTTAAAGATCTTTTAAATATTTCGTTTACATAATGAAAAAGTAAAAGTGGCGCACACAAGTGGAAGGTATAAAAATCGTGCTGGCTAGAGACACTTGTTGGTTGAGGCTCAGATCCACCATAAGTAAGCAAGAAAGTATTCACCTCACAAATGAAAGCTCTAGTATGGTATTCAACGCTTGTATATGTTTGTAAGCCTTATTTCGAATTTGAAAAAAAAATTACCTCATTTTCGTACAGTGCTACTACTCGTATGTGCAATGGGAATTTCTTCTTTCAAGCAGATGCGATTTTTCGCTCCCAAGTACGTAGTGTAATAAATGACTGCTGTTTACCAAGCTGCAAATACTTCGCCAAAATGGGCAAGGGCATGTAAGGAGCATCGAAGTGAAACACATTCTGTTGCGATTTTTGGGCCGCAAATAATATGATTATTATGGGATTAAAGCTTTATATATTAAAAATTATTTTTATGCATATTTACATATGCATAAGAATATGTAGTTATATTACATAAAAAAAGGACAAAAATTTACAGAAACAAAACAGTTATCTCTTTTTATTGAACTAGAATGGTTTTTCTTCAGATTCAGTATCTGAAATGATTTTTTTTGTTCTGGGAGATGATTTTTTAAAGCAAAATGCCCATTTTTTTATAAATTGCCATTTTCAGGGGACTTCCCCACTATCTATATTGGTGCGACAATTCATCAGGGAAATATTCCAAGAACGCGCTTGTTTTAACTGCCAGAAATGGATAGAAAAGCTTTATGTACTTACTAATTTTTTTTAAGTCAGTTTCTACAGTTTTTCGTATTTGAAATTTAGAGGTTATTGGCAATAAGCTCATGGTGTCCTAAACTGGCTATATAGAAGGTTGTGGTTTGTTGGCTGTTATTGTTCTCTATAGAGGTTAGATATAATCTTTCAAGTTCCAAACAACCTTTAATGAACTTGCTGGGACAACTAGCTTCGCTTGCGGTTATGAATTGGATTTAAGTGTGGTATATCAAGATTAAATAATAGTTTGGACCAATTTTTTATTCATGTGGGGAGTATTCGAGCCCTGGACGAACCTTCTTCTTCGAGGAGAGGTTGCTTTGGACTAATTTTCTTCCTAAGGTACTGCGCTGCACAAGTATGGTCCTGCCATGCTATTCCCAAATCGACTGTGACTCCAAAAATGTACATGGCCAACCCATACGGTTTGTCATCCATTACAAATTGTTTTACAGTTGGCGAATGTTTCATTTCTCTTTTTTTTGTACAAAAATTTTACAATCTATGTCGCATTTTAAAGTCAAAGATAGCAAACACGATTTTAATGGACGAAAGAGTCAGCAAAAAATTGTATGATTTCCAATTGGCAAATATGCAACAGCTTTGGGTCAAGCTGTGAGCTTTTCAACTTCCATCTTCAAACAAATACATCCAGATTGATGTTCACAGATAAAACATTCAGTTTTTATTGTTTAAAAGCCTGACGAACGGCTTCACACTTCTGCACTAGAGGAAGTCGATTTCAGCCAATAGTCTGAGCTGTGGTGGATGACCTAATAAATGTTCAAGATCAACTGTTATACATGTTTAAAAATGACTCAATAAGAATGCTGGCTACAACAAATACGATCAGCGACCACATACATTATGGCCATATATTTAAGTGTTAACGATTGTGCAATCGCCATATCAATTTATTCCAGTTTCGCGCCAAAAGCTATGAAACCAATCAAATAAACTTGAATAACACCATTAAAACTATTTAGCCCGTTTAATCAAGTTCGCTTGTGTGCATAATTAATCAGGCCATCATGTTGATGATTAAGACGAAGATGAAGATGTAGAAGCTACTATATGAACCAGATTTAGATATCATTGGTGCTTGTCATCATTGTTGCAGCAGCAAATCAGAGTTTAAAAATTCTGTGCTATCGTCAAGCCGATTCCGATTTTCAACTTTTGCATTTAGTATAGTACAGCTTCGACTCCCTATGAATTTATTAGCTGGTGGCTGTTGCATTTTGTTTAAGGCTATAATGCGAATTAAATTATGTATGGTCTGCTGTTATGTCGTTTGGTATCGAACGACTGGTTTGACTAATGGCATTTGAATGAGTGAGGTTAAACTATGCGGTAGATATGAATGGATGTACTTTCGAAAAGAAAAACCTCATTTGGAGAGAGCATTTTAAGTTTGCTAACAACCGTTTTACCTTGGTACACTATCGACCTATGAATTTTATGCCACGGAAATGTAATGAGTGGAATTTATACAAAGTTCTTCTGGCAGGTACCCGTTTAAGTGAAACAACTCCAAATAGGTCGTAAATGCCGTACAGCACGCAAGATCTTAGATGCAATTTTTTTTTTTTTTTTTTTATAATTAGCACGCACTAAAGAGGTTATGACTACTCCGAGGGGGAAGTAATCAGGTGAATTCAAGGAACTTTTCTGTGCGTATTCATGGTGAATCTCAGTGTATGGCAGTGTATTCAAACGAATTCGCATGCAATTACTTGTAGCAAATCTGTAGTCAAGGACCACTTAAAAACATTGATTATTTCCCCCTCGGACTACTCTTATGGTGTAGTTTGAAGTACACAGCGCGGGCGTTAGGGAAATTGGGATAGAGAAGATAGGAGATTCCGATGCACATTGGTTTTAAATGTCTGCAAATTGAACCGAGGGGGAAAGACAGAGCCGGGCAAGGCGTTCCACATTCGCGTGGTACGGCTTATGAAGGAATCTCTATATTTCATAGTACGACCGAAAATAGGCTGAAGGGTAAACTGATGGGCATTCCTGGCTTGGCGAGTATTGCGGTTGAATTGTTGAAGGGGTGGAATGCAGTTGGCGATTTCACTTGAGCACTGTTTGTAGAAATAGCGATAAAACAATGAAAGACATGTTACATTTCTGCGATGTTCGAGCGAATTTATAGAATTCGCTATATTTGTGTCTCCAATGAGTTTTAAAGCACGATTCTGTATCCTATCCAGCAGGTGCAGTGAGGTTTTGGGCGCACCAGACCAGATATGAGAGTTATACTCAAGTTTGGGGCGAATGAACGCCTTGTATATGGCAGCCATATCAGAAGGGGTAAAATATTTCTTGCACCGTTTGAGGAAACCTAGACATTTCGCAGCGTTCTTGGCGACTTCGTGTATGTGGTCATTCCAACGGAGTTTGTCATGGACACTCATACCGAGAATGGAAAGTCTTTCGGTTTCGGCGATGCAAGTGCCATTCATGGATAATGGCTGAGGATTCTGGTTTCGCTTTAATGACAGCAGACAGCATTGTGTTTTAGAAGCATTAAATTTCACTCTATTGGCTGAACCCCATTTTATAATGCTGTCGAGATCGGAATTTAATGAGCTTAACATACGTTGCCGTTCCAGTTCTACGGCCGAAGAGCAGGGACGTGAGTCCTGGAATGAATACGAGAAGCTGAGGGTGCTGTCATCGGCGAAGGAGTGGATTGGATTAGATGTTGCAGACAGGAGATCATTTATGAAAATGAGAAAGAGAGTCGGAGACAAAACGGAGCCTTGGGGAACACCAGCATTTATATGGTGAGTTTCAGACTTGAAACCGTCCAAGACAACTTGAATTGAACGGCCAGAAAGGTAATTTCTAATCCATTGAAGAAGAGACGCATCGATCCCATATGCACCCATTTTCGATAAAAGAGCTTGGTGCCAAACTCTGTCAAATGCCTTTGAAATATCAAGCGCAACAATCTTCGTTTCACCAGAGTGATGTAGCGATTGGTTCCACTTTTCGGTGAGATAAGCCATCAAATCACCAGTGGATCTGTTGCCACGAAAACCGTACTGCCGGTCATTAATGAGTTTTCGTGATTCAAGATATTTCATGAGCTGACGATTTATCAGCGTTTCCATGACCTTAGAAAGAATGGATGCAAGTGCTATGGGTCGGTAGTTGGTGGGAGAAGAAGATTCGCCTTTTTTGGGGACGGGCTGGACAAATGCAGTTTTCCACCTTCTCGGGAAGAGTCCAGAAGAATAGGACAGATGGAAAAGCTTACGCAGTGGTTTGGCCAGCGTGGAAGAACACCTCTTCAGAACGATTGGGGAAATACAATCTGGACCAGCGGATTTATTTATGTTGAGGTCATGAAGTACTCTTGCCACTGTAAGAGTGCGAAAATGGATTTGTCCAATGGTGTGTTCGACGCTCTCAAGTACAGGTGGAGGCAAAGCGCAATCTGGGAGCATTGAGCTGGCTGCAAAATGTGCAGCAAGCAGATTGGCTTTGTCTAAAGAGTTGACAGCTGGAATGTCATTGTGAATGAGCGTTGGGATGGAAGGGGAGGCCGAATTCTTTATATTTTTTACAAAAGACCAAAAGTTTTTACTACCCTTGGGACATTGTAGTATTTTTTGCCTCAACTTTTGGTCATACGAGAATTTTACACGCTTGATTATGGTATTGCAGTCATTTCTGGCTCGCTTGAACTTTTGTCGGTTTTCCTCAGATGGGTTGGTCTTATATGACCGAAAACTTAACTCCTTTTGAGGAGACTGAGGCTTTTACAGTTGGGTACCTGTGGATCGGGCAAACGATTATGAGATACCATCCAATCAAGCCCGTTGGTGTATGCTCTCTATGGAGTCACCTCAGGGTCAGGCTGCCTTAAAAAAACCCGCCCTCATTTGATTCTGGTCAGGTGGAGACAAGGCTTGGGTTTCATCCTACAAGCCCAATGGTTCGTTCGGCCAGACAGCGGTATTTGTCTCGTATGCCTGCGGAAATGGTTTCCGCATGTCATCAGTGACTGCGACAGACCCCTGTTCTTGCCCTGACTTTCGAACTATTTATGGTAAGACTTTCGAACATTATTGCTTAAGTGGCACCTCTCTATTTCATTGATCGCTGGCATTTTCGTTTTCCTCCTCTTTTGTCTGTTGAGCTAACGAGTGATTTTATAAAACCTTTTATACCAGTTGCGTTTCTGATGGCTTCCTGATAAGAAAGTGTGAAGTGCTGCTCCCATTTTTAGCTTTCTCGATTGCGTACACGTAGTAATAGAAACATATTGTTTTCGCACAAAATTTTGAACTATAGATGTTAATCAATTCTGACATTATGATGAAATAGGAACTCAAAAAAGTGGGTCTTAAAATTCTGTCCGTCTGTCGGCCCTTAAGGCCTACAGCCTAAGCGGCTGCCAGGATTTCATTCCAGCTTCGGATTTGGAGTTTGTGGTCCTACAGTTCGGGGACGCTTTTTTGTTTGCAAAGTAACCTCCATATTTATGGTACTTCCTGTACCAGTTTGATTAGTTCGAAAACGGCTCTAACGATTAAAACCAAAATTGGTATTTGAGCGTTAGTTGGTCAGGTTAACATGACTGCATACTCAGTTTCGAATAACTTTGCTTTTGAAATTTGGACATATCTCGAAAACGGTTCATACAATTATGTATAACAAAAATTAGATTCTATGTTAATATGCTCATTTCCAACTTAATAGCCAACTCAGTTTTTGTATATATTAAGGATAATAGATTTTTGAAAAAAGTTTTTTTTTTTTAAACGTTAGTTGAAAGGAAAACAGTAAGAAAGATTTTGACCAAAATTAATATTTTGAGCAAAATTATTGGGTACTTAATTTTCAATTTGAATCACCGACAACGCTATTTTGAAAAACTGCTCATATCTCATATCCCATATCCTCATTTTCACTTTAAAAACCCGATAAAATTCGAAAACAACCAACCAAATTTTGATGTTCGAGAAAGTTTCGTTCGACCCAGTCGTGCACTTCATATTTTTTTTAAATGCTTATTGCCTGCTGATTTGAAAATGTCAAAGCTCAAGCTACCACAAATGTCAAGATGTTTTGTTGTAGTCTGTAGAGGACCATTCCGAACAATTGCCAACCGGTAAGCTCAAAATTTCTAACAAATGCACGCCCTCACAGTCGCGCTAACCAATAATTTTATTTAAACGAATAGGACAAACAAACGTGAAATCTCTCATCCCTTTGACAATATGTAGGTACATATATATAAAAAAACAAGTCGGCAGAAGTGCATACACTGTACATGACACCCGCTCAATTTAAATCAAGCTCTTAACGCGCTTCTCGCGCCTTCTCGTTCTTTACAACTTCCAGTTGCATTTCCATAGTAAAGGTCATTGGCCCGATGATGACAGTAGATGCTTACCGTTCTTTTATTTGCATCGACAGCACACGTAATCAACAACTTTAACTGTCAACCATCTGAAACCCCTTTCACGTCCGTATTCGGTCGAAAACTGAACAAAACTGAACAAAACTGTCCACCAGTCTGGCAATTTCTAAAATTAGCTTATCTGTACGTGATCATCTACAAGTTCAGTTCAACTACTTATGATTCTGCACCAGTAATTGCATTCGAAGCAGCATTACCAAAAAGCCACATGACATGCCATAAATACCTTACACAAAACTCATTTCAAATTGTATGCACGTTTTGACGGGCGGCGGCGGTGCGATTCGTCTTCTTTTCATCGCTGCGCTGTCGTTCTTTTTCTTACGTAAGGGGGTGTACGAGACCATTTCAACTCTTTCACACTGAGAGACTGCATAAGTTTGAAGATTACCGGATAATGCACAATGTTCCATGCATGCGACGCTTGCAGGCAGACACAAACAGATAGACGTCAACCTTGGCTCGATAGCGTTAAGCAATGTTCTCGGGATTTACGAACTCGGTTCTCACTCAATTACACCAAGCCCATTCATTCAAGCACTTCCTCTCCGAATTTGGTCACGCCAGTGCAGAGGCATCATATTACCTACGAGTATGTGTAGGCGGGCTATACGCTACTGGTTATGGATGGGATTCGCATTTGTCTCTACGGATTGTGTCACTAGACTGTTGAAGCAATTTCACTGGTTTTTGGAATTCTTAATATGCGAAAATGATGAATGGCTTTATGCTTACTAATCACTGTGCAATGACATACTCCAGTCTTGAAGCTAAGCCAGCGGTGGAGTTGATCGAAAGGCAGCGCTACTGATACAGAGGATCCATAAACTTATTGGTAAGTAGTCGATAGAAACTTTGCACCAGCACTTGTCCGCCGTGGTCTAGTTGATTCCAGTCGGATGCATAAGCGAGTTTATTGCTTCTTATATCTGTTTCAGAGTTTCATTTACGTTTTACGTTTTCAATCTATGTAAAGTAGGTGACATTGTTTAAAAGGACTTTAAGCGTCCCAGTTCGTTGATGATTAAATGAAGACGCAAAATTATCAGCTTAATTGATTGGCACTTCAATCAATTATGTTTTTGTTGCCAGTTGTCACTAACACAGAAAGTTCTGGATGACCTTGACTTAATATTTGAAGTCTGCAAACCATAAAAATGTCATTTCGAAAAATTCCACCACTGTTTGGCATACATGTTTGACTGCACCAATCGGTAAAAGCCAGGAATTGCCAAGTTGCCTTTCGTAACCTCCACTTCAAGGAAGGTTGAAGATATTCGTGGATCTGGTAAAATCTGGGGTGGAATTCTGTAAAAATCGAAACGGAAACCACTTTCACGTTTAAAAAGACGAAATAAATCACGCGAAAGCGAAAATCTGCTTCATGTAACTCCTAACGTTTTTTTGTTCACTTTTGTCAAGGTTTGAGAAACTGTATGACAACAAAATTATATGTAGCTTTATTTTCGTTAAGTTGTTTTGACGTTGAGGAAAGTTTTAAAACAGGAGTCACGTATGTATTTCGTGTACCTTTATGCAAATGAATATTGTCCAGCACATAATTAAAAGCAGCTTTGTTTAACCTAAAACGTTGAACAAAACTAAAAGAAAAAAAATAAATTTCTGACTATGAACCAAATTTAGATAAACCAACATTTTGTCAGGTAATGTGAGAGGATTCGAACAATCCGGCAGATTTTTTCTGATTTTTCTTAGGTTTACGTGTTCATTTTCCACTTCACTTTCATCGCTTTCGCTGGTTAACAAAAAATAGTTTGTTAGCATTTCTAGTAAAATATTCAGCACAATCTTAACACCATCATCCATCTTCGACTATTTACCTTGCCGTGGTGTGGATGCTTTGTATAGGTACCTTTTGATACCGGAGGGCGATTGCCGCAGGGACTCCCATATTGTAAGGTCTCCGGAGGAGGGTTTTCCGAAGCTAAAATATAGTCAACCCAATTCTAGTAGTGGTGTGAGCGTTTATTCAAACCGTGCCCAGGGATGAAAGGTTGAGGGTTTCAATCAGCCGAATACGAGCTCCTTCAGGTGCCCTGGCAGGGGCCTGTCGTATCCAATTGCCCTACCCCAGCAGAACCAGCTATGTTGGGGCGGACCATTCTTCACCGGTACTCGTGGGAATGATATGGACTTTCAAAACAACAAACCAAACAAAAATCTAGCAAAAAAACGACCTTCATGCTAAGAACAAGGACAACGAACCGACAAATACAACTACAAACTACAGAAAATTTACTTCCGACAATGACGATGATTCCACAATTCCGTCTGACTCGGATTCAAGATCCGTTGACGCGTCTGTTTCGGACGCGGAGTCAAGGCAACGAAAAGTTGCATCGACGCATGGCTGGCGCGGTAAGAACAGTTCTGGCGAAACCAGACAGTTCCTGGGATCAAAAGGACAGGGATACGATTCGTTGGGCTGGCGAGGTACTGAAGGGGGAGCCAGCTCAACATGTTTCGGGTAGACAGCATCCCTCCACTAGCGGTGCCACCCAACCGTCCTTACCTTCAAGAGGCCCAAATAAATCCAACCCTATCAAGAGACCCCGCAAGGAAGGACTTATTAAAACTTCAACTCCTGCTTCAGGAGCACCCATCAACACTGTTCGCGGCAACCCGAAAAATCCTCCTGCTTTGGGAAGACCCTCGGTAGTTCCAACCAAAAAGGTCTCAACGACCAAACGACCCAGATCTGTCGAAGAAACTTCCACGACATCAAAGAAAGCTGATACGGCACACAGACCCTTTAATGAAGTCGTGAAAGACAATATGCTATACGGCATTTACGACAGCGGGAATGACGAAGGCAAAATGAGCGGGGAGAACTGGCTAGCGCTCAAAGCCATCTTAGCCGGAGAAGTCCTTAAATTCTTGGACGAGAATTCTACGGCTGAACCGCCGTCCTTTGTGGATGGTGGCTGGTTCTCTAGCGGGGTAAAACTCGTTAGATGCAAAAACAGCAGCGCGGTTGACTTTCTTAAGTCAAAAGTCCCCAAAATTAGTCCGCTGTGGAATAATGCAGAGCTTCAGGGGATGCACTGGAGTGACATACCAGTTCGCCCTAAACGACGTGTCTGGCTATCCTAGGACCATCAATCGAAACGGACATTCTCAGAGTTATTCGTCTGCAAAACCCCGATCTTCCAACTAGCAACTGGAAGATCATAAAAGCCGGTGAACCGGAAGAGACAGGCAGGCTAGTTTCGTTCCTTATGAACAAGGAATCACTAGACCTGCTAAGCAGAAGAGGCTACAAGTTCTCCTATGGCATGGGCGAACTTGTCATATGGGTCCAGGAGAAAGAAGAGAGACTTCTGTCGGGTGTGGTATCCACGCTGAACAACTTTGGCTTGCGGATGCCGGGTTGGACGGTCCCTCTCCTGTCCCTGAAGAGGAAGGTAACCGGGTCGTGGTCTTGCAGCCAGCTGTTACGTATGGCGGCAAGATAAACGATGAACCTCCTTGCACAATTAACCTCAGTGACGAGCTTTCTTCTGATTCGGAGGAAAGCAACAGAACGGTGATAGAGGCGTCTGTATCGGTCAGCAATGATGCTAATGCTGCTACAGATTAACCTCCATCACTCCAAAACAGCATCAGCTAACTTAATGCTTCGCCTGCTAACGGGCGGAGAAGACGTTGTCCTTATCCAAGAACCATGGGTGGATGGCGAGAACAACATACTTGGACTAAGGGCAAAAAACTACACCTTATTCCATACAAAAAACGAAGGTAAACCCAGATCCTGTGTTTTGGCAAAGAACAGTTTAAAAGCTCGCCTTATACCCAATTTCAGCGATCCAGATTTTGTCTGCGTGGAAGCAGAAATGTGCAGCAGCAAGCTAAGGATATCGTCCGCTTACATGCCATATGACGACACAGGGCCTATCCCAGCAGCAAACGTACGCGAAACAGTAAAGGCAGCTGAGAGAGACTACATTCCCCTTGTGATGGGCGCAGACGCCAACGCTCATCACACCCTCTGGGGAAGCAGCTGCACAAATAAAAGGGGTGAGTGTCTTTTTGATTACATTATGGCCCATTTTATTCACTCGAAGTTGAACACAACTTGGGAAGTTTCCCATATAAAAATCCCCAAGTTGTGTTTAACTTCGAGTGAATAAAATGGGCCTATGACAACTAATCTCTTAGTATGCAACAAAGGTTCAGAACCTACCTTTATCAATAGGATAAGACAGGAAGTTTTAGATATAACTCAAAAGATGTCTTATTTTCGGACCACCGATATATTCAATTTAATATTGACCGTATTAGTCCTCCACTCGAAAAATTCCGAAATCCCAGGAAAACCAATTGGCAGGTTTATAATTCCGCCCTAAAGCAAAAGCTTGGGCAATTAGATAATCAACCGAATTCACCATCGGACATTGATTATATAATTAACAAAGTCACCAAATCGATGAACGAAGCCTTTGAAAGAGCTTGCCCTATCAGTAGACATAGGAAAGGTAGCAAACCACCTTGGTGGAATACTAACCTAGCAAAGTTGCGCAAAGAAAGTAGGAAATGCTTCAATTCGGCTTACAAGAGGACTGGGACAAATACAAAAACAGTGTACGACATTATTAGGCAGAGATTACAAAAGCCCAAAGGCAGTCGTGGAGACTCTTCTGTGGTAGCATAGAAAGCAGCACCGACTCGAACAGGCTAAGGAAAATCATTTCCAAATCTCCAACAATGCCTAGCTATATTCAAAAACCCGATGGGGAATGGACCTCGTCAAACGAGGAGACTCTGGATCTTCTCATAAATACCCACTTTCCGGGTAATACAATAGATGTCGTTACACCAACATTACCTCATTATATGGCTCGGGAAGTACCGATCGGGACTGTATACAGCCGTAATATCCATTGGGCCGTTAACAGTTTCCTTCCGTACAAATCTCCTGGCCCAGATAAAATAATACCAGTAAAGATACAGAAAGCTATAGATACATATATTAACCCCCTGGCTCGAAGTGATCTTCCGGACATGTCTAAAATTCGGATACACTCCTGCATCATGGAAAACTGTTAAGGTAGTCTTCATACCAAAGTGTGGCAAGAGCCCACATGTTTCCCCTAAGGATCTTAGGCCAATCAGTCTCTCCTCTTTCCTTCTAAAGACATTGGAAAGACTCATTGATACAAACACTCGAAAGAACTTAATAGCTAACTCCCTGTCCGATTCCCAACACGCCTATCGTAAGGGTTTTTCGGTGGAGACAGCTCTAAACTCACTAGTAGGTACCATTGAAAAATCAGTCTCAATCAAAGAGTATGTGATGGTATCCTTTCTAGACATTGCAGGCGCCTTTAATAGTGTCAAAGCAGAAGGCATCTCCAGTGCACTCCGCAAGCTGAAGGTTGACAACTGTCTACGAGCTTAGTAGTAGAGTGATCTTATCCGAACTAGGGAGCTGTCAAACCAGGCGGTCAGTGCACAGGGGCACACCACAGGGGGGAGTGCTGTCACCACTACTTTGGATCTTAGTAGTTAACGAAGCACTCATCATCCTGAGAAACATGGGATGCAAAGTTATAGCCTATGCAGATATTGCTATTGCCATATCTGGCAAATTTCCAAACATAATAAGAGACCTTATGGAATCTTCTCTGTACAAATTAGTCAAATGGACGGAGACGGTTGGACTTGATGTCAATCCATCCAAGATAGAGTTCATCTTGTTTACAAACAGATATAAAATTCAAAATATAGCTCCTCTCCTTCAAAACTCAAGAATAAGGAGCTAAAATTTAGTAATCATTCCAAATATCTAGGTGTAATACTAGATAGTAAACTTAATTGGAAGCTAAATATTCAGGACCGCACAAGAAAGGCCGCGGTAGCTATTCATACCTGCACGAAGGCCCTAGGTCCCAGATGGGGCCTTCAGCCTAAGGTAACAAAGTGGCTCTATACCGCGGTGGTCACTCTGGTCAGACCTATTCTGTTTTACGGAATCTTAGTTTGGTGGCCCGCACTAGAGAAAAAATGCAATTATAGATCTATTGAACGTATACAAAGATCAGCCAGTATATGCATCACAGGGGCGCTCAGGTCCACCCCTTCGGCTGCCTTAGATACAATGCTTCATCTTCTTCCCGTCGACATATACGGGAAATTAGTTGCATCTGTGACAGCCTTGAGGCTTAGGGAATCTCAGAAATGGACCAACTATCAGATAGGCCATACGAGTATCCTCCCTGGCTCAATCCCGGATAAAACGGATTACACTATTCCCTTCGAGGATTTTAATATAAAATACAAAGCAATAATCCCAGAACGTTCCGAATGGGAGAATGGCACAGTAGATAGTAGATATATGCACATGAAATCTACACAGATGGTTCTAAAATGACGAAGGGCACGGGAGTGGGAGTATATTCTCAATCACCCGAAATTAACATTGCCCTACGCCTCCCAGACCATTGCAGCTTCTTTCAGGCTGAAATAATGGCTATAAGAGAGGCAGCCTGTAGACTTGCCTTGTCTGCGATAGACGGGAAAGCTATGTTCAGTAACCCTGTGCTGGGTTCCAGGCCACAGCGACATTCCGAGCAATTGTAAAGCGGACGAACTAGCCAGACAAGGAAGCGGCCTTCACTCAACCAACAACAGTGAACCGTAGGCTCCTATGCAATCGATCAAATTCTTCCTATTCAAAAGGGCAATAATGGTCGCAAATAACAGATGGAACAGCATAGATACCTGCGTCACATCTAAAAAAATCTGGCCGAAATTAGAGGCTAAAAGGACTAAGAGACTTCTCTCTATAAGTAGAAACAGACTCAGCTCCGTAGTAGGTGCATTAACAGGACACTGTTTGATAGGCAGGCATGCTCGCAGAATGGGAGCACCCTACAATGATTTTTGCAGGAGCTGCATGGACGAGAAGGAAGAAGAAACCGTTCTTCATCTACTTTGCACATGCCCAGCTCTTGCGAAGTTGCGAAAAACAACTTAGGGGGATTCTTCTTCGAAGACCTCAGTGACTTGTCTCGAACAGACATACGCTACATCAGCAAATTCATAACAAAGACCAAATGGCATGAATGATCTTCAACAAATACTCAGCGTCAGCTAACCACTGGCCGCACCACCATCTCTTAGACGGCTGTTTTGCAAATTATAATCGAGGGGTAGACTGTTTCGGTCACCCTTCACTATATCCAAAACAGACCGTCACTCGGTCAAACTCACCTTTCTTGACCAAGTAGAAACACTCTGCAATCAGGCGTAGTAAACAGGTCGATTGCTACAATCACCAATACTATCATGCTTCCTGCAACATCCGCCCCTTCTTGACATGTTGCCAGAGGACAAAGCGAGGGTCTAACCGATACGGTCATCACCCGCATATCCGAAGGCATAATGTCCACCGGTCATCCTTGACCAACCTTATTAGGACCTTAGTAAGGTGCATACCGTAAGGGCCGATGCGCAACCATCACCGGTATTATATATCGGTTCACGTCATTTCGACGAGATGTCGGAGGATTAAAAGCGAGGGGCTCACTGTTTCGGTCACCCGTCGCACATCCGAAGACATATCGTCCTATGGTTATCCCCAGTCTCACTTCTTCAAGGAGTTTTCTGAGGATTACAGGCGGAGGGATGGCTGCTTCGGCCACCCTCCCCTCATCTGAGGATAAACTGCCCCCGGTTCTCTCTACGAGACATAGATAGAAGTCACATGCACAAGACAGCAATAATGCCCACTAGCACGTCCGGCCTACATAACACTCTGTTTTCGTTCGTTGTTTTTCGCACCCACGAGAATTTCTTTCGTTTTTGATGTTACATGAAGCAAACTGTTCGTGTGCACGCAAACGTTTAAACGTTTTCGCCTTACAGAATACCGGCCCTGAACTACAAAAAGGTCAGTCGTTTAAAGTCAGTTGCAATGGAAAACTAAAATAGTTTACCGAAATCAACATTCAGCCCTACTCGGAAAAATCCCACGTACGCTAATGCGACAGTTTTTTAATCGGACAGAACATCGTGAGTTGACTTTCCCTCCTCAAAGTGAAATTGTATAGATTAAGGCCCATTTTATTCACTCGAAGTTGAACACAACTTTGGGATTTTTATATGGAAAACTTCCCAAGTTGTGTTCAACTTCGAGTGAATAAAATGGGCCTAAAGGTGTATTAAGTTCTAACTTAAATTTTATGTCACTTTCTGTAAATACTTTCGTTTTCGACAGTCTTAGCTAGAAGCCCTGTGAAGAGTGATTGGCGATCCTTAAATCAAAGGCACACGGTGTTTAATTATATAAAAAAATTAGCGCACAACTCCTTTTTTCTATTGCATGCGAATTCACTTAGGAGAAACTTTAAACTTTAGGAAAGGCTTCGCGCGTACCACCATAACTTTTTGTCTGACAAAATGGTCTTACGCGACAATTGATGTAGGGGAAAGGTGCGAACAGTGAGACAGTGCAAACAGTGAGACAACTAATTTTTCTATTACCGACGACAGCATGTATCCCTATAAAAGTTGTCACACTACAGTCTGTAAAAACTTTATTTCGATCATGTAGTAACTATTAAATTGTCTTCATCATTCGATGTGTATCCAACAAAAAAAAAACAACAACAGGAAAATACACAAAATTACAATACCACCGCACTGACAAAAACAACTGTGACTGGGGTCGTTGATGAAGATTGGTTACTTAATCGCGCTATTTAGCGCCATAACATTACCGATTGGTGTAATCAACATCTTCGTCATCTTCAGCGGAGAAAAAGACATACGAAGTGAAACAAGGTAACAATGGTAAAGCAAGAAGAAGATGTGGAGACCGTTTCGTTCATAATCAATTTCACCTCACACCGCTGCGCCGCCGCTTGCCGTTCCCCCGTTCTGCACGCATCTGACTCTTTAGCATTTCAATACTAATTTGTGTTACTTCTTGGACGAGATGATAGCGATGGTTATCATAGTGATGACCACAATTATACATAATCCACCTTCGGTTACAGCTTCTGCGCGCAGGCGATATTTGATGATACCGATTTAAACAGAAGACAAAAACCCGAATTGGTTGGCTCACTATACAATGTTGAGGCACCCCAAAAGATGCTGGTTTGTGGTGAGGTGTTGCGGTATCCAAGCAGAGTCTAAATAAAAGAACCGGAACTGCGAATTATGTAACTAATGCCACTGTGGTGGTACCCACGTCGGTCGTGCCAGTCAGAGTTTGGGGCTTATAAAATAATATAAAATGCTTGGCATTCGCATTGTGGGTATGACGTATGGGCATCAATTATTGACTCGTAGCCAAGCGAGGTTATTCATCATCATCGGCATTTTTAACGTTCCTCTTCTTCAGTTTCACCAGGGCCATGGAAGCCTACGCAACTAGAAACACACTGAAATACAGTAGAATCCGGGAAACGTGGACGGTTCTATAAGATGAACATAACTAGTTCGGAAAGATGAACGAAACCTCTAAATAAGTCTGATTTTGCTTTATTTATTTATTTAGATCCACGAAATAATAATGTCAACAGATCGGGGAAAATAATTTAAAAAAAAAACTTCAAAATACAATTGTCTTAAATTTAACAATACTCGTTCCTTAAATCTAGATCTAGGCACTACTAAATCAAACTGCTCATAAACGATATTAAATAATCTACAGCAAAACTTAACTTACTCATTGGAGTGATTAACTAACAAATAACAGAGATGTGGACCATAGGACACTTTGGGGACATCTAAACAAATTAATGAAAGTAAATAACCGATGGAACCCAATTGTTTTCTTCCAAAAAGGTACGATTTAAACCACGAAAGTAATAGTCCGAAAAAACCATAACACTCTTTTCTTAAAAAGAAGGCTTTCACGAAATCAGTATACACTACATGCACCTGCTTGTGAATTTCAATTGAATTAGGTTATAGCACAGACAATAAATAAATATATAATATAACCACAGACAATAAATAAATATATAATTTATTGTCTGTGGTTATAGCATATAAAGCTTAAACTAAAACCATTCGTTCGTTCACCAGAAGATTCAAAAGCTTAGGAATAATAGGAAGTTTGGAAACATGTCTATAATTCGAAAATTTTTCTTTTATACCGGTCTTTTAGACGGGAGTTATAAGGGAATATTTCCATGCATCAATAAAAGTGCCAGTAGCCAAAAACTGTTTAAAGATAGAGAGTGGGGGGAAACTACAAGAATCGGCACAATATTTCTGATACAAGAAAGCTTGAGGCAGAAAATGCCTTCAAAGAATCGAAATACTGATCCTTCAAAGAAGTTAGCCTTATGGGGAATCATATATACTTCGAAAATGCCATACGAACATGTTCGAAATGTCTCTGGGAGTATTTGATGATTGACCTTGAAAATTCATAGTTACCAAAAGCACCTTGGATTGGATTTTAGAGGGAAACCGCGAAAGAAAACAAAATTCTTTTCTCAACCGAGCAAATATACTGCATTCCTATTGGGATTTGCTCTTTTTAAAACATTTATGAGCTCTATTTTTAGCATTTTTAAGATTTAGTTACCGGTGGTTGTACCATGGTGGATGAGAGTTTACTCTTTTTCGTACCATAGCCACAGAATTATTTAAAATTAAGAAAAAAATATTCGAGAAAGCATTAAAATTTTCCGTAATTGAGTCGTACCGAAGTTAATCACCCCAGTTCACTAATACAATTAAACTTAAAAATAGATTTAGATGAATCATTAAACATCACTTGATTGTTATAGTCGTAAGTTTTGATTAAAATAGTAATAGCGTTATGAGACACAGAGTTTCTTAATAAAGGTAAAAGGATACATTCATGTCATCAGATGCAAGAACAAGATTTAACAAATTATTTAAAGAGTTACGAAAATTACTTAATAGACAGAGATCTAATGACTGGGGAAAATCCAGAGTAGTCTTTTCAACTTCCGAAGAAAAACGATACGGTATCACCTTACTGCCATCCGACAACCAACCGAGATTCCTAAAATTAAAGTCCCCAAGAACACAAATCTGAATGGATCGTTGATCCTCGAAAGTTGAGATGACGCTATCAATATTTTGTAGATGCTTATCATATACAGATGCATTACTATTCGTAGGAAATAACAGCAAATCTGAACTTTAGCAGCAGTCACTTGTAATGAACACCAAATCATTAGGAATCTCAATATCCGAAAATCTACGACGAACAGTATCAAAACGCCCCCACCACGGCTTTTATTCAAATCATACCCTTACCCTTTGTATTTTACTATTTTTTTTTTATTCATGTTTCTTGTAATATTTTTTTTATATAAAAAGTATTGATGTCTTTTGAATGTTTTAAATTTTATTGCTTGTTTTATTTATCTGTTCATATTTCTGAGATTATACTGTGTGTACAAGTATTCTAAATTCTAATTCTAGTTCCTCATGCTGATTTACCACTTACTGGACTTTGAGGGGGCTATTGACACCATCCCTGAACGGTGCGAGGGGTTCCAGGACATATCCGTAAAATCTTCCCAACAAAGAAATAAATCAACCGAAAATGTTGTCCTTAGTGAAAGTGGTTTTAAGCGATTTGTCTTCGCCTATTTATATATAAGATTATACCAACTCAGCTTAACCATGACAAGATACCACATTTCATTGCAACAATGTCGAACGGAAATAACGAATCGTTGTCATCGTCTGCTCTTATGAATACTAGTAGGTACGAGTAACTGGAATGTTTGGTGGGAAAGAAATCAAATATGTACACTGTACTGTACACTTCTGTGCAACTCGTCTGTAGAAATGAAAATCCGTTCGAAGGACGCCAGCTTTATTGTCTGAATGTACCTAGAATTAACCGCAAATGACTGTGAGAAGATGGGATTTCTATGTAACACCAGCCAGTAGTAGCTTCAAGTTGGTTCTAATCTTACAAATAAAAATTTAAAAATAAGCACTATTGAATGAGCTTAAGGGCTGAAGGCAGTAAAAGGTGTCTTATTAGGATGATAAGACCCAATTTTTTATGCAAAAAAAGTCCCAACCTTTGATCGTCAAATAGATAATATGTTTTAAGTAAGGAAGAGCCGAAGTTAAATAACAATAAATCGCATGAAACTTTTTCGATCAATAAGTGCTTCATTCATGGACCTACTGCCCTTCCATTTAGCTGCGATTACCACTTCTCATCAACAGATGTCATCGGAATGGGCCAAATGACTCAGACGCAAAACTCTGTTGCTTTTTTTCTTTAGCACTGTAAGTTAAAAGTGAACTCTGCCCATGACTATGGGGTCAATGTGATCCTGATTAGACAGTTAGTGTTCAGATTTTGGAATTTGGGGTACAATTTTTATTACTTTTTCTAAGAAAGTCCACACGAATTAACTTGGTCACTCAAGAAATAGAGTTGCCAGTAAGCATTTCATCATGCGACCAGCAGGAAATGTTGAAAATGCGAAACGAATTGAAATAGTCAGCAAGTTTGTTAAGTTTCTGTTGACATCATTCACGAACCCAGTGGATCTCCATCGCACGGAGTGTTTTAAAAATGACTACGACAAGAGTGTGAATATTTCCACGGTGATGATTGGAAGGAGTCCTACGAAATCAAGCAACAAATTGTGCTCTTTTTGTTCGATGCTTGATAAATTTATCATTTCGAAATAAAAAGACGTCAAGAAAATTTAAAACTCTTTTAACGCTTAGTGTTAAGTGTGTTGAACTAATCTGGAATTGCATATTAAGATTTTTTTCTCTGCAAGAAGACTCAGCATAACATTTTAGATTCCTTCCATTCGCCCCAAAATGAACTCTCACAAATGCTTGTGAGAAGCTAGGCCTATTATGTTCAAGACGAACCTGTTGCACCAACTATTAGCTAATAATAAATTTATATAAATTACAAAGAGCAGATGGCGTTCTCATTTTCAACACTGAAGTGAATCGTTTTGGTCAAAATTGTTTTTAGTAGCCAGTAGTGTAATCCGCAAGTCTTTGAATCGTACTTCGTACGGTCTATATTTGCAACACTTCCATAGCTACTAAATTTTGCATGGTTAGGTACGTACATCTCTTACCTACGTGAAGTTAGCCCGCAATTTTTCTAGAATGAAAAACGTGAATTGCAATTCAATAGACATTCGTTTGTAGTTGTTTATAGTGAAATTTTTTTCGTTTGTAGTTCAAAGGTTAGAAAGTTAGAAGCATTAGAAAAAAATTTCAGCCCGCACTTTAGGCTTTTTGAAACAAAAACTAATTGTTTGTAGTGAAATTCTTTTTTAACAGATATGTCTTATTTCCGAGATATAAGGACATTTGTGTTTGCACCTGTGACTCCGAATTTACAAAAGAGAGAAATAATTTAAAACCACTTGTGCATAAAGCATATCCTAACTTAAATAACTGCATTTAAAATTTCTGAATTCACTTAAGCGTAACTTAATAAAAAACAATCAAAGTCAAAAAACGCATCCCTTTAGAGTTGCATCCATATATGGGCTTCCCAACAACAACGAAACAACGGTAAACACATTTTCGCAAAGCACTCATCAGTGCCCATCCACTTGAGTAACTACTTGTCAATTAGCAATAACAACCAATCAATAAACCCCGATTTTATCCAACAATTTTTTCTATTCCTTCGAATAACATTAAAACCTAGCCCCTTTGAAACAATTTATAACAACAAAAATGCAATTTCTGCAAAGCCTGTATTCCTGACTATCTAATCCAATTCAAATTTTGTGATTTTATTACAAAGAAAAAAAATTTAATGAAACTTAAGCGAACAATACTCATATGAACTCATATCCATATTTCAGTTATTAAGCAACTCAAAATAGTAAAATCTTTTTTTTTTCTAATGCTTTATGTTAGATGTATCTAAAGGAGCCAAAAAAATTACCTCTTATCAATAGAAAACGATTTATTGAAAATTTAAGATAATGGTTGAAATCGTCTTCGCAGACTGATTTAAGGGGACGGATATTTCAAATGCTGAACAACTACAAAAGACAAAAACTAGTTGGTTGTTAGAAAGCGTGAGTGCTCTATCTATTCTATGTTCTATTCTCTAAACCCTTTTCTACCTATGATATCAAATAAAAGACAGCCTGCATTACTGGACACTTTTTATTCGCAATCTAAGGGGAGCCTATAATGGTCTAAATTGACCCATTTTAAACCGATTCGATAGTGGAATGTATAGGAAGTATAGGATCGCTTAAAAATGGGTCAATTTAGACCATTAAAATTTCGAAACAGAAAATTTCATCGCTCTGCTTGCCACGGTTTCGGAGATAACAAGGTTTTAAGGGATTGAAGTTTTTTCTTTCAAATGGTTCTAACTTTCTAACGGTTGAACTACAAACGAAAAAAAATTCACTACAAACGAATGCCTATCGAACTGCAATCTCAGTTTTCCATTCTCGAAAAAGTGCGGACTTCACAAAAAAAAATAAGCTGCAATTTCGCTTAAATTGCAATAAAATCACAAACCGTTAGGCCAATTGATACAATTTTTTGTTTTATTAGATTGGTGAGGTTGAAAACTGTTGAAATAGGAAATCTCATCACTCGGCAATGTACGGTTTCTTTCTTTCTAACAACCAACTAGTTTTTGTCGTTTGTAGTTGTCCAGCATTTGAAATATCCGTCCCCTTAAATCAGTCTGCGAAAACGATTTCAACCATTTTCTTAAATTTTCAATAAATCGTTATCTATTGATAAGAGGTAATTTGGCTCCTTTAGATACATCTAACAGAAAGCATTAGAAAAAAAATAGATTTCACTATTTTGAGTTGCTTAATAACTGAAATATGGATATGAGTTTATATGATGAAGTAGTGTTCGCTTAAGTTTCATTTAATTTTTTTTTCTTTGCAATAAAATCACAAAATTTGAATTGGATTAGATAGTCAGGAATACAGGCTTTGCAGAAATTGCATTTTTGTTGTTATAAATTGTTTCAAAGGGGTTAGGTTTTAATGTTATTCGAAGGAATAGAAAGAATTGTTGGATAAAATAGGGGTTTATTGATTGGTTGTTGTTGCTAATTGACAAGTAGTGACTCATGTGGATGGGCTCTGATGAGTGCTTTCCGAAAATGTGTTTACCGTTGTTTTGTTGTTTTTGGGAAGCCCATATATGGATGCAACTCTAAAGGGATGCGTTTTTTTACTTTGATTGCTTTTTATTAAGCAACGCTTGAGTGAATTCAGAAATTTTAAATGCAGTTATTTAAGTTAGGATATGCTTTATGCACCAGTGCGATCGAACGATTTTAAACGCAATTGGCTAGTTTTTGTTTCAAAAAGCCAAAAGTGCGGGCTGAAATTTTGTTCTAATGCTTCTAACTTTCTAACCTTTGAACTACAAACGAAAAAAATTTCACTACAAACAACTACAAACGAATGTCTATCGAACTGCAATTCACGTTTTTCATTCTAGAAAAAGTGCGGGCTAACGATTCCGTAGGTCCAACTCGTTCCGTCATATACGCCAATTCGTCGACGCGACAGATGCAACGGATTCTATGGGCTGGGCCCTTTATTTCGTGAATTCTCCTTAAAAGGGGATGGTGGTTATTACGATGAAAATGGGGTGTGGTGATGGGTTTTGTATTCCGTGCGGTCTGTCTAAACTATACTAAACTAATAATAAACTGATAGTTTACGAGGATTTTTAGCAAGAAGACGACCGAGGATTTATCCTTAGCAACATTACCTACTCTACTCAAGAAAAAGCAATGCTATCTCGGGACAATTTGAGAAAAAAAACGTGAGAGCCGATTGCAATGGAAGTGCAAGCACGGGTCTTAAAACTGTTTTGTTGTTAAACTTTAATGCCAGACGCTGGAGAAAGTTCTGCTTTAATCGTTCGTTCTTCTAAATCAAACTTGTTTTAGCGGAGTTTAATAAAACGTGGTAGATCCACTGTTTCTGTGACCATCAATCATTGGAAGACAACAAACTAATTTCTACCTCCTATAACTATATGGACTTTGGCTTTAACTATATTTAAACATTAATTGAGATATTATTAAGCATGGGAAATTGGCAATCGAATGATTAATTGATGGTGCAGAATAGCAATAATTTTACCCGAAGCTTTGGTTAAATGTTAAATTGGTATACGATTATTTGTAATTGTCTCCTTTTATATATAATTTAAAAAAGCTATCACTTAGCTCTGGAGCTGATCTGAGGACCAAAAAGTGGGTCCCCAAGTATTTATTCCTCTAGTGGATCAGGGCCCTCAGGGTCTTTTGGTCTTCGAAGAAGCGCAGTCTTTGGTCAAACGTACGAACGGGAACAATCGTTAGACTGCTGAAGCAAACAAATCTTGTTAAAGATTCAGCGATCGACAGAATAGCTTTCGCATTAAAATCGTTTTAGTAGATTTGTTGTTACGAAAAAAAGGAGGAACGTTGATTTTGCTTGTTCTTTTACTTCTATGAGATGTACCCACATCTCAAAAAACAGAATGGACACAAAAACCTTAAAAAACCTCAGTTAAGGGGACCTAATTAGTCTAGACCTGAAGTCAAAAACTAGTCTTGGCCGCTATTATGGTGATCTTGTATGATCCATTTGCGATTCTACAGCGACTATAAACCACGGCTGATGAGTATGCTAATGATGATGAATCCGAGAACCCATGTATAGCGCAATCTCTTCCATTGACGAGAATACATTTCTTGGAAAACGAAGTTTTTCGAAGTAATGGAGTTCCTGTCCGTATGCAATCCATTGATGAGCTAGAGAAGGAGGTAATGGACTGTCCCATCCAAGGTTAAGTTCCGATGACCAGAGCTCTTGAAATAACATTTTGAATAGAGCCACTGAAGGAGCCAACAATCCTAGTGGGTCAAAGATCCTAGATACTTCGGAGAGTAGAGTTCGTATGGTTGATGACGAAGATGTAGGAACTTTTGACATTTGGTAGGAAAACTCATCACTTGCGGGGTTCCAATACATGCGTTGGAATTTGATCAATGAGCCTTTGGTGTCGATGTTACTGTATTCGCAGACTCCTACTGGCAATTCCAATAACAAGGGCCAAAAGTTGGAGCTTCATTTTCGGAGTTCGAGCTTAGCCATCGACAGCAGGTTGACTACCTCAGATTTCAGTACGATGAGATCTACGATTGAATTTGATCCCGTCATGATGTCGTCCACGTAGACGTCTTGCAAGAGAACACGAGATGCATTTGGAAACTGTGCCTGAATGTAATCAACTGCTAACTGCTTCAAAACTCGAACCGACAAAAACGGAGCAGACGATCAAATCCCGTTGAATTGGAGGACCTACCAACAATGTACTATTCAAGGACAAAACCATCAAAAACGACACGCAGCTTTGTGAATGAACTGTCGGGTTTTAAGACTGCGTGATGTGACAAATAGAATTGCTTCCCCGGTGCTGTATGTATTTCCTTGAAAGAAATCCGCTCCATACGACCAAGTTCTAAATATTCCCTCATGAAATCCGAATATGGCCGACGCAATTGAGGATTATAACGAAAGGATTATAACGAACCCACGTATTTACCATCCGAGGAACGACCGAAAGTTTCTTGAAAATGTTGCTCAGCTGCGTCGTTGATAAACGAATCGTCTTGAGTTGGTGCAACATCATCCAACTCCCAAAAACGCTGAAGCAACACATCAACATCGACAGTAGAATGGAGTGAGGACAATGTGTTGTCGGGCATTGTACTGTCGAAAAGCTCTCCAGTGATAACCCAGTCGAACGACGTACACTGAGCGAGTGGAACACCTTCAGGACCCTTCAAAATCTCCACAGTTTATCAGCGCCTAACAGCACATCAGTGTAGGCGCAGTGGCTTAGTGGTTAGTGTGTTGGACTACTAAGCGAGGGGTTCAGGTTCGAATCCCGCAAAAAAAACCAAACTCCAACTCAGGGTTTTTGTCACTGCGCCACCTCTCGCGAACGTCTGACAAACATCCGAGAGTATAACTGTCATGAAAGAGCTTCTCAATTAGCCGTTTGGAATCGGCATAAAATTGTAGATCCCTTCCATTCGTTCCAAAAATGAAAACTCACACAAAACGAATGGTTGTGAGAAGCTAGGCCTAGGGTCCCTACCGACCTGTTGCGCCAAAAATTATTACTATTATTATTATAACAGCACATCAACAGGAGCAGACAGATTGAAGTTAGGGTCGGCCAAATCTAATCCCTCCAAATGTGACCACAACAAAATATCGAAGGTATAGGTCGGCAGATTCGCAGTCAACTTACTCAAAACGAAGGTATCGACAGGCAAAACATTTGATTCGCGAACAAACGTGCAAAGAAATACAACCTCTAGTATAACCAGCGTCCATAGACGACAAACCGGAGACGGGAATTCAGGCATGTGTGCGAGGATAACCAAGTCTTTGAGCGAAAGATTCCACGACGAATGACGATTGAGACCCGAAATCCAGCAATACTCGACAAGTGATTAAATTCCCCTGAATGTCCTTTACTGTAGCCACTAGCCAGTATTGTTGCTAGAATGGTTTGCTTGAGCACCGCATTAGCCTTAAGCGAATGGTTCTTGACGAGTGACGAAGTGATGGGCAACGAAGAAACCGAACATGAAGAGTGAGGTTGATGTTGGGTGGTAGCTGAAGGTAACGTCTTCGAATCAGGAACCGGAGATTGAATTGAAGACAACGATTTTTTCCTGTAATTATCTTCAGGATGGACCAAAGAATGATGAGGCGATTTACAAACGCGACGCCGAAAGGTAGATCGACATTTTTTTCGACGAATGTCCACCACGAAGGCAATTAAAACAAAGCGAGTTTGTCTTCACAAAATGTCTACGCGAATTATTGTCTAATGCCACGAATTCGGCACACTGAGCTAATATATGCTCACCTTTGCACTTGGGGCACTGCAATTTAGTTTCCGAAGCTTCCACGATATGCGACCGAATAGGAACAGTTGGTTTTTTACGCGACGAAATGAACCGATTAATAGATTGGTTTATTGTTTGGCATGACTCTAGCGCATCACACCTTGATTGCAAAAAGTCTAAGAGTTCGTTAATACTGCAATCGTCTCGACAACCAACTTCGGCTGCCCACGCTTGTCTGGGTCTAAATTGTTTTGGAGCAGATAAATGAGCCATGGGTCGCGACCATTCCTTTCGATTGCTTTAAGGCCACGCATAACTTCATCTGCCCAGTCAGTTATTTTTCGAAGAGTATGAACATTATTCACACTGATTGCAGGAAGCGACAAAAAAGATTGGATGTACGCTTTCACGATCAAAAAATGTGTTCTGTCGTATCGCGCCTCTAAACGTTCCCAAGCCTCTAGAAAATTTGCATCCAAAATCGGAATATGTTTGATAAGATTGGCCGCGTCATCTCGAAGGAATGACTTAAGGTAGTGAAACTTTTGTGTTGGAGTAAGACTATTTTTACTGTCCACTGACCCGACGAAAAGATCACGAAAAGGCGGCCAATCTTTATAATTTCCCGAAAATGGCGGAATAACGATTGCTGGTAAAATTACTGACGCGGAATTTTACTTTGAACTCTTATTCAATGTCTCGAGAAACGCTGATTGCTGATTTACCAGCCGCTCTATCACCGAACCGTCCGATTCCTTTTAAGCGACACCTTGTCTATCACGAATACCTGTCACAAACTTCGAATGAGCCATGAAATATTTGTCCTCATACGAGGCGAATTCTATTTTAATGATTTCAAGGTCATCTCCTCTAACATGCGGCAAATACTCATTATGCAATGAAGAGTACTCTAGCCACGTTTCCTCTAATTTGTTCAATCGAATCTCTAACAATTCAAGAGATGTCGATTCTTCGTTGATGAATGTATTAACAGAGGAGCAACGATGATTTGGAAGAGTTCAAGCTAATCATCCAGAGGAAATGAACAAAGGAACAGACACCAGGTAGACTCGATTAAATATTGAACAGATTTATTATTATAAAAGTATAGATTTGTCATACGATACCACAGTTGTTAAAGTTGAAGGTATTGTGCGTGCTGCGATTGAAACCCAAGTGAAACGAACGAACAACAGCACAAAGCAGAATACAAAAACAATACGCACAGCGCAGGTATTGCAATATTGTGCGTGCAATGTTAATTGTTCGTCTTGTGCGAACAAGTGTTGTTTCATAATACAAAACAAAATTTGGACAATTGTTATATTATAAGTACAGTGAGGCAGAACATATGTAATTAATACCGAACAAGAAATAAAATATAAACAAAACTGAATATTAGCAAGTAACAACAAAAAATAATTAACGAATTAAATGAACCAATTTTGAAACAAATAACGACTCGACTGTTTCTCAACAGCTATCTATTGAATTAAATTCTTAGAGTCATTGGTGCAACTCTTAAAACCTGAAAAGCAATTCACACGACCGGTTGTCATAATTTGACATTTGGGTTTACGTAACTTTCCGCAGACGATTACCGAGCCTAATTGATAACGGAAAATTGTGATTTTCCATACAAAATCGGACAGTTCATTGACGATGTGGTAAATTTCTGCTGTTTACGCAGTTTATGAGGGTTTTTTTTTTTTCAATTTGCTTATAACAACAATTGTTTTGTTCGCAGCTCCCTCTTACAATGAATGGTCCTTGGACGACTTAAATACTATGAATTTTGAGAGAAAAAGTTCTGCAATTATTGATGCTGCAGTTTTTTAAGAAATGCCATCAACAAAATTCACGGATCTTTAAAAAAATATAAAATATCAATTCCAAGCACTTTAAATGTGAAAGGTGACCTTATCGTATAACAAATCAAGACTCGATTCGCCACTTCAAGTTGATTTTACATGTCAAACACAAGATGGTCACAACACCTGACAAACTTTGTATACCAGTCTGCAACCATGTTCTATCCAACTTTTTTGTCGAAATTGCTCGACCACTCACTGGTTGCTTTGCTGAACCAAATTTTTCTTTCTTAGTTTTACATTTTTTGAACGCATAAGGCTTGAGGTATTTAAAGTTATCGGTACCCTAAGAAACATGGGATGTCTAATATATTGCTTAAAAATATTGCTTGTTTATGTAATGGATGTGCTGTCACACATTTTAATCAGTGTATACACTGCCGATCAACCAAATAGACTAAGACTTAATTTTTAAGAAAATTAAGTTTATTATTTTATTTTAATAATATAATTTAGAAAACTTGTTTTTTTATTACGCACTATTAAATTCTTAATTAAACAAAACAAAAATGAGCGTTCTATGTTGAATGGCTAATTAAAAAAAAAAACTTTTTGTGAGTGAACATCAAGGTTAAAAACTTAATATAAATCACAGATTTATTGAAAAAACAAATAGTATCAAATAAGTTATTATAATGCCTTAATGTCAATTAATAGTGTGTATAACCACCTTTATTTAAAATCGCTTCATAAATTCGGTCAGGGATTGAATCGCAGAGAGCCTTCAAATAGTCCAAGGACACTTCGCTCCAGGCGTTCTTAATGGCAGATTTTAATAATTCTATATCCTCAAATTGTCTACCGGATTGATAGACTTTACGCGAAAGCCATCCCCACATATTCTCTATAATGTCGAGGTCAGGAGAGTATGGAGGCCAGAGGCCACTCCATTAAGTTTACATTTTGGTCATTTATCCACTTCTTTACGACTCGAGCAGTATGGATTGGGGCATTATCCTGTTGAAACGTCCAAGATAATGGCTCAAAAAGGTTGGAAAAATGGGGGAATGCATTTTGGAGCAGCTATTTGTATCTTATAGCGTTCATCTTAGATGCAACGAATTGAATATCAAATGTTCCATAATAGGATATGGCATCCCACACTATTATACCCCTCTCACGACTATAGTGACGGGTCAAATAGTGTTCTTCCTTTCTCATGTCATGGAAGTAGGTAGTATAGTTGAATCCATCCGGTCCATCCAAATTAAAGCGTTTTTCATCGCGATTTGATGCCACTCTCTATTCCATGCCATGTGACTCCGAGCAAAGAGACAGCGAGTTTGCTTACGAATGTCGGTAAGCGGTGTTTATTTTTTAGTTTTAATCTCTTAAGATGTTTTGCCTTGCGGATTACTCGTCGAACGGTAGCTTCACTTGCATTTACACCTAAATGCTGTCGAATTTTGGCTGCAGAACTCTTTGAGTTTGAAGCTTCTCGAAGGATTATTCGCTCTTCGCAAGGCGTAAGTGCTTTCCAGGAAGCCTTTTTCATATTTCTTCCGTAAGCCGATGGGTTTCCTAAAAAAATGGTAAACAACAGACTGACTTCTAGAAATTTTTTTCAGCGATTTGTCTGGTTGAAAGATTGCTGTCTCAATATGCCAATATTTTGCCTCTTTCTTCCGAAGTTCGTGCTGCTTCACGCACCATTTTGTGTTAAATTGTTCAAAATTTGGAAGACTATATGACACTTTTCACTTGCACAGCTTATCAAAAACTAAAATTACAGCTCCTGAATCTATTCTGATGATCTACCGAAGATGCACTTCAACAGTATTGTAGCAATTTAATGTCAAACCTCGATGGTTGATGGTAGAAAGTGTTCTGCAGTTTTATTTATTGAATTCGAGCAATTCGAGGTTTCATGTTGGATTGGTTTAGAATTTTAGATCTTACCTTAAAAATAGGTCACAAAGTATGATTACTAATGACGTAAAGAGTGATAGAATGATTATCAGCCTTTTAAGAATCTGGTTTTCGAAGCACAACTTGGTTATTAGCTCAAAGACTGAAATTATGATTTTTAGCTTATCATCTCTACTTGATTGTAATGTGAGTATTTATTTTCACGCACCTGAGTGCCAAAGATTCAAACTTGCATGTTGCAACTACACAGGTCTATCTCTATACCAGGGCCCTATTCCACAAAACAAGTTATCACCTTTTCACTTAGCACTTATCAATTTTTTTGTCAATTTGCAAGAATATATGTTCCTTAGAACTATAAAATTAGATGAGTGATAAGTTTAAATTGAAAGTGTAATTTGCAAAGTCTTTTGATAAGTTTGTCAAAAGGTATACGATCGCTTAACAAATTCATATTGTCTAGTGAAGCTTTCAAAATATTAAGACTTGAGTTTTTGTTCGACGATAGTGAAGACGCGGTTATAACAAGAAATTATAGAGACCGAATTATTTTTTCGAGACTACAGAACTTTAATTTTAAAGAGGCTTTCGTTTAAATCAAAATCAAGTTGATTTCCTTTCTGATAAAATTGGAGAAAAATTAGAGAACAATACACAGGGCAATCATGCTTTGTCGGCTCAATCAACTGCCACGCCTTGCATTGGCTCGGAAATGGTACCATGGTGTTGCAAAATCAACAGTTTGCAGAACCATCCGTAGAGTTATAGACGTTATAATAGACGTTTGGTTTCAAAATATAGTTTGGTGGCCCGATGACGTCTGTAGCCGTATTTTATTAACATCGTAAAATAAAACAATCACAGATCACAAATAAATTTTATTTTCGAGTTGTGGCAACAGGTGCTTTCAAAACATGACAAATTATGTATGAGTATGACAAACTTCAACTTTCTTAAAGAACTAATTTAAAAGTTTATGTTTAAATATTCAACAAAAATACAATATTTTGCAGATAGTATTTCGGGTTTTCTAGGCAAACGAAATATTTGTTCAAATATTTATGAAATGTTCCGATTTGCTTCAGAAACATTTCATAAACATTTGTCAAATTAAATATTTATTAAATTTTTATGAAATGCTTTCTACTGTCGAAATTCCCAGCCAGAGTCTCGAAAACAACAACACCGCTTCCGTAATATGGTGCGTTTTATTACGAGTATTAAAAGGAAATCAGTGTACACTCAGTTCGAAATGTAATGAAAATCTTACCACAGTTTGCACATCCGGTCCGCTTAGTTTGGAATTCTTAGAGCCGGTCTGTTCACGGTTAGTTAAATCCTTGGTTAGGTTACCATAGATTTAGGTTAACCGATGATTATAAGTCAGTAAATAACCAATGAGTGTTTGTTTAGCTTTGCAAAAAATCGTTCCATTTTTCCAGTTTATTTTTCAATTCATTGATTGCCCGAATCCATGGTTAATTTTTTTTTTGTTTTTCGGGTCCTTTGGGTCCGAAACTATCCTATCTTTCCAGATGCATACAACCATGCACACAAACAAAGTTTCATTGAGATCGGGTGAGTTTCTCAAAAAAATCGACAACATCGCCACCTATCGGTTCCAAAACTATCCTATCTTTCTAGCTGCATACAACCATGCACACAAACAAAGTTTCATTGAGATCGGGTGAGTTTCTCAAAAATCTCGACAACAGCGCCACCTATCGGGTCCAAAACTATCCTATCTTTCTAGCTACATACAACCATGCACACATACAAAGTTTCATTGGGATCGGTGACGGTAACGGTAACAGTGACGGTGATGGTAACAGTGACGCGAGTTTATAGGTTTCTTCCACTCCAAAGTGCCCAACGCACCGCGCCTAAAGAAGTATTAACTTCAAAAACATGCTTCATTTCAGCTCATAAATGTATGCAATTTTAAAAACGTATGCAATGATAAAATATATGCAATGGCGCGTTTCCGTCACAGCTAGTTGAATGTTTGGAATTACTCCACCAGATTCCAACAACGCGCAATGTATTCAATGATAAAACACAATGATGCATTTCCGTCACACATATCCGTTGCATTAAGTTCTATGTTTGGAATTACTCCACCAGATTCCAACAACGCGCAATGTATTCAATGATAAAACACAATGATGCATTTCCGTCACACATATCCGTTGCATTAAGTTCTATGTTTGGAATTACTCCACCAGATTCCAACAACGCGCGCTTAGATGTTTACACATCAATAATTTGTGGACAGTTCCATCAGCTGCCACACAAGAAGCTACTAGCACTGGCGATTTATCTCCGATTTAATACTCGAACTATTCGCTGGTTCCGTAAAATTTGGGAATTGTCCTAATTATTTAGACTATTTACTTTAAAGTTAGGTGATTTTCAGGCTCCTTGGGTATTTAAAAAAAAAAATCAAACTTCAATTGCGAATGTACTCTTTTCGTAGGAAGGCCCCAGTTACATAGACATACGTAAAACGAAACCCCAAACATTTTCTTATGCTTTTTTTGACCACTTAAACTTGATGGCTGAACTCAATCTTGGTCTTCAAATCTAGCTTATGAATAAAATTATAAAGTTAGTTTATAAAAAAAAAACCGGCCAAGTGCGAGTGTCACTCGCGCACCGAAGGTTCCGTATTTGGCTAAAGTCCAACACATCAGATATTATTTGAAATCTATATCATTCAATCTTTCCCCTCTTCATGAATTCATCACAATTTAGTTTAATTTAATTACTTAATATTTTTACTCTCAAAAATTACTCGCACATGAATCTCATTTTCTAATTATTACCTAGTACCCAACCCACGCCAATTTTCCATTCTGTATGCGACCTGTCCCAATTAAAAACTATTGACTAAAAATGTATTACTTTTATTTTCTTCTGTACTCCCCAAAAAAATGTATTATTCTCCCTAACGAAATGAGCAGGCGGGAACCCTGGTGGGGTTCTGTTTTTGATGGGGTCAATTGTGCACAACTGCGTAGTAGAGATTAAAACTTATGAGAGCAACGTATTTTACATGGTAAAATTATCTTTTTTGAAAATATCTTGTAAACTATTAACTTTTCGGCAAAACAGTATTCAGCACATATGTAGCTAAGAATATGATCTACAAAAAAGGAATTTATGTATTTTTTTGTGAATCAAGAAATAAACCGTTTTTTGGGCGAATGAAAATATTTTTTTCACCAGATTACTAATTACTCGAAAACCAATCGATGTATTGCTTCCATTGGTATTTGTCGTTTAACTAGAGGTTATACCGGATGTTGTGTGTAAATTTTAGCCTCCTATGTCAATCGGTTCTTGAGATAGACCTGGTAACAAAATTGCCTTAGTGGGTTCGGACAGACAGACAGACAGACAGACAGACAGACAGACAGACAGACAGACAGACGGAGAGACATCCGAGCGAAACTAATAAGGTTACGTTTTTTCCCTTTGGGTACGGAACCTTAAAAAGAAATGGCAAATTATCTTAAAATATTCTAGAAAAAGAATTTATAAATTGTTTCGCATAAAAAATGTTTTCGATCAACTACTTAAGGCTGGTACGCAGTTCGAGTGAAATCCAATTTTTCATACAAATTTTTCACTGCGAAATGTCAAAATGAATTTTCCAAATGAAAATTTCACTAGGCGGTACGCAGTTCGAGTGGAAAATAGCGCTTCCAAAACTGAGTCGTAGGTGGCAATACGAAAATCCCTCCACAGCTATTTCACTTGGTTTTTATTGTCCGTCGCATTAAATTTTTGACATTTCAGCGTGAAAAATGATTTGTAGGAAGTGGTTTAGAAATTTATTGGAATTTCAGATGTTTCTCTAAGAGGATAATAAGTTTTTCGCACTTGCAAAATAGTTTTTTCATTGAATATAGTGCGATAATGTTACGTGTACAAATAGTTCGTGGCACGGATGGCCTTTTCCATAAGCAGGGTGCCTCAAGAATATTGGACCTTTGAGCCGACCTAAAACACCTACCGGGGGCACTGACTTTTGACAAACGACAGTGATTGCGCCTTGCCGTTCGACTAATCGAAAGATCAATCGTTTGTAGAATATCTGAACTTTTTTGTTAGAAAATATATTGCTAGCTAATTTTTATAGATCAACATGTTTTATCCGCCTTAATCTCCTGATTACACTGCCTGTATTTAATAATTCGGTCGTTCCTAAGCTAACGCGGCTATGAGAAGCTCCTGTGCAGTTAAGCAACTTGTTTGACTTCTTTCTTCACTGTTTCAATATCTAGATCCGTATGTAGATCAGCGTTGTGGTTGTACCAAAGTGTTGACTATGACTATTGTGGCGTGGAAGGTATCGTGTAACTTAAGTGGTGAAACAAGCCCTTAGTCACAGTTTGGTGAAACCAGGCCTTAGACAGTTTGGTGAAACCAGGCCTTAAAGTCACAAAACAAGTTCCACTCAAGTGTCACTTCCAATTGGAGACTGGAATCTGTCACCACTGAACCTTGTTCTAGAACCACTTAGAATTAGCTAGAAAGTTCTCGTCAGATGGCGGAGCGGGTATAAAAGGACAGCTTTTAGAAGAGGGCGGGACAGTTGATTTATAAAAGTGATTGGTTAAAGTTCGAGATATAGTAATAGTTTGAGAAGATAAATAAGTGAAAAGTAATAGAGTAAATTAAGTGATTGGTTTGAAACGTTGAAGAATTGTTTAAGTAATAGTGTTCTGGTACTTAATAAGTGAAATATTAGAATAGTCGATAAAAGTGTAATAAAAGTGAATTTTATTAGAGAAGTTAAACGGAATAGTGTTTTATCTTTACGAATCCCAGCCTGAATGTAACATTGGTGTCAGAAGTGGGATAAAACTTATTCTGTGCTAAGTGTCTAAGTGTAGTTAAAAAAAAAAAAAAAAAAAAAAAAAAAGTGAATTTGTGTGAATTTCTAAATTACAAGAGACAAACAAAATGGGTCGTATATTGCTGCAACTAAGCATACCCCAATTAAAAAGTGAACTAGAAAAACGGAATCTATCCACAGCTGGAGGAAAAAGTGACCTCATCCTTCGTCTACAGGAAGCTGTCCAAAACGACGGAGAAGATCCAAAAACTATGCTATTCGACGTGGCAGAAGAACAAGTAAGTACAAGCGTTGATATTAGCGCTATGGTGGAATTGCTTCTTGTCAAGATAGAAGAACAGAAAAATTCTATGGAATTGAAGTTCGCAGAACAGAAGAATTCTATGGAATCTAAGTTCGCAGAACAGAAGAATTCGCTAGAAGAACAGAAAAATTCTCTAGAAGAACAAAAGAATTCTTTAGCTGAACAGAAAAATTCCATTGTCGCCGCACAAAAAGACGCCGTGGAAGAATTTAAGAATGTTCTAGAAGTAAAAATCGACGAAATTGATGAAAAATTAAACGAGCATGAAACAAAGTTTGAGAAAATTAATGAAATGTTTCATAAACAAGGAACAAACATCGAGAACATAGCTAAAGAACTCGAAAAAGTCAAGAAGCAAAAGGCTCGGGAATATTCTGCTGACTGCCCAAGAAGGAAGGAGATGCAACCACCCGTTTTTGATGGTCAAACATCATGGCCAATTTATAAGAGACAGTTCGAAGCAGCTGCAGCGACCAATGGATGGGACGACGAGGAAAAGTCGATTGCATTTACACTCGCATTACGAGGTACAGCTGCAGAATTGCTTCAAACTGTCTCAACAGAAAAACAACGCGACTACGATGCATTGGTGAAGGCTATTGAGATGCGATTCGGTGACGACCATATGCAGCAAGTATATAGAGTGCAACTTCGCAGTCGAATCCAGAAGAGGGGAGAAACACTCCAGCAACTGCAAGCTGATATCGAACGGCTAGCGCACTTGTCTTATCCCAATGCCGGCGAGGATGTCATCAATGAAATGGCTATTGAGGCATTTACACAAGCCATAGAGGACAGACAACTGCAGATGGCTCTACGAATGGCTGGAAAGAGAACTCTTCCTGAGGCACTGGCATTTGCCTTAACCATGAAAGCTGCTGACCAAGCATCTCAAGGATTTCACCGCGTGAGAGAAATGACATCCGTTGAATGCCCGTGCCAGAGAACAGAAGTAGTCGACCGTAACAGTTCTCGAAGGGGACCGATCCGTTGCTGGAACTGCAACAAAATTGGACATCTACAACGACAGTGCAGAGCCGAACGTAGACAGGGCAGTTGTCCACATTGCAGAGCTAGGAACGAGGAGGCGTTTGAGCTTTCGGCGGATGGAACATCTGGAATCGACGCCCCCAGGACCACAATTCAGGTTTCCCAGACCAAACGATGTAATAGGAGTCTGACAGTGGAAGCCCATATCGGCCAGAAAAAGTGTGTCGCCACAATCGATACAGGTGCCACCGCTTCCATAGTCAGAAGGGACATCGTTCGCCAAGCATGGCTGCACAACACCAGCAGCTACTGTCTGAAAACAGCAACTGGAGCAACAGCAAAGGTGTATGGTGAGGTACTCTTGACGATAAACCTTGCAGGAATAGTCTTCTCCCATGCATTCTTAGTGGCTGATATATGTGACGAATGCATCATCGGAATCGACTTTATGAAGACGCATGATATAGTACTCGACATCGGTTTGCAAGTTATAAAGTACAAGAACGTCGAGATTCCGATGGGTTACGGGAACGAGAACGTCGCAGCTCTACGGACAGTTGTAAGTGAGGACGAAATACTACCACCTTCGTCAGAAACAGTTATTTGGACAAAGCTGGAAGGCGACCATGGGAGCCACCGATTCTACCTAGTCGAGCCATATGCAGAAAATTATTATCAGAGGTATATCGTCGGAAAGATGCTGGTTGAACCTAAAAACAACTTGGTTCCCGTTCGTGTCCTCAATGTGGAAAACAAAAGCGTGAAACTAAAGCAAGGGGAAGTGATTGGAAAGTGCGTACCGATTACTGCGGTCACAAAATTCTCCAATGCAAGTGATGTGAAAGCGGTTAGACCTACGGAGATATCGGAGATGAAAAAGAATATACTCGGAGAGTGCGAGCTGGATCAGGAGCAGCGGTCCATGGCAGGTAGTTTAATCAACGAGTTCGCTGATATATTTGCTTCGCAGAACAGCGAGTATGGCCGAACACATCTCGTAGAACACCAAATCGACACCGGAGATGCGAGACCGATTCGTCAGCCTCCCCGACGACTACCATTGGCTAAGCAGACGGAGGTTGCAGAAATGGTTTCGACGATGGAAAAGGAGGGACTGATTGAAAGCTCAAAAAGTCCGTGGGCATCGCCGGTCGTCCTGGTCAAGAAGAAAGACGGAAGTACGAGATTCTGCGTGGACTATCGCCAACTCAACAACGTCACCAAGAAGGATAGCTACCCCCTTCCAAGAATTGACGACACCCTGGACACACTATCCGGAGCCAAATGGTTTTCGACTCTCGATCTGAAGAGTGGCTACTGGCAAGTGCAGATCCATCCAGAAGACCGCGAGAAAACAGCATTCACAGCAGGAAACGGGCTTTGGCAGTTTACAGTAATGCCATTTGGACTGTGCAATGCTCCGGCTACCTTTGAACGTCTAATGGAGCGCGTTTTGCTGGGACTAACGTGGAAAACCTGCTTGGTCTACCTGGACGATGTCATCGTAGTATGAAAAACATTTAACGAACATCGAGATAACCTTAAGGAGGTGTTCCAAAGGCTACGAAGTGCGCAACTAAAACTTAACCCGAAGAAGTGTTCGCTATTTAGACCAGAAGTGAAGTACCTCGGGCACATCATCTCTTCCAAAGGAGTCAAGACTGATCCGGAGAAGGTCGATGCAGTGAAAAACTGGCCGGTTCCCAAAGACAAACATCAACTGAGAAGCTTCCTGGGACTTGCGACCTATTACAGACGATTTGTTAAGGACTTTGCCAGGATCGCAAAGAGCTTGCATCAACTGACAGAAAAAGGCAAACAATTCAAATGGTCAGGTGAGTGCGAAAACAGCTTCAAGGAACTTAAGCAACAGTTGTGCAACGCCCCCATACTAGCGTACCCCACCCCTGGGAAAACAATTATTGTGGATGCAGACGCTAGTAATGTGGGAATTGGAGCCGTCCTTTCCCAGGTGCACGATGGCCAAGAGAAAGTAGTTTCCTACTTCAGCAAAGTTCTCTCAAAGCCAGAAAGGAACTACTGTGTTACCAGGCGCGAACTCCTTGCTTTGGTATTGGCGACAAAACATTTCCATAAGTACCTTTATGGGCGGAAATTCATCCTCCGCACAGACCACGCATCTTTAAAGTGGCTGCTGCACTTTAAGTATCCTGAAGGCCAAGTCGCAAGGTGGATCGAACGGCTGCAGATGTACGACTACGAAATACAACATCGAAAGGGAAGTCTTCACTCTAATGCAGACGCTCTCTCCCGTCGACCGTGCAAAGCAAATTGCAAACATTGCTTACGACACGAGGAAAAAGATGTCGCGTCCGTTCAAAGGGTGAGAGCTATGCCCATTGCTGGCTGGAGTGCGCGGGAAATACGGGAGGCTCAAAGGGAAGATCCGGATATCGAACCGATTATCGCCTGGAAGGAGCATGAGGGAAAACCAGACTGGCAGGAGATATCCAATAGGAGCCCCGAGCTGAAGGCATACTGGGCGCAGTGGGACTCCCTTCACGTACAAGACGGCATTCTAAAAAGAAGATGGGAAAGCCCGGATGGAAAGTCGTTCGTAATGCAGCTTGTTGTATCCAGGTCAAAGGTTAAGGAAGTGTAGCGGACGAAATCTGAAAAACATAGCATAAACATATCAAAATAAATGTAGCGCTGAAGAAAAGAACGCACGTGTTCAGAACACTTCCCAATTTCCTCAATCGATTTTAAGAACGCGACCAAGTTCATTCGTTTTCATTTTTTCATTATTTCTCGTGACAGAGGACAGGCAGGTTGTGCTGGGGTTATCGACACCTCCATCCTAAAATCATATAGTTGTAATAAGATTATCATAATAATAGTAGTGTAAAATAAATTTAATTCTGAAATACGAAAAGTTTAATTACGTTGTTTTACATTACATTGGTGACCCCGAGAAAAGAACAAAGAACAAACAATTATTTGTTTCCTCGTTCGGTAGCGAAACGGAGAAACGACGCCGTTACTTGCGGCACCCATCAGACACAGCTACAAAATCACGCCATCACACACCGTTACCCAGCACAAGACGGAGTCGACAATTCAAACTACACGGCTCATGGTCCAAATAACCTGCAACCAGACTACCAGACAACCGGAAGCAAGCCTACGACACATTCAGTTCACCACGGCAACCACTAGCGCGCAGTAATTGTTCATGTTTAAAGAACAATTACTGTCCCTGAGTGAAACTAAGATCGCCCTGCGTCCACGCCAAAATTTTTTTTTTCTCGTGGGTAGCTACACCTGCGAGTCAAATATTCCTGCTTTCGTCTTCTCATCAACTGTTTAAAATTAATTCTTCATCGCCATTCATCAGCGCATTTTCCAGTCAACACAACAGCGCCCAACCAGCATAGCAGAAAATTTAAAACAGACAACCAGAATAGCAGAGACACCACCAGACGAGCCCAAATTGAACAAACATTTCAACAAAAAAAAAAAACACATTTTTCAACACAATATTGTACAGGTGAGAGTGTCTTTATTAACCACAGCACACATGGTTCAAACTTTAAAGAGATAATTGTCACACTTGCCCGCGTTTTCTATATTCTTCTTCTCTCTTTTAACGTTCGCTTAGCATATATATACGTTTTCTGCATACGTTTCGAAATTAATATTGCATCTTTCGGTTGTACATTGACAAGGTTTTTGGGATTTTAGATTTTCTTTTTGTTGAAGGAATTGATTTCCAAATCGTAGTTTAAATTAGTTTTCACTTATCCTTCAATCGCTCCATGAGCGAAAAGAAACCCATTATGACGGGTTCCGACAATGAAGCTCGTAACGGAGCTGCTCACAGTAGCGCACAGTCACATGATACCATTGAAGCAAATAATACGAACACACACCATAACCCATCGAGTTTTCCACAAGAAATTAATGCAATTCGGGTACATCTTCCAACTTTTTGGAATGCTAATCCTGTCACGTGGTTTATCCAAGCGGAGGCACAATTTACGGTGCATAGAATAAGTAGTTCGGAAACAAAATATTGTCTCACCGTCGCTTCATTACCCCCCGAGACCTGTGATTCAGTGATAGACATACTCGCGAAACCCCCTACCACTGACAAGTATAAGGTTTTAAAATCAGCCTTGATCGAGAGACATTCGGTTTCTGAAACCAAACGCTTAGAAGCATTAGTAGACAAAGCTGATATCGGCGACAGAAAGCCGTCAGAAGTGTTTCGATCAATGAAGATGCTCGCCGGAGACTCGTTTTGCGACGACATAGTCAAAAATTTGTGGATGCGACGTTTGCCACAGCACATAAATATTGCGTTATTATCAGTGGGTGACAAGTCTCTCAATGAACTCAGCGCTCTCGCCGACAAAATATATGAAGCGTCACAGTGCGCAAGCATCTACAGCGTCTCTAGGCCCCAGGCGTTTAATTCGGCTAATAACAGTAACCATTTCGAAGAGCGGTTAGCAAAAATAGAGTCGAAGATCGACGCTCTTTCCTTCCGCCCACGTTCGCGGAGCAGGCAGGGATATAACAGCGAAAAAAGTCGTGCACACAGTCGTGGTAATTCAAAATCAAGTTCCAATATCTGTTGGTACCATAGGCGTTATAAGAACGATGCCAGAAAGTGCAACAAACCGTGTAATTTTGGCAAGGTCCAATTCCAAACTCCCGCACAAAACCCAAACTAAATAAACCTGCTGTTGCAGCGGCAAACACGCAGAACACCCCTAGTCGCCGCTTATTTATAAAGGACAAAAACAACAATCTTCTCTTCCTAATAGACACTGGAGCAGATCTCTCAGTGCTGCCTTACAAACCCAATAAAAACACAAATTCTAAATTTTCACAGAATCCATTCTTCTTGTTGTCAGCCGCCAATGGTAGCACTATTGCGACGTTCGGCTCAAAATTATTAAATATCGACATAGGACTAAGACGCAATCTCGTACATTCTTTCATTCAAGCTTCGGTCAATCGACCAATACTGGGAGCCGACTTCCTGGCTAAGTTCGGTCTATTAGTCGATATAAAAAACAAACGAATAATCGACCCGCTAACGCGCATACATACCAATGCCGCCACTATGTGGTCAAACGACCCCACGCCTATTCAGTTTCAAATCAACAATGAATATAGTGAAATTCTAAAGAAATTTCCTTCGCTTACTCAAGAACCGAATTATTTCGCTCCAATAAAACACCCGATAGTCCATCACATCATCACAAAAGGTCCTCTTCCAGTTTCTCGGCCTCGACGGCTAGATGCTACGCGGCACAAGGCAGCCAAAACTGAATTCGAGCATATGAATCAGCTAGGCATCTGCCGACCATCTGCTTCGCATACTTGTTCACCCTTGCACATGGTAAAAAAGAAGAACAACCAAGACTGGAGGCCTTGTGGTGATTACCGGAGGCTTAACGCGGCCACGGTACCCGACTGTCATCCTATCCGCCATATCCAAGATTTTTCAATGAACGTAGCGGGATGCACGGTGTTTTCCAAAATCGACATTGTCAGGGCATACCATTTAATCCCCGTAGCGCCAGAAGACGTGCATAAAACGGCCTTAACAACTCCGTTTGGATTATTCGAATGGATTCGGATGCCTTTTGGTCTCCGTAACGCCGCTCAAACTTTCCAGCGGTTTATGAACACGGTTTGTTTGGGGCTAGATTTTGTTTATGCATACATCGATTTACTTATCGCTAGCAAGAACGAACAAGAACACAAAAAACAACTAGGCATCCTCTTTCAAAGATTGGAAGAATATGGCGTAAACATAAATCTATCCAAATGCGTTTTCGGCGTTCCCACCTTAGATTTCTTAAGCCATACAATCAGTGAAAACGGCATTGCCCCATCTAACGATCGCGTCGAAGCGATTCTCAATTTTCCAACCCCGACTTCGGTCAAACAAACACAAAGATTCATCGGCATGATAAATTATTATCACAGGTTCATACCAGGACTAGCGCAAATATTAGCTCCGCTGCATGGACATTTAGCATCCTTCATGAAAAACAAAAATACCAAGAAGCATTTTTCATGGCCTGAAAATCTGAACACAGCTTTCAAAAATGCCAAAAGCGCTCTTTCCCAAGTCACTCTTTTAGCACACCCCAAACCCAACGGCGAATTCAGTATCGCCACGGACGCTTCAGACGTCGCAGTGGGAGCGGTGCTACAACAAAGAGATAAGCTATCTTGGCAGCCGCTGGCATTTTTCTCAAAAAAACTTACCACGACTGAAACCAAATATTCAGCTTTTGACCGGGAGCTTTTGGCCATCTATGTAGCAATCAAACACTTTAGATACTTTGTGGAAGGACGAAACGTTACAATTTTAACCGACCACAAACCTCTTACCTACGCTCTCACCACGAAAACCGAACGTAGCCCGAGACAAGCACGGCATCTGGATTTCATATCCCAGTTCACAGCCAACATTCAACACATTAGAGGGAAAGACAACATAGTTGCCGACACCCTCTCACGTATAGACCAGAACGAAATTTCAAGTACAGACATCAACAAAATAGATTTGGAAGTGATAAGTAAATTTCAAGAGAAAGACGAAGTATTACAGAAATTGCTAGGGGAGGAAAAGAAAGAGACCACAAACACGTGTTTAAAAGAGTTTAGTTTTCCTAATTTGAAAATTGTTTGTGAAACCTCCACACTGAGAAACAGGCCTTACATTCCAGAGGTACTACGACAAGAAGTTTTTCGGACCCTACACGGAATCTCCCATCCAGGCATTCGCGCAACTCGTAAACTTTTAGCCGAACGTTATTTCTGGCCCAACATGAACAGAGACGTTGGCAACTGGGCTAGATCGTGCCTAGCCTGCCAAAAGTCCAAAGTTCAGAGACACACCAAGTCAGCTCACGGAAGATTCGAGATCCCAACAGGGCGTTTCGATCATATTCACCTGGATTTGGTGGGCCCCTTGCCCCCATCTGAGGGATTCTCATACATTCTGACCGCAATCGACAGATTCACGCGGTGGCCAGAGGCCTATTTGTTGAAGGACATCTCCGCACGATCAGTCGCAAAAGCGTTTGTGGAAAACTTTATTTCACGTTTCGGCACGCCATTGAGAATCACAACCGACCAAGGCACTCAGTTTGAATCCAAGCTGTTTAGTGAACTATCCAACTTGCCCGGGATACATAAAATTCATACGACGCCTTACCACCCACAAGCAAACGGGATGGTAGAACGTTTTCACCGCCAACTCAAGGGCTCATTAAGAGCGAGATGCAACACTATCAACTGGAGTTCAGAACTTCCAATTGTACTTTTAGGCATTCGTTGCGCCATCAAAGAAGACTTGAATTGTTCTGCAGCAGAGATGGTTTATGGTCAAAGCCTCAGACTTCCTGGTGAGGTTTTTGTAAGCGACCAAACACAAGTTTCCTCCCCAGAAACGCTAATCGAAAAATTACGTTCGACAATGAGAAACCTCATCCCAAAAGATACGCGCCAAACCAGCTCAAACATATTCGTACCAAAACACTTGAGCGAATGCCAATATATTTTTCTCAGAATAGACAAGATCAGACCCGGCCTTACGCCACCATATGAAGGGCCTTACAGGGTCATACGACGAATGAGAAAACATTTCGTAATCGAAGTCAAGGGCAGGAACGTTTCGGTTTCCATTGACCGACTTAAACCTGCGCACGGTATTTTGTGCACCGACCGACAAACCACGACATAATCCAAATACTCCAATTTTTTTTGGTTATTTTCAATTTGAAAAATTCGACTGGGGAAGGGTGTGTAGCGGACGAAATCTGAAAAACATAGCATAAACATATCAAAATAAATGTAGCGCTGAAGAAAAGAACGCACGTGTTCAGAACACTTCCCAATTTCCTCAATCGATTTTAAGAACGCGACCAAGTTCATTCGTTTTCATTTTTTCATTATTTCTCGTGACAGAGGACAGGCAGGTTGTGCTGGGGTTATCGACACCTCCATCCTAAAATCATATAGTTGTAATAAGATTATCATAATAATAGTAGTGTAAAATAAATTTAATTCTGAAATACGAAAAGTTTAATTACGTTGTTTTACATTACAGGAAGTGCTCAGGGAATTGCATGATGGAGTGTCTGGAGGCCACTTGGGAATCAATAAAACGCTCGAAAAAGTGCGGGAACGCTTTTACTGGATTCATTCAAGGGAGGACGTTGAAACTTGGTGCAGGAAATGCGTTACATTTGCGGCCAGCAAAGGTCCTAGACTGAAAGTCCGAGGCAAAATGCATCAATACAATGTTGGAGCCCCTTTCGAAAGGATAGCAGTTGATATTGCGGGACCGTTTCCTGAAACAAACAATGGAAATCGTTACATCCCCGTTGTTATCGACTATTTCAGTAAGTGGCCTGAAGCATTTGCTATCCCAAATCAAGAAGCTAAAACCGTGGTGGAGCAAATCGTCAATAACTGGGTAAGCAGATTCGGTGTACCAATGGAACTGCATTCAGACCAAGGACGGAACTTCGAGTCGAAGATTTTCCAAGGAGTGTGCCAGTTACTCGGGATTCACAAGACAAGGACAACCCCGCTTCATCCACAATCAGATGGGATGGTGGAGCGCTTCAACAGGACACTGAATGAACACCTCTCTAAGGTCGTTGGCGAAGACCAGAGAGACTGGGATAAGCAGATTCCCATGTTTTTATTGGCTTATCGAGGAGCAGTGCATAACACCACAGGACATACTCCATCTGAAATCTTATTTGGTCGAACAGTCCGCCTACCTAGCGAGTTGATGTTTGGATATCCATGCGAAGAGCCCAAGAATGAGGAGGAATACGTTACAGACCTCAGGGATATCATCAGGGACGTGCATCGAGACACTAGGGATAAGATTAAGATAGCCAGTGACCGCATGAAAACGAGGTACGATACTAAAACGACAACTACAGGATTCCTGGAAGGAGATCTGGTATGGCTATACAACCCTCATCGAAGGAAAGGTTTATCGCCTAAGTTGCAACAAGACTGGGAAGGGCCCTATACAATCGTAAAGCGCATCAACGACGTTGTCTATCGCATCCAACGAGGAAGAGGCAAGCTGAAATTCGTTCATGTGGATCGTCTTCATCGTTATAATAGTGAAAATGTTAACGAGTTTGTTCGGGACGAACAAGTTTAAGAGGGGGATATTGTGGCGTGGAAGGTATCGTGTAACTTAAGTGGTGAAACAAGCCCTTAGTCACAGTTTGGTGAAACCAGGCCTTAGACAGTTTGGTGAAACCAGGCCTTAAAGTCACAAAACAAGTTCCACTCAAGTGTCACTTCCAATTGGAGACTGGAATCTGTCACCACTGAACCTTGTTCTAGAACCACTTAGAATTAGCTAGAAAGTTCTCGTCAGATGGCGGAGCGGGTATAAAAGGACAGCTTTTAGAAGAGGGCGAGACAGTTGATTTATAACAGTGATTGGTTAAAGTTCGAGATAGTAATAGTTTGTGAAGATAAATAAGTGAAAAGTAATAGAGTAAATAAAGTGATTGGTTTGAAATGTTGAAGAATTGTTTAAGTAATAGTGTTCTGGTACTTTATAAGTGAAATATTAGAATAGTCGATAAAAGTGTAATAAAAGTGAATTTTATTAGAGAAGTTAAACGGAATAGTGTTTTATCTTTACGAATCCCAGCCTGAATGTAACACTATGTTTCTTTCTAATATTTTTGAAATACCTTAATTTTTTAGAAATACGTTTGGTGCTGTCATACCCACAACTGGTGCCCGTAGGTCCATACTGGTTGCAGACTTTGGTTTTATAGCAACAACTTATTGCCATTGTGGTTGAACACGGATGAATATCTTCCAATAAGTCAATACATTTTACTGTATCACATGAATCACAAAAATCCCAAGTAACAATTTGACTTCGGTAAGGTTCAAATTGATAATTTCTGTAGGCAACCATTTCGATAGGGTCTCTATACGATTTGCTTACCGAAGTAGACCGATTTCGAAGCAATTGTTTCCAAAATAACTTCTGTACGTCCCTTGCGAAGCATACACGCAGGCTTTATAGAGGGATATGAAATTAATAGTACATTTACACCGCACCTAAATTCAACATTTCGGCTAAATTCAGCATTTCAGGCCAAATGTCCAGCATTTCGCCATATAAATTCCAACATTTCGAAATGTTGGATTTCAGCGAAATGTTGAATTTCGTCGCTGTGTTTGTAAGTTTGTCAAATCGAACAAACCTCTTTACAAATTCAGCACGTCAATAATTGACATTTCAACCCGCTGACAAAAAAAAAAAGTAGTTGTCAAAAAATAAATTTTTCAAAGGGAAGGTTTTTAATGATTTTTAAAGTGTAAACATGGAGCGAAAAGTCTACAAACAAAGAAGAAGGAAGTGGACAGACACGGACGAAGAATTTTTTATTGAGCTGTGGCAAGAAAAGATGACTGAGCTCCGTGGCAATCGGAAAAATAGCCACATATACAAGGAAATGTCTTGTAGATTTACTGAAAGGGGAGTGGATTTCTCCCCTGACGAAATCAAAACGAAGATAAGCAACTTAACTGGGAAATACAGGTACCTACATATATTATATTTATATAAAACATTTATTTATTTTCGCAAATTATAGAAAAGAAAAAAAGGCAATTGGGCCTTCAGGAGGATCCCCTTCGGAATGGCATCTTTATTCAAAAATACACGCAATCCTGGGGGAACAAAAGATGCACAACCTGGATGCAATTGTTGAGGACAGCATTCCCAAAGGTAATTACAGTTGTTTTAAATTGTAAATTGTTATTTACTATGCAAATTTTAAGGTGTCATAAGTCCGAGCTCTTCGCGGAGATACGTGTCGATTTCCGAATCCGAAGGAGGATTATCCGAAGCCGCATTCGTGCCATCATCATCCACTGCAATGAACCCCTCGGCTGCATCTAGCTCGCGTAAGCCAATAGCATCAACATCTTCGTCATTAGAATCCTCATTAACATCTATTTCAGCGTCAACGTCATCAACACCGAGGTTAAGAGCTGCAAAAAGACCAAGAAGTGAGCTTGAGAAACTAATCTTGCAGATGAAGACTTCAGATGAAACTATTTCAAATGAAATGAAACTAATGAAGGATAGGGAAAATGAGATGATTGCAATAGAGCGGAAGAGAAATGAATTGCTCGAAAAACATGTTGAATGTTCACAAGAAATGCTAAAAATATTAAAAAGATAAAACAGAAAGCATAAAAATTGTTCTTACTTATATATCTGCTAATGGCATTTCTAATACTTTCAGCTGATGTGCTGAAATCACTAATGTGAGATGTATGCATTGGTTGTTCTCTGCCTCGAGTTTCGTCTTGACTTTGTAACCAATGGTTGTTAAATTTGTCATTGTGCGCATTTAAAAAATTGTGTAAAACACAGCAGGACTTGATAATGAGATTGGCGTTATCTATATGGTTATCTAGTCCTTTTCCAATTCGCCTATATCTGCCTTTTAAATGCCCAAATGCATTTTCAACTACCCTTCGGCATTTGGACAAGGCGTAGTTGAAGTTTTTTTCTTCTTGCGTTGCAGTACTGTTATATGGATAAGGTTTCATCATTATATTGGAAAACCGAAATGCAGAGTCTCCAATGAGGACAACTGGAACATCAACACCGCATATGCATCTAGATAGTTCCCTTAAAATTGGTTTTTGATGTTCCAATTTTAGGCTAGAATTTTCAAATATTTGTGAATCATTGCATCGGCCCGGGCTTCCGACGTTTATGTAAAGAAATCTGTAACTGAATGATATATGTATAAGCAGAGATGCAGAGTATATATTACATGTAATAAACAAACCTACCGATAATCAACAACAGCCAACAATACGGAAGAATACCAACCCTTGTAGTTGTAGTAATCAACGGCATCTTCAGCACAAGGTCTAACTTCAATGTGACAACCATCTAAGAGCAATTATTTAATGCTTGGGAAACTTTGTACCTACCTACTTGATATTTGTTCTTACCTATAGCACCAATACACTGAGGGAATCCTAACTTTTCGAAGCCGGCTACATTTTCCTTTACACATTGTTGAGTAACTGGATAAGTATTCAAGTACTTTGGTTGTAAGGTTTGCCAGACTTCTTCGCAAAAGGTTTTCAATATTTGGCAAACTGTGGCCTTGCCAATGCCGAAGAGATTGGAAATACTTCGGTACTCCGCCGAAGATCCAAGTGTGTACAATGCAATAGCAATTCTTTTTTGCAATGGAATACACTTTCTAAAGTTAGTATCGTGTTTTGTCAGAGCTTGCAGCTCGTTGCACAGTATTTGAAAATTTGCACGAGACATACGAAAGTTTTCTTTAAAAAACTCATCATCTTTTTCGGGAACTTCCTGCTCCCAGAAAGTACTCCTACGTTTCTGAAAATAGTAATTATTATTTGTCTAAGCAAACCGCAAATATATATATAATATCTCCTCTTATTACTTACATGAGTCCAGACTTTTCTTGGTTGTCTATGAATAGCAATAATTGCTTTTGCAATTATAAGTCTTCTCTTCATAAGACGTGATATATTTGAAAGAAAATGCCGCCGTTTTCTCATTAGATGAAAGATTTGAGTGGACATAAGATTTATCGCGAAATCCATACTTCTATATTGAGCCAACAATATATTTAATGTGTCTGAATTGTCATTTAGATTCATGTTTAAAATAATATTGCTAAAAACAAGTTCTTTAGGTTCTACCACTTCTGACTTCGAAACAAAAAAAAAATCAGTAATCAATTCTGACACTAGCTGTCATTTGAAATGTTGAAAGTTTCAGTGGGAACGGCAAACTAGATTTCGAAATTTTTTTTCCGAAATGTTGAATTTAGGTGCGGTGTAAATGTACTATAAGTTTCGTTAAGATCTCTATAAGACCTCTGAAAATGAGTGAGGAGATGGTGGAAAGTGTATTGCTTCGGTAAAGCTTGTGATTGGAAGTAGAATTTTCGTTAGAGCTTCTCACAGAAGGCATTATAGAAGCAATGAAATGTCATGCAATTAACGACTTGCGATTGGAAGTCTTAACGAAATTCTGAAATGTATCAAGTAGTTGAGATTTACCACTGCTACATTATTATGACGAATTAGCCTAGGGGTAGTGTATTGGAGTACTACGCAGCAGGACTCATGTTCGATTCTCAGTGCGACCCGTTGAAAGTAAAATATAAATTATATTACGGGGAGTATTCACTTAACGAAAATTGCAAAGAGTCAATTATAGTAGATAGATAATGTATTATTAATACGAAAAACAAAATAAGATATTGGAAAAGTTGAAGAATAAAAAAAAAAATATTTTTCTTTTCATATTTTGTGCTTTTGTAAAGCTTCTAAAAGGTTTCTATAAGGTTTCTATAAAGTTTCTATAAGGCCTCTATAAGGTTTCGGTAGTGCCCTACCTGTATAAAGTGCGCCAAATTTGTTTCTTATAGGTCTTATGCAGTTAATATTGCGGGAGGGGAAATAGCTTCGATAGCGCCTTACCGAAGTAAAATTGTTACTTGGGATTGAAGGTTCCAATTTGTTTCTTTCAGCTGTTTTCTTGTCTAGTAAAATAAAAGTGCGATATAGTTGAATATTGGAGTAACTGCCACAAAAAAAAACTTTTGAGCTCAGTCACCCTGCATAAATTTCTCCAACTAAAATCTCCAACAAAATATTTCACCCTCTATTTCACAGCCACGGTTGCCACATTGGTCATTTGTGACCAAATCTGATCATACATTTTTCTCGTGGTCACATGGTCATTTATTATGCCATTTGGTAATTTTTTTACGAAATGAAAAAAATATTAATAATTAAAAAAATAATATGTGATCTGTGTACATGATTACGATGAATTGGTTGTTCCGTGTGTACAAATTTAAATTTTCCAGAGTAGATTGGAAGAACTACACAATATTTACGGGAAAGACACCGTTAACGTTGTGGATGTGTAGAGTATATTATTTGGTTTCTTCTTTTTTACACAAGCCAACATATTTTCGCAGTCAAGTTCTACGTTCCAACGCGCGCATTCGTCGGGAAATATCAAAGAATAAAAAAATAAACATTTATTTTCTATTGTTGGTGGCTATAATATTGAGATTTCTTTTTTTTACAATATTAGATATTTGTAAGTAAAATGTTTGAATATGTTTCCCAGTTATCCATGTGCTTTTCAATGTACAACGCGTTTTTTGATTTTTTTTTTTTAATATCCCTTAAAATAAAAAAAATAAAAAATTTATTTTTTTCTCCACTGAATCATAATGCATGCAGTAGAGGTAGAGGGTTAAATTATTTTGGTCATTTTTAGCTACAGTTGGTCATTTTTATTTCCAATTTTGGACACAAATTTTATTTTCAAGTGGCAACCGTGTTCACAGCACTTTTTGGAGAGGAGTGAAAATTTCACTTCACTCGATCAGCGTACCAGCCTTTAGTTAATTCCACAAAAAAAAAAAAACAAATCATTTCACTGAAATATTTAATTTCTTCGCTGTTCCTTGTGTCAGGAATTTTATTTCTGATGGCAGCACTACAATACAAATGTTATGTCGTTTTCGATTTGACAAAAAATCAATTTTTTTTTTGATCGAGATTGCTTTTCATGTTCTATTTGCCACAAAAATCAATTTTTTTTTTTTGATCTCAGATCACTTTTGAGAAATCTCAATTTTTCCTCAGATTTTTTAACACCAATGTTTATGACACACAGCGTCGGTTACGAATTGTTTATCGTTGGAACGATTGCTTTTTTAACTGAATTATTTATTTAACGCGTATGGGATCGAGTTTTTATATTAAATGATTTCGAAATGCAATACTATAAATGTGTGAAAATCAATTGAAATGGATTTCGAGTGCAAGTGCAAATATGTTTTTTTTGCCGCCAACTCAATACACACACATACCAATATAATTCAGATTTTATGTTCGATTTGCCAGCAGAAATCTGAAATCTCAGATCAAAATCTGAAAAGCCAAATCGAAAACGACATTAAATTTTCGCAAGCAAATAACGTCCTGGACAATACACGTGTGCGAAAAGAGTGGAGAACTGAACCAAGTAATCTACTGCAAGCTGCAACTACCCACTTTTCCGCCATCATTTCGCAGCAGCTGCGTATACCTACTGCAAAATGAAAAGGAGAGAGAAATTTGTCGTTCATGATTTCGTTGTTACTTTTGTATGGGATTTTTCGGTTCGGGTCATCTGCGTACTGAGCTCAAATGGACATTTTCGTTTCAATCAACGACAACGAAGAAAAATAAACAAATTCAAGAAAAATAAATATTTCCGCAGGTACATTTTTTGAGTTTTTTCGGTGTTAGAGTTTGTATAAAGTCGAAAAAAAAGCAGAAAACGATATCGTTTTGTTCAATCGTTTCAACGACAATCGTTTCATAAATTACGCGATGAGTGGCCTGGTTTTTATGCTGAGCTTCGAACCGTTAAAATTAAGCAAAGTTATGAGCAAGGTGGAGAAAAACATTCTTTTTCTATTTGCAACACTTTTGCTCTAAAGCTAAGTATCCTGCTCGCGCTAAATTTTAGCGTCCCAAGTCTGCACTCCGTTTCTACACAGCAAATATAAATGGTAGCTAAATTTTTAAATAAGATATAGATGGGACAAAAGACATAAGTTCATGACAGAATGTCGATAAACGTGATTCAAATTATACACGTTATTTTAAATTCAAACTTCAAAAGCATCGCAATATTTAAAACAATGCAATGCAATGTAGAAGACAAAACTTTCCAAAATCTATTTACCGTCGCGAAACAATTATTATTACCCGATAAACATTCGAGGCCAAATGCGATTCTCTATTCTGATATAAATAAATACCTCGATATCTCGCAAAACAAGATCTCTGCTTTGGATTTGCATTTCCTTTTGTTTCTCACGCAAATATTCTTTGCGTTTTCCTATAAATAAAACAGCAAACACAAAGCAAACTTTTTATTTCGTTTCTTCTGTCAACATTTATCTTCGAATCAATGTACCGGACATTTATTTCGTGGAGACTTTTCATCGGCCCATCTACATGAAGTTAAGAATTTAGCGTGCGAATAGGATACTGCTTTGTTAAACTGCCGCGCTATATTTTATCTTTGTAGACATTTTTGTATGGGAGATAAAATTTAGCGCGAGCAGGATACTTAGCTTAAAATTATATTTATTTATAACTGCGTGAATTTCCTTCAATTTATTCTCCAATGTATTATTCTCTCATTCAATAAAAATTTTCAAAAAGGCCGCACGTTTATAGGTACCGATAATGTAAACTCCACCTTACCCGCCCTACTCTACCGACGTGTATGAATATCTTTTGGGGGTCTGGTAGCACTATTTTGTAATTATTTTTAATTATAAAATGTGACATTTGCGGCTGTCACTAATGTTTGTAAACCATTTCGAGAATTAAAGTTTGTGCATAAAAACATTCGTCTCTAGAAACTAAAAGCATTAACAATTAAACTCAGTCGAGATGAAGATTGCTGTAGAAGGATGTGCACATGGCGAACTGGAAAAAATTTACGACACAATCGAAAGTATCGAAAAGGCGGAAAACATAAAAATTGATTTACTTCTATGTTGCGGCGATTTTCAATCCACGAGAAATCTACAAGATCTCCAGACTATGGCTGTGCCAAAAAAGTACATGGACATGTGTACTTTTTACAAGTAAGATGCTAAATGACTCAAAATATCTCAATATAAACTTAAAATTTCACATGTTATAGATACTACACCGGAGAGAAAATAGCACCAGTGCTAACCATATTCATCGGCGGCAACCACGAAGCATCAAACTACCTTCAAGAGCTGCCCTATGGTGGATGGGTTGCCCCGAATATATACTACATGGGCTATGCCGGAGTGGTCAAAGTAAATGGTATTCGAATTGCTGGCTTGTCGGGAATCTACAAAGGCCACGATTTCTTGCGTGGTCATCATGAGTTCTCGCCATATTCAGAGTCAACGAAGCGCAGCGTCTATCACGTACGCCAACTTGAGGTGTATAGGCTGAAGCAGTTGTCTGGCGCAATCAACATTTGTATGTCACATGACTGGCCGAAAGGAATCTACAATTATGGCAACAAACAGCAGCTCATTCGATTTAAGCCATATTTTAAGTGAGTTTTCAAGACTATAGTTATAGAGAAAGGGTGTAACAATAATTTCCCTTTCTTCCCAGAGACGAAATCGACAGCGAGACACTCGGCAGTCGTCCCTGTGAAGATCTTCTCAGAACGCTAAAGCCATCCTTGTGGTTCGCAGCCCATCTGCACTGCCAATTTGCGGCCCTTGTGCCCCATGAAGGCACTGATAGTGTGACAAAATTCCTCGCCCTAGACAAATGTCTACCGAAACGAAGATTTCTTCAAGTGCTCGACATTGATTCCACCGAACACACCGATGATGGCGAAGTAAAATTTGAATACGATCTCGAGTGGTTGACCATCCTGTTCCTAACGAACCACCTTATCAGCGTGAAGAACTCGCCAAACTATATGCCGGGACCGAATGGTACGGGACGATACAATTTCACACCCACCGACGAGGAGAAGGAACATATACACAAAAGGTTCGGCCACGACCTGAAAATTCCGGAGAATTTCAGCCGCACGGTGGAAGCGTACAACCCGTGCGATATCAACACGAATCCCCAACAGCCAAAGTCACAAATCAATCCACAGAACCAACTGTTCTGTGATATCATCGGAATCGATGACCCGCTGTCCTTGGCTATGCTCATAAGTGGCCACGAACTTAGCCATTCGAGTACCCTTGACAGCAGTGATCTGAATGACTCCAGCCAGTTCGGCGATATATCAGTCACAGACTTTAACTCATCCAATGACCTGGCTAGCCCACTCAAGCGGAAAAGTAACCTGTGCCTGCCCAAACCAGTTGCCGCTACGAGTCCCTCCAATCCCGATGAAGTCGAGATCAACGAAACGGGTGACACGATAGACGTTAGCGGCACAGAATCGATGGAGAGTGCTGTCCAATCCGTAGATGCGATCTTCAGTACAAATCAGCCGTTGAAGAAATTCAAGCGCAGGAACGAACAGATATACAAGCCCGAAGAGGAAGACGAACTCTAAGCAAGAAGTCTGTTAAACTCGAAGTTGGTTTCAATAAATTTTATTGTTATTTAGACTATACTTTGGATATGGTATCAACTGTTTTTTTGTTATTTCCTGCGCAGGTCAATTGAAGTACCTAGTTAGTTTTCAGTCACCTTGGACCATTTATTGGGTATGAATTTCCTTCTCTGTGCAGCTTTAAAAGTCCGATAGGTGGGCTGGCCAATGTACAAACGTCGCCAGGAATGCAACCACATGACCTTTTGAAACTGGATTATGGCTATCAAATATCAATTATTTGATACTTGATAACATCTATCGATTCAACGATATTTTGGTATGATGAGTATCAATTGATAGTTTTTACCACATTGTGAATGCTAATCAAAATATCATTGAGAATGGGTTCTGTTTTGAAGTTTGACGTTTCTAATTTGTATGACATAAAAAAACCAAACCAAACTACTTCATCATAATCCATTTAAAATCAAAAACTACACATTGCATTTCGGTCTAAAGTCGTTTTTTTAACAATAAAAACAAGGAACTAAATTTTATTATTTGGTGTTAAAAGAAATGTTTAACCGCCGGAATATTTGATACGTTTCAACAAGAAATTTGTTGTTTGATAGAATATTTGATGAATATCAATTTTTTTGACAATCGTAATACCAAGTTTATCGATAAAACTATTCACAATAGATCTTATATCCAACAATATTCACAACTCATCAAAAATGTTGATAGGTTGATAACCATAATACCGATTCATTCATTTTGTTGATACGTATCAATTATTATCAAATATCGTGTTGATATTTGATAGTCATAATTTTTACAAAATGGTACTCGGATCAATAAGAAAATGAAGCCCGACGCCAATGTTACCAAATTTATCACAATAAACCAGCCATCTTTTTACTTGGGCTTTATGGTGTTTGACGCATATTTGGTCTAGTCCTTTGACTTGTTTTACCTTGAAACTAATTGGTAATTGAAACTAATAAGTTCATAATAGATAAACAAATTTGGTGTATCAGGTACTAAAAATAATCTTTTTATTCTTGAAACGAATGCAAATGATTTGTAATTTTATGCCGTCTGATAAGAAGCTTTCTGAGGAGAGTTTCATAACTGGAGGTGTGGTATGGTTAAAAAAAAACCTTTAGTAGTAATTCGCGGAAGGATTCTGGACAAGGTCATAAATGTACTGTCACGTATAATTTGAACGCTCTAAATAGGTCAGCCGTGGATACGTCCGCGAAGCTTATTCAACCAAAAGCAAAGATTCTCTGAAAGCAAAGCATGCGCTGGTAAGCTGTTACACTGAGTGAGCATGAGCACTGAGCTAAAAGATTTTTCTGTCAATAATCTCCTTACGTTAAAAGCGAAATTGATTTTATGATTGACAACGGCAAGTTCGGGGTAGTGAGGCAGTTGATTTACCTACCTCAACAACGAGTAACACCGTCATCCAGACCCCGCAAGGAATTTCCCTACTACTTGGCCAAAACATTGGTCATTGACCGAATGATTTGATCTAAATCACTTTTCATGTTCCATTGGGACCAAAACTCAATTTTTTTTCCATTCAGAGCACTTTTTGCAGTGTAACGATGCATATCGTTACACAATATATTTTAAATATTCCTTCCCCGCATCGATCCTCCATCCATTGCCATATAACGTATGGCCAATGATGTACTACAGTCAGTCGACTGTTCCGCCCCCCACACTGACGTACACAAGATTCCCCCGCATCGACCCACCATCCGTTGTCATTAACATATGATTATGGCTTGTGTACAATAACAATAATAAAAATCAAGTATGACGTAACAGCCGAAAATTACATTCGTGAATATAATTCACACCGGCTTACTGATTGAAATCACATAAGACCTCCAGTAGAATCACCAAACAATCGAGCAAGATCACACAGTAGAGAAGTACCAATCTGGTGTACAGCTGATATTGTTCCTCAAGTGGTTGTATAACTACTTGAAAGTTTTTGTGCTGACCTGCCCGTGGGTGGTTAGCAAATTGCCGAGTCCGCCGAAAGGAAGACTTAGAGTTTTGCCGGGACTGTCGAAAGACGGACCTAGAGTTTGCCGGGACTGTCGAAAGACGGACCTAGAGTTTTGCCGGGACTGTCGAAAGACGGACCTAGAGTTCGCCGGGACTGCCGTAAGGCGGACCTAGAGCTTGCCGGGACTGCCGCAAGGCGGACCTAGAGTTTGCCAGGACTGCCGCAAGGCGGACCTAGAGTTTGCCAGGACTGTCGAAAGACGGACCTAGAGTTTGCCGGGACTGTCGAAAGACGGACCTAGAGTTTGCCGGGACTGCCGTAAGGCGGACCTAGAGCTTGCCGGGACTGCCGCGAGGCGGACCTAGAGTTTGCCGGGACTGTCGAAAGACGGACCTAGAGCTTGCCGGGACTGCCGCAAGGCGGACCTAGAGTTTGCCGGGACTGTCGAAAGACGGGCCTAGAGTTTGCCGGGACTGTCGAAAGATGGACCTAGAGTTTGCGGGGACTGCCGTAAGGCGGACCTAGAGCTTGCCGGGACTGCCACAAGGCAGACCTAGAGCTTTCCGGGGCTGTCGCAAGACGGACCCTCCGTAGACCGAGCCGTTTAGAAGCAGCTTAAAGCCGTAATCGTTGCCGTTTAGAAGCAGCTTAAAAGCCGTCACCGTTGCCGTAGAAGCAGTAGTTGTTGATTGTAATTATAATAAGACGTTGAATTTGTAAAACTAATAATTTAAGTATACAATTGATGAAAGTGTAAAATAAAGTCGAAATTATCGAAGATTGTAAAATTAAACTTAATTAAGTTAAAACTTTGAATTATATAACTTATAAATAAAACCTGAAATTGTAATTTAGAGCCTAAGACATAAAAATAAGGTAATAAAAGGAACCTTCTCGAACTAAAGTTTGTGTTTCTTTAGTAAGAACCTTGGCGATCCGGCGAGCGAACCTCAGCCCAGACAAAAAGCACATCACAGCAGATCTCGATATTTTTTCATATCTACACACACTCTCACAATAGGTTTGTTTGACGTGGGCCCTAGTGCGCACTAGTTCGTTTATTTGAATATCGTAATAAAGATAAATACAATAAATTTGATATTCAAAGGGGAATTGTTTGAAAACAACAACGTTTATGGACTAAAACCTTATTTTAAAGATAAATGGAATGAAAAAAATTTGGAATCAAAGCTGATTACATTTTTTAGTGCATCGCATATATTGCAAACAGTTTTATCAACTTGTTTGCATTATGGCAAGCACAAGATCAGAATTGAGTTCACTCATTTTTAACAATAAACAGAACAAAGTGTTATCATCTTCGTACTTCGTTCACCAAAACATAAGTATTTTTCAAATTCAAAAACTGCCAGACTTCAGGGCAGCATATTTTGCGTTCGATATGATAGCCGAATTTTCAGGGTTGTGCAGGTTTTTGGGTAGGCGGGAAAATCAGCTGACACTTCTCAGTGGGCACTAGTGGGCACTAGTGCTAGCCACGTCAAACAAACCTAATGTGGTATTCGTTTGGGCTTCGTCAGATTTGCCCTCAAATTTCAGATTTCGTGTGCCTAATCGAACATAAAAACGTCACTTGCTCTTTTTTGTGTTGATATTTGTGTGATTTGAATATGTGTAGTCTTCGACACTTTTCTAAGCGATTTCCATTCACTGGTTAAATTTTGTATTAAAACATTAGAAATATCTGTCCCGATTGATTTCTAAATATTTATACATAAACAATTTACAAAAATAGATTCACCCGATGCAATGCATTTCTTTGCTAGAGAAAAAAATCACTGAAAATGTAAACAAACTCCATCAGTTGTCAAACTCAAACGCACTTGTATTGGTAAATCTGAGAAAATATCTAGATTCGCAAAAGTGCTCTTAAATCTGAAAAAGATTGCTTTTTCCTGTACCAAACGAACATAAAAATTGATCTGAGAGCAAAAAAAGTGCTCTGAGAGCGCCCAATCGAATACCACATAATCCATTTACAAAAGCAGTGCCTTGATTTTGTGCGGTTTTTTCCGCAATGGCGGTGTCGGAAAGGGTTCACGTATGGGCGGATTCTATAAATGTGGGAGTGATGTCGCGAACTGACATTTTCCAATATTTCCTGTTCTTATATCGCTTTGTTCCTGAATATTCCAGGCGAGCTTTCCCACACGCAACCTTTTTCGGTAGCGAGAAGGATGTCGGATGAGAAGAAATGACAACAGCGTGACCGTTGTGCGACAATTTGGTACCTTTTTCGAGGACACTAATACAATTTGTTGTTAATTTGTTCCTTTTTATTATTTGGAAAATTCACATTTTAGGACTATTCGCATGAGAGCCAATGGCGAACGAACTACAAACAAGCGAATTTTTTTACACTTCAATCATTGTTCAATGTTAACTTCGATAGAATGTTTTCATTGGTGGGTTTGTGGATCCGCGAATGTTTTATGTGGATTGTGAATACAGTGGGACAGTTCGCTGCAAGAATTTTCAATTGCTGTAATAATTGTAAATCGAGCTATTTAAATCGATTGAGAGTCCGATTTTTTTTTTAGATTAGACTTAAGATTAATTTAATATAAGGCTTTGGTGGTAAATAGTATACAAATCAATTTTCAATTTATAAGTACAATTAAATTCATTTGTTCGCAATTCACGCTCATGTGAATAGTAGGTACTTAAAAAAGTTTTCAAAAACTGTGATTCCAAAATGAATATGTTTAAAAAAATAACGCGTAAATATTGTAAAGCCGGCTAATACTTGTTAAATATTGGGAGAAAATACTGAATTTATGAAACAGCGTCAGAAAAAGGCACACAAAACTAAATTGAAAGAGATCTTAAAAGTAGATATAAAAATGAGTTGATATAATTTATAAACAAAATTCAATTAATTTTTTATATACCTACTTATAAATAAAAATCAAAGCTAAAAGGTTTTCATTTTAAAATTTGTCATTTAAAAACGAATTGCATCTTAAGTATACTGTCTAGCTTACCCGCAGAACAACCTTAAAGACATCTAATTCTAATGTTATTTGGTTGTTTTGGCTTTATTTATAAAAGAAACGTTGTGAGAGAGTGATCTTTTTACAGTCTATATTGTATTGTGAAACTAAAACCAAAATTTATAACCTTTCTCTAACAATCCGGGAGATCGTTGCGAAATTGTGAAAAGCAACAAAAAAAAGAGGGGTGAAAGAAAAAAGTGTCATTTCTAAAGCTACTCTGCAATTTAAGAATTTTCGCACAATATTTAACAATTGTTGGCTCTCCTAACACTATAATCGTGTTCTGATAGACAGCACCGTTATATTTTTTAGAAATTCATTTGGAAATCACAGCGTTTCTAAAATTCCCAAAGTGAATTTACATACTAAAAAAAGGGAAAAAGTAGCAACAAATAGTATGAGGGTCCTCGAAAAAGTGCCAAATTATTGCACTACGGTCACGTTGGTCACAGCGCGCGGCTCACTCACACACTCAAATCCGATTCGGAACGTTCCCTAGCGACATCGCCTCAAAAACCGCACAAAATCAAGGCACTGTTCTTTTCTTACATCGCTTTTTTCCTGAATATTCCAGGCGAGCTTTCCCACACGCAACCTTTTTAGCAAAGATAATGGAATACAGAGATATATAACTTTCCAGTGGAAGGGCGGCTGTCTACAAGCTGTTTTCCATAAAAATTCATGAAGTCACACACACATGCTCATTTATATTATAGCATATGTGAGTTCATGAATTGGACTTTAGTACAAGAATTCAGTATTCTCTACTGTACATTTCACTTTTTTTCTTAGTTTAATTAAAACCTTCACAAAAACCAAACAAATTCAATACGAAACACAAAACAATTAAACACCGCGATGCTCGTAAAAACAAGATGATTCGCGGTCGGCCATTAGCAACATGCTATTTTGTTGGTCACACGTATTCACAGACGGGGGTTGAAATTACAAAATCAACAATGTAAACAAATGGATTTTGGGGGGATAGACGTACGAAAGATAACCATCTCTTTTATTCATTCATCTCTGCTTTTTAGGTAGCGAGACGGATGTCGGATGAGAACAAATGACAACAGCGTGACCGTTGTGCGACAATTTGGTACCTTTTTCGAGGACACTAATACAATTTGTTATTCCTTTTTATTATTTTGAAAATTCACATTTTAGGACTATTCGCGTGAGAGCCAATGGCGAACGAACTGCGAACAAGCGAATATTTTTGACGCTTCAATCACTTCAATCATTGTTCAATGTTAACTTCGATAGAATTTTTTCATTCGTGGATTTGAGGATCCCGATCCGCGAATGTTTTATGTGGATTGTGAATAAAGTGGGACAGTTCGCTGCAAGAATTTTCAATTGCTGTAATAATTGTAAATTGAGCTAGTATAAAAATCAATTTTCAATTCATAAATACAATTAAATTCATTTGTTCGTATCTAGCGCTCATGTGAATAGTACTTAAATTTTTTTTCAAAAACTGTGATTTCAAAATGAATATGTTTTAAATATAACGCGGTTCCCCATCATAGCGTAAAGCCGGCTAATACTTGCTAAATATTGGGAGAAAATACTAAATTTACGTAGTATCATCAGAAAAAGGCACCTTTTTCTTTCATCGCCCCTTTTTTAGGGGCTTTTTAAAACTAAATTGAACGCGATCTTAAAAGTAGATATAAAAATGAGTTGATAGGTATAATGTATGAACAATATTCAATTAATTTTTATATATTTATAAATAAAAATCAAAGCTAAAAGGTTTTAATTTCAAAATTTATTTGAAAACGTCCATCTACTGTTTCATAGAAGTAGCGTCTAGTTTCTAGCTCACAAGCGGAACAATCTAAACGACATCGAATTGTAAAGTTATTTGGTTCAATTTATAAAAGAAAAGTTGCGTGGGAATGATCTACGAGTATTTACAGTCTATATTGCATTGTAAAACTAAAACTAAAATTTATAACCTTTCTCTAACAAAAATTCTGCAAAATTCTGAAAAGTAGCAAAAAAAACAAGAAATTTAAGAATTTTCGTACAATATTTAACAATTTTTAGCTCTCGTATCGTAACACTATAATCGTGTTCTGATAAACAGCAGCGTTATATTTGACTGAAATTCATTTGAAAATCGGTGTTTCTAAAAATTGCAAAGTTCCTTTTCAAACTAAAAAAAGGGATACAGTAGCAACAAATTGTATCAGGATCCTCGAAAAAAGTGCCAAATTATTGCACAACGGCCAAGTTGGTCACAGCGCGCGGCTCACTCCCACATTCAAATCCGATTCGGACCGTTCCCTAGCGACATCGTCGCACAAAATCAAGGCACTGAAAAAGATTTCTGGTGGTCCCAATGGAAAACGACATTAGATGTCCTTTCCTGCTGACTGACAGGACAGCATTATTTATACTTGATTTGATGATGCTTAAACAAAATCACATTATAGAAGAATGTTATGGTTAACACGTGTTGGGGTGCCACAGGCTTCCATTATGGGACCCACAATATTTTCAATTCAAATCACGGGCCCTAGAATCGACCCTTGGAACAGCCGATACTTTACTAGCAAAGTCCTAGCTTCGCGTTCAACCACTTCAACTTTTTACTGCTCCCTCGTGTAGGTAGGAGAAACTCATCGAAGAAAATTAATTTTTTGTCTCAGTCTGGAGCAAAGAATGGCCTGATTCACGTGGTACGGGGCATTTGAACAGTCTTTAAAGTTTACGTAGTGGATTTTAACTTCAGAGATATTATGTCAAGGGGTTTTCAAAAAGATGAAATATTTGGCAAAACACTAACTAGCTTCTAACTAGACTAACTTCTTACATGGTTTTTCACCCTTTAAGGCGAATGGAATGGGCCTAGTCCGAGTGGCTCTTCCAAGACAACGGTACTTATTTACTCTTACTGTGTTCCATATGTAACCGGAAAGAACGTGAGGATGTGTTTAACTTCGTAGCAGTATGCCCCATTTTAACAGAAATTCGTTTAAATATTTTTGGAGTACGTAGGTACCTACACTTGAGCTGAATGAAACGATAAGCATATTCAACGGCGACAGAGGTTGGGACGCATTATATAGATATACAAGATACAACTATTGCCCTACGTTATCGAAATTGTATGCTGAAAGTTTTTAAATTATTTTGTTAAATTAGGTACAAAAAATAGGTATAAATTTTGTTACAAATATTTAAAATGTCAGTCTGGTAGACGGCCTTCGGCCAAACCACTAAAGACTAGGATATTATATTTTTCTGTTTGAGTTTATATATTTTATGAAATAAAAAAATAGTCTAAAAAGAAAATAATAGTCTACTCTCGAAAATTTATTCTCGGAAATATAAAGGTATACGCTCCTAAGTTTGTGTTTTTTATTTTTATTTTAGAGGATCGAAGCTGGCCAACACCGACTACAAACTAAGCCAATGGGGTTATGTATTTAAATGGGTCCGTAACAGAATTCTTCAGATTTTTTTCCAGATTCCTTTTGCATTCCCTCCACTGCCAAGGCTGATGGTTTTGAAAAAAAATGCTTACAAAATTGTAGGTATGTTACATGAAGTTCGCAGCAACATCTTCTTGGCATGCCCTTGGCTGTTTGCATACAGCGATAATTTATTTCGAATTTTACGCCACAATCAATATTTTCTGCCAGAGGCGAACAAGCACCAAATTTGCCAAGCACACTTTGTACATCTCATTTAAAGTTCGTTGTCATAGACCCTAAAATCGTCTTTCTCTATTCCAGCTTTGCCATTAATGATGCCAGAGTTCTTATTCTGGATAACGACAAGCGCCCGGGATCGTAGAGGGTAGAGCAGTGCAGAAAGGAAGATATTGATCCAGCCACTGAATTGATAATAAAATGAGTTTCTTAAAGCGTCCTAAGGAATATAGAGAGGTTTTCATTTGTTTTTATCATATCCACCCCAAAATGCCACACCCGGACCTGAACCAGTCCCAACTCAACTTGACCGCCCAGTAATCGCTGTTTTTCGAAAGTCCTTATTCCAATGAACAGCTAGTACCATACTATTGAAATTTCACCCATCTACCCTCGTAGGTCGAAACTAATTGAATCAATAATACCACCCCTGGTCTGGTAGTCAGGGACAGCCAAGTGTTGTTGGATTTCCTCGTTATCGTTAGCACACATCCCATGGTATTAAGGGTAACTTGCTCAAGGTGGTGGTGGTGGAAAATGCGTGAATTGTAGATATTCCCACTTTGATCTCGGCACACCAGGCGGTCAGATGTTTAGATGGCAAACAACTGCGACTCATAGAGATTATTGCCTTTGCCATAGTCAAGGGTAGTGCGCCATTCTAATAACTGCACCCGTTGCAGTTGCACCCACAAGTAGACTGTAAGGAGAAATCTTTACATATAATAAAACTGTAGCCGTTTTCATATGTTCGCGGTTGGCGTGAAAACTACTGCACAGATTTCGATGAAACTTTTTTTGAAATGTTAGTTAAGATTCTGAGAAGGACATAGGTTATTTCTTTCATTGTCATGCCTGTTTTTGGGAGCGTTTTTGACCAAAATGTGTTTCTTTTTTCTAACTTTACTGCCTTTAACTCACCATTACTCAAACAATTCTTAATCAATGCAAACAAAATAAAATCCTTAGGAGAGCCAACACTTTCACAGTTATTTCAAGCCATCAATCAGCTTTCTATGTTCTCTAGAAGCTGAGCTACAACCTAAAATCTAACATGAAAAAAATAAATTTATTTTCTCAAATCGAACATTATCAGCAGCCGCGGTTCTTGATCGTTGTTCTGCTTTGGGGTGGCGCACATCGCACAAGCACGTTCATATGAAAAAAAAAACTGCTTGGTGTTTTCTCCGAATTAAGTGAAACGAAAGAGAAGTATACGACGTGAATGTGTATGTAATCAACAGCGGCAATGTGTTTATGAGGAAATGCGAAGGTGGCTGATGAAGTGCGCTAATGGACGTACATATGGTGGTGTATATAGAAACTGAGTTCAAGGTTTTTGTTTTAACGGTTGTTACGATACCTACAGTAAATAATTGAAGAATTCAAGAAGTAAAGACGATATAACGGGTGATTTTTTAGCTGGTTTGGTTTTGGCAACACTGGTTTTGACAGCTGACGTGTGTTTATAGTACCTTGTGTCACTGTCAAACAGCTTCAGTTTGGTTTGCAATTTAACCATGGATCGTCTTACAAATGAACAACGCTTGCAAATTATTGAATTTTACTATCAAAATTCGTGCTCGGTTCGAAATGTTCATTTTCGCTTTTTTATCGAAAAATTGTGTTCAGCGATGAGGCTCATTTTTGGTTGAATGGGTACGTGAATAAGCAAAATTGCCGCATTTGGAGTGAAGATCAGCCAGAAGCATTGCAACAGCTACCAATGCATCCCGAAAAAGCCACTGTTTGGTGCGGTTTATGGGCCGGCGGCATTATTGGGCCATATTTCTTCAAAGATGATGCGAATCGCAGCGTTACTGTCAATGGTGAACGCTACCGAGCGATGATAACAAACTTTTTTTTGCCCGAAATGGAAGTTCTTGACTTGCATGATATGTGGTTTCAACAAGACGGTGCCACATGCCACACAGCACGCGAAACAATGGCGCAATTGCGAGGCGAGTTTGGTGAACAGTTAATTTCACGTTTCGGGCCGTTCAATTGGCCGCCTAGATCGTGCGATTTGACACCATTAGATTATTTTTTGTGGGGGTATGTCAAGGCTAATGTGTATAGGGACAAGCCCGCTTCGACTCAGCGGATGGGCTACCTGAGACGCAGCCGCGGTCAACATTTGCATGAAATTATCATTAAACATTAAATTGCAAGGTTCAAACTATCGATTCAAATAAATATTTCATTCATTTTTTCGAATTTTTTGTGTTTTTTTTTAAAAAAAAGTTCTAAACCTCTTAAAAAATCACCCCTTATATGAATAATGTTGTTTGATTTATTGTTGGTGTGGACTGTGGATACAAATTTCCATTAAGGCTTTTGTTTTAGTGGCTGTTTTGATATTACCTACGTTGATACCTACAGTTAGGAAGTGGAACTTTAGTACTTACACTGTTGAATTTAATTTTCTTAAATTAGTGTTTTAGGTACCTAAATAGATTTGTTTGATTTATTGTTTCATATTGAGAATAGGCCTGTTTTTTGAGCTTCGATCACAGCAAAGCAAAGTAAAGAGGGATTTTCAGCACGCAATTACAACAACTATTGCGAGTCTCGAAGTGTCAAGTATAGCGTAGAAGCTCAAAAAAACACGGCTAATGTTCACCGCTTTGTTTTAGCTAGAGTGTTGATTTTAAACAAATATGCCGTCGAGAAAACGGTCAAATCTTTTTTGAAGCTCAACAAGATCTAGAAATATGAGACGAGTTAGATCACAGAAAACGGATGAAAAATATCAGACCACAAAGAAACAGATAGGTATGCTTCGTGGGTAAATTAAATCAGAAGTGGATTTTATTACACAAAAGCAATTAATTATGCCTAATTTGCTGGTATCGGTGGTATGACTCAGGCCTGTGACGTTGTGCACCCCGGATGTAGACCTCACCAACGACTGTTTCTCGCACGGTCAATTATACGTGTCTCTTTCCCGAGCCTGCGAAAGTAAAAATGCATACGTGTACCTATGCTCCAGGCAACAGAACCTCAAATATTGTATTTCAAGAAGCTTTGTAAAAAAAATGATCATAAAAAATATAAGTACCTATGTACCTCATGTATTGAAACTTAACTATTAATATCTCTTTTATTGGAAGTTACACAGTCTCACGCTGCGTACGAAGTTGCGGGCACAGCTAGTTTATCTATAAAATGGGTTGGTCGGTAATGAGGGGCTTTGATGTAGCAATTCCTTCTCTCGTGTATTGCTTCCATCGCTCACATGTACTGTTACTTGTCAATTTTGGAGTGGGGGTTTTATTGAAATGCTATGAGTAATTTTGGGAAGCTATGAGTTGAGATGGTGTAGACTTTTACGCGATACAAATTAAGAAAGTTCCGGCTTCATTTTGAAAAATGAAAAGCGGCAAGGCAGTTCAACAGGAGATGCTTGAAATAAATTTTGACATGCCAACGGCATTATGAGGTAAACATTTGTCCTAAATTTGTCACAACTTGTCTCACAAAAGTAACGCACGAATTTTTGTGACTTCAGAATGTCAAAATTTGCCATGAAAAATTACACTTGTAATCAAAGCTTTGTTAATTAAATTTAATATATTAATTTGGCTCTTCCACAAATAAAATTGGATTGTGGGAGGAAGTTCCCCAATCCGAGTGCTTTGTATGTAAATGCTTCCGTAGAATCTTTCCTGTTCATCAAACCATTTTTCGCTGTATTGCTTTGCACTCATAAATTAATAAACCAAGCTTAGATAGCTTTTAAATTGCTCATTTCCACCCACGCTGCTTGTAAACGTTTACAAAGAAAACGCCCGATCCTTTCGCTCGTTTATAGTTGAACTCATCTGAAAGTCTTACTATAGGTCTCTCGGTGCTTAATGGCACACCCTCATACCCCCATCCATGAAAAGGGAATGCACTCGACCGTTTGTTGCTAAATCCGCCCTTTCAGCATCTCCGCATTGAATACACTAGCAGCTAGTAATTACCATGTCCAGCATAGGAGTTTCATGCGTCAACCCTCTGGCGACGAAACCTACCAGCCCTGGATAGTCACTGGCAGGAAGTGTATATTTAATTTTCCCCATTGGTACATGTGCTATTAAGGGTTGCCTTGTTTGTTACTTGCTCAAAGTGCTGCCAATTGGAAAATGCGGGAATCATAGATATTCCCACTCCCATTTGAGCGTACCAGGCGGTCAGAACATTAGACAGTGAATTTTAATTACGAGATGCGAGAACGCATGATTTCACTTTTCCGTTGACAGATGTTTCCACTGACCCCTCAGTGTAAATGGAAGTGGGTTGGCCTTGGTCGTTGGAATTTTGGTGGAGTGCAAGTCGCATACCACATTTTCTATCGGCTGTTTAACTATGCAGGGGAAGTTTCTTCTTGGGAAGCATTCCATTGGTAGAATCCGCATAAATTTTAAATTACCAAATGCCACAGGCTACTTATCTGCTTGGTGGGAGAAAATGTTGGCTCGACAGTGATAATATGTGTGGTTTCTTCTTTCAGGTTCAAACCTCAAACGAACGATGCACTTGGCAACGACTGGGAGAGGATACTGAAAAAGGTGTTAAAAAACAAGAAATACCTAACTTTCGAAGCCACAAATATTCACCAAAGTGCGGAGAGTTCTGCTTCTGCTACCATATTAAGATAAGACATGTGTCAATTTTAACTACTGATTGCTGTACAGTCGTATACTAGGCGTTTTTCTTTTTTAGTTCAGAGCTGAGCACTGGATAGAGTTCGAGCATTATGAGCGCGCTCTGAACCATGCGTGCTCAGAGCGTTCAGAGGATGTTTTGTTTTTCCTGTTTTTTTTTTTGTCTTTCAAATGTGACTGGAAGTGTGCATGTGTACTCAGCTTTTTACTCAGGATGCTCAGTCAATTTATTCTGAGCTCATATAGCGCGCTCTGATCATGCTCTGAGCGAAAAAAGAAACACGAACTTTTTGTATAACAGTTCAGGTTGTGCTCTGAACTAAAAATGAAAAACGCCTAATGATTACTAGTATCGCGGAATAAATTTCCGTAACCTTCCATTTGCTGTGCCGAAAAGGTAAAACATCCTATGTCAATTTTGTACACTTTTCAGGAGAGCTCCTAAATTCTAAAGGATGCACTACAGTATATGGCACAAACTATTTTGAAACAGTCATAACTTCCTTACTATTTGTAATTTGTTCACCTGGTTTGGCTTAAAAAATAGAGTAAGGAAAACAGTATTCAAAAAACGTTAAAAACGTATTGGGTACCCAGATTTGTGACGTCTATTATCTGTTATGATTATGAGTTCCCATAATTGAATTTACGAATCGCATGAATCGCATATATGTTTGCGTTTGCCACGCGCGTTCTTTAGGAAAGACATTTTATTGAAATGCGGCGGCCCTCCTTTATTTGAAACCGCCCAGTTTTCATTTTATATTTCATGGGATTGCTTACTACACATGGATCTCACTTGCCGTAGCCACTATAATAGCGGCGAAGCCTTCGCAACAATTTTCATACCCTATCAGGGAAGGTAAAAATTTGCATTTCCTGTATTGGTGTTTGGTGCGTCTATTGATTTCGGGGGCTGCCAATAGAAGAAACTTGGCTAAAAATAAATTTACAGGTAATCCCACTTTCATTTTTCAGTAACAGGCGAACAGGAAAAACAGGATGTTCAACGACAAAGGAGGTGTCTGCTGTGTTCTCGTGATTCAAATGGTAATGCTCATGCCTAGTGTGATGTCACAGTATATTGGTTTGCCTCTATTCCTTTGGCTGAATTCTCTGGGTAGAGGAAAGCTGTTCATTATTATGACACATCATACCTATAGGTATCACATAAAAATCCGCACTGACCTTCAGATATTATGTGGCTACAGTGTGTAGGAAACTGTTTTGCGATTTTAAGTCGGCTATAATTGTAGAGAAAAGGTTTTTGGAAACTAGTTCTTATTACATCAAATAAAATCTTACAAGCTTATATTTCTGGATTCTTTTTGAGGTCAATTTGGTAATATGGTCTACACTCTACATTAAAACTTTTTGTGATGACAAACCAGTTCAATTAATTGCCTCGTTTTACTAGGAGATAAGGAGGTAGCTAATTTGGGTAGAGATCTTTCCCAGTTGGAAGAAGTCACATGAACGGTCAATCAATGCTAGACAAAGCGCAATCTCTTTAGGTACATGGATAACTGGTCATTAGACTATTTTATTCAGACAGTATAAACAGCCGCCCGTCTGGCTTCGGCACGGAGGTGGGAATGATAGGGTAAAGTCGGGTATTATGGCACCAGGGGGCAAATGGCACCCTTTCAATTTCTCCCACAAAACGACTTCTTTTCCAAAAAAGAGACAGCAAAATATCATTCATTCATACTGAAGCAGTCGACGCCGACGGGTGCAGAGTGCAGTACACATCACAGTAGCTCAGCAGTTTTTTTATGACACGGTGACAAAAAATTTAAAGAGTGCATTTAAGAGAAAAAGTTTTTTTTTGTGGTTTAGTCAAGTAAGGCCCATTTTATTCACTCGAAGTTGAACACAACTTGGGGATTTTTATATGGAAAACTGCCAAGTTGTGTTCAACTTCGAGTGAATAAAATGGGCCTAAGTGTCGAGTTGTGTTCAACTTCGGGTGAATAAAATGGGCCTAAGAGAGGTGAATCGATATAAAATTGTTTTTGTTTACTGTGCTTAGTGTGCTTTCGTGTTTCACCGTGTTTTTTCCAATATCAGTGGTGCCCTTCAATAGGGGGAAATGGCACCCGAGAATGTGAGGATATATGGCACCGGTGCCATTTCACCCTTTGAAGAAAACATTTGTGTAGGGTGTGGGGAAGAATATAGGTACTTTGGCAACGACGCCAGATGACTGGATTAAGTGTATAATGTGCCATTTTTGGTCACATGACTCTTGCTCATCGTACACTAACACATGTAATAAGTGTGGCAATAGTAATCAAAAAAAAAAGTATAATAATAGTAATAATAATTTTTGGCGCAACAGGTCCGTAGGGACCCTAGGCCTAGCTTCTCGCAACCATTCGTTTTGTGTGAGTTTTCATTTTTGGAACAAATGGAAGGGATCTACAATTTTATGCCGACTCCAAACGGCTAATTGAGAAGCTCTTTCATGACAGTTATACTCTCGGATGTTTGTCAGACGTTCGCGAGAGGTGGCGCAGTGAAAAAACCCTGAGTTGGAAATTGGGTTTTTGCGGGATTCGAACCTTGACCCCTCGCTTAGTAGTCCAACACACTAACCACTAAGCCACTGCGCCCACCAAAAAAAAAAAGAAAAAAAGTAGGGTGCCATAAACCCCCTCGTATGGCGCCATATTATACCCTAAATTTTTTTTGTTTATCCTTTTTTAGGTTTTTTTTTTGTTGCAAAAAAAAAAATGTTTTTTTGAGTCTGAAATGCTTTTACGTTTATATTTAATGATTTCAAATGAATTGAAAAATAAAGTTATTTTTGTTTAAAATAAAAATCTTGTTTATTTTCTGAGTTAAAAACAAAAACAAAAAGGGGTGCCATATTTCCCGACTTTACCCTATTAACACCTAAGTTTGGTCGAATCTAAATGGCAAAAGAACGAGTTTGCTTCTATAAATAGGAATTAAATGGGTTCCGTTGAACCTACTGTTCACTCCGTCATAATCGTATAACTGCTCACTTTTGTCGCCTTTTTTCCACTACTAGCTCTACGTTAAGGGATTGTATTTGCGAAGACCTGACTTGTCTCCAACAATACTTCACTGATAACTTTTGGACTAAGTTAGTTGTCTGATTTTACAGATTTCGTTGCACATCTATAAACCCAAGCAGGGGACAGGGCATTTAAACATGCTATAAGTATATTATATAAGTAATCTCATTTTGACAGTTTCTCTACGCGATCACCAAACTACAGGATGGCTGATAAATATTGCTACGTTAAGAAATTAAAATAAATTTTTTGTCAGTGTATGGAATTAATTTTTTCTTATTCATGTTAAAGCTCGTGGTTGAGTGGATTTGCGAGATCGTCACAAAAGACCAGGCACCAGGGAAGTATAGGTTAAAAAAACCATCATTTTCTATTAAACTTAATTTTTGGTCTTCAAATACTGACGTAGGAAAATTTAGAGAAAACAAAATAGTTTCTGGAGGTTAAGCAAAACATCAAAGAAATCAGAGTTTCTGGGCTTAGAAGTATTTTTAAAATTTACTTTCTAGGTCCCATTCAAATATTTTTTTGTAGTATAAAAATGTTCGGTGTTTAGAAAACCGATCTGGTGTCTGATTCATACTATTATTTAGAAATGTTGTGGGTAATTGTTAATACAAACCGACAAAAAGGTTGCGATATGCGGAACAAGTACAGATTTTCTACCTTGCAGTACCACATTTCCTGTTGAACTCGCCGTGCGTCGCGTCGGTAATGCCATTGGCTTATCATTCTGTTGCCATAAAGCCGCTAAAAACCCCCCCATTCACTCAAAATTTTTTTTTTGCCAAGCTAGGACTACCCAAATTAAAAAAATACATAAATCAAAAATATAGTGTGTGAATATTGTCAGCCCTTCGGGATGGGGCCCTGGGTATAGGTTACCATATCTATCAAATGACAATCAGAATCACTGCATCCAATATTATATAGGCTTTTCACACCAAGCCAAAAACCGTGTTTTCCTCGACAACTCGTCGACGTATTCACACCGACCACCAACTAGTTTTCGTTTGACGTTTTAATCAGCTGTGAGACACTAGTCGTTAAACTTCGGTGCAAACTTTTGTGGTTACAAATTTCGATCGCATTAATTAACAAACAAAATGAATTTAAAGCATTTCAAAATAATATTAGCCCATCAATTAATTGTGGAAAATGATTTCAAGTTGTGAGTTGTGACATTTGTTCGTACAGACATTTTGCTGAATGTTGCAAAAGGTGTGTTTGTTTCAACAACCCAACGATTGAAAGTCGTTTTCGTAGTATTTTCGTGGAAAACGAGTTTAAGCGACTCGTTTTGAAAACTGAAATATGTATGGGAAACAAAAAAAGTAGGCGCAGTGGCTTAGTGGTTAGTGTGTTGGACTACTAAGCGAGGGGTCCCAGTCTTGAAAGAGTTTCTCAATTAGCCGTTTGGAATCGGTATTCAATATTGTAGATACCTTCCATTTGTTCCTAAAATGAAAAAACGTCCACAAAACGAAAGGTTGTGAGAAGCTAGGCCCAGGGTCCCTACAGACCTGTTGCGCCAACTATTTATTTATTTTTAAGTATGGGAAAACTTATTTTTTCGTAGAACTTTTCGAGAGTTTTCGCGAAAACTCGGTTTTCGGCTCGGTGTGAAAAGCCTCTATCTTTCAATTGCTCATTTTGCTGTAAGGCCCTTCTAAATCGCTATAAGAAAACAAAATTATTTCTTAAGGTAACTTAATTTCAAGTATGTGAAACGGACCATACCAATACGCACCAACATTTCTTTTATTTGTTTGTTCATTTACAGCGCCCTAAGAGAGAACAATGTCCGTCCACGTCCATATACAGCATAACATCTTTTTCTTCTAAAGTAAAAACAAACCACCCTACAGTTTGTTTCATCTGGTTCTACAGAGTGACACTTGAATGCGCCGAAATCATAATAATTTCATTTTAAGGAATCGGGGCAGCAGAAAGGCAGTAGGTATGAATATGAGAATTTCTAAAATGTTTTCGCATTGATTTTTCCAACGGCTTCATATTCATAGCACCACGGAATTCTGCATTTTGCTCATCTTTCTATTTTAATTTCAAAGGGTGAAGGAATAATGTGCAAAAGAATTCCTTTTTCCATTTATACATTTTTATTGTTAACTAGAACCACAAGCAAATTAACAAGCTAAAGAAATTTACCAGCACGAACATGGTTCGTCACCACATCAGACCTTGCCACACCCTCCTCATCGTCAGTGCCAAAATAACCGGCCGGGGAAAAAAACTACATTCTGCTGTGTCAGTAGGTATCCAGCAATCTATTGCACGATAAAAATAACTTTCCAAAAAAAAACCCCTCCTGCTGTGTTTCACACCCTACTACTGTTTTCTGATGCGGGAGCAACGAACATAATGAAGGAATGCAAAGCTACAGCTACAGCTACCACCACTCGCTTTCTAGTTTATTTCCGATAGCATTTTGGCGCAAAAATACATTTTTCAGAATTTTTTTTCCTGGCTATGGTATGAGCTAACAGTTCCCAAACTTGACGCTGAAGAAAATTTAAGCAGTCAGATTTGGTTTCAGTCTCAGCTGCTTAATCTAAAATTGTACACTTGGCGCTGTCAATTCGCGAAGTACAGGGTGGGCTGTCAAAATATGCCGAACAATGGAACAATTTTAGTTAGAGTATTAAGGACCATTCACATGAGAGCGAATTGCGAACCACGAACTGGCGAATATTCGTAGATTCTGACACTTCATTCACATGAAAACTTTTTTTAACCGCGAATCATTTGTATTGTTGAAGGTTAAGTTCGAACGAATTTTTCATTCGCAGGTTTGTCGATCGCGACTGTTTTATGTGGATTGTGAATAAAGTGTGACAGTTCGCGGCAAGAATTTTCAATTCGCGGGAGAATTGCTGTAATTGTAAATTTCGTTATTTTAATCAATCAAGTCTCGTTTTTTTAGATTAGGTGTTGAATGAATTGAATATAATGCTTTTGTGGTAAAACGAATATCAATTTTCAATTTATAAATACAGATGAATTGATTTGTTCACAGTTCGTCTATTCGCAGTTCGCGCTCATGTGAATGGTCCTTTATTGGGAAGCGATGAATTAGGTTTGGTTTCCTATTAAGAGAAGAAGGCGACTTGCTATCCGCCTTTGAAGTGACATATGCTGAAACTAAAGTAACTTTGGCCGAACATCGTTTTTAAGGACTATTCACATGAGAGCGAGCGAACGAATTGCTGAAATACGAACAAACCACTTTTGATGCATTTATGAACAGAAAATTGTACATTTTACTATTCCAAGAGGAGGATAGTTAATTATCCCATCAAAATGTATTAAGAAAACATGTTAATAAACAGTTAAATTAACGAAATTTCGAATTGGAAATTTTTTTGCCGCGAACGAATACACCCTTGGCGCGAATTGTCAAAGTTTATTCACAATTCACATCATTCAATTCGCGTTCCACAAACTAACGAATAAAGCATTCGTTCGAACTTAACCTCAAACTCTAAATGTTATAGAGACAAATAACGGCGACTGTCATTGGATTCGCGGGTTTCTGCGACCAAATTAAATGTATCATGTGAATGGACTGTCAAAACTTGCGAATATTCGTTCGTTCGTAGGTAGTTGGTCGCTCTCATGTGAATGATCCTTTAGGGCTGTTTTACTGAACGGGTAAGGGATATCTTGGGGTCCCAACAAAATGGACTCGTAAAACTGAAAATAATATGAGCTTTGTCGGCTCCCTTTCATATTTAAGAAGGTAGATTTGACAAAGCGGCTGAGGGTCAGGGTCAGGGTGGCTTGAGGTTGGTAGCTTTAAAAAGTCTGCGAAAAGCATGGACTGGAACAAAATCGTCTCAATTGCCAAAATCGCCTTGCTGTTTGAATTCGACTTTAAGAGTCTTCGTACGAAGTTGTTAGTTGAATAAGGAAAAACAAAAATTCACAACGCGGTGAAATCCCAGTGTATACGAGCTGTGTACTGTATCCTCGGAACCACTCTGTAACTAACAAAAGTTAATCCAATACACAGCTGTGGGGACAGATGAAATTCAACAAAGGTGAATTTACAGTCATAATTATCCCCGAACCCGGTTGTGGTATATGTTGAGCTGGGCTGTCACGGAAACCAGCAAACGTCAATTCCTCATACGATACTTGTCGGCCATATATCAGGAAATCATGCGGAAGTAGTAGGTATTACCTGGTTCGTGTCTATGATGTTCACTATAGTAACCGGCAAGAGATGGCACCACGAATAGGTTCTTCCGAAATGGAAGTTTTGGCGCTCTACTGTGGTGAATTTGCAGGTTGATGTCTTGGCCATGGTGAACTCATCTTTGAAAGCAATATTTTTGACGAATATGGGTGGAAGGTCTTATGTGAATTCCCTTAAACGACAGCTTGTATTCATAAAAATTCACTTACAGTTTATTGATCTCAATATTTTCAGCCCTTGGGGTATATTGGGCTCTATTAAAATATTGCCCTAGAGATACGATAAGCTGATTGTTATACTGGCTTAACCTTTGTTTTCTAGTTCGCTGCCCCGCCACTGATGTAATGGGAGCGCAATTATCGGGCATTGTGAACAAAAGCAAATTTTAGTGAGTGACGTAATAATCAGCTGAGTTTATGATTACGAATGAGTGGGATAAGCGTGGCTGTGACAGTGACGTAATATACGTATAGTATTAGTATACTACGACAAAGTTCATGTGTGAAGAAATGTGCGCGCGTTCTCATTCTCACTTCTCAGCACAATGTTTTGCAGAGAGCTCAGAAGTTTTAGTAGGTATTCTGTGACGGAGCAGGCGGCACAATGTTGGAAATCGGAATATATGTCGCAACTGTTAGCTTCGGTAGTAGAGGTGGGAGTTATCTTTTGAGTGGGACACGGGCAGTTCACTCTGATTATCACTGATTGTAGTCGATGGCTTCCGTCACGAAAGTGGTGGGTGAAGATTATGTACACGAAGCTTTGATTGTTCGTAGGTACTTTGCTTCTATTTTCTGTATGCGTTTGGTTTCGTTTTCCTCATTGGCGAATAGAAGTTTAAGACAACACCACACGTGTCCTCACTTACTTCGCGTGTCATCGCACTATCGCAGTCAATTACAGCCAGGTTGACCGTTGTGTTTCCTTCTGTAGAATGGTTTGCATGTATCAGTTATGTAAGTTAATAGAGATATGATTGAGTCTGACACGAAATACTTCTTGCCATTTTACATATCTAACCTAAAACAACTTAGAATTTCGAACCCAGGAGGCAAGCATCAAAAGCAACTCCCAGCAATGACACCGAAAGTTATAACCACCTACATAATCTTTGCTCCCTCGAAACGATTTGCGGACAGCTGAAAAAAACTTTCCATCAAGATGGACAAGAAAGATGAGAGGGCGATGCATCTACGGATATACCTTGAGGACATCTTTCCCCAAATCAAATGGATGACAGCAGATTAGGTAAATGACATTTCATGAACGCTCAATACCGTAGGAGGCTAATAAAAATATGTATTCCATAGCTGCCATAAAATCCGAATCAAACCAGGGTCGGTGAACATCGAAATAAAGCTTTGACGGGAGCAAGTGTAAGTTCAGGCTTAACGGAATTTGAAAATTGCAGCAATTTATTCGCCTACCCAATATATTATTTACCCAACCTTTACAATTCTCCATTCAGTCGTTTGCGGGTTTGACATTTCATGTACCTACCTATAGCTGTATAAAGGGCCCAGCCCATAGAATCCGTTGCGTCCGTCACGTCGACGAATTGCCGTATTTGACTGAACGAACTGTCCCATAGAATCCGTCGCATACGTTGGTAGGCAGAGTGTTTAAGTACTCTATACTTATTTTTCCCAAGAAACGTGGTAATTTATCCCTTTCCAACGTACTCAAATTCCCTTTTAAATAATTATTTTGATAGGCATTTTTTGTGAAAAAATTTACTTTTTAAAGTAAAATTTATGTTGTGCGGAAAAATAATCACATTAAATAACCTTTCGTATAAAAATCGCATTTTGTTAATGTTATAATGATTACTTCTTGGTACTAGAAAATTTTGATATACAAAAATCTTGCGAAAGGGTGATTTGAAAAATCTCTTTTTTATGTACGTTCATGTGGTGATTATCATGGTGAAATCTAGATACTTATTTTGATGAAATTAGAAAGGAAATATTTTTCCAATTTTTTATTTTTAGATTTTTCTTTTTCCGACGGAAGGCTTTTCGGACATCGAAATTCCCCAAAAAAAAGGAAGAAATCGCACAATATAAGAGCACTGGTGACAGCCGATGACAGTCTCTCTCGCGCTCAATATTTCCACTAATAAAAAGGAATCCTCTCACGCTGTTCCAACTGTCAACGGAGGCGACGGACAGAAAAGTAGAAAGTAAACCTACTTTATCCGTCGCGTCAGGCACGTGCGCTGCTTATGGGACACCCTCCATAAGAGAGTGTGTATTCTATCAACCTGTCAGTCGAAAACTTTGCCGCAACGGACGCGACGGATTCTATGGGTTGGGCCTTGGGCCCTTAACGCACAAAAATCATTCGTGAGTTTCGACTTAACGTCTTGCGTTTGACATTAACGAACTGCTTTTTCGGTTATATGATTCGAATATTTTCCTTACCGTTTAGGGTATCGTTCTAACTGATTGATGAGCGAATTGGGGATATGAAATGCAGTTCGACCAAAGAGAAATTTTCGTCCCAAAAACAAATAAAAAAGACTGGGTCCGCATTCTGGAAGGCGAAACGTTCAAACGCTTTCCCATTCAGGGAAATTTCTCAATCTAGCGCAAAACTACCCGGTGCTTTGAGAGAAAAAAACAAAAAAAAAAAAAAATAGCTGTTTAAGGAAATCGTTCAAACGTCTACGAAATAAAAACAAAAATACGAAGCCGAGCTGCAATTGTGATAAAATTGGTAATAAGGTAAGTAAAACAGCAATTCCGATATTATTATGGTTTCTATAACATGAAGGGGAGGCACGCCAACAGTGAGACAACTCCTACAGTCAGACACTCAATATTAGTCCGAAGTGACTTGTTCGAACACGTTGTCCCCAGCATATATATTTATAAGAAGTGTGACTGTGTTTTATCATTTGGCTCACTTCTTATCAAGTTCGGTTGTAGTGTAGACCGGTTATGAGATTGAAGCTCGCAAAACACAAGAAATCTTCTTTTTTTTTTTTTCAATTTTCGGCGAAAGCAAAAAATTATAAATATTTCACAACAAGATGAATTTCTATTATGTATTTAGTTTGGTCTTTGTAGTCAATATTGATAGTGCATTTAAGATGTTTCAAAGTGTAGCTTTGGAGGTATATTTGCATTTTTTTTAATTTGGAAGGATTCGCTAACAGTGAGACAGTGTACATCGACAAACAGTGAGACTGTGTCAAATGTGGCCGATATACCATTTGTTACCCTAGACGACATAAAAATTGTACTACCCGATGCTATTCCATGTGGCCCTGGCCATACGAGTAGGCAACAAGGCAGCAATGCAGCATAGGTACAGTTTGGAATACCAAATTGATGTTCGCTAGTTTTTTTGTTTATTTCCGTTTCTGGAAGTCTGAGATTTCTTTTTAATTATGTTTTTACCTATGTTTAGTCACCGAAGACTGTTTTTTAACATTAAAAACTCAATAAAAAAAATTAATGTCTAGCAAAATACATATTTATTCTTAATTTCAGCTTATTTAAGTTACGTGTCTCACTGTTGGATGTCAGCTGTCTCACTGTATGTGCACGTGTCCCATCAGTGAGACAAAAGAGTTTTTCAAACTTTTTTTATCACCAATTCTATTCCATAAACACAAATACTAAATTTGATATGCAAAAGTTAAGGTGAAACACGACGCAAATGGATACATATTAGAATTTCAAAATATTTTGAAAACTTTTTAAGTTACAGTAATTTAAAAAAAAAGTGTCTCACTGTTGGCGTGCCTCCCCTACTATTTCTTTTTAAATGTAGTTTGGAAATAATTATGCGACACGAAATTATTTATTTATTTGCCGCTGCCGCTGCCGCTAAACTAAAACTAAATTGAAAGAGATCTTAAAAGTAGATATAAAAATGAGTTGATATGATTTATAAACAAAATTCTATTAATCTCTACCTCTATAAAAGAGAACACATTTTTCTGTTTGTCCGCGAGTAGGGAGTAGGTATGTAACGAAACCTAAACAATATATATATTAATCGATTTGTCGTGAGTAGCGGTATTACATAGGATGGTTTTTAGTATCCTAAAGTCCGTTATTGGTCCTTTAAACCCATTTTATATGATTTTTTAACTAAAGACCATTTTTTATGGTTTAAACACATATTACGACGAATTGGCCAAACTAATTTGAACGTGACTTTATTCTTCGATTAGTACACTTCCCGGTGAAGAGATTGATGTATCAATCATTATTCTCTGATTCGTATAACAGAAGTGATAAGCAAAAATGTAATTATTTGAGACTTACATATTTCACAGATATGCGTAGGTCATTGTAATCAACAGCCCACCAGTGAAGTGCGGACAGCGTTGCCAAGTCTTTTTGGCGTTTGAGCACCGTTTTAAAAATTCTCAGCGTTAATTTTGACCTCTTGGGCACCATAACTGTAATTTTTCTAAAAACATCTCGAAAGTTGATAAAAAAAATAAAAGTAAAAAAACGACAACAACAAAATCATATTTATATTCAGCCATAGCGAGTGCGATGTAAACTAAAAAAAAATATTTCAATAAAACTTAAAAAATAGGTACATACATTTAATTTGTTTTTTTAAATGCCCCTGTGGTATATGGCTGCAAAGTATGCAAAAAACGGCGTGCAGCGGCAGCGTTAAAAAAACACTAAAACATTTTTTTTAAGCACTGAAATAACGCCCAAGCGTTAAGTCTACTTTTTCGGCACTGAAATGACGCTGAAAGCACTGACTTGGCAACGCTGAGTGCGGCACGTTTATCAATTTTTTTTTCTTCTCTCTTCTTTCTTTGTACTAGGTATGTAGCTATTGGTTAGGTATAGGTATAGCGTGAGTGTCTGGTTAATATTTTTTTAGTTTTTTGAAGTTATTACTTCTTTAGGCGCGTTGGGCACTTTTAGATGAGAAGAAATTAATTTATTCGCGTTACCATTAAAACGACACCGCGTCATCGTCACCAAGAAACCGACACCCGATAGGTGGCGCTGTTGTCGATTTTTTTTGAGAAACTCAACCGATCTCAATGAAATTTAGTTTGTGTGCATGGTTGTATGCAGCTAGAAAGATAGGATAGTTTTCGGCCCGATAGGTGGCGCTGTTGTCGATTTTTTTTGAGAAACTCAACCGATCTCAATGAAACTTTGTTTGTGTGCATGGTTGGATGCAGCTAGAAAAATAGGAAAGTTTTGGACCCGAAAGGTGGCGCTGTTGTCGACATTTTTGAGAAACTCAACCGATCTCAATGAAACTTTGTATGTGTGCATGTTTGTATGCAGCTTGAAATATAGGATAGTTCTGGACCCGATAGGTGGCGCTGTTGTCGATTTTTTTGAGAAACTTAACCGATCTCAATGAAACTTTGTTTATGTGCATGATTGTATGCAGCTATAAAGATACGATAGTTTTGGCCCCGATAGGTGGCGCTGTTGTCGAGTTTTTTGAGAAACTCAACCGATCTCAACGAAAGTTTGTATGTTTGCATGTGCATGTTTGTATGCAGCTTGAAAGATAGGATAGTTCTGGACCCGATAGGTGGCGCTGTTTGTCGATTTTTTTGAGAAACTCAACCGATCTCAATGAAACTTTGTTTGTGTGCATGGTTGTATGCAGCTAGAAAGATAGGATAGTTTTGGGCCCGATAGGTGGCGCTGTTGTCGACTTTTTTGTTCGCTGTTTTTACTTTTTACTCCCAAAACAGTTTTAAATATTTCCTGCGCAATAAAATATTTCCTGACGATTCGAAAAATACACACGTAATTGTTCAAGTAATAACTTCTGTCGGCACTCCCGGAGTGCCTGATGTTTTTTTTTCTTTACAGTTAGTTGTGTTTTTCGGTTTTTAAATAAACATTTTTTTTTTATTTCTATGTTTTATGCATCTTTTGTGCTTTGCGTTGCTCTCTTTTAATCTCTTTTTAATAAGTCTCTATCCCTAATATTATAAAACTAAGTTATTGTTTCTTTTTCTGGCTACACTTCACTTATAAACTTATATACGCTAAACCATGGATATGATCCTTTTTTTATTAACAAATTTCGCGGAGTGGGTTTGTATAACGCTAATTATTTTGTTTTAAATTTGAGAAGTGGAAATTTGGCGAAGCAAGGCGAGCACGGGTCAGCTAGTTTTTTATATATTTATCATTAAAAATCAATGCTAAAAGGTTTTCATTTTAAAATTTGTCATTTGAAAACGAATTGCATCTAAAGTACTGTCTAGCTTACCCGCAGAACAACTTCGACATCTAATTCGAATGTTATTTGGTTGTTTTGGCTTTTTTTATAAAAGAAACGTTGTGAGAGAGTGATCTTTTTACAGTCTATATTGTATTGTGAAACTAAAACCAAAATTTATAACGTGTGAATTTTCAAATTAAAAAAAGGGAAAAAGTAGCAACAAATAGTATCAGGGTCCTCGAAAAAGTGCCAAATTATTGCACTACGGTCACGTTGGTCCCAGCGCGCTGCTCACTCACACATTCAAATCCGATTCGGATCGTCGACATCGCCGCACAAAATCAAGGCACTGTACTCGCTGTACTACGCTTCTCGCAATTATCAATTAAATTTTCCCAACACTTTTCGCCAAAGGAGTTATCTTATGGCAGCTGAGCTCTTGGATATTTGTCCGTCGTGTCTCAGGCATACAAATGAGTAATATTGTAGACTCTCAAGCACGCTTTGCTTATCTTATCCCATTTGAATTATATTATTTGGTCGAATTTGAGGTTTTTTTTTTGCAGCGTAACCTCAATATTGTTGGTACAGCCCATATAGCATTTTCTTACCAGTTTGATTTGCTCGAAAATGGCTTAAACGATTTGAACCTAAATTGATATTTGAGCTTGACTAGATGACGTTAACGTAAGTGCATACTCAGTTCTTCGCAAAAAAATCGAATAACGGTACTTTTAAAATTTGGACATACATATCCCAAAAACGGTCCATAAAAATTTAACAAAAATGAATTTATAAGGTATATAATATGGTATTTTCTAACTTAATAGAAAACACAGTTTTTCTCTATATTTTCGTACAATGGATTTAAAAAAAAAAAAAATATAAGAAAACTTTGTTATCTTTGGTTTACCTGAAAAAGCCAAAAACGATATTGCCCAAAATCCATACTTAAAGTAACATAGGTGGTTATTTAATTATTGTGTCCTTAATTTTTAATTTAAATTACCGAAAATGCTAATTTTAAGAACTTTTCATATCTCGAAAACCTATTTTCGATTGGAAGTTGTTGAACGGTGCCAACCTCATAAGGTTCTGTCATCAAACAGTGTTGTTCGTTTAAAAATAGTGATCAGTGAAATACTAAAATTACAAAATCTTTTAAAGAAGTTCGTATGTGATCTTAAAAATACGCTAGAACGTTGAAGCAACAAATTCAGGTCGTGTTTTAGTAAAAGTAGTTCATCGGGCTTTGCTGGGATCATACGCAAAAGAAAATGTTAGTCGACCTTATGCCGTCAACTTTTTCACTTTGATATTTCCTTCAAATTATAAATTAAATGAGTGGTTCGATCTCTTGTAACTTTCAACAACAAACAATTGTGAGTGGTTTAGGTTATTGCGTCGATTTTGTGTAACTATGGCTATTGTATGTCCTTAGGGGTATTTCCGTCTGCAGTTTTATATGCGTTTCCAGTTCGATTCAGCTTTTCAAGTTTACTTTTGAGGTGATCTGTTAAAAAAGTCGGAAATGTCGTGGCCAATACTAATAATAATAATAATAATAGTTGGCGCAACAGGTCTGTAGGGACCCAGGGCCTAGCTTCTCGCAACCATTCGTTTTGTGTGAGTTTTTTTTTTAATTTTTGGAACGAATGGAAGGGGTCTACAATTTTATGCCGGTTCCAAACAGGCCAATTGAGGAGCTCTTTCATAACAGTTATACTCTCGGATGTTTGTCAGACGTTCGCGAGAGGTGGCGCAGTGAAAAAAACGTTGAGTTGGAATTTGGATTTTTACGGGATTCGAACCTGGACCCCTTGCTTAGTAGACCAACACACTAACCACTGTGGCTATTACTAGGACTGTAAAAATGAATATGTTTTCTTTTCACAAGAAGTGTATGGACAACACTTTCGTATCCGCATATAGAGATTAATTGTTTGTAGAGTGCATTTAGTGAGACGGTCATAATTTCATAACGTATTAAAAAAAACGGTTCTCACGTCGCACCCTCAACCAATCTTAACAAATGAGGTGTCAATGAAGAATTACGCTCTTAATTCAATAGGCCCAGATTATTCGTGGGCATAGATTATTTCTCGGAATAAATTCCTTTTAAATTGGGGTAACTCTGTGTCCACGGAACATTTTTTGGGTGCTTTAGTGAATGGACTATCGTTCCAGCTATGACTGCTGCATGTGTTGAATGTTTTCTGAACCTACAGTGGCCCCTTAGATATGGTTAGTGTGTAAATAATAAATATGACTCTTGGATTGGATGCAATAGCTGTTGAGTTCAGGATTCAGGATTCCAGTTTGCGTCCTTCAGCTTAAACTCCTTTTTTACCTCTTTACATAGCACATAATACAATTATTGAAGCAGTACCATGAGTGAGTAGTTGATCTGCCACTGTGTGGCGTTAGGCAGTCTCGATGCTATTTTTGAGGTTATTTCAAAAGCTTTGCTGTTAAAGCAAATGTTAAAGCCGTTCGTTTGATTTGATTCATATTAAGCTGTTCCCCGAATGTGTAGCTAATGGAAATTCATATATCAACCCAATCCTAGCTGTTACTTACCATGTACACATGTATCATCTCCTTCCGTCTTGCAACTACAACACACCCTTCGCCTACAGTCTGTCAAAGCATTGTATGTACCTACATATAGAGTGATGCGCACGCACATGTGTCAGCTGCGACACGTAAATTTCACTTTAATGCTGTGGTACCAGGTCTGCAGGAATCTAGCAAGAGGATGTAAGAAGAATGCAAATATGTTACGTATCGATTTTGACAAAAAACCAACAGATGAGAATAAAGAGTTCCGCTTCCACAGACTCAGATGCAAATGAATCTGCAATCAATCAGAATAACCCTCCTTGTGGACTCATCTGCTACCTATTATTTATGTGATTTTGTGACGTCATATAAAGGGGGTTCATCAATCAGTAAGTAAGAGAATATTCAGTAGGTATCCTCCACCCTTGTCTTGGTAATGTTGAAAAAAAGGCATTGCCATTGCCAATCCACAATTCATTAAAATACTTTTTACACTTCGTCGCGCTCGCAAGCCCTATTGGTATTTGCTGATTTGGGAGCCACCTTTGCCTAACCGAAATCCCAGCTGCAAACTTCAACTCCAATGCATACACACTGCACAGTTACTTCCACTTGAACTGGATGCCAGTGCTGTTAAAAGTTTGTCCGGGAATCGTGGTTGAGTGTTTCTTTGAATCGTAATAATCGTCTTTCGTAAAGCTATGTGAATGAAGCATTTTTATAAGTTAGGTGTGTACCCTTAAGGGACATATTCATAAACCGCACCAGTGGTACTATGTCTAATTGTCAACCCTATACTTCACGTAAATATTCCACCTCCCACACTGAGACTGGGCAACGAGCAATAGCCTTACCAAAATCGGTCATCGCGCTCTGGGATTTCATGTGTTATTTTATAAATCGCTACTTAGTTTTAGCTATAGACTGGAAATCACGATAGGTTCAGGTACATTACAGATTACGAACAATTTGTCAACCGTCTCGAACTCTGGCCACCGATGGCCAGCAACTGACGAAGCCAGTTAAGGCCACTCCACAATGAAAACTATTACATCTCACCTTCACCGATTCAAAGCGATCACAATTCTAGAGAGCAATGTCGTTATTTGCAACTACTGCCATTGACACTGAATTTGAGATATAGACCTGAGCCGTGTTACTTGCTCTCCTGAAATCGTAACATTTACGATCTACCTATATACGATCATATAACTACGCTATGGTTTTCCTTTATCTTACAATCCCCGCAAACACATCCGATTATTATAAATAGTTCGTTGGTATTTTTTGGCCTTGTATCTGCTTGGGACTGGTTTTGATCTTAGCTTTCAGTTCTTCGATTGCACACAAGGCGCCAGTGCCTCGTAAAGTAGTGGATGGTCTATAAATGATTGTTTTCGAAGATTAGTGGTAACGCGCCTTTTAAATTTTTTTTGACACATTTTTAACAAAGTTTTTATAACGTTTTTCAACATAATTTTTTAAGCGGTTTTCAACGCTTCTTTAACACAGTTTCCTACGTGCTTTTGGATGCATTTTTGGCGTCATGTGAATAGTTATATGCGTTTGCCAATAAAACAAACCCGATTCGCAATAAATTCCTTTTAAAAGGACCTAGACCGAAACTATATTGCATTCCGATTTCAGAATCAAAATCATTGGGAAACGTGTTCCAGTAACAACAACTTACAGGACTTTGATACCAAACGAATTAGAAATTGTCTCGAAAAATATGCCTTCCACTCCAATTAAACAAAATAGTTCCCAATTTAATAAGATTCAGATTCACAAACTCCCGCCAAACAGAAGTACACTACAGTATAGTAATAAGTAATAACAAAGCTTAGTACCGCACGAGACTGCTTGCAAACAACATCACATCATGCACTGGCACCGCAGCAGTATTTGATTTTGAGTAGATTGCCAGCGGGATAAAGTAAAAATATACACATATTGAAACCCTTCACTGGCCAACCGTATAAATATATTATATACCTGAAACACTTTTTATGTGTACCTATAACATTATATTTTTTTTTTTAGTTTGACTGTGCTGTACTTGGATCAACTTCCTTCATTAGTCAGCACCGGTAGTGTGTGTTATACGGAATAACTTGAAGATCGCGATGCAAGCAATGTGTAGAGGAAACTGTAAAGTAAATGCCCTGATGGTAAGTGCTAATAAGTTGATGATTAAAATGGTTCATGCTTTGGCACCTACGGGCGGGCGGCGACGACAGTGGAAGTACATTATTAGTAAGATGCGATGCATTGAGATAATCTGCGCTTCTCATAATTGCATAATTGTTACAGGAACTTGCAGCTAGAAGCCGACTCCGGCAGCTATGCGAGTCGTCCTGATTGCACCTCTTCAATATACCATAAACATCTGAGAAAACTAATTCCGAACTGCGAGGGAGCTAAAGCTTATAGGTGCATTCGTATGAACACTTTATATGAGCACAGCGATACGTAAATCACATATTTTTTATTTGTGGATCGCGAAATTATTCTGTTCTAAATTAAATCTGGTGTCTTGCGTCAAAAACAGAATTCACCGGGCCACGATTAGGGGACACTCATGTGAAAGTGCATTAAAATTTGTGTTGGCAAACTGGAAGGAGTGCATATCTAAAAAAAAATCATATACAGTGTGTTCATAGATTTAAGGAGAGCTTTCGAAACTATTGACAGAAGCATTCTTCTACAAAAGTTAAAAAAATATGGTGTCATCGGAAAAGAACTGAAATGGTTAGAATCTTATTTGCTTAATCGCAGTCAGAAAGTAAAAGTTAACGGTATTCTATCGAAATCGAAAGAAGTGGAACTTGGTGTACCTCAAGGATTAGTTCTGGGGGTAATCTTATTCCTCATTTATATTAATGATATGGAGCGAGTGCTGAAGCATTGTCAATTTGCTCTTCTTGCGGATGATGTCCTGCTTTTCATCGAGGGAGACGATGTTGAAGACTGCCATCAGAAAATTCAAGAAGATATAAATAGTTTACATAAGTGGCTTTGCCAAAACAGACTTAAAGTAAATGTTAATAAAACTAAATGTATGATACTAAATAACAGATCTTATTTTAATGTTAATCTTACGATAGAAAATGAAATTATTGAAAAAGTTGAGGATATTAAATATCTTTTTATAATAATTGACTCTAAGCTAGACTTTCAAAAAAATGTTGAGTACCTGTGTAAAAAAATTGCAAAAAAAATTGGATTCATGAAAAGATTAAGGAATCAGATAACGATTACAACCGCAATAAAAATGTATAATGTTATTGTAAAGCCTCATTTTGAGTATTGTTCAACTGTTCTGTTTTTGTGTAATGAAAGTCAATTAGTTAGGTTACAAATGTTGCAAAATAAAGCAATGAGAAATATCTTACAGTGTAGTAGGTATACGTCAATCGTTTCTATGTTAAATATGTTGATATAGTTATCTGTTAAACAAAGAGTCGTAATGAATGTGTTAATTTTTGTGTTTAAGATAAAAAACAATACAATGCCAAAATATTTAACAAAATGTGTTCGATATATACGAGAAGTTCAGCCTTACAGACTAAGAAATATGAATGATTTAAGGTTACCATATTTTTTGAAGGCAAGAGCACAGAACTCTCTCATTTATAAAGGTTTCAAATTGTATAACGAATTGCCAGAAAATGTTAAGGAATTAAATAATTTAAAAGCTTTTATAAAAGGTGTTGTGGAATTTGTAAAATCTAATATATAGAACAACGGTTATGTAAATAATGTAAGAATGGATGTAAATAATAGCTTTCAAAGCTAATAATAAATAAAGATTATTATTATTATTACATATTTAAATCTCTCTGCAACGCGTTTCAATTTCTAAATCGGCTACCACGGTACAGTGAACTGAATTCAGTGGAACTGGCAGCATTGCATTTTGTTTTGTGCGTTCTATTTTTCTTACTTACAAATGATACAAATCGAATTCAGTACATTTTGTATAGAAGTACTTACTCCCAGTAACCAGAATTCTTGCACTTGAAGAAATTCACCTTCGTCCACTCAGTGGTGTAAGCATCTGCGCATATGAGCTTTAGTCATCCGGCGTTAAATTTCGTGCGGTGGAAGGATGGTTTTGTGTCCTCGTCACGTAGCTCTAGCGTGATGTCCATAATCCTCTGTTGTGTTTGAACCATTTGAACCATTATTAAGGGGATTACGATCGAAATCAGCCGGCACTACTCCCAGGCTAACACAGCTTGTCATATTGCTATACGATACTTTGCTGACGGTTGCATTACCAGCCCGAGCTCATACGCTTCACCTCGGGACCCTTGTAGCCTTCCGTTGATTAGCACACGCCCTCGCTTGCTCCTTAGTACTTCCCTTTTTTCTAGCCTGTTTAAAACGGCGGTGTTCAGAGGGTGTAAATCTGACGTATCCCATTTCGTTTTGACCTGTTTTGTCATCAGTCTTGAGCTCGTCTGTGTCATCTGGAAGTTCATCAGATAACATACTGACGTTGCACAAAGTGCTTGTCTCATAAATCTAGTCGCTTAGATGAGATGAGTTGTCGTCAAGTCTTCTCGTATCCGAGTCGTTTATTTGTGGCTCTGCCCGAGTGGCATAGATCTCACGTCATTTATGACAGAGTGTTCGATGTTAACATCCCTATTTGATGATGCATTATTAGAGGCAACACTCTCAATGGTATTTGTGATTTTATTTGAATCTATTTTGACCCACGAGTAAGCGGGATATAATCGGTCGCCCGTAGTCTACCCGTTTAACCACAGGAAGGCTATCTTGAAATCGGAGGTCGCCTGGTATCCGAAATTCGCAAACACGCGCGTTAGGCACCCTCTTAGAAATACATCCCTCGGCGTACGCTGATCAGCCTTGGATTAGGGATTTATTAGAGAGGTTTACTCCTCTCACTGCTCCTTTGCCCGGGCTTGGGACCGACAAGTAGTTACACTTATGTAACCAGGTGGAGTATAGCGTCCTTTAGTTTCGAAACTCATCTATAGAAAATCTCGAGAATCATTGAACTTACTCAGCCCCTACAACTCCGGAAAGTTCGACGCACTGTTAGTGCACTTTCAATGCTAATGTTCAATGTAGGGGGTCCGAAACAGAGTAAACACAGTTAAGAAAAAAAGTCTTATGCGGGAAATTAAATCAAAACGCTTCACCGCCTAAGTGCACTAGTCTTCGCCTCTGCATATCAAATTGTGCTCTACTCGTAGTATTCTCCTATCTAAAGGCTGGTACGCTGTTCGAGTGAAGTGAAATCCTCTCCTTAAAGTGCTGTGAAATTGAAAGTGAAATATTTGTTTGGAGATTTTTCGTAGAAAAATGTATGCAGGGTGACTGCGCAAGCAATATTCAACATTCGCACTTTTATTCTACTAAACCATAAAACAGCTTGTGTAAACAAATTGGAAATTTCACTTTTTGTGAATCATGGGATACAGTAAAATGTATTGACTTATTGGGAGATATTCATCCTTGTCCATCTACAGTCAGTTTTTGCTACACAACCACATTCTAAAACCAGTATTTAACTATGGGCACCAGATGATGGGTATGACCACGTCCTAAAAAATTAAGCCTTTTCAAAATATATTTCAAAGGAACATAGTCATATAGTCAAAGCACTTTAATTCATTCACAACTCACGCCGATCTATATAGAGATCTAAATTAGTTGAAAAAGAACTTAATCAAGTTCTTATTTCCAACAAAAAGGTTCAATAATTCGACAAACGAGGAATTTTTCCCCGTCGGTATGACAAAGGCAGTGCCCTCGGGAGGTATTTTATGTCGTTTTCCATTGGGCAAAAAGAAGCGTCCGGGAGAGTCCGGAATCGACAAAATCACTTCTGAAACCGTTCCTTTGGCACAAAAAATACTCTTCTGGTGATTCTGAGGAGAGAATTTCGCTTCTGGATTTGAAGTCAGAATCCACTCAAGAAGCACTCACACAAGTGTAGTTTGTGTATTTTATACAAGTCAACTGACGGCTGCCGTAGATTATTTTTTGGCATTTCACCAATACTTTTGCGGATTCAATCAAAAGCAGTTTTCTTGTTCCATTGGACTGCAGAATGAGTGGATCCCCGAGTGAAACCAATGGAAAACGACATTAGATTGGTTTTAAGTCCCTTCCTATTGCAGAAGCATCTCCCTCGTACCTACTAGCTCTGGAATACCTTTCGATAATTTTCCCATTTAGTGATATTCCAAACACAAAAAAATGTTTTGTTTTCTGTTCATGACAATTTTAATAGTTTTAAGTTTGGCAAATAATGTCTGATTCGTAACATAAACCAGGACAGTCGTCAAATTTAAACAATTATCAGTGCCTGGAAATTATACATATTTTCAAAGATCCGTCAATTCATCCGCTGTTTTTTTCGACCAAAGCTTTGTAGAAAAATATTCTTAAGGCACCCTGCTTTTGGAAAAGGCCATCCATGCCACTAAATTTGTGTATACCTAACATTATCGCACTACATTCAATGAAAAACTATTTTATAAGTACGAAAAATTTAAAATCTGATATTAAAAAATAAAAATTCTAAACCGCGTTCCTACAAATCATTCTTTACCTTGAAATGTCAAAAAAATAATGCGACGGACAACAAAAACCAAGTGAATTTTCTGTGGAGAGATTTTAGTATCGCCACCTAAAACTCAGTTTTGGAAGCGCATTTTTCCACTCGAACTGCGTACCGCCTAGTGAAATTTTCATGTGGAAAGTTCGTTTTGACATTTCGAATGGAGTAAGCAAGGTCTTCAATCTGACGTCGGCAAAGCAATGTCTTATTCAGGAAGAAGGAAGGAGGTTTTTTTTAGCAAGTAAAAACCGACGAATAGACGGACCTAAGAGATTTGCTATAAGCTTCAGGATGATTTTTTTCCGAATTTATTAAGCCAACCTTTAAGTTAAAAATAAACGTATACACTATTTGAATCGTGAAATTTAGAAACGCAACTGTGAAAAGAGAAGTAAATTTTGAGCAGCAATTTTTAAATCTATTCAAACAGAATTTAGTCAGGAAAAATGAGTAACAGAAATATTATACATGGTAATGCTGAGCTGAAGAGGGTAAAAGCATTTCAGAAAGCTGCTTCAAACGTTGGAAATAAATATGCCAAATATTTGAAAAAAATTATTTATTTTTTTATTTTAATAAGAGACCTCAATTTTTAATTATAGTTCTATTCTTAATTTGAAAAAGGGGTCCTTTGTATTTTTTTTTAGATATTAAACGCTTCTTGTTTTAAATAGCTGCATTAGTTAAGAAAATCGTAACCTCTAATTTAATAAAAATGTTAAATAAAAAGTACAAAACGAACAAATAGAAATTATAATGTTTATGTAAAAAGAAAAATCATTGTATATAAAGCCACAAGCTTTGAGCTGACACTGTATGTACTTAATTGTGTATAAATGAATAAAAACTATAAATATCAAACGAATGTCAATATATAATCAATTAGTAATAAAATCAAAAATTTGTAATTTTGTGTTTTTAAATTTGTCCGCTTTGAGTAATAGTTCAAAACAGCTGGGACAGTTACAAATTTCTTGCAGTAGATATCTGAACTAAATTAAATATTATTTATAAAATGAGAATGTTATTAAAGTACCAACTAACTAAAGAGTAACTTTAGTGAACTCTTTTCTGTATATATATACACATGTTAATTACATCGCTTCCGGTAATAAAATCCACAAAGGTCAAGACTGACGAAAATGAAAGAAAGACCTGTGGAATTCGCAGTCAACACACCCCAAATGTTAACATAATACTCGTACATACAAATACGAGTAGTTAAACACCGGACATGGAAATTTCATAATAATTACAATTTGAATGATTCGGTTATTATTCGAGGGACTTCCCTAAGAAAGGCCCCTCTTCTATTGAAGTGAAGAATTAAAGGGCTAATGTCGCATCGTATTTCTCCTTTACGCTTAATTGTGCCAACGGATATGTGTTTCTTCAGGCATAACGCCTGTGCCACTTGCCAACATTTCATACGTTTTGATAATTTTTTTTTATTTCCCTTTGAATTTATGTAAAAGTATTCTATACTCTCGCGAGAATGGCAAAGGAGTCAAAAAAGGGAAACAAGGGAACAACAATTGTGTAGGGTAGGTGGTAGCTGGTAGGTACTCGTATGGGTAGGCACCTACCGGACAAAGAAACAACGCTAAGACGGACAGTAATAAAACTCAAAGGAGTAGGATGAGGATGATGTTGGCGGTCGTAAAAACAAATTCCATTAACATATCGTTATTCATTTTGCGACGAAGAATAATGCTGATAATATGTAATGTACAAGTCGTTGGAATTTGTTTTGTTTTAAAAAGTTTTCTGGCAGGCTAGTAGGTTCAGACTCTTGTTTTAAGAACTTCTTCTTTCTAACTCCGCAAAGAGCAAGACACTGATACAATGGTCTTACTAATAATCATTTTTAATCTTCACACTTTTAATCTTGGGTAAATTTCAAACGTTCTGTATTGTCGATTGGAAAATGTCCGTTCGATTACATATTCTTTAAACAAAAACCCCTTCTTCTTGAATAATTATCACAGAAAGCCAGAATGAGCGAGAAAAACAACCAACCTGATGTTGTGGTTTTTAGATCTTACAAATATTTCAGTCTCTTAAATGGGTTAAATGACGCCATTCAGTGTTCACAGAATTTGTTATGGCACATTATAATATATACATTGATGACGTTACAAACGAAAAACTTAACCTGGACACTAAAAATATTTATTAGTATCGCGGAGTGTGTGTTACTAATAACAAATTCTTGTCTCGACTTTAAAATTACGGAAGCTCACAACTGCGTTTTGTATGAAAAAAGCCACTGTGAACTGCTACAATTTGGAGTCAAAACTAAAAATGTTTATTGGTATCTAATGCCCAATGGGCGTCATTTATAGTCATTTTTAATCGTCACTCTAAATATTTTGTAGGTCACAATGGGCAATTTTAAAATCTAGCCTGGACACATAGCACAATACTAATAATCGTATTTATTGTCCTGGCTAAATTTTTCGCACTTACAATGGCGAAACTTTTGGGATTCCATAGTACAAGATGTATAAAGTATAATACGTTTCAGAACATTCCAGAAAAAAATCGGACCAATGACACGAAACGCGCCGATTCTTTGAATGAAGACTAAACGAAGTCGAGCAACAATGAATTTAGTTCACAATCGAAAATAAGTAAGGGCTCGGTTCCTAATTACGACCCACCCACTGTTCCAATTAAAATTATTTACCTATTCTGATCTACAGGTCCATATGGTATAATCGTCAAAACATTATGCGAGGCAGTGACAACTTAGAGAGTCTCCGTCCTGCGGATGGTGGTTACTTTTCGAAATGAAAGATCTATTTAGTTATAAGCTATTCGTTTTTCTCTGACGACTTGGGTGCTGACAGTTGCCAGGTTCAGAGCGTACTTTATAGTTTAGCCTTAGTAGCCATCTATAAGTTTTCGTTCATCGGACATATACTTTCATCTGATATAATTTTACCAACACGTGATAAGTCAAGAGTTGCTATTTTTATGGAAACTGCGACAATTAAAATATTTGTTTGTGGATGTTAAAGCTACGTTTACACTTACTAAATACACAAACAGAGCACGTACTTTCAGTTGGAATGAGGGCACATTGAAACATTTTAAATATGATGCCGTCAACTCTCACAAGAACCACGCGACGCATATAGCATGTTTGAAATATCATGTGATGGTAATATCGACACTCACTATACGCGCACTCGATGCAAAAGGTCAAATTCGGAAGAGAAATAGTTTTCGGTGGTGCAAATTTTAAATTCGTAGCTGCCAGAGTATGCTCTTCGATTTGGAAAATTTAGGAAAACTCAAGAAATCCATACGACTTGGGGGTAGCTTAGCCAAAATCGTTTCCTGCCGATGGTTGCAGCTGTCAGTTCTTGTAGGGCCACAGTTCAGCACATCTGAAATCGACTCCCCAAAACGTCATTGATTCCTTGATCCCGAAGTTCTTCAAAGAAGATATTTGAAAGTTGTTTCAAAGTTCAAGTTAAGGTGCGTACTTACTTCAAAATAAATCTACCACTAACTTATAGAGACGGATTTCTAGTTTTCTTCCAAGATCCGACTCTATCTTTAACTCCATCCTCCAATCCTCAAATGCGCCGCCCAAAACGAAAATTCAAAAATCTAATTAAAATACAACTGCCGGTCTCAAAAGGAACAACAAAGTTAAAAAGGAAAAATATTACCAAGCCTCTGTAAAATTGCATAAAGTCGGTAGAACTGTTATTATTCGGCGGTACACACAAGTATCATAAGACGACTGTATAACCGAACTGCATGTAAATTGCGATTGCAGTTTGCGCAACGTGGCAATGGAGTTCGAAAGTTATCAAATACACATCTCATGAAGTAGGTATATTTATATCGTGCTCACAAGAGCTCCTTTTTTTTTTTTGTTTTCAATTTTCACATAAAATTGCTTCGAAAAGTTTTCACAAAGTTCTCCCTTTCATCTAAAGCTTAAAAAGTTAAAAGCAAAAACACGGCAATCACTGAACAAGTCCGCAAGGCCCACCCCGAGAGCAAAAGCTACGGCCGACAAAGTTTTCTAATTAAAAGCAAGCAAAACTTTTCTATTTCTATAAATCTGCGTCTTCTTATGTGTGCACACGCTGATTCAAGGAAAATAGGGAGTACGGAGCATACTTTAAAAGTTCTCCGTCCAATTAAAAAAAAAACTCAAATTCCACCATCAGACCAATTTAATGTGGAAATTAGATTTTGTTATCACTGCCAAAGGATCCAGTTGTCATTCATCTTTTTTGCTCTCATAAATAAACCAAACACACCAAAGCAATGGCAGCGTAAGGCTCATCCACTAAAAAGTACTAAAGGGATGAAATGCAAAATAAATAAAAAATGAAAAATATATGTAAAATCCAAAAAATCCTTTTGATATTAAAAGGCAACTTGCATAATTGAATTTTCCATTAATTTAATGGTAAACAAAGTGATAATACTGCCGCTACATGGACGGATGTAATGGGGATGGTGGTTGCAGAACAATCTGTTTCTCTGGCATATCCCATTGCCATTGCCACCGCAAAATATGCCGAGATCTTGTGTGTTACGTTGAGGATGCTGTCGCTGCGATGTTGGGTGCGGTAGCACCGTAGCCGTGCTTATGCTTAATGGCTCCCGCTGGATATGCCTGCAGATAGATTGCTCATGGAAATCTGTTTAACGTATCTCTCAAGCACAAGTGGTAGATGGGTGAGCTGTGGGTGGGCGGCAATTGCGAATAATGTAAGCCGGAGCGAAATTGAAGCGACAAAAGGGATCTGTGAATCGTGTACATGATGGTGATGTTAATGACGACAACGGTATACCTACTGTATGACACATTGCACGTGGTTGATAGTGCTGGCTCACACAGTTACAATCGCATCATCGTGGGATGTTAATGGAATGCGTTGCAGATTATTATGACGATTTATGATTTTATTATTTATACTCGTATCTATCCGCGCAGCTTGGATGGTATAGTGGGTTTCCATCTAGAAGCCACGCCCAGCAAATCTACAGGGACTCAACTGCATCCTTTGAAGGATTGAATGTGATTCCCCCTCCCTTAAACAATAAAAGGATCGCAAGCGAGTGAGTATTGTATTTATCTGATTTTATAAGTCCCATACGAATAAAAGAAACCACTTCAAGTTAAGTGTATTATCTTTACTTAACAACATCCCCGCCAGTGGTGGTGGTGGTGGTCGCTGGTGGCGGGTGGGCGCTGGCTGGTATTCTGGGTTGGTGTTAAAATGTTTTCATGAATGTAAGCCCCTCGAAGCTTAGTGGTTTTATTATGCGGTATCTGGTAGATGTAATTGGTAGGCAAATGGATATTGAAACAATTTTTAGTCTATTCAATGGATATGTCATGAGAGGGAGTAATTGGTTGTTGTATCTATGCGAATGGTGAATTATGGGAAATTAAGAGGCGTAGCTACGTTGTTAAAATACTTTTGCGGTACGAAGTTCTGTCTAGATTGTAGATGCGTAGCGTATAGATGGGCTTAGATCCGAGATTGGGAAAAGCAAATATGTACAGGTACACTCACTTCCCTTGACGAATAGGTATAAACAGCCGGGCAAAATATTTCCCCATAGGTTTGGCTTACTTTTTTCAAAAAAATCTCCAACTTTTTGTCAATATTTTTTTAACAAGTTTTGTACGACTTAAAAGAAGAAATTTACATATTAAAACGAGAACATGTAAGTTTGGTTTTCCGAATTCAAAATAAATACAACGGAGTGTCAGCACATGTTGCATTTTGAAAACCGCATTTTAAAAGTAACACACAGATTTTAAGGTTACCATAAAGGATATTTTAAGGAAAGGCCTTCTTAAAATTTGTGACCAAAATAATTCAAGTCCGAAATATTTGTAACCACAGACCAGTTAATTCATCATATTTACTTCAACATATTCTTCATGTAGGTACAAATACTCGTATTATTTTTTTTATTTATTCATAATAGTTAATAATAATAATAGTTCATTTTGTAATAAAAATACCAAATTTAAGAAAAAATGACCATGTGACCAAGAGAAATAGTAGGTAATAACCAAATTTGGTCACAAATCACCAATGTGGCAACCGTGACCGAAACTGGAGTCATTCGGGATCGTATTTAGTCGGCTGGAGAGATTGGGGCGCAGATCCGATTCTATTCTAAATGTTCTGCTTCGTTTTTCAAAAAACCCGTGAAAACATGGAGCAGGTCGAAATACTGCGAAAATCTGATTTTAAAACTTAAAGCAATAAAATTCAGCTTATTCTGATTTTTGCAACTAACAAATGTAAACGACAAGAAGAAAAAAATAGACGTATCAAAAGAATTTTAGATTTATAAAAAATTAAGAATTAAAAAATTAAAATTGAAATTAAAAAACCGGCCAAGTGCGAGTGTCCGTGAAGGTTCCGTATTTGACGAGGAAAGAACATTCCTACATGTTCTTATTGAAATCAAAGAGGATCTATAACTAGAGAGCCAACTTCACTTGCCCCTAACCGATTATCCCCTCAATTTTTGAATGACAGCCCTCTCTCGCGCGCTCTTATTTTTCCTGTCTGTGAATACGTGTAATTAATGGCCGCCGGGTGGCAATTTTTCAATAACAAACAATTTGTAAATGAATTTATAACAATAAATGTAAAAGGAATACATGTTGAGTATGGTTTTTTAGATAGCTTTACTTGTGCTCTATCCATTTTAAGTGCCAAAAAATGTTCATCCATTCACATTTCAGGTTTTTTTAGTTTTCTTTACATGAAAATATATTTTTGACAACAAAATTCATTCAGCTACCTTTGGGGGTTGTTCCAAAAATAGGTTATTACCTTATTACCATGGAAGTTAAGCCCAAGTTTTCACTAGGGCTAAAGTGATTTATTTTTAAATATTCCTGAACATTGCATAAATTTCTTTTACTTGGTGGGTGTTTTCAACATATTTTTTTAGCACCATTTTTGTACAAAGTCAAAATATGATTAGGAATTTTGCGGTTTAATTAGAGTGAACACTGAAATGTGTTGTTGTTACTTAGGAACAGTAAAAATGCTTATATAAAAAAAAAATCGAGCTGTCGTGGGACGGCCGAAAGAAGCGAATCATTGGACGTAAAGTACCTATTGGCCCGTGTTACGTGGCGGCCTATTTAAAATTCATTTTAATTTTTCATAGTGCCAGTTAGTTTAGATTAGGTACTCTCTCTGTTCCTCTTTCGCTCTCTACACACATATATTTAAGAATTTTTCGACTTTTCTTTTTTCCTAAGCCATCCCTGAATCAAGACGAACAAACACAAAACAAAAATCATCCAAATCGGTGGAGCCGTTCTAGAGTTTGCATCTTCCAAGTGCGCCATGGAGGGGGAAGTTAACGCTACGGTGACGATTTTTTTCGGTTTACTCCCCATCTTTTTGAATAATTTATATGCGTGAACCACCGACCGTCCGTAAAAAAGCTATATTCTATATTCTCGGATATAATTATGATTAAATATTAAACTCCTAACAAAAAGCAATATAATGTGGTATTTAATTGGATTCTGCGATTTGATACGATTTCAGATTTTGCGTATTCAATTGAACGTAAGAGTCCAAATTGTTTTGTTAATTTTTAGTTCTCGCGTATTCCATTCGTTTTTATAGATATTCTTTTGCAAATTTTATAAAGTTGTATTTTAAAATGTCCACTGATGTTTCTGTAAGCCTCTCTAAATTATTAATTAACAAAAACAAGTACACTTTATGTGTTTTTGAAATACAAAAACAGATGTTGTACTAAGTACCTATAGGCGTGTTTTTTTTAACTTCAAACTCATCAAAGTAGGTTTTTCAGCTCGAAATTACAACACGATTACAACAACTACTGTGAGTTCTCGAAGTGTCAAGTAGAGCGTAGTTGTTGTATTTACGTGCTGAAAATATTACTTTACTTTTCTTTGCTGAGTTCGAACCTAAAAAAAAACACGCCTTACTTCACATAAATAAAAGGCGATCTACATAGGATTTTTTTTATGGAATTTACCCAAAAAAAATTAAATGCGCATATAGTATAAATCAGGTAGGTAGGTATTATAAACGGATAAAAACAAGAATTATTTATCCATTTTATGTACCATTTATAGATTTAAAATGTTGCTGATACTAAAATACCTTTTTCCCCACAACATACAACAAACGCTTTCCCCAAACTGTGTTAAAATACCTATTTTGTTTCAATATGAAAAGCATTAAAATCGACGAAAAATATTTTTTTTTTTTTCTTTAAAATATACCTAAAATAGATGCTTGAAGTTACAAATAAGTCTCTTTTAATAAGAGTGCTATAATCGTTTAAGTTGATTTTTCTCTGATTAATTACATGAGATCGATTTCTCCTAGATATTGAAAAAAAAATAACATGTTTTATTGTGGTACCTATTTCGCATTGGGACCAAATTATATCAGAAATTACATTTGGTAAAAACAATTTCATAAACCTTAAAAACCCTTAAACTGAACTGAGATGTGAGCGCCGTGTAACTAATGGGCACCAAAAATGCCGAACACAGTCGTCCACACCATAATAATGGCCGCCCAATTGACATAAAGTCCCGGCATAGGATTTCCTAAGTATGCGTGCGGCAGCAATGGCGCTCCTTTGATTTGTACAGGCACTAATACTTAGGAATTTCTGTGCCGGACAGCAGCCAAACAACAGCTTGTAGGCAAATGTACCGTTTCTGCTCTCAGTTGGCTCTCTAGATATGGATCCTCTTTGATTGAAATTGAGAAGATATATTTTTTTCTTTTAGAAGGTGGGAAGCATGAGATTGGATATGTGTGAGAACCGAATATCTTGTAAACTATTAACTTTTCGGCAAAACAGTATTCAGCACATATAAGAATAAGAATATTGTCTACAAAAAAGGAATTCATGTATTTTTTTGTGAATCAAGAAATAAACCGTTTTTTGGGCGAATGAAAAGATTTTTTTTTCACCAGATTACAAATTACTCGAAAACCAATCGATGTATCGCTTCAATTGGTTTTTGTCGTTTAACTATGTCAATCGGTTCTTGAGATAGACCTGTCAACAAAATTGGCTTAGTGGGTTCGGACAGACAGACAGACAGACGGAGAGACATCCGAGCGAAGCTAATAAGGTTCCGTTTTTTCCCTTTGGGTATATGTAAAGAAGATTAAGTATTAAAAACAAAAACAATCCATGTATATTGAAAAAAAAAAAAAGTAATTCGAAATCTAAAAAGAAGAGAAAACATATTAAAATTAAAAATAATAAATTTTCTCTCCATCAAAATTTAGTAAAATCGCGTTTTTGAAAATTTTGCAAACCTTTTTTTTATTTACAAAAATGCTTAAAGCATAATTTTGTAAACAGAATTTTTATCCATCCAGAACTCTGACCCCAATCCCCAAAAGACGTGTCTAAAACAAGAAAAACGCTTCAAATTTCAAGGTCGATATTCTCCGAAACCATTGGAGCATAAAAATCTAAACTATTTTTGATATAATGTCTTCTGCAAAGCTATTATTTAAGCAGAATTATTAAATGGACTTCAAACATAGAAAATCTACATGCATAGCTATCATAGCATAGCTATAAAGATGGGCCCTAGACCATACTCGCTCATACCCCCTTTTAAACCAAAGTCTACACGGAAAAAAAGTTTCTAAACTGGAAGTAGAAGTTTCTTAAAACAAGAAAATAAAGTACGGTTTTGGTCCAAGCCATTTATTTCATCTTTTCAACATTTTCTGCGAACGATTTAAGAATGAGAGAAAAAAGGAAAATTTAGAAAATAATTCTACATTTGAAAAAAGAATTTTTTCTTAAATTGTTTCTTCCAATAAGATTCCTAAGTCGTGCATAGGTTTTGGGCTTGAGTTGTATGACATAAAAAAAAATTTCTTAAATCAATAACTTTGGTCTTTGATCATGTTGATTTTTTCTTGATTCAAGGGCCGAATGTGCTGAATGACACTTGTAATGAAGAACTATTTTCTTATACCAAAAACTTTTTCCTGTATTCCAAAACAATTATTCTTCATCCCAGAAACAAATATTTGAATGCGAATTGTCTCACCAAGAAAATGTTTCTTACATGAAGAAATTTTACCCCAAGAATAAACTTTTTCATAAATCGTGCAGTATTATTTTTAAGACCAAGAAATTTATGCTGTTTTAAAATACAATTTAAGAAGTCATGTATTGTATATATGTGTATTATCTGAAAAGAAAAAAAAAAAAATAAGTAGTAGGGCTAAGAGTTTGTATTTAGAAAAGCAAGTTAAAGTTTTGTTTACACAGTCTTAATTCATTGAAAATAAATGTTCGGTAAAGTCAAATTTAAGTGTTTTATTTATAATTTTATATTCATTGCAAATGCATTACAATTTTTAAGCACATATACATTTGTTTTCATTTGGTATTAGCTATTAACTTTAAAGGAAATTTCGCTTAACAAAGCTTAACATTTTAAATGTAAATTATTTCTGCAAATGGATGTTTTAATATACCTAGTTAATTTTCTGTTAGTATTACATATTTCTCTTCTCCAAAACTTTTCTTCTGGTAAAACACTTATTATAAATGGTTTTGTATAATATTTCATCAAGTTTTATAGTTTTGTAGTTCTCATTTTCCTCTCTGACAGTCTTAGCAAAAATTAACAATAATGTTACAAATTCGGAATAGTTCTTCTGAAATATTAGGAACCATTAATTAAATTCATTACACTTTTCTTTTAAAAAATTACGGGAGACACTTCACACTTGAACTGAACCGACTTGATTAAAAGTAGACAATACAATGAATTGACAGGACGGTTTATTCTTAAATCAAGAAATATTTGATCGTTTAGGTAAAATGATAGTGTTTTACCACTTACCAAGGAGAATTCGTTAATTGTAAAAGTTTATGGATTCAAGAAACGAAATTTCTTTGTGTAGAAAATAATTTTCTTTCCGTGTAAGGATGATAAATGAGCCCCCAAACGATTTCGGCGATCAAACTAATTGCTGCTGTTTCCTACTTCAATCATATTATGCAAATCATCTTGCTCGGCTCGGGTAGGTATAGTTCCGCGTCGCAACCTGCGTAGGCAAGCTGTTAGATAACAAAATCGCTTTTGGCGAGAAACGGAAGTAACTCTTTTTTTTTACTGCGCAAAGAAATGGTATACTTCAACGATTGGTCAATTAACAGTGGCAGATAGAAATAAGTGAAACAAAAATCGACAGCCAAAACAAATCCTCCGCAGCGATATACGTGAGGCTAGGCCACGAATTAGCTAGTCACGAAACATTTTCATATCTTTACTTCTCTAAAAAATATACAAAAATGCAAACAAAAAAAGCAAAACAAGGATAGAATTCACAAAAAGGAATAATCATTGAAATTGAATCGATTCCATCGACAAAAATGAATAACAAAGAAACTATACACACCGTCAGTAGCGTGGCATCAGCAGTTACAGGGAACGGGTATCGAAAACCTCTGGCGGCATTGGAATGCGATATCTCGGGTTCTTGTGACGTCTATAATATCAAAGTATATCGGCTGTGGTCGGTTTTTGTCTATGCCTTAGATATTTGTGGGCATGTGGGGGACTTGTGTTCTGCATTGGAATTATGAATATATTCCGCTTCTTTGCGGGCCGATTTATAGAGGGAATAAGAATCCTAATGTATTCCTCATATGAAAGTGTGACGCGGATGCAAAGTTCCAGGGGTTTCAAACACTTTGCGAGCTTTGATTTTGTGCGAAGTTCTCTGTAGATTATAACAGGTGGGTCGAAGTAGTCACACGATAGTGGGTGGCGAGGATGGGTCCATACTGACCTTTTGTGGAATCATACATTTCTTTTCAGATATCGGTTGTCTTCCTGCTCCGACCAGATGCTGAGCTGCAACTAGTTGCAAACAAAGAAATGCACCATTGTGTAAAAATTACTGTTTCCGATTGCAGCTACGCCTTGGGCGCACACAGAAAGCTCAATTTCCGTCAGATCGAAAGGTGCATTGCGCTGCGTAGAAAGAACGACATTTGAATGGTGATGAGTATACCTTCAATATGTCAAAAGTCTGTTCAACATACTATAAAAACTGGAACGAGAGCGGTGCAACCAGGTACCACTTTCATAATAAGCAGTAACGTCCAATATTATAACAAACCGGGAAGTGACAGAATATCGCTTTTAACCGACAACTTACATTTTTAGGTTGAAAGGGACTTTGTCTACCTCAGCTCTGTTTTAAATTCTTAGAACCCTGAAAATAAATAAAACGAAGAATAGATTTTTCCAATTACTGTTTCTTTAAGCTGAAAAGAAGAACTAAATGAAATTGAATTTTAGCGGTTTCGGAGTGCGCCTCTGAAGGAAGCTAGCTACCGGAATATGGTACATGTAACCACCAACATGAAAACAATTCTGCAACAAAATTAGGAAAACCGGTTAAGTTATATTAATGTTTTCAAATTCAAAATAATCACTGCTCTCATTATAATCAGCTTATAATCTTTTGGATATAATATTAATACAAGAAACATACCAGAAGTTTCAAGTAAGTTACTATTAGAATGGTTTTTGAATTGCTACATGTGGACAAACAAAATATGTATAAATAAAGGTAGGTGGAAGTTCGAATTTGCTGTGATTTCTGATGAAAATCTTGCAACGAATACTTTTAAAGTATTGTAGAAACAAATTCTTGTATACGCTATTCATCAGTTTCTAGTATTCATCAGTAAAAGTAAATAGAAGAAGCTATGTAAAGTATTGCGAGAATTGAAATGTATTTTTCATGAAACATGAAACATCATCGAATCATGAATCATAATATTCATAAATAAAATAAAGAAAACATTTCTGTTATCACGTTGTATTCGAAAAAAGACATAAAATAATATGTTGTCACTAAATGAGTACAAATTCCTCGATATACTAACATTAAGTCACTAAACCGGCAGCCCTAAGCAAGAAAGATTCCTGTATTTCAATTTCACTAACAATGTTACATAAACACTATCATAACACTATTTTCACTGAAAACGATCTTAAACATTTTTATAACTAACGTTTCGATTCGTCATAAAATATTCTAGTAACTTGATGCAGTGGAGTGTTGCATTAGACTTGTTATGAAATTGCAATAACGTGTTGAAACTGGATAAGTATTTATTTTAAATTTTAGGTTTTTTTTTTCAAAATTTTAAATAAACATTATTATAACATCTTGATAATTGAAAACAAGCTTCAGTAGCAATATAACTTCTTTATAACTAACTTTGGTTTTGCCGAACCCTTTCCGAACATTGTTTTACTTTAAACTTAAGCCTTTTGATACGAGTAAATGCAAAATTTCAACTACACAATGCTTTTTTTTTTTTTAATTTGCACTTTGAAACATCACCCGGCGAAAATGTAATTTAAGATGTAATCACGGAAAATAAACAGCACGACTATGTGAATGCTGTAATAAATGATTAACCTCACCAGTTACCTGTCATTATCGAGGCAGGTACAATGTTAAGGGATGTAAACAATATTTTTCTCAAAAATCGGAGTAACATTAAGCTTTTTAACTTGCATTTGATTGCGAATTGGAACGCAATCGGGGTTTTATCTTCTTTTTTGTAAATTGAAGAACATATTCTGCAATATAGAATCATTGCGGGAAGCTGATTTGGCTTCGCTGATTACAACTACTTGATGTAGTTAAGTATTTTAAGTTATAATGACGTTAGAATATTTCCGATTTTTTTATTTCGCCTATCTGGTTATTGTTAGCAAGAAATTAAAAATTTAATAATAATTACAAATGGCGTTAGAATAGCTGTCATAACCAGGGTTGTCAGGTTTTTAAAGTCGAAATCGCCAATATTAAATCTAAAATCGCCAAAAAACGCCAAATTAAAAGTATTGTAAAATGTAATAAAACTAAGCAATTAATTATTTAAAACACAAAAAATAGCACATTTATTAAAAATAAAGAAAACGAAAACAATTTATTTGATACAAACTTCAGCTAATATTGTTAGTAAAACAAAGACAACATAAAAACCAAAAGATCAGTCTAGCATTACTCATCGATTTCATCCTGAAAACCATCTTCCTAAATATGAACATTAAATGCCAAAAGCATTTCAACAGAAGGCTCAAAATTTTTGCACCAAATCGAATGAATGCGTAGGGTAGAGCGGGGCTAGTTGGGCCACGGAGCAAGTAGGCCCACTCGAATAACTCAGAAACTAAAAGTCCTACATGACAACGATGACACACAATCGAAGTGTGCTGACTTACTGCCACGTGCCAAACTAGTTCAAATTGCATTTTTTCTTTCAAAGGGCGCGTAGGCCATATTTGTATTTTTAAGTGTGAAAACTAAAAAAAAAAAATATTTCTTTTCTTTCTTATTTTTTTGTGAAGCGGTGCGAATATCAGAATAAGGTAAACATTTTTCATGTGCCCCGTTATTGTATTTTATTTTTTCGAGTGTGGAATTGAAGTGTTTTGTGTAGTTGTTTCTTTTTGACACAAAATGTTCAACAAAGTCAGTGCGGGGTAAGTCGGACCGCCAGTTGTGAGGAAGAAAAAGATCTTGATTGGTTTTGTCTTATGTGTATGGAAGCATATTCAAAAAGTTTACCTGGGAAGGAGTGGGTGCAGTGTCACACTTGCCGAAAGTGGGCCCATTCAAAATGTTTCAAAATAAGACAAGGAAGCATCTTTATTTGCATAAATTGCAATAACGATTATACGATTCATAATCTATAAAATAATATTTTTATTCTTATTTAAATTTCTTTTATAGAACGTCATGAAGCGGTTTTTTATTTTCATTTTTTGAAGTTTATGTTGTGTTTTTTCTTTTTAAATACATTTTAGAAATAAATTATAGCGTTTTTCTATTTTGTAAAAATTACTTTTCAGTTTTTTAGGTTTCGGGCCAACTAACCCCCACTCACTGGTCCAACTTGCCCCGCTGGTGAGGTAAGTTGGACCACTTGGACTTGGTATACTTGAGTCAAAATAATTATTTAACTGTAAGATAAATTGTTTTTTTTTTTTTATAACATTAACAAGTCGAAGTTTCAATGTTTCTATTTACTTTAGTTTCATAGCTTAATTATGAACAGATTGGAAGTTATGAAGCGTAAAAAAAAAAGTGGTCCAACTATCCCTGCCCTACCCTACTCATTATTGATAGATAAATTATTCTATCTTGAAATTGTTCCCACTCTCGTTGGTTAAAAATCCGCTGTTTTTTTTTTTTGCTTTTGCACTCATTTTATTGTGTGATTTTATAGTTTGACACATGGCATTATTTACTTCTAATATTTCAAAAATTCATTTGAAAATCGGAAATCGATAATTTTTTTTGAAGCCGATACCTTTCGGTTTTTTTTTTCTTGGAATTAGTGGGAAAAAGAAATACATTAAGATTTTAATTCGAAAATGGAAAATCCCCACAAATCGCACGTTTTTTTGGGTATGTCGCTAAACTGATGTTCGTATCGCCAAATGAGACTTGAAATCGCCACATCTGACAACCCTGGTCATAACATGAAACATATTTATAACTCTAGAAACTCAGTTATAATTACTTCTATGTTTCCTTTGACTAGCACTTATAAGCTGATCACTCGTCGATTCGACGAACAATACTAAAATATATAAATTTTTTTTAAAGCTTTGTGTAATAAACCTATTTAGTTCTACATTTTTTCTGAAACATTAAAAAGTTATTGCCAAATGAAAAGCGACTTTTTTTTACTAAACAAATACTTAAGTTTGTATTATTAAACAATCCTTAAAGTAAGGACAACACTTAAAAAAAAAACATCTCATAAAGAAAAAAGTAACAATTAAATTAAGCACAAGATCCGCAAAAGTTCGAAACAACGAAAAAATAAAAAGCCGGACACAACATCATTCGCAAGAGTGCTTCGGTGACTGAGATTTCAGCAGAGAAATAAAAGAAGAGAACAAAATTCAGAGTTAGGGTTTCTTTAACTTTATTCAAGAGTTTGTTGAAGGGTCTTACCTCGTTGAGAGTTGCTACAAGAAGACCGAAGTTAGGTTAGTAGTTGATGAATTAGGGAAAATAGACAATCACGTTTGAAGGAAATCATGGACATCTAACATAAAATTATGGGTACACAGTATACTCTAGTAAAATAATTTAAATGGGTTTCTTAGTTATGGGTTTTCACTCGAACTGTTTTCTATTTTTAAAGCTTTTGTTTGCATTTTGTTTTCATGTGATTACAACTTAGATTTAATTTAATCAACTGATTCAGTAGTCTAGCATCTGTGTAAGAAATAACTTATCAATTTTGCAGTCGCAGGTTCAATTCCTTGATTAAATGAAAGTTTTTTTAATTTTATGATGCCCATAGAAGTATTCACTTCAAGAAATAAATTGAAAGAATATAAAAAAAAATTTCATATCTCCACAACGGTACCACTTATCGGGTCTTCTTATCCTGTAAGCTGCAACTAACGATAGCCATCCACAAAATTTCATTGAAATCGGTTGAGTGATTTCGGAGATCGACGACAGTGCCACCTATCGTTTTCAAAACTATCCTATATCCTTAAAGGTGTAACCAACCATACACATCCTGAAAATTTCATTCGAATCGCTTGAGTGGTTGGAGACCTCGACAACACCGTATAAACAGCAAATACACCTGTGTTTACTCTGCATAACTCATGAACCATAACATATACAAAAATCGTATGTATTATAGCCTTGGTATTAACGTCACCTTTCATGGTGAATTCTCAGATTTAAAATCGTTTTACGCGTAACAGAGAACATCGAAATCACACAAGTAAACGTAATTGGTACATATTAAAGACTTTACAACTTTTTATCGTAATTAAGTTACATCGTTGTTAAGATTCTGCTATACAAAAGTGACTTTTTAGTTAGAACTACCTACCTAAAATGAAAATTTACTAAACGTAAATGAAATATATTACTAACTTTTTTAAGACTCTAACTTACGAGCTTTTGTAAAACTATTTTCAAACCTTAAAAAAACTACTTACAACATTTTGAATGGCAAAGTTACAAATAGTCTCACTTTAACATGAATACAACTAGCCGATTGTACAGCTTAAATATGACAGAAATACAGTCGAAGTTTTTGAAAATCATAATCGGTGTTGTTCGGGTAGGGACCTCGCTAACTGGGAGAGGGCTTTAGAGCCGCCTAAGTAAGTAAGCAAGCCGTATACTGGCTCTACTTTCCTATAGTTCTTTATGTGTCGTTAATTTCCAACCAGACGTAGTTGACAATTCATGGAACAAAATCTTTACCGGCAACCATGCGCACATCCATCCTCAATCGAGTTTTCGGTGTTGCATACCCCTGCCTCATCCAGCTATGTTTTATGGGGCACAATTGAAATGTTGCATTCGCGTGCGACTAACCTGCTACCATGCAACACATATACATTTATGTAAGTACCCAATGATGGTATGTATAATGAAGGCTGTACAATGCATTCGTTTAGTTATTAAGCGCTCTAGCAATGGCACAGCTGATAGGACAATTCTCGCCAGCCAAGCACTGCTTTTCAGCAAGATGCTGTTCTACGGCCAGCTGCATTCGGAATTTCCTTCAATTCATATTCTGCAGTGCGGCAGAGCTAGCGCTTCCTTGTTAATTGTTTTATCTTCTTTTGTAGGCACAACGATGATTCTCTTTCACCAGCGCGTGCATATACAATCCGACGACTCCGGCATAGCCCTTTATGCTGGGGTTCCAGCTATTGCGGCACAAAATTTCTTCATTCATTCATTGAAAATATTTTTTAATATTATTGTCTATCTTAGTAGACCTTTAGACAGACAGAAAGCGAGAAGGGGATTAAGGCAGTTACTGGTATAACTCTATACGCGATCGGGGATGGTAACGTTAGTGCGCACCACTCTACTTTGGCTGCATAATATTGCATACAGTATATAGTTCTATTGTGTTTGTGGTTTTGTTTATTTGTTTGGCCACCGGCTATTGGCAATATTCTGGTGCCGGAGGCTATTGCTGATGGTAAAGAGCTTCTGAAGCAGCCATTCGGATGCTGCTACCGCGCTGTTGCTCCAGAACACGTAAACAATCGAAGAGTAGCCGTGGAGACTGCCAATGCCACGTTCGGGGGACACTTGGCATAGGGCGCAGAGCACACCACAAGTGACCACTCTATCACTTTCGGCAATGCTGGAGCAAATCGTTTGTACACCAGACCCCCGAGAACACGTAGCGAACGCGACAAACACGACGCGAACAGCCAACGTCGTTGGATGGTTTTTTTCCACCTTTTTTTCTATGCGATTTGTATATCGTCCAGTGATTCAGAAATATATTGCTATCTGTTATTATGGAGTTCCGTGTATAATTTGTGTAAGAAAAACGAGGTAGGACAACTGCCAAGGCTCAACAAGAATTCAATATTATGTTGCTGTGGAGGTGGTCAAACCGTCTATGCAAATAAAGTCCCAAACCACCGATTAAACGACATGGCAGGTCAAAGAACGAAACATCTCTAACCGAACCTTGGCGAAGGGGTCAACATACGCAAGTATTATAAAATAGAAACCCTCATCGTTGCAAGAATGGTTCAATAACACGTGCTATGAACAAAAAAAAATATATACAACAACATCGGAGGGGCTGCGCTTATCATTTCTGATCCACATTACACCTGTTGTCCTTATGAGCGCGCGGCACTGCTCATCAGCGCTATTGTTCACGTCATACGGAGGATGTTCGATACTACAAAAACAATGGGGGAAGGAAGAGCGAAGCAATTTCCTTAGATGTATTGAATCGGCTACTGTGTTCCCAGCATTTGAATTCGTTGGCCTGGCATTGTGTGGATAGATGTGTGCACCATCCGGAGAAAGTCCTTCTGCAGGTATCTGCCTGAATGAATGATAGTCACGAATTTTAGAGTGAAATTAATTTCTCACCGGCCGGCCGGCTGTTCGCTGTCTTCCGTGTGACCAAGAATTGCCCAATTAAGGGCCATGCAACGACATGACGTCAGCTGATCAGCTTTATTCATTCGATTTGTAAGAGAACTGGCTATGATAAGCGGATCTGTACAGGGAGGCAGAGAATATAGTGATATTGAATAGCGTGCTTCATCTAACACGGCAAAGAATAAGTCTCCGAATCAATTGGATGAGTGCTCGTCGGGGAAAAGTGGCACTCCGCTTCTAACTTCGCTACAGCTTCGGACCTAAAGCATGGAAGGGGAGTGAGCCAGGTGCGAAGACGCAAAGATCTACACGGAAAAAGGCCAGCTAAAGGACTCAGATTTTTACTCATTTTTCTTCGATTTGTCTATACAAGTCTTCGACGTTTGGACAGTGCCAGGAGACGGGATATACACCCGGCTAACAACGCTCAATTCAGCCAATCAGACTTGAGTAAAAATTGCAGTTCCATTTGTTTCGTCCCAAAAGTGAAAACAAAAATTCACACAAACGCATTTTTGTTGGTAACTACTAACTACTAATTTCTTTTTTTTATCTAAAAACTCGTCAAAAAACGGGGCACGTCTAATTTTTGACTATTTTGTGACAGCTTTTGGTAGAAGTTCGTAAGGGATATAATCGACCTGTGCGTCCAATTTTTGTCCTTTTTTGTGGACAGACAGGGGCAAATATTGCTGTTCACCCCTTTAGTCCGACTTTCGTTTCCCTGCAGCGATAAAAAAAAACCCTGGCGCCGAACTATGGTCGATTTGTAGAGGAATTTATCTACCTGAGTCCTCAGACTTGAAACTTTTCATTGGTATTTTCAAATCATTGGTGACCCTAGATGCTAGGAAAAATCAGCTTAATCGCTAATTTATAGTAAACGGACACCTGGTGACCTCCGCTGGGTACATACAAAACTCCAAACAAAATCAACAAAAGCAAAACTGTATCTGTTTCAAAACTGAGCGTTCGCTAGACTGACAAAGCTCTCCTACTTTAGTGAGCAGTCGAAGGATTATAGCTACTCATAGTTCATCCAGTGTTAAAAGTGCAAATAAAGTATATCCACTTCACCTTCACCTATCACCTACTACCACCAGAGCTAAGGACGGCAAGTTGCCCTTCGAAAATCGTCGAAACACCAACTGCAGCTCTGGATATCTAGAGATTGATATAGGACGTATATATAAATTAAGAAAAATCTGCCAAACACCAAAAAGCTTCGGAGGAAACCCATGTCCAAAGGAAACACTACCTCTCGTACGTCATGATGACATCTTATAGGTTTTCAAGTGATCGAGTAAAGCGATCGTGGTGTCTTTATCTCTCTTGAACTGTCACAGTTCTAGAACATATCCAACAGCATGTGACGGATTGAAGGTCATGTTCGCACTCTTAATATTGCTAGCGGCATGATCGAAGGAGCGATGGTGGTGTCTTGATCTCTCGGCTAGTTACGAAACATGAGGCTTGTGATGTTTAAATTTATTGATCGGACATTGATCATAGCTGAAACTTCCACCATTTACGAGATAATCAAAGTCTTCAGACTATGCTGTTGGACGATCGCAACTCACAGCTCAGACGCCGTAAGGCTGCAAGAGGAAAAGGGCCTTTCATCAAACGCATTTCGCTTGCTTCACCATTTTAACACCCATTAAAAAAAAACATCTGTGCATACGAGCCATTTGCATCACATTATTTCTAGTCCATGTTCTCTTGTCTTGCTTCACCTCAATTTTCGAATTTCCCATATATTTCCCATCCGGTGTGATGCAGAAATTTTTAAAAGCGCTCGCGCTCGCCCGCTAATAGTAAAAGAAAATAATAAATTAATGAAAATAATTTCGTAATTGGAATCGTGGCTCGTGGCTTCACGCTCTAAGAAGCTCTTTAAGCCAGCGAACCGTTTCTTTGACTGTTGCTATTTTCTGTCTTGTAAGCATTATATTATTAAGAAAATAAATATCCGCTTCATACTGCCAACCCGCGCATGTAGATAGGCGCAACAGCACGGTATCACCATTTAATAGTTTAAAAGGCAATATACCTACTGCCAGGGCGGGCTCCTGATCAACGAGGTAGGTAAGGTAAAGAACAAAATAGGGGGTCTACCACAATATCTCGAAAAAAAAATTTCGAAAGCTTAATCTCGAATAACAAAAATCTCGAAAAAAAAAACTCTCGAATTAATATTAATTTTTGAGACAATGGTAACAATTTGCGCAAATTATGAAATGTGTATGGGGGGGCATGCTGCCCCCCTTCAACCCCTCTGCTTGGGTTTACTGTTGGATTACGGGGTGGGTGCGAGGTTTTCTACTTATATTTTTTGTTGAATTTTCAAATTGTTGTGTGGAACATAAGGCCCGAGATTTTTATACATTCGAGATTTTTGTACATTCGAGATTAAAAAAAAAATTTCGAGATTTTTTGCCTTCGAGATTTTTGTCATTCGAGATTACGTCATGATCCCGAAAATAGGTCCATCTATAAGGTTTCGAACATTTTCATTTAACGAAATTCATTCAGAGCTCTTCTTGTGATGCTTTATGGCTGCAGTATCAACAGTATATCATCAGCAAAATGACCGTCAATATTCCAATAGAAGGCGTCTCCAGAGCTGTTTAGTGCTTCTTAGTCTGTTTTGGACCGTTATGATGCCTTCCACGCCTGATGCCTTGAATGCTTTGGAAAGAAACTTATAGTCCATTTAGCCGTAGATACCTTAGAATTGATTCCTGATACTGTTTTCCACTGTCTGCCTTCGGCGTTTTGATCGTATTGCCAACTTAAGGTTTAGTTTAACTTTAATTAGATTGAACTTAATATTTAAGATTCTTTCTAAAAAAATAAAACAAACAAAAAATAAAGACAAAGAGGACAAGCTGGCTGAGGGCTAGTTAGCCTGGCGCCTAGGGCGAAAAATCCACCGAACTTAGCCAGAACACGTGTAGATGTCGCCAGATAATTAGTACGGGCCATTGGCCTTTAGGAACTCACGCAGCCAAGCTTGGTATCCCCCATAACACCCACAGCGCTGCCACAAACAAGAGTGCAACAGTGTTCCATCTTCTTTGTGAGTGTCCGGCCCTAGCCAAAAGCAAACCCAGTGCACTAGGTCTTTTCTAGGTTTTCTTCCATCCGGTGTGGAAGCTCCCTAAGGGTTGTTCTTCAGTAGCTACCTGCGTCTATTTACTGGCTAATGAAAACCGTGTACCCCGATCGATTATCTCTTACGCCCTGCAAGCTGCAAGCCCCACACAGCCTTATTTGCAGTGTTGACAAACTGGTCGAAGATTTGAGAAATGTTTGCTCACTTCTTCTCCTTTAGGGAAGTCTTCTTCGATTGTAATTCTATGATAATTTTTAAAGACCAATATTAAAGAGTGTGCCGGGCTTTCCTTGTGCGTGCTTTCCACAACCGATTGGTATAGTTACTCCCAAGTCCCAATTACTTGATCTTGGGTTTTCTTCTGTTACTGTTAACACTCGTTACCCCATCCACCAGGACCCACCGCGCACCGACCAACGTCTCTGTACCATTATGAGTCAAGATATCCATTAAGTGGCAGTCGTATCCAAATATTCTGACATTCTGCCCGTTAATGAAACGCACGTGACACTCTACGAAAACTCAACACCACCCCTCGTTTGCATCCTGAGAAGTTATCATCAATTATTTTAAGGGTTCTATGGCACAACAAGTGCACGGCAATTACGCGTTTCGGTACAACACCGTATCGGCGAACGCAACCCCTAATCCGCGCGCATATAGTCTCGTAATGGTTCAATTACTCGCCTTACTCTGGGGTGGGTATTGTTTTAGTTTTATTTTTTTTACTGTTCACACATTTATGGAATCTTGTTTTTTTCCCGTAAAGCTGTCCCTGGCACTTACACATAGTTCACAGCCACACTTGTAGAGGGTGCAAGCGTGAGGTGAGTTCATATTCAAAGGGTGCGTGGTCACAGACATTTTCTGGGTATTTGCGGGCTTTACCGATTGTTAACTAGTTTCTCACTAGGGTCCTTTTAGCGATTGCACAGCGCGATCAGTCAAAACGTGACATTGTGCGTTCACCTTTCGTCACGGATTGCACACGAAGGTATATAGATTTTCTCATGAAGCTACGAAACGGAAAATTAGTCAACGTGAGGTCTCGACCGTATCGGAAGTGGACCTTTTTGTGAATTAATTTATTCGGTGATTTATGCCTCGTTTTGGTGGGAACATTACGAAAAATAGGGCGGGCGGTATAGCAACAAGTTTATGTTCATTCTGTCAATCTCCTGATTGAGATGAAGATAAAAGACTGATGTTGTTGAGAATTTGATTCAACTTTACGGTAGCTAGTCAATTATGCCGTTGATAGCCAACGACGAGATCGGAGAAAGATGTAATGACTGAGGAGCGCAAAATTGTACCTTTATTTTGGGTAGATGCACACTTTGGCAGAGGATTTGTTACGGAATGAACCAGAATAAGGTCGGTTTTTCTACTCGGAGAAGGCATTTTGAAGCAACTACACTACTTTGCGGTCAACTTACGTGATTCTGTATTTTTACATCAACTACGTGGGTTTATATAAACAAATAAAATCAATAGATGGCGCAACAGGTTCAAGGGTACCCTATTCCTGACTTCCCACGTCAGCCATACGTTTTGTGTGTTTTTTTATTTATTTTTGGGACGAATGTAACGGACCTACCATTTCATGCCGAGTACGAACGGCTGAATTGAGAAGCACGTTCGGGACTTGTGTAAAACTTTCGTGAGAGGTGTAGCAGTGGAAAGTACTTTAAGATGAAAGTTGTGTGTTTTCCGTTGGACGAACCTGAGACCTGAGTAGTCGAGCACACTAGTCACTGACACTGACCCAAAAGACGACAATGCGATTGATAGCATTCAAAATATGAGATATCAGATTCGTAGACCGATTATATATGCATTTAAGTTTAGTCGAAAAAAATTGATGGCAATTTTTTAGCGCGTTCTGACGCAACAAAAAATGGGCAACCTGGTGCGATCAACGAAACATTCGCGTTTGCTTCGCCAAAAATCTGATCCGATCAAATCCTGGTTATTGCCAGATTACAAGATATATATTTTTTTTTTTTACATTTTCTCCTATGTACAAGACTTCAAATTCATCAAATTTCAATCTTTTTCATATCACTAATTTTTCTAAATCTAACAAATTAAAACAATTTTTTCTATCGAAGAACAATGTTTTCTATGAATTCCTTTATTATGTAGGATGCGAAGAACTCATGCACAACTTATATTTTACAGACATTTCCATCAACTCTAAAGTAAGGAAATTATTTGATAAATAAACTGACGCGTGTAATATGTCTTAGGAGTAGAAAAAAAAGTAGTAAAGATGTTATTTTCATTAGTTTATCGCTTCCACATTCCTCAGCAAATGGTGAAACGATATTTTCAACTGAAAATTTAAATAAACCAAAAATTCGTAATCGTTTGAGTATACTGAAACAGTTGAAAGTTTGATCCATACAAAGAAAATCTTGCGCTTTAATTAAGAACGTTGCCATATGATCTTGATAGGCACTCGTATATGCAATGAAATTGTAAGTCATAAATAAATATGTTTCAAATTCCAAAGAGAAATAACATTCTTTTATGAGCAATAATTTATTTTATCGATATTTATGTACATAAGTACATAGTTTACCTATACCTACTATAATTGTGTCGAAAAAATGAATATAAGTCTTATTTAAAGCACTTGAAAGATGTGTTTTATGGTTTCTTCTTTTTATATTTAAAAAAAAAAAAAATTGGAAAGAAACATTTTTTATTTCGGAAAAAGAAGATTTTACAATTTTTCATCTGGACTGGTCTTTTGTGATGATCTCACAACCAAATCTACATAACTCAGCATCCGTTGCTCTACAAATACTGTACCTTCTACTTTAGTTATTGAAAATCTTTAGTAAGGGTCCTTTTAGTATGACCCTGTCAACAAGTTCTATCATCCATGCAAAAACAAAATGACCAATTCCATGAACAAACTTAACATACCCTATTTAGTATACGGAAGATGGAAAAGAGCTCAACCGCCAGACAATAATTTGACTGTTTCTTTTTTTGGACTCCTTTAAATGGTTCCAGTGTGTTGGGTACATTCACCCCAGGTCGATCATAATCGTCTGGAATTCCTTTGCTTTTTTACTGTCCTTTTGTATATGTTCGGTCTTTTTTCGCCTCAAACATATGACCGAGGGGTTCCTCAGTGCGTGAGAACACTGGTCTAGAACCCGCAAAGGAAAACAACAAAACGTCTGCCCCCGCCTTTAATGTTGCGGCTTTGTGCAATGTGCACCTGTTACACGTGAGAAGGAAAAACGTTGAGTCAACGCCAGGGATATGGACACTCCTACCTAGATGTAGCTTCTCGGCATTATGTACACATGTCTTGTCTCTAATGTACCGCAGGATTAAGCTCGCTCACCACTAACAAATGCGATCACGATCGGTGGACAATAATCAACTTTACGTTGGATCTCTTACAATTATTTCTGCCATAAGTCTTGTATTGGCTTCCTGCATTGGATGGCAATATCATCCCCGTGTGGACGGCCGGCAGACATATAGGGGGGGGCTAAGGGGTAAGGGTAACTACGGCAGTCATCGCCTTTAAATGTTGGTTCGGTGAGATACGTTTTGGCTTTTTATACGTTTCGTTTCTTTTTGTTTGCTGCGCGCTGCTGTTGCTGCCAACTTTTTGTGTCTTTACTGTCGATGGTTGTTACCATTGCCTCTGTTGTTAACCGTCTTTTGCTTTTCCCTATTTTTATTTTTTTTTTGGCTTCTTATTCGTCAGTCAGTCACATCCGCAAAATGTTCAGTAGACCAAATCCAGAAACTTCAAATAAAATATAAAAAAAACAGGGAAAAACTTCAATGTAGATACGGAACGAGAAAGAGGGAGAGTTTGCGGTGCATGTGTAGCACATAGGGAAACAATAACCATCAAAAGAGAGTCCAGCAAAGTCATCGTTTAAATAGCAGGAGTGAAGCTATGCAGACGCAGAGTGCTCTACTGCTTGATTATGTGGTACAGTACGAGTATTATATAAAATAACGCAATTGTTGCTTGTTGCATACATCCATGCAGTGGAGAACGAGACCCTAATTATACTAACACTTGGCAGAAGGTACACGATCAACAATCACAAATTATAGAGGGGACTTATGGGCTGTGGAACAAAGGCTTGAATCGGTCCCACGACAAGGGTCAACTATCTCTTTAGTAGGTACAAATATAGTCCATGGTATAAAAGAAGGTGACACAGCTTGTCACAGAATGCTATCGGTCAAGAGCGGTAGAACTGAAGTAAGATAGTTATAAAACCCTTAGAATTAACAGTCTTTGAAGACTGAATTGATTTTGTTCTCATTCCGGCGCGTTGTTGATTTTTTTTTCAATATTTGTACAGTGACAGCGCTCTCGGTTCTGCTTAAGGTGTCAATCCACGATACTAATAATCATTTTCGGTGTTCTAGCTAAATTTTCCATACACAAAATTGAATATTGTGACCTAAGAAATATATAATGTGAAGGTTAAAAATGATTGTTAGTAGGGCCCAATGTAATCGGCGTTGGCATGTCTGGGGCTGGGCTGCCTCAACTGAACGTTATTGCTCTTAAAATGGGCTCCAAGCGGCTTTAAAGCCGATAACCACTGGTCGAATCGACACTTCCGTGAGCGAACTACGTGATTCGATCCCAGATATTAGGTACAGATAGAATGTTGAATGCTAACATTAAGAAGACTGAGTTTCGATGATGTTGATGTTGTATTCGCCAGGCTGAGCTATGGTATCACAAAGGACCTCAATTAATATTACCTATACAAGGGTGTTTTTCTAGACAGCCACCTCACCAAAAAACATATTTACAAATAACTGTAGTCAGTCTTGCACTTCTCAACATCCAATAAACAATAGAAACCCGCTCTCAATGAACGTTGCGTTCGGTGATCCCAGATTGAGTGGAAATTCGCTAATTTACTAAGTTTACTTTTTTTACTAAAAAGGAGAAAAGGGGAAAATATAAAAAATCACTGTGAACCTAAAGATATATTAAAGTAAAATAAGAACGCATTTTTATTACACACAAATCTCAAAGTTCACTAAGAATAAAATTGTCGTACTAAATTTCAAATAAAACAGCCCATCGTACGTCTACACGAAAGAATTTTTGTTTAATCTGAAAACATTCACTAGTTATCCTTTATTTCATTCTCGACATTTCCAATGCAACTGTGAGAACTCGAGGCAATTTCGTGCAGTTGTTGTTAAATCTATTCCGGAAAAAAACCTAACAGTCGGAAGTAAGAATAAGGCAGTTGCTATTTTTGTTACATGCAAGCCATCTTGAAGAGTGTCGGGAAGTTCCTAATTGGAAACGTCATTTTCCTTAAAAAAAAACAACTCAGAAAGTTTGTTTGGCATGAGCCCCATAACGATGATAGAAGCCGATGTCTTTTTGTCGAAAGTCTACATATATTCAAACGGCCTGTTTTGATAAAAAGTTTAACTCATTTAATTTGTGTGACCGCTTTATTGCAGTGGCTCTGGCTGATTTATAATATAAAAGCAAACAATAATGCAAATTAGACCACAACTACAGTTTATGATGCAGCTTTTCATTCATCAACTAAATCATCGTCAAGCAATGGATTCGATGTTACCATCACCACTCCACATACAGAAATTATAGCATAACCCAGCGAAATCGTATTCGGAAGCCACTTTGCTCATTGGTCTCTCCGTTGTTGGGTGTTTTTTTTTTGTGCTTATTTATTCGTTTTGTTTACTACCATTGTATATGGCGTTATTGTTTTTTTAACATCCAACTTCTTTGTTAATTCGAAAATTTACTGTATCAGACAATTATCTGTTCCGTATGTGTTTCCTAACAACAACAGCAAGCATATCACCGAATGGGGAACATATCAACAAATTCGAATGCGACCTTTTAATTGACGAGGATCACCGGACCGTGATTCCTTTTGACGAGAATGTGAGTATACGTACATGCATACATCACTTACACAAAAAAAAGAAAAAAGAAAGACGGAACATTTTTATAGCCAAAGCTAAAGCACCTACGTTTGGCGTGCTATATGTGAGGTAGTCGAACGTGCATATTTTAAATCGGAATGGGATGATGATGATGATGGTATGTGATGTGTTGATGGAGAGTATGAGTATAGTAACAAGGTGAACCGTCGCGACGATTTGCCCAAAACGAAAAGAAACGCAGTTTGATTTTTTATACCAAAACCGCAGATTTCTTTCAAAAACCATAAGATTTTGATGATGTCGAGCATGACTTGACCGAAAAACGCGTCGGTCCCCTTTCCGTCCAGATTTTGGGTAGGAAACAAATTTAATTTTCAAAGGGGGGCGAATCGTTACCGTCTTCATGTTTTGTGTTACAATTAAAAAATTATTAGGAAATCCAATTTTTTATTTTTCTATTTTTCTTGTTGCTTTGAGGCTTTTCCGGGTTTACTCAACTGTCATGGTGGTGTGGGTGAACTTTTCGAATTGCGTGCTTATGTTTCTCTTCTAATTGATGTGGAAATCATAAAGTGGGTGATTTTTTTATTCTGTTCGTTTGAGGGGAAAACGTAAGTGATTCATTTTTTATAGAAAGTCCGTAATGGTGAAATATGTTCGGAGGACTTTGACACGGTAATGCAAGCTCGGTAAAAAGAGTAAATCTAGATCATCGGGTAGAGGTCGATGAGAAGAGTTTTTGTAAAACCATTTCAACAGCTCTCTGTGATGCAAGCAAAATTGGAATTCGTGCTGGATATAGATTATAAATTATAATATTATTTTCATTTCCAGTAATTTGAATCGAAACAAATCAAGTTTGTCACATCCTGATGTGCAGCTTTAAAGCTAGAAAAACGCGAGAATATTTATATACAAATTTTTGCGTGCTAAGAACTCGTCTCAAAGAACGAACTCAAAGATAACGTTCAAAAATGCTTAAAAAGCATGCCCAAGAAAATATATCAAAAAACTCATCAAAAAGCGTCATAATTGCGTTAAACAACGTGAAAAAAATGCGCGAGAATACAAAGAAAAAAACGCGTCAAAAAAGGAGACAAAATAACGTACAAAAACGAGAGAAAAAAACTCGTAAGAAAATGCGTCGAAAAACCCCGAAAAACACGCAATTTCTCGGCAGACGGAAACCGTAAAAAAGAGTATTAAAACACGCATAGCCATCAAAGAATCGCAGAAAAAAAGCCGTCAAAAATTGTAAAAGCGTTTAAAAAACGCGTGAACATACACAAGAAAAAAGAGTCACAAATGCGTCAAAAAACATAAAAAAACCCTCAAAAAACAGTTCAAAATATATGAGGAAAAACACAAATGCGTCAAAAAAAAAACCCGGAAAATACCAAATTTCTCGAAAAAAAAAAACATAAAAAAACACCTCAAAGATGAGCTAAAGAACGCCTCAAAAATGCGACGAAAAAAAAAGTGAAATAACCAGCCGAAAAGCGTGCCTAAATTGAGTGAACAAATTGTCTTAAACGAGTCCAAAAACCTCCGTCATAAAAGCGCCAGCAAAGTCCACGAATTTTCACACCCCGACAGATCACATATCACAGTTCTTTATAATTCGAACTTGCATTTCAAATATGCACCATCGTTCTTGGAATTGGATACCTAACCCGAAACCATCAGTGAAAAAATGAAGAGGTGTCATCAAAAAACACTCGAAATTTATCGCTATAAATATTTTTGCTCGAGTAGGTACGTAGCACCACTGTACGTTTGCAGTTCGTATCTTTGAAAAACGTTTGCTTTAAGGTAGGTACATTTTGAATCTTGCAAAAAATTAAGTCTGTAAGAACTTCTAATTGGAAAATCGTATTTTCAAATTTCGTACGATATTTCCAATCCGATACCAGTGCCGTTATTAAATTTGCGATAACACCTCCCACTCTAAGACACTCGTATGACTTTTCTAAGAAACAACTCGTTGGATAAAAATAATAATAACAATAATAATAAAACACACATCAGCATAAAGCACATATGCACACATACAGCTCATATACTTCGTATATTCCATCTAGAGCGCAATAGCAGTAAACAATTCGAAATTGTATTTAATGTGTCTAGGAGACGGTTCGCTGATTTAAGAACTCTTCAGAGCATGAAGCCACGAGCCACACGAGAAAATAGGAAGATTCAAACGATTTCTTGTGTTTTTTTATTTTTTTTTAATTTTTTTTGTTGTCTGTTTTTTGTCGTTTCTCCTATGCTAACCCATTATACAGTACTCAGGTGCAGCTGTGGCCTGTAGTTAGGCATTGCGCGCACACTTTTTGAGCTACTTGAATCGGTATGGCTTTCATATACCTACATAATGTGCACTAAATAGTGTCGGTGCCGTTGCATTGTATACATCTTGTGGTTCAAAAATTTAAAATGCATATCGAAGGGATATGCTATATACTATATGTGCATCAAATGAGGAATCGGTGGTAAAGATCTTAGATCGCTCCAGTATACGGCATGAAGGAGAGTAGTTTTCGCCGCAATTAGCTGATGTAATGTACTTTATTGGAATATTTATGTAAGTAGGCACCACGTTGGTCGCTGATTCAACGTGATACGATGCATATATACTCTTAGTGAATCATTTGAAGTTCATAAACCCCTGAAATTTAGAGCGCAAATTTCGATGATAGCTACTTTTGATCTTACTAGCTACCTACTTATTTCAGCTGTAAGGAGACATAGAGCTCAGCACTTAACGAGTCAGCAGCAAGTATTGAGAACTAAAAGGAGGGCCACCCTTGGTTTGATGATGACAGCCGTCCACAAAGCGCCACTGTAGACGAGAACTGGATAAGCTCCTGAGCTCTGTAAAATTTCAAAAAGGGGACTAAAAAGGGGCCCGAACCGAAAAAAGAGCCTCTATATAAATTACTAATCTTCTTCTCTATCTTCTTCTTCTTTTCTCTTCTCTTCTCTACGTCTATAAAAGAGAACACATTTTCCTGTTTGTCCGCAAGTAGGGAGGAGTGAGTATAGCGGTATTATATAGGATGGTTTTTAGTAGCCTAATTCCGGTACTGGGCCTTTAAACCCATTTTATATGATTTTTTAACTGGTTACACACATTTTTTTTATCTTACGTTATATAAGACAAGTGTCTGGTTGATATTTTTTTATCTTTTTTTCCTTACAGTCAGTCGGGTTTTTTTGTTTTTTTAAATTAAATTTATTTTATGCATCTTTTGTTTTTTGTGTTCCTCTGTTTCTGGCTACACTTCACTTATAAGCTAATCCATTAATATGTTTCTTTTTCTATCAGAAAATTTCGCGGAGTGGGTTTGTATAACGCTAATTATTTTATTTGAAACTAGTATAAAAATATAAAAAAAGAAAACAGAGCAACAAATACTTAACAAAAAAACTAATTTATTCATCACGAAACACTTCTTTTCATATGTTTGCATTCATTTTCGTTCAATAATGAGTAAAGTTTTACCTAAACTTGAACGACTTAAGCCACCAAGACCCTAACAGACCTCAGTGGATTCTCAATCGCCGTTGAGTAAATGTGAAATCCACGTCTGGCGATTGTTCGAGGAAGACACAGTACAAAACCCTTAAATCTGGACAATGTCAGTTAAGATGAAGCATGTACTATCTATATAAACTTTAGTCCAACAACACTGAAGGAGCAGAAATATTCGGCTCCTAAACGAATTTATAAACACGGGGATGCGTAGTCATGTAACTTCTTCAATATCCTACTTCAGAAAATGTTGCGTAACGCAGTCAGCTATACACTCAAAAAAAGAAGCGAAGAATTTGGAGATATTTAAAAAATGGCAAGCTACAAGTTCGTGCTTTAACTATTACTTCTAATAGCAAGAACTCGTTTTTTAGTTATCATTTATTTCGGTTCATTTTAACCAACGAAAGTTGTTGGCAATAAACTTTTGGTCTGCTGAGTGTAGGACATGCAATATACAATAGATTTTAATGCCATGGCTAGAAGAGTCTTCGACTAGGTACAACCCGGAGAGACAAGGATGTAGAGGAGGACCTCGCCAATGGAAGGAAAGCTCAACCCAGTTGATAGGTAGGTAGGTATGTAAATGGGTGCTTTTGTGGCGGTAACCAAGTTGATAGCGCAACTGTAACCAGATGGATTGTCCAAAGGATCGACGGTTGGTAGTGACACTGAGTTTTCCAAGTACACCTTTGTGTTGATGCATATTTTGAGAGCCTAGGATACATAATTTTCATCTGACCATCGACCTCTATATAACTCTGTCCATATTCGTGCTTCGGGTTTGTTCACTTCCGATTGGATTTGCATTTAAAAAGTTAAATATTTTACATCTGCAGCCATCCTTCATATGCGGAGAGAGTAATATTAGCAATGCCACAGAGCAATTGTGAGTAAACCACCGCCATTAGTTCGCTTGCCTGACCAAAAACAGGACGCCCACATTTGCTCGACCGTTTTGCCAAATTATATAAGAATTATTGTCTAACTTCAGCACAACTGAAGATCTCCCTAGTTAGCCCAACTCTCTAATCCTGCCGCCCTGATGTATCCTAAATACAGGTGAAGCCGATTCTTTTTGCAACAGACAATAACAATGTATTCTTGTGTTTGTCCGCTGGCTGTTGTATTACCTCCCAAAACAACCACTTTAGTAGTGCCGCCGACGACGACGATGATGATGGTGAGCATGACGATAACGACAAAAAGAGTTTATTCCATAGATTCGGTAGATACGGGGGAGTGCGTCCGAATTTTGGAAGCAGCCTGCAGGAGATCCGACTCCGACCACGATGCAAAAACAATGCTAGCAGTTGCGGGATCCGGCGAGTTTGTATATTGTGTTTGTGTGCGTCCTATAATAACTGTCATTCCTTGCGACTGAATCTCCCCATTTCACCATCGCCCGCCAGAACTCGGAGGTAATTTTCACGGTTTGACGATTCTTCACATCTGTATACGTATAACTGATGGAAAACATTTTTGCTTCTCCCCCACATAAGTCCATCTGTTTTTTTTTTTTCTCTCTCTCAATTTGGTTACTTCTTGTGTTCCGTTTGCTGACCGAAAAGGATATTTATTGGGTTCGTCGGATGGATTTACTATGCATGAGTTGAATTCCATAGTTGTTTGTAAATTGCATTGCATTTCCCAGCAACAAGTGTCAGCGAGGAAATACCCAGCCGAAGGGTGAGAGAGTAAAATTGGCTGCACTTCCGATAACCGAGCGAAAAAAAGAGAAGAAAAAACATCTGAAATGGTTAACATTTGAACGCATTTATAACTTTGAGCAACAGGTGGGGAAGGAAGTCAATCGAGAGGTGTAGTAGTGTAAAGAAAGCTAAAAGACAAAGTGACGAAATATGGCTAATGTTAATGATATTAAGCCTTCACACGAAAGCCAGGTCTACTTTTAGAATATGACTCAATAGTTGCAGACTGCCGCTAGAGATGAAATGAGGAAGTAGTATGCAAAACATCTCTGAAAGTAGTGCGTCTCCCTGGCAGGGGCACAGTCATGCCTAGATTTCCTCTATTTTGTTCGGTCTTCCGCTACATATTTGTTACTATTGATCGCTGCTTATGTCAACGCGGCGATGTAGAACTCGTCGTTCTTCTTCCTGGGCGTATAACGAAATACAACAAGTGAAACTCAACAACTGCTGAATTTGTGTAACACGTACTAATCAGTCAGCGAGCAAATCAACAATTGTTTTAGAGCAATTTGAAAATTCCACTGTTTCTGTAACAAGCACTTAAAGGACAGAGAATAATTCAGATTCAGATTTTATTTCATTATAGTATTCTTACAAGTACTAATACTGAATAAAATAGTAGGGCGTTCCCCCTGCTCAACCAACTCGTAAACCTAACCTTACCTAGGTGTTCCGAGCAACGCGGTAAGAGTCTTGTTTTATCTGGTGGGTACCTTTAGTGATCCTCTCTTTGCTCATTTGGCTAGAAAACTTATGGGATGAATTTATTGTGAAGTTTCCTGTGGACATCAAATGATCGCAACCGCATATGATCACCTTCTGTGTTCTGTCACCCTTATCATACAGTCTCTATTAGTAGCATTGGGACCGATTCAGAAGACACCTTCAGTCCTAATTTTCGTCAATAAACTCATGAATACAATCTGGCTGTCAGCTTCATTTCTGACAATACCTTGACCTGGTCTAAGGAAGATTATTCCCTGATCAAAAAAAAAAAGGCTTTTCGTACGGAAAGATTAATAAAACTTTTTTCTCACTAACTCTTAAATTCATAAGCAACATTTTAAGACAAAGATCAAGTTCAACCATACAGTTTACGAAGTAAATAAAAGCAAAAGAAAATGTTCACGGTTTCGTTTTATGCGTATGGCTATAACTGCGGCCCAACTTGTACGTAATCCAATTGAAATGTTCTCTCTTTTGTTAAGTGCGCATTGTAGACCTTAATTTTCACTGATCATAAAGGATTTCTAAAGGCTAAATCAACTTCTGCTAGCACGATTCAATCCCAAGCACAGTCAGTTCTTGAAAAGAAGGAAATAGATCCAATACCCGTTGCAAGTGCTCTCAGCAAGGCCTTTGACAATTTATTCCCCCACCAACTTGACAATTCCAAAAGGCTTCGTTTATGCTTGTCAATTGATATGCAGTCCTTTTAGGAAGAATGAGCTCATGTGCATCACTCCTCTTTATTTGGCAAATTATGAATGGAAACTTTGCACTTCCATTCTTCGTTCCGTAACTGAAAGCAGAATTATGCCATCACTTCCGAATATCTAGAATTTGACAATTTGACAAAACAAGGTTCTTAATGGTGGGCATACCTAATCTATTCGAAATGAAGCCCTCTATAAAACACCTTCGCAATGTTCGATTGATTACACCAATTTGTAAGCCGGGTCCCAGGTGAGCTTCAAAAGCGTTGGGACTTTCTAAATGCTTTCCTAAATGACAGGTTTTGAAAAAGTGGAGAATGGTTTACTCCTTCTGATCGATGGAATTTTAACCCCTCGCTAAGTAGTCCAACAGAATAATCACTAAGCCACTGCGCCTCACATATCTTGAGATAGGTCCAGCGTAGGTCTTAGGTATTCAAGACTTCAACGACCTAAGTAATGGTAAAAGTGATCGCTGCAGGATAGTGAAAAGTCGCAAAAAAGTGTCAATGAGACAAAAAAAAAGTACCTATAATTTCTGCAGCTTTTTGCAAATTTAGAACTTTTGAATGATATATTTAACAAGCTTTGGATTTCTAAACACTATAACTGGATTGTGATAGGAAACATTTTAAACGTTTTTACTTGGAAATAAGAGCATTTGAAAATTTTTTGAAGCGTCTTCTCTAATTAAAATAAAGTGAACGACTGGGTCGAACGAAACTTGCTCGTTCATGAAAAGTTTGATTCTTTGTTTTCTGCTAGACAAAAGAAACGGTTCACGAATAAAGCGAATAGTGTTAAATAAAATCCACTTTTTAGTTATTCATCTGATACATACTTCAATAGCTTCAATACACCAAATAACAATTGGAGATTTTATTAGTTAGAACTCTCAGTAACAGGCAATTATCTCTGGTTAGAGAGTTGCAAGCGCCTACTGTATACTACTTTAAAAGATCTTACACCTTACAATATTTTTGATTACGAGGCCAAGCGTAGTAATAGTTTCTGTTTTTTGATCTGTTAGGGCATGTTTTTATTTTTGACTGGAATAGTAACGTAGTAGTAGGTAGTAGGTTTCGTATTAGAACGATATAATTACATTGAAATATATGTAAGAAATTAAGGATTTGTTTTAGAATTTGCATTAGCAATTACGAGTGGACATGTGTGGGGACGTAAATGAAGTTTGATTTTCTGATTGTGTAAGACTCCAAGTGGTTGGAATTATTTTGAGGTGCACATTCAATATGGTTGAAGAAAAAGAAGAAGTGGGAAATATATAAAAATAAGTTTTGCGTTGCTACTATTGTATTTTTAATGGAAGTGCGGTATTGAGTTTTAAACTTGGTAGAGGATCATATTTGATATATATTTTACTCAAAATCGTTACAGCGGTTTCTGTAAAATCTGCCAGAAAAAATAATAACAAATATTGAAATGTTTATGTTTTAGAACACGAATACTATTGCTTAACTATCTAGCTCAAAACTGTGTATTAAACATTGTTCGGGATGTAGGTAGGTAGGTAGGTAGAAGTGGCGGTCCAGCTTAGAACCCAAGTAGCACTGTGATGAGCTTTTTCGTTACCACGACTCGTGTTACCTAGTTTGTGGTGTTTGTTAAGAGTGTGAAGCATTCGGTGCCTATATCCAACCTGTGAAGTTGAGGAAACGGATTATGTCTGATATCCCTTTGCCCGAAATGTCGCTAAGGTTGTCGAAAAATGGTTGGTTCAGTGTGCGTAGTCTGGCTCTTGCTAGTGCCGGACATTTGCAGAGAAAATAGAAGAGAGTTTCTTTCTCATGTGTATTCCCGAAACTACGGCAGTGAGTGTTGTGTGGGATCCCGAGTTTGGCCGTATGGTCTCCAATTGGCCAAAGCCCCGTGATTATTGCCGTGATTCTGGCGATATCTGGGCGGGTTCTATATAGCAGGTTCCTTGTTCTGTTTTGATCGTATATTGGCCATATCGTAGTTGGTCAGCCCCCCCATTGGAGATTGGCTTTCTGCAGGAAATGTGAATGAATTTGTCCTTTGACCACTCCTAGTGGAACGTGGACACTTGCCGCGAATGAGCTGTGCAGAGCTAACCCCCTTCTGGCTAGCTCATCTGCACGCTCGTTACCTATTATGTCACTATGCCCTGGTACCCAGAGAAGTGTGACACTGAAACGTTCACCCAGACGGGCAAGCTCATTCCGGCACTCCAGCACTAGTTTAGAGGATATGGTATAGCCGAAATGATGGCTTTGATGGCCGCTTGGCTATCTATAAGGATAGCGATGTTTTGTTTGTGAGTAGTGTCACGCCCTAAATGCGCGCAGGCTTCTCGGATAGCCAGTAATTCAGCCTGGAAAACGCTGGCAAAATCCGGCAAACGGTATGTAGATCGAGAGGTAAAAGATGCAGAAGCACAGTAAGGGCATCCGTTGGGGCCGACCTCATTGCACCCGTGGTGCCTATACTGCCTATTCTTTGCAGTCTTTTTAGTTTTGTAAGGTTATAGCCTTTACTCAACGCGCGCCACCATACGAATGAACCATAGGTGAGAATGGGGCGCACAACAGCTGTGTACATCCATAAGGTCATCTTTGGTTGAAGTCCCCACTTCTTTCCAAAGGTTTTGCTGCAGGCGTAGAAGGCAACACTCGTCTTCCTTACTCTGTGTTCAATGTTTTGTTTCCAGTTAAGTTTACTATCAAGCATTATGCCCATATAATTGGCACTGGAGGATAGTGTGAGTGGATGACCATTTAGACGGGGGAGGGTAAAATCGGGTATTTTGGTTATGGTGGTGAACAGCATAAGTTCAGTTTTGCTCGGGTTGACGCCGAGGCCGTAGCTTGCAGCCCAGGTGTTTACCTTTTTAAATTCCCTAATCACGGAGGGAAACTTCTCTGACACTAGTATCGCCACGTCATCTGCATACGCGACAACTTTGACCCGTTCCCTGTCAAGTTTTGCAAGAATTTTGTTTATAACCATTAGCCAAAGTAGGGGAGATATGACACCAATCTGGTTAAGTATATAAGCGATGTAAGTATTACTATTTTTGTAAAGTTGTATCGAAAACGGGGCTTTCGAGATATGAAATTATTAATATTAAAATTAGCGTTTTCGGTGATTCGAATTGAAAGTTGAGAACACAATAATTTTGAAAACATCTATTTTTATTATGTTTGCCATTTAACTAAATTCACGAAAAAAATACTTTTTTCAAAAATAAATTGTATACAATAGTAGAGCTAAAAACAGATTTTGCTATTAAGTTGTAAATGACCATATTAACCTTATAGATTTTTAAATTTGTTGCTATCGTAGCGAAAAACTAAGAACCTCTGCAGTAATGTTAACTTCCCGGAAGAATGTATTAAGCAACATTTTTTAAATTTTGCAGGAGACAAATAAAACTTACTGTGAAGGTAATTATTTGCGTATTTTGTAGTAAAAAGCATATTTCGATTGGGATTTGCACACAAATTATTTTAAATTATTCTATGAACGAAATGTTCACTAAATAAAAAGTTTTTGTTGCTTAGCATTTTTATGGTCTAAAGATTGTCGCTTGATACAAAATAAAAATGGAGCTTAAATCATTGACATGGTAGGATTTAATACAAGATGCCAAAAAAATTGTCGTTTAATTCATTTTAATTTATTCAGTTTTTACTATAAACAAAGTTAAAAGTTTTTAAAAAAGTAATTGAGAAAATCTTCATCTTCTTCGTCAGTCTCTGGTAAAATATCTTCCTTCTCGTCAGAAATAGTTTTAACTCTCTGCGTTGGAAAATATTTTAAAGATTCTTTTTTTTCCAGTCATGAAAATCATCTTTTGTTAATTTTATTTCCAAATAACGGTAATAATGTCTAGACAAAAATGTTTCAAGCGTCTGCAAATGGAACAACTTGTGGGTGGCACTATGTTCTAAGCGACAATATCAGTTAAACTAAACGCCATGTGCAAAATTATTTTCTCGTGGGATGTGTCGCATAGTACAATTATTTTTTATATACTGGCGCTTAGCATACAAATTTTGGCGGTTACAACAAACAACAGGGTATAACAAATATCTACCCCAAATTTGGTGGATACTACAATTTGTATTTCTCTCTAGTGTCGTTTGTATCAATGGTAGAAACGTCAAACCAAGATCAAAACGTGGCGCTTGGCACAATTTGTAAGGCATGCCAAAAAGTCATTTTCTGAAAAATTGTCGCTTAATACATTCTTCCGGGAAGGTATCGATATCTTTCTCTTGTCAAATGGCAAAAAACTGTGGCAGGCTCTCGAAAAAAGTGACAAACTGCAACTTTAGTCGCACAACGATCAGACTGTACTCATGTCGACATAATTAAGATAGTTTCGTCTCCTGTAGGTCAATGTACCTACGGTCGATTTTAGAACCGTCGATCGGTGCCTATAAAGGGTTATCGTATTATCTTCTGTAACCAATTTATTCTCACATACCTTATGCATTTTCGAATTCCAGACAAGCGTATTTATTGTCTAGTTAGTTAGTTAGTTTAATTGACTATGTATTTATTTCATAAAATATAAATTGTTTACAAGTTTTCATTCTTAGTCTATATGGTTTGGCTTAAGGTCGTCTACCAGATTGACACTTAAATATTCCGCTCCGTTAACTATGCACATAAGTTTAACAAGTTTCAAGTTGTTTGTACATATAATTAAAAGTGTTCATCTACGATACGCTGTCTGTACCTAGTGTAGTGCGCTGGTTAAGTAGTTGTATAATGGTTTCCAGCCTCGGTTACCCTTTAAAATGCTCAAAAACTCTTCAAACGTAAGTACTTGAGCTCCAAAGAAATTGTACCGGAAATCTTTGAGGATGGGACATATAGCGATGACATGGAACACGTCTTCTCGTTTATTGCGGTAACAGAGATTACACAAAAGCGGGAGTTCTGGGCGATGCGGTATATAGTTTAAACTTAGCAGTTCGCCTCATGCCTTAAAGATAGTCCTCATCATATCAGTAGAGTAACTCGTCAGGAAATACGTTGAGTACTGCAAACTACCTATATAATTTAATTTGGTATAGTATGTCCTGTATTGCGATGATTGGGCGTCATTCACAAATTGTTAGTATATCCTATGAGATGACCTGTTTTCTCCCGCAGCTCGCAGAACTTAGGTATTCTGCTTGGCCTCATTCCCATGATTTTTACCACATAGTAGAGATGGAGTTTAAGGGTATCCAGAAAAAGGGGCGCTACTCCAGTCTCCAGATGAAGCATATAGTTATTATTATTATTTGAGAGGGGTTATTGTACTGCGACCTTTTGGTCTATTGTACCCCCTGCTTACGCCTCAGAGTGGTTTATTCCCTCAAAAGAGTTCCCCTCATAGTATAATTCCTTTCGAAATCATTCTAGAGGTTTTAGTACTCTTCTTTCTCCTTGGCGGAAGAAATTCGTCCTATAGCACTCTCTCCAGTCCAGTTTCCTTTAAGAATCTAAGGATGAGAGCTGGCTCTAGTGACTGTATTTCCTCATCAGATAGTTGGTACTTGCCCAAGTATTTCAGTCTTTTGTGGGTCAGTGCCCCACATGATCCCAGCAAGTGTTCTGGGATTTCACTGGACTCATCGCAGAATCTGCAGAGACCTTCTTCAGATATACCCAGTTTCCTGAGGTGTTCCTTGAGTCTACAGTGCCCCGTTAGGAAGCCCGGTAGGATACGAAGGTTATATTTGCTCATGCCGATGCAAGCTTGGAATCTCTTCCGGTTGTATTGCCCCAGAAGTTTCTTGGCCTGCCTCATGCCCTGAGTGTTATGCCAGGTTCTTGCCCTGTTTTCTTTCTCTAGTTTCCGAAATTCTTCTTTGAGGGTGTGATCCCCTATTCCGCAGAATGGTTCAGGACCTATGAAAGTTTCTGATGCTCCCTTTCTTGCTAGGGAGTCGGCCATTTCATTCCCCTCTATTCCTAGATGGCCAGGCACCCAGCAGAGAGTTATTTTGTTTCTCCTACCAAGTTCATTAAGTTTTTGTAGGCATTCCCATACAAGTTTGGATTTAATGATGTAGGACTTAAGTGCCATAATAGCAGCTTGGCTGTCTGACATTATAGCTATATCACAGTTGACTCTGTTTCTGTCGAGGTTAATTTGGACACACCTGTCTATGGCATAGATTTCAGCCTGAAAGATGCTGGTACTTTTGCCCATTGGTTCAGAATATTTGGTTCCAGGCCCAAATACTCCCGCTCCAGTTCCCTCATCAGTTCTCGACCCATCTGTGTACCACTTTGTTGTGTGATTGCTCAGTCTGTGAATTGTGGATTCATTGCTCCAGTTCTTCTTATTGCTGAGCTTAAAGCATATAGTTAGGTGAACTACTTGGTAATTTAAAAACTCTCCTGATAAAGTACCGAAGAAACTTTTGTACAAGTTCAAATGAATAATATCCCCACACTTGGGCAGCATAAAACAGAATGGATATGCTGCTGTAGCACGGAATATATTCTGCTTCGCTTCATGGTTGACATTTTTATTGCTGTTAGTTTGCATTGCAGGTGTTTGTTCACATTTAGAGTAGGCGTAATCAAGACACCAAGATATTTGTATTCCCGCACAATTTGAATATGATCGTTGTATTCCCCCTTCTTGTGTAAAGGAAAAATTATCAAGTTATGAAAACTATCGGGAACATCTGCCGTTTCAAAAATTCAGTTGAATTCCTGGGTGAGTGCTAAAAGAAATTCAGGCGTACAATTTTTATAGAACTCGAAAGAAATACGGTCACTTCCTGGGGCTTTGTTCTTTTTGCACTTTCTATGACAATTTTTACTTCAGCTACCGTGATTGGTGCATTTAGAAAATCTTCAACGTACTGTGGCGTGAATGGTATCGTGTAAACTAAATGGTGTATGGTGAAACGAGCCCTTAGTCACAAAACAAGTTCCAATCAAATGTCACTTCCAATTGGAGACTGGAACCTGTCAAATAAGTGTATCACCACTGTAGCCAATTCTAGAACCATTTAGAACTAGCTAGAAAGTTCTCGTTCAGAGATGGCGGAGTGGGTATAAAAGGACAGCTTTTAGAAGAGGGATAGACAGTTGATTTATAACAGTGATTGGTTAAAGTTCGAGATAGTAATAATTTGTGACGATAAATAAGTGAAAATTAATGAAGTAAATTAAGTGATTGGTTTGAAACGTTGAAGAATTGTTTAAGTAATATTGTTCTGGTACTTAATAAGTGAAATATTAGAATAGTCGATAAAAGTGTAATAAAAGTGAATTTTATTTGAAAATTTTAACGGAATAGTGTTTTATCTTTTGGAATCCCGCACTGAATGTAACAGTACATAGGAGCTGCGTATTGAAAAGGTGGCGATATTTGTACTGCATTGAGAAGAGACTCGAAGTGCACTTTTAGCTGCTCTGCTTGTAGACCTGAGACGATTATAGTTCTTCTCCCGTTCACAAGTTTAGCGGCTTTCCAAAACTTTGCTGATGATCGCGATCTATTCAACACAGCAATATTCTGTTGGTCAAAAACTATCTTTTTTGTGCGGCGAAGGTCCTTAAAGCTTTTTTTCGCTGCTGTGTACAGGACTTTAAAAGAATTATTACTGCTCATCCTTAATAACCGAAGAAAAGAAAACGACGCGTCTCTGGCTTTCATACATTCATTGTCAAACCATTTTTGCTTTCCCTTTTTACTGGTGGGTCTAGGTGCTGGAATTGGTGGAGCGGCTTTCTTAACTACCATAGCTAGATGTTCAATTCGTGGTGGTCTATCGGTTTCGGTCAAATTTCCAAGTTGTATATTGAGGCTTTTTTTATAATTATCCTTAAATTCCTCTTTCCATCGTAACATGGGCGGTAGTTGGAGTAAGTTTGTACTGCCTGCGTTTCGGTTACCTTTGATCTTAAACGAGACTTCTAAAGGCATATGGTCTGAAAACATTTTCATTCCTACTCGGAACTCGCTAAGATAAGAGTACCAATCCCCCGATATAAAACAATAATCTATAACTGAGCATGCAGTTCCTCGTAAAAAGGTGTATTCACCATGAAAATCTCCTTCGCAGCTTCAATTTAAGACCCTACAGTCCCAGGCATCCGCTAGCTCCAAAATTTTAACTCCTTTAGTATCTCGTAGTTTGTCCTTGGAGTTACGGCTCGTATAGGTGGATGACTGGCTAATTTCATTCACAAAACAGACATGCCTATTCTTGCATTGAAATCTCCAAGAAGTAGTAGCTTAGTTGATGCTAGGTTATTTAAAATACCTCTTAATTTGTTGAAATCGTGTGGCCAGTGATTACAGTTTAAATATATTGGTTCTAGGAAGAGAGTGCTGACTTAAATTTTAAGTTTTATTACGAAGCTTTCTTCTACACTCTTATATTCAGCTGCGATTCCTTTAAGTTTTTTCCGATATCCAAACAGTTCACCCCTACTTGCTCTTCCGTACAGGCCTGACTTAACAGCAGGTATGAATTTTAGTTTATTGTCTATAATGTCTAACATAAGTAGGTACCTACCTAGGTTTAATCATGAACAATTGAGTAAACCTTCCGCATTGAAATGCATAAGATACTGCGGCACTAGCAGCCAAATGTCCGTAAGTTTGGAAAACGTTTCATACCTACCCACTTACCTGTCAGCGTCCACAAAGGTAGCTATAGGTACCTAGCCTGCTAATCCCAATCGAAGTTTCTAGATCGTTCAATATCCATGATCTGCCATAATTTATTCCCATTTCATTTTTAGTTTGCTATAAAATTTGTTCAAATATCGGAACAGAAACTGCGGCAGTAATGTCTAATGTTACCGTTATAACGACCGTATACGAAGATCAACAACATACAGCCAATAGCTCCCCGGTTATATTGCACGTTCCAACGAAACCATAATTACATTAAAATAAACATCAAACAACACAGCACACAACATAGCTCCAGTCCAACGGCCAACAAGCGCGCTTAAATTTTAATTACCCCACCATATTTACAAAAAAAAAAAACCAACATCAACAGAAATAGCATATACGAAACGAAGTAGAAGAAAAGAAAAATATGGATAGTTACCTAGTACCTATGTGTAGGTATATAGCCAAAGAATAAAAGAATATGTAGGTACCTAACAGTTCAACAATAAACCCATAAATCACTTCGCCTCTAAGGCCGAGCCAATTTACATGAAAGCCAACTAGACATCTGCCACGAGAAATCATCACTATGTACAGTGGCGGTGGTGTACTACTTCCTACTCCCCCCCCCCCTCCGCCCTACCTAAAACAGAGGAGTCACTAACCACAGCGGTAAGCGAACAAAAGCCGAAAAAGTACGCCACACAATATAAAACCCAACTAAAAACGGACGAAATCTAAATCACTGCCTGGTGGAAACAACCGATAGCTTCGTTTCAAGACATGACATCAACCCGAAGATATGGAGGCTTCAGCTATAAAAAAAAAAAATACCACCCAAAACCCATTAAGTTGACAAAGTCATCACATCCGTATGGGAAAGCGAAACAAAAAGTTACTCGTACTTATATGAAATACATTTTGGCCGGTATTTTGGCGTTTTTCTATTTCCCGAAAAAAGATAGAACACAGCAGAACGGCAGAGCACATGATCAGCGCGGATTGATCCCGCCCATATTTTGAGTTGGCACAGCATACGTAACGATCCGATTGGGTATTGTACCGAACTGGCCTTGTGTGTAGGAATGCTGTTGTAGTGGTTGAGAAGAGCACTCACACTGTCGCAAACGCCTGACGGAGAGCGGATCGTCAACTATCGTCACCGCATCGGTCGGGTCTCGGTCTCGGGTGTTGTGTTGAGCGAACGAATGAATGAATGAATCATCTTTGTGTGCCACGATCATGATGACCATTTGGCTGGCTTGGCTATGGCTATACTATAACGTTTTTGACTTGAAGTGTTTGATTTGGTTTTTTGTTGGATCGGAAAGTGAATGTGTGTGTAACGGAATGAATATTATGTAGGTACACCTAGTATAGTATAGTGGCGCGCACTTTACAGATAATGGGACACACGATGTGGAACGATGCCACGCGCCGTCTGCTCACTCACTCAATTCCAATGTGCTGTGCGATGCTCGTGATGTGATGTGATTGCAATGACCGCAATGATTGTGGCGATCGTCGATGAATGTGGGTGATATACCTACCTAGGTATGTTTAGTGTCGTACTCGATAACTAGTATAGTTTGTCGGTATAGGTACCTACCTGATTATGTCCTAAGAGAGAGAGACTCTTCTCCAAGGCAAGACAAGAGGTAGGTACGAGTATATCGCTCTATCTGATTCTCGAAGTCCAACCACAGCTTGGATAGGTACCTACTTAGGTAGGTTTCCATTAAATGTCTTGTTTGTCGAAAATACCTCAGACTCCACCATTCCATGTGAGGAACGACTGAAAGAAATCTATTTGTGAAGAAGAATCGACATGAAACTTCCGTTAAACCGATAGAAACGGGCTTGCGCCTACCGTAATGCGTATCATCGAGGAGCGCCTTCGTCGCCTTCCTAAATGTAGAAGATTCACTTACTTTTTACCTACGTAGCTTACAGGACTTCTTCGCCAGAAAAATTCGAAGAATTTTTAGTCCTGATGTGTCCAAGGCGAGCGAATGAAGTGGACTATATACAGCGGCGAAGATGTGGATGTAGGTAGTCCAAAAAGCCAAAACAGAAAGCACGTCAAATGGACAAAAATGCTTTATAACTAATACCATGTTCACCAGGTTCGATATTGCAAGAAAAACCGAACGGAGGCTTGGTTTGGATGGAAGGCTGCAGGCAGAGAGCCTCCTCACGAAAACCCTTTTATCTAAAAGCAAGCTCCATGGGCTTGAATCTTGTTGTCAATCATTCAAACGAATTAAGACGATTTTAAGAAGTATTTCGGACAACAAACTCAACCAACACCGCATGGTTTAGTTAGGACCCAATTTAACCATAGCCCAAAGAAGTAGCGAAACAGAGGAAGACACATTGAACAACGAGTCCTTTAATAACCCCCCACCCGTTAAATAGCAGATGTTCCCAATTTTTATGTGGACACATAATCGTGCGCGCGCATTTATTCATCTATTCAATTCAACCTGCTGCCTTCTTCGCATCAAAATCGAAGTCATGTCCATGAATTAGGGTTTTACTACCTAGGCTAGCCTGCTTGTGCGCTGTGTAATAATTGTTGTCTAATGATGAAAATTAAGAAAAAGAAAAAGAAAAACAGGTGTAAATGACGACAGGTTGCTCTGCTCGAGCCCGGTGGATAACATACGGAAGAGATGCCATCTCCGTGTTGAGCAAAACGGAACTGAAAAGTAGGAAACAATTTTTTTTTTTATAGTATGTGATGGTTTTTTTTTTTTATATTATTATAATGCGTTGACAGGCTGCTTGTGTTCTTTGGTTGAGAATGTCATAGGTATATACAGATTGTCGGAATGAAATGTATTCCACCAAGGGTAATGACTTCGGGGGCGCTCTTGGGGTAGTACCTGAGGGTTTTCCTTTTGGCATGGAATGTGGCTTGTATTTTTGCTCAACAGGCAAGTCGACGTACTAGTTGATGGATTTCACGAAAACACCCGATCGAATCGAGTTCGATGCTAAGTGCATTAAGGAAAAACAAAGCTTTGATTATTTCACGGATTATCCTTCGTCATCCTATCAGTGAGTAAAACACTTATGATACAGCCACACCTCACTGGGGAGATTTTCGAAAGCAAATTGAAGCTTGAAACACTGAACTTAGGGTACCTACCCCTCAAAACGCCGTATGAACTGAATATCGATCGGTATGTTGCTGTAGTACTTACAGGAGGCAGCATGGAAAGACACTACTATCAGCTACCAGAGAAAATGTTAATGGAAGAAACAAAAAAGCTTTAAAAGGTTTTAATGATATAGAAAACGTGACAGCGGGAAAAGGACTCAATTACTGTTCAAGCGAGTCCCAAATCCATCAGGCGCCACCAATAAGAAGAAATGAACAAAGAACAAGGAACAAAGTATTAACAGTTCGGCAAAGGAAGATAAGCTAAACCATTTATCTTGAAGTATTACCTGGAAAAGTTTTACTTTCGTAGCTCTTTCTTATAAATGTTGCACTCAGGCTGTGAACTGGAACATATACAAAGTTGAGCGAAAGCATTGTGCTATGTTGAGCAAGTGCATTGAATAACAAACTGATCAAGCCTTTGGTAAGGAGTGGCACACTGTAATAACTCTTTCTTTGAACTTTTGGAACTTGCTACGACAAATTCGATTTCAGAACAGAAATAAGACAATATAAAATATACCTAACAAACAGGTAGAAGATGAAGGCTGGGGTACCCCAAAGAAGCTTATACTGGGGCCGCTACTATACCTATCTGCATATGGTGCGCTATATGTTCTTCAGATCCTGGAGGAGACAGGAATTTTTTAAGTAAGATTTGTATTAAAAATAATATATTTAATTTTTTATTTTATTTATTCATGCACATCAAATGAGAACATTCACTGCTCTCGTTAGATTAGTTAATATAAAATTTAAATAGGTACTTAAATACTACCACCAAAGCGTAGCGTTAAAATGAATTTATTCTAAAATTAGTCCCTATTGAGATCAAGCGAGCTACCTAAATCATATAGACTAATCAGTCTAACATCTTTTATTCTCAAAGCTACGGAAAGATTAATTGATGTCCATATTAGAGGTCAGATATTAATATCTTACCCTCTACACTCAAGTCAGTTTGCGTATATAAAAGGCAAGTCCACTGAAGGTGCTCTTCACCATCTCGTCAAAAAGATAGAAGAAGCCTTTCGCCACATGGAAATTGCCCTATAGGTGCATTCTTAGATGTTAATGGTGCTTTCGACAATACCGGATACGACTCGATTGCTAGGGCAATCAGTTGTAAAGGTATCGAAGACTTGACGAACCGCTGGATCCGAGCCATGCTGGAAAATCGAGTAATAACATCCTCGTCAGGAGGAGTTGCTGTGTCAGTGACAGCAGTCAAAGGATGCCCTCAAGGAGGTTTACTATCCCCATTGCTATGGTCACTGGTCATAGACAGCTTATTAGTCAAGTTACATAATCTAGGTTATGACGCAATCGGATATGCCGACGACTTGGCAATTATTATTAGGGGTAAGCATTGTGCTACCGTTAATAGTAGAATGAGGAGTGCTCTACTACATGTTTCAGAATCGTGTACTACGGAAGGTTTATCCATCAATCCTAGCAAAACTATTCTAGTCCCTTTTACTAGAAGGAGAATTGTCAATTTAGGACCCCTTATCCTGAAAGGAACTATACTTTAAACTATTCCAACGAAGTTAAATATCTGGGTATAATCCTAGATAAGAAACTAAACTGGAATGTACACATCAAGTCCGCCACAGAACGTGCCTCTAAAGCCATGTGGGCCAGTAGGTGTCTGTATGGCAGAACTTGGGGTCTAAATCCCAGAATGATACACTGGCTTTATACCATGATGGTAAGACCCATTATCTCGTATGCGGCAATCGTTTGGGTGGCGAAAAGTACTTGAACGAACCACGGCAAACAAGCTTCAAAGGATTGCCTGTCTCTGTATCACATGTGCAATGCGCACTTGTCCTACAACAGCACTTGAAGCCATTATTGGGCTCTCACCCTTATTGCAGCATTTTATTATGAAGACTGCAGCTAGATGCGCAATCAAACTGCAGCTAGAATATAGGCTTAGATCAGTTAACCATGTGGGAAATCTGAAAATACTTAACCTAATCCCAAACTTGAACAAGTTCTGCTCACTCCAAGACACTATGGTTAGGGAGTACAGTTTCGGGAAGCTATACGAGGTAGAAATACTTGAACGTGCCTCATGGACCAATGGTGTTCCGACACTTAACCCAAAAAGCTTAGTATGGTACACCGACGGATCAAAAATGGATTCCGGAGTTGGAGCTGGTGTCTTTGGACCCAACACCAAAATATCGATACCCCATGGGAATGAGTCCCACGGTTTTTCAGGCGGAAATCCATGCGATAGAAATTTGCTTAAAAAATTTATTTAATATCCAAAAAAAAAGGTATGAAAGGCGCAATCATTCAAATATTCTCAGACAGTCAGGCAGCCTTAAAAGCTTTGGCGTCCAATACAATGGACTCCAAAACAGTTAAATGCTGTCACGATGCTCTGCAAGCCCTAGCCAAACACAACAAGGTAAGGCTCGGCTGGGTGCCGGATCATCGGGGTATTGCAGGCAACGAACAGGCATAAACTAGCTAGAGCTGGTCTGTGGACCAGAACCCTACTGCACAGTCAATTGGACTTCTGCGCTTAGACAAATTAACGATTGGGAAAAACAACTTCGTCTCGAACACTGGGAACATGTCCCAGGTTTAAGACAATCCAAACGTTTAATTACTCATACAAAGAAATCCTTGGACTCAGCAAGGAGAATATAAGAAAGCTTGCAGACTTCCTCACAGGTCATTGTGGCCTCAGATATCACCTCAACAAAATGAACCTATGTCCGGAAACAGAATGCAGATTCTGTCTGGACGATGTCGAATCCTCTGAGCACATCTTCTGTGACTGCACGGCTCTTCATTGGATAAGAAAACGTGTCTTTAACCGTGGGCGTGGAACATATAAAAAAAAAAATATATACTGAGATCAAATTCGAGCAAATACTATAATTATAGTATTCTCTTAGGCAAGTCCCGTATGAACATAAGTGAAAAATATTGTTTACGCTTAAAAAGAGGTAGGATACCAAATAATTTGGATCTAGTCTTATACGGCATTTCGATATTCCAGCGTAATCTAGGAACGGCAACTCTAGTAAAACGTTTTTGGATATTCTCAATTCTACGGGAATGTACCTACTTCACACAAATTTACTACAGTATTCAGTATTATAATTTTACAAAAGAAAAGAAGAGACATTTAAGAGTATGCGGTTCTTGAAAGTCTTTAGAGTTCCGCAATATAAAACCCAACATAGAATTACCCTTAGCAACAAAGAAGTCAATATGCTTATAGAAAAATAATTTTTTGTCAAATATGAATGCCAGGTCTTTTTTTTTGGATATATTAGACAGTTTGATAATATCTGGGAACTGGGGAGAGATTACGAAAAAATGACAGGCCTTGACATTTAGAGACGACGTAAAGGCGAAGATCATTATTATGACACCACAAAGAAATTCTTTTAAGATTTTCCTCTAAGAGTATGCAGGCATGTTCAGACTGAATATGTCGGAAAACTTTTAATTCATCAGCAAACATCGGACACTGCGAATTCAAAAACAGATCGGGTATGTCGTTCATAAATAAAAGGAAAAGTAAGGGTCTCAAGTGACTACCCTGAGGGACTCCGGGGGTGACATAAACTGGTGATGAAAGTACATCCATTCTTTTAAGTTTGGAAATTAAATAATTATGATTTACGCTGTCTAGAGCTTTGGCAAAGTCAGTATAAACTGCATCACATTGTAAGCCTTTCTGAAGCTCCTTAAGCACCGTGTTGTAAAAGACTGCGAGATTTGCAGAGGTAGATCTACCCGAACCAAAATGGCGTAAAAGGTATCTCGAATAAAAATAACAAACTAACCGCTACGATGTCGGCTCTATGTGCCTAGCATCAGTGGTTTCAATGCAACGAGGAGTTTTCGAAGTTGTCGCTGGGTTTCAATTAACCACCCACACGAAGGTCGTTGATTGCTGAATATTTCCAACCAATTCGCCCTTTCAATAGCAAAGCATCAGAGATGGCATCAGATGAGAGTATAGAGAGCACACCGAGTTATTTAATCTGGACGATGACGATGAGAGAACCCACAAATGACTCATTTCAAAGATTTAGTGTCTGATTTTTTTTCCGGCTTACAAGGAAAGAAGAAACGTCGACTTTGTATAGCGGCAGTGGCGTACGAAAGTGGGGAATCAGGGGCTTACGCCGTCCAAACTTCTAACTTAGAGAAACACTTGGCAAACACTTTAGTGTCAGCCCTCCCCAAGAAAAATCCTGCGTAGATACAGCGCCTGTCTGCTGTTCGTCTGCGAGGTGATTGGCCTTTCCATCAGTGCGCTTTTAGGCCCTTAATTCACAATCGGCTTTCACACTACAGCAGATGGGAATATCTGCTAATCGACTTTAAGGCCGCTCCCAACAGCGTTTGTATTGAGACAAAGTTATAGAGAGTACAGTCTAGTTTTGGTAGGTCCCTATAGCCAAAAATGGAGGTTTGTGCTTCAAAAAAAATCTCACCTAGTCCTTTGATGTCATCAATAGACCCGAATGAGATGAAGATCACTTTGCCGGACTGATTGCAAAATTTGCTCGGCTGATTTTGGTTCCCCTTTGGAATTCGGAGAAGGAGCGCTCCGTCATAAAAGTGTGAATCTGTTACCGGTGTGCTCTTACCGGCTAAGAATTTCCGAATCCAACGCAGAGTAGCGAAGAAGTCCTTGCCTAAGATTGCCCGCGCAAATGGAATGGAAAGGCTAGGTCCTCTTCGTACCGATGCGATACCTAAGGAAGTTACGGAATCCAAAGTTCTGCTCACCTAGAGAGGACATCATTTTTCGTTGATAAACAAAGGTCAAGTTATTAAAGTTTACAAGTCGGAAACAATAGCACTGTCCCCAGTCGTTATTCAAATTTCCGATATAGGTACCTATATAGAGCTTTCTCACGATCACTACGTAGAAATCCCTCCCGAATCGAAATGATTGCTTTATACATTTCCATATATCACACGCACATCACGCACATATACGAATAAACCAAAACGACACCGAAAAACAAGATCAAGCAAAACAAACATCACAATCACAACAAAAGAGAACCAAAGGCAAACAAATAAACCAAAAGAAAAAGTCATCAAAATTCTCTCTTTCTGTATGGAAAAAAATCAGCCAACCAAAAATTTGCGTCAGCCAGTATTTCAAACCTCAAGCTGGCACTCTTCATCCAATAGAGAAGTAACTTAATAAAAGTTCACCCCCACCCCCTGCTACAAAGTAAATTACAATACACGAATGTACACAGTGTCCGTATCTGCACACAAATTCCAACACAAATTAAAAACGAAAAATTCGCCCAACAGGCAACAGGTTGCTGTATTTGATATATTCCACGTATCCGTCTTCACTCAACAGGTAGGGGCAGGTCAACATCGAAACGATACACAGAAGCACCAGCCCCACACAAAGCCATCCACTTCACACAAAGAAGGAAAACCGATAGCTCAATGTGTTAGTAGCAGCGGCGGCTCACCTGGGTTGGCCAAGCGTATCGGCTTTGGTTGAGATACTTTGTACGTTCCTATATGCAGTTTTGCTCGAGATCTCTTCGTCTTCGGACAGGTAGTCGCAAAGAAATTTACACGTAAAAGAAAATCCAAAAAAAAAAACGAAAAAAAGAAACAAAAAGTCAATAACAACAAAACAGTCAAGTGGAGTTTTTTTTTTTTTGCTTTCTTACTGTGTAGATCATAGCACGCGACAACAAAATATCCTAAATAACAAGAAAGTGTTAAAAATGTTGAAATTTTAAAACAAAATCTACGAAATGATAAGTTATCGGCTATCTACCTAGTCTAGTATGAATATATGCATCGCGAGTGAGTTTAGTTTTAATAAAGCATGTCCAAGAGTATCTAAAATAAAAGAAAAAAAATTTAAAGGATCTGATCAGTGAGCAAGTAAATTCGTGTGCCAGTGAAGTGAATGTATGTAATTAAAGTTAATACAGAGAAAAAATAATAAAAATTGCTGCAAACATCGATTCGGTGGATTACCTGGCTGTGCTTGTAAGCGATCTTACAGAGGATCGCTAACGAATTTCTTCCCTTTCGGACTGGTGAGTACATACCTACCCCTTGGAGGAAATTATTTTAAGACAAGCTGTGCTGCATCTTATTCTCTTATACGACGTTGGAAATAGTGGAATTTTGGAGTGATCAGTGACTTGGACAGGCGTATTTTTAGACTCATTAGGCGCTTTTTATTTTGCTCACATGATCTATAGATCATTGATTTCCATGGACTCCAAATGTTGCAACTTTTGTTTTAAATCGTGGAAATCAATGATCTATATACCTACTCGTAGATCATGTGAGCAATAAAAAATACCATTTATTAAATATAATCTACTACGGCGGATGAAAGGACCCGATATTTAAATATTTACTTTATCGATCGAAATTAGTCACGGAAGAACTTTGAAAAGTCTGTTCTCAATCGTAGTTGAACTGATAGTCGATCTTGTTATTGCGTAGCCGACATCAGTAACTCTCTAAAGGAGCAGTAATCCTTAGCAATTTCATTCAGTCATTTGCTACCATTTGGATCTGCTATGGCTATATTTTTACAGCAGTTCGAAAGTCCTCTGCAAAAGAGCCTGGTTTCAACAAAAATTATCAGTAATCTCAATTAAAACTGATTGATTTCCGTGTACCCATCGGTAGAGTGATGGAGCTATAATTTGAGCATATTTACCAATTGTTATTTGAGTGCGACTAAAGCTATATGGAAATGGGAGCTTCCATGAAAAATAAGTAAATACTAGGAACAACAGGTAGATCAATTTCTAAAAAAAAAAATTCTCGATCGTCGATCAATATCGTAAGTAGTGCATAAAGCGATTCTTAGAATAGAAAAGATTGAAAAGTTAAAAGCATCATGAATGAAACGATTAGTCATGCGATTTCCGATTTTTCTAAATTAGTTTTGAAAGTTCTTATTGAGCTTTGCCGCTTATGCGTCGAAGTAGCTCTTGTCATGGTGACTTTTGATGCCATCCTTGATTCAGTCACGCGATAGAAAGTCATACAGCGATCGACGTCTTTATATGTCATGTTTCTCAAAGCAACCTTCTTTTAAATTGCTGTATAGGTACTAATGCTGATCGAACTCAAGTAATATTCAACTTGATCGGAATTATATTTATGAAATTGTGGCGCGAAATTATTAAAGGACAACAAATTTGCTGGTTCGCATAGTACTCTATAACTACCTGTATAAAATCGTTCTAACAAGTACATATTCGTTTTGTGCTTATCCGAATGGCTGAATTGAAAGGCTTTTGAGGGATTTTTGTCAGAAGTTGCGATATAAACAGTTAGCACGCAAGCTAAAAAAAAATTGTACTTAAAATTATTAACAGTCCGAGAGGAAAGCTGAAAATATTGAACGCTACTGTTCGGCTAGAAATGCTTAATTCAAAAGCAAGTAGCAGGAACAAGCAAAATAAAGTACAAACAACTTTAGGCCTTTAAAATGTTTGCACATAAAAAAAATAAATAAAATATGCAATATCTCCTTATGTCATTTACGTATAGCTTTGAGGATACAAGAAAACACTCACAGATGAATTTTGTTTCAGGTGGATGACTCCTACGTCCTAGCGGAGTAGGACCATTCACATAAGCTGAACGTTTCCTTTCCAATTAAAATGAAGACCGGTCTTGTGTGGTTTGAAAAAGTGTGTAAAAGCTTTTGGATGTTTTTTGTTTAATTTGAAAAAGGCATTGCAACCTTCGTCACATGTAAAAGAAATCTATTAAAACCTAGAAACCTTTTGAGTTAGGGTTTAGGATATTTTACAAGTTTAGTTATTTTTTAGTTAAATTTTGTAGTCACATTCCGATGGTAGCTGAGGGCACATTACAAGTACAAAGTGATGCTTATTGCTCTGCCTTAAATATTTATATCCCTCGGAGAAAAACAAAATCGCTTAGTGAATAATTTTGAGATTTTTAAAAATTCATTGCTTTAACTATTTCTTTAAATAACAAGAACTCGTTTTTAAGTTTTCAAGAATTCAGCGTAAGAATAATATACTCTCCATAACTATTTTCCTCCATCGATGCCAGACAATATCATCTAAAATCAAAAGTTTTGATATCTGGGCTATAAAAGTCCTGTGCAAATGGGCAACTGCGGGGAAAACAAAGTGAAGAAAACTGCCAAGACTCATATTCTATTTCGAGTTCAGCTTCACTTCACTTTATAGCATTAAACCTTAATGCTCAGGGTAACAGTCACATGTGACATATGCCACTAACTGACAGTTTCATGTGACATATTGCTCAAACTGTCATCAGTGTCAAGAAAATTTGTCATGTAAAGCTTTCATTTTGATGAGATAATTGACGATAATACTATTCCCACTGTTTGCTTTCTCTATTTGTTTTAATTTATTTGAATAAACAATAAACTACTTTGCAAGATTGCAACCAGAATTTAGAGAGCGTGAAAATGGTTGCTCTCTTTTTTGTCTTTGTCAACGATCGTCGGTTATGTATAAAAATAACGCTTCCATGTTCGTCTTTATTTTTGGCCTAATTTTTGAGACTAGTAGGCATTTTTTTTTTCTTAAATAAGATGCAGCATTGATTTTAATTAAAAACCTAGCCGAGTTGTGAAACTTAATATGAAATTGGACACATTGGCTGGTTTATAGTTACTTGTTATTTAATTTTTCGTATTTAATAATTATTGTCTATATTTAGTTTTGGGAAATAAAGGCTGCACATTGTTTGTCTTAAATTGGAATCTAATTAATTTACTTAAAAGAAAACAAAATTTCGGAAGCAAATAATAGTAATGGGGCGATTGGGGTGCTTAGGTTTTGATGGATATTGCGCATGCTAAGCCCAACTCGACTTACTAAATGGCTATCAGAACTCATTGAGGTCCTGATCAGAGTTGCGTTTCGATGAAATTTTGCAGCTTAGCCCTTTCACTTGAGTTCACTTGGTGAATCTTTTAACCAGCTTTTGTTTTTGTGACGGTTTTCAGTCAAGTAAATTCTGATTTCCTGGTTAGTTTTTTTTATTTTTGAAAGTTATGTTTATGTTTTGAGACATATGTTTGCCATTTCTCTTTGGCTTTGAGCCAAATATGAAATAGTTATACTTGAACCAATTTACCCAATTGGGTACTTTAGCACAAGGCTGGCCCTGATCACTTAATTTTTAAAGTTTCCAAATTAATTGCTCTTATATGTTTGGATCAGTTGCTTGGCATAATCCATGTGCTATTGGACGAATTGGGAGCTTATCGAAGAAAATTTTTGTTCAATCGTTTAAAGTGGGCGAGCTAATTTAACTGACCAAGAATAAGCGAAAAAATTCTTCAAATTCATCTGTTGCAAATACATAGCTTTTTCCAATTTCTTTTTAAATACCTACTTTAGTATTTCCAAATTAACATTTTGGACATACATAAGACTTATGTATTTCCGAATTGAAATTTCGGACATGAGGTCTCATTTTTTGTCCCTGTTGCCGATTGTTCTCAAACATGACCGACTTTCTGTAAGTAATATGAAAAAGTAGGGTCTCATACGGTGCCCATCGGCTTGGACCTTCAAGGTTACATGTGGTTGCCTTAAATATTTAAGGCTTACTTACGTGCTTACTAGAAATATTTACCTAATGCGCCCGAAACATAACTCAGTAGGTGCAAAGGTTTTGCTTGTTCTTGAGATTGGATTTTTTGACAGGCTTTCAGTGGTATAAGTTGTGGTATAAGCATTCAAATCCGTTCAGTAGTTGTCGAGATGGGCATAGTATTGGTATCAAAAAGCATTCGCAGCGCCACCTTTCGAATTTTATTCAAAGAAGTTGCTAAACATTGCAAAATTTAATTTGTTGAAATTTTAAATAAAATCAGTTGAATAGTTCCTAGTGGCACACATATGAACATTGAACAACAAAAAAGTATTTGTCACAAAAGGTAGGTACTATACTAACCCTAGGCCTAACTTCTCGCAACTATTCGTTTTGTGTGATAGGTTTTTTGATATTTCTTTATTTTCCCTTGGTACGATAATGTTTCTTTAAAGACAAATTGGAAACGAACTGCAATTTAAATCAAGGGCCAATTATATTTTTATCTGATTTTTTGCAATCAACCCTGACAAAACTTACAGGGAGTGAACCTCGCATTGCAACGCCTCTTGCGCCATATGCGTGGCAGAAGTGCAAAGTAGCTTTTTGACATACATCTCTCGGACCGGGCGAAAATTTTACGTTTCAATTGGTATCACTGACTTGTTGTTATGCTATACTGCTGCGATTAAATTGTTTTAAGTTCTGCCAGTGGACTTAGCGTGCCAGGGATCAGAGAAATCCACCCATAGAAAATGTTAAGGGGACGCATGTCTTCTTAGTGACAGGACATTATGAGGTAGTTTCTATTTAAAAAACGCAGAGGTTTTATTCGTATAGTGTGGGCTCAACTTTCCTTCTCTATTGTTGTGAGTGGTGAAATCCTAGCCACTCTTGCTTGAACTACGTATTATCCAGAGTAGGTCCTGCACGTGCAGCTCGACTGGGTGAAGTTAGTGGATCGAGTAGAAATATTCATTCGACGGTTATGGGCGCTCGGTCGAGTTCGCAAAAGTGTGCGGGCATAATAGCAGGGAGCTCAGTTCAATTCCTCTCTTTCAATTCATTACAAGGGTGCAGCCGTGTATTATCCTTGATCTTTTGCTAGAGACTTGAGTTTACCATCTCCTCCTGCCTGTCTGATGGCACGGATTCTATAGCGCGCATCCTATGGCGTCCGAGTTGGTATAAGATGCAAAGCATGGACGAAATAAGTATTCATTCACTAACTCTATGGAGAATGTATAAAATCTGACTGAATCCGAACGACAAGGTCACGCTGCATATTGAGTCTTTTCACTTGTATCCTCGCACAACTTCTCGCAAATAATCGCTGATCGAAAATGAATTTATTTGCCATAGACTTACGCGCCATCTAGATTTGAATGGAATGTGTGCGCCGTGGCAGCAGTGACACCCACGCTCGCCGCAATACTGCAAATGGAAACAACTGCGCTTGATTTATGGCACTCGATTGATTTCCTTGACAAGAGTCGATAAATCTATCTCCTGTTCTTCCCTCTAAACCTGCGCACAGGACACACAAGTACGGCGATGAATTACAATTGTACTAATAATAATTTGCAACTGCAATTGCAGTCTGATAGAAATATCAGTGTCGTGTGCATGTCAAATATTCAGATTCAATTTCATCCAAGAGACAAAGAGAACGATCATATAAATTCCCACCAAAGTTGACCATGAATTCATCTGTTTACATGGTCTCTCTCGGTCTTGCCGTGCTCTAGACCTGCCATCAAGAAAAAGGGAATTTACTCACACGCATTTTAAAACAATAACCCATTCCCCGAGCAAAGTCGCTAGCTAGAGATAGACTATTATATAGTGGTGGCACTCACCCACAATTGCCGGTGATGGGTTATATAAGCAGAGTTCCACAAAAAAAAAAAAAAAACACACACACAACAACTAAATTTAATGGCAATAGTATGGAGAAAAAACAATGTTATACAGATACCATGAGCTCAAGGTCAGTAGCGTGGGTAATTTCTACTTGCGATTGTTTTCCCCTGCGATGTGTCTAATCGCAGTTCAGAGAGGTAGGCAGTCCCACTTCGCGCCATCCGCACTGTGCTTCCCTTTCGTACGCTTTTTGGGAATAGACTAGAATTTATTGCATAGTTCCTCTGGAGAAACACCTGTTTAAGGGTTTCACTAATTGAAACACAGACCCTACGATCAGTCGATTAGAATAATTGGTTTTTAATAAATGTGACTGTATATGCATTTGTGACATTGTGTGCCCACAATAGGAATTATCTGAAGCGTTTGTAGCATGTGTAACAGGTGGAGGTATAGGTGATGAAGGGAAGAGCTTGTTCTATGTCTATCTCTACTTGGGATTGCCGTAGCACATTATTGACGAAAGTTAGTTAAAAAGTATAGTGTGCACTGTGCACTACTGATAGTTCCGCTTAGAATACATCTGTCTGCCATCGTTTGTGACGTGTCTTTTTTGAACGCGTGTCTGAATATCGAAAAACTGCAACCCCTTTGATCAACTTGCACGATAAATCGAAAGAATAATTATTAAACTTTTAAAGGAGTTTCCGAAGGCCAGCGAATCCATTGTCGGCTTCGATATTTTACTCACACAATAAACGCTTCCATACCAGAGGAAGGCTTTCTAGAATTGAACTGAATTAATTAAGTATATGGCCACCGAGATCTTGCGACACCGCTCGACTTTTGCTTCTGGGGCTATATGCAACGGCTTTCGCAGACAGATCTGCCCTTGGGAGGCAATGGTATACGTATATATACAATATATATATAAATTTTGAGAGATATTCGAATCAGAGCACCATTGAGGGGTCTCTTTTCGTCTCTCTACCACTATTAACCTTACCCAGATAGACTCTCTGGATTTCTCCAGAGTACTTCCCTGGGTTCGATTCCTAGTGTTAACGCTAGCATCTGTTTATGTGAGATCTGTTTCATCTACTGGGTCTCCACTCAATCATGTCCCAAGATCTTCATTCCTCTGCCAGCCAGAGCCGGACATTGACACAGTATATTTGCCGCTGTCTCAGATTCCTCCAGGCATAGCTTGCAAGTATCATCCTCTCTAAGACCCATCTACCTTAAGTGATACCCGAAATTGCCATGTCCTGTAGACAAAGCCACCATCCATTTCAATGTTCCTATACTCATGCTTAGAACCCTTCTTTGAGTGGAGCAGGTCGGCCACTTAATTGCCATTTTAGCCTGTCTACATTGTTCCACAGTTGACCACCTACTCAGGTGTTCTGCCGTGATTCATTTGTGAATCAGCTGTTCAACCATTCTTCTGCCAATTGAAGCGAATGATTCTGGTCCCAGCTACTTTTCAGTTTATCCCTGTTGCCTTCGATCCCTATGTGTCCCCGTACCCAAGTCATTTTTAGATGAACACTTATTGAGCTTGAGTACACAAGCCAGTGCCAATGATGTTGTAATGTTTGCTTGTTCCATGCGTCTGATCACCGCCTGATTGTCAGTGCTATAAGGATATTTCTTCCCTCCACCTGACTCTCAAGCAAGTAGTCCAACGCATGCTGCAATGCAATCATCTCAGCCTGGTATACGGAAGTTTGTTCCCCGAGGCTAACGTGACGGGCTAGTTCCAGCTCTTCTGAATAGATCCCGGCACCCGCTCCGCCATCCATCATGGATCCATCTATGAAAATCACAATTTCAACACTCCTTTTTTCTGGAAGTAATCCGTCCTCAATACGAGTTTTGTGATTCCTTTCTATAACACGCACCCTTGTAATCCCATCCATAAGCATGTTCAGCTCCCCAATTTCGTTTTTGGCGAGTTCCAGGATCTTTCTATGTCCATAGATGGTACCACGATTGTGCCATTTCGCATCTCGATGCAAACGAAGTGCCGTTATGGCCGCTGTTTTCTTAATAGATAAGTCTAGCGGTAAGATCCTCAGGATCACTTCCAATATGCATGATGGTGTTGTCCATATTGCACCTGTAACTCGTATACATGCCAAGCGTTGGACACTATCCAAGTCCTTCCTCACTGTTTTCTGGGAAGCTTTCGCCCACCATACAACCGAGGCATATGTGATATTGGGTCTAGTTATCATCGTATACTTCAAGTATGCTGACCTAGGCGAGAGTCCCCACCTCTGTCCACATACCCACACGTTTCCACTGATGTAATTCCCTTTTTGCCTTCCTGAACTTCTCCTCGACGTGGTAGTTCCAAGTAAGTTTAGTATCTAGATAGACTTCCAGATACCTAACCTTCTTGGCCGCTGTTAGTTCCGATCCGAAAACATTTTTAACTCGATAGTTTTCAACAACAAATACTTGTTTATTTTCTACAGAGACTTAGTTAATTTTAACCCACTTTTTTAGCCGAGCAAAAATTAAATGATACACCTTAAGCGCAGTACTCTCAATATAGTCTACCACCACCCTTTCCAGAGTAGTTGGGCCACTACCGTGATCTAGCATCCGGTCCCTAGGCATAGCTTCCCACAACCACACACGTTTTGTGTGAGTTTTTCTCTCATTCCTCCCATTCTCGTTCCATATACCTGTTATTTTTTTTATTATATCAAAAGGGGTAGATAGTTGTACTGCGAACTTTTGGTTTTTATACCCCCTCCTTACACCTCAGGGAGATCCGCTCGCATAAGCGTTCCTTCCGGAATCAGTTGTGAATTACCTGTATAATGTAATCTCCTTTGGCGTAACACATTCTCTCCCCTTTACTAAGAAGAAAGTGGAGAAAGTTGATTGGTTCAATTTCTTTGGAGAATTTTGGTTTAAGAAGAAGGTCTACAGGTTGGTCAAACCGACGTTTAGGTAGCAGGGAGACCTCAACAACTATCAGGCCAAATATTAAAAAAAATTGTCCCTTTTATTTTTGCTCTTATTACATAGGTCTGATAAAAAATTCTTTCAAGATGTTGGTGGCCAGTTCCTAAAATCCACTTTAAAGGGCCATGGATCGGTTTCGTAAATCCCAATCAAAGCTTCGTGAGAGGAGTCTCTGGCTCAGCCCCCAACAAGTGCAAATCTGTAACATTAGAAAGACTTAGTCTTTCAACGGCATAACGCCGAAGGTCAGAATGTCTTATATCAAGTAACGAAAAGCTGAGGTCGTTGTAGAGCGGAAACAAAATAACGGCAATTATAAGCAAAATGCCGAAATCATCTGAGATTCTTCCCTGCTTTCTAGGTTGCCACATGGTGGAGAGAAAAATATCTCGAACTTGCTTGTGTTTAAGACATTAAAAGAGGCTGCGGTGCTGCAGCCAATTTTATACCTCAATGAGAATTTTTTTTTCGTTTGCGCTGTCAATGCATTGGGTGGCTTGTTATTTGCTCATCGAAACGTCAGTAGAAGCTGTGACGGACTATAAAAGCAATTTTCAAAATTGCTTCTTAGCAAGGTGTTGGACCTGTACAAGTTCGAAATAGTTCACGAAGAGCTAAATTCAACTTGCGACATATTTCGCTGCAGCAAGCGGTTCAACCTTTGTCGTGTAAAGACCGTGACGATGAATACCATCATTTTGAAGCTATCAGGTCGATCTATTTGAAGATTTGCCTCGGCCCCACAAAATATAGGGATTCAAACGAACGCTGCTGGAACACAGAAGACAAGTCGGCGACAGCAAGCATCTCTGGGCGCAGTTGAAGTGTTCTAGGTTCGCCTTTCACCATAAAAAAAATTAGTGAAACTTTATCGATTTGATGGGCTGAAAGTATCTTACAGAACGGGTTGAGAGGTTCACGCAGCTCAGTAGCCGGTGTGGTGATGTACTGGAGCGATTATGTCTTTCCTTGACGTCTATCAAAATAAATTCTCCAATAATTGTTCTGACAAAGCTTCCTTACCTAGGCTTTCAGATTCGTCATAAAATTATGTGAGTCTTTTCCATTGAGATGTTAGGAATCGTGTAAGTCCTTTATGTCATCCTATCCAGTTCCTTAGTTTCACATTGGCTGTTTTCACCTCGTTTATAAAGGGCTCCTGCATCTCTTTGTTATTGATATAGTTCTGAAGATAAAAAATAACGTTTAACCGTCATTCGTTAAAACGGTCAATTCGAACTGTGCGTTGCCCTCAAGTCAGCTACCTTTCTCACACCCATTACCGAACACTTGTTGTTCTGGAATACATTCCAAAAAGAATGCACTCTGTATAAGGGTGGAAATGATAATGAATTCCCTATGTAAGCCCTAGGTTGATTGCCCAATGCATAACTACGTGCTGTCATTCTTATAGAGCAGTGCGCCAGCAATTTTCAGTTAAAGAAAAAAACTATTCACCCCTCGCGCTCTCTATCCTAACATGACATGTGGTGCAGCTTAATGCACTTCTTACGGGTTTCCTTCCTTGTACAATGTAAAAATGGGGAAAATTACAAGGTAGGACGAGCCGTCAAAGTGAAATAAAATTCAAATGCGTGAACATTTTCCTCATACACAAGTCGTCCCATTTAGGGTTTTTTTTTTATTTTGACGAAAACAAAAGGTAAAAAGACAACATGTGATGCAGATAAAGAGTAGGCGAGTTCTGGTATGTGTGTCTCCTGTGCCACGGAAACATTCCCCCATTTGCCGCATTCACAGGTGTCAGCCGCTATAGTCATCGCGTAGCTTAAAACGCGACGTATTCACTCGTATAATATGCGCACCAGCAGGTAGCCAAAAACCTAAAACAAGTGAATTCAAGAAAATGGATATTTTATGCAAAGTACTCTTGCCAGCCAGTTTTGCACACCCGCTCTCACGCTGCCTGGTCGCTGGTGGAGATCTCAGTTTTTCCCAGGCGTGTGCACATGAAATTGTTCCTGAAGAGAAACGAATGAAATAATAAATACTGAGCCGAAAAATTAGAATAATTCGTCGGGAGGACACAATTGAAAAGGTCATAACTACTGAAAGGCCAGTACCGAGTTGGAGGAGATGGAGTAACAGGCCCACAAGACTGATAAGCGGGACCGTAAAACTCGACGATTTATTCGAATACTGCACATGCTGTACTGGAAGCGAGTTTGCAGCAGCAGTGCTAACTTGCAGATAGCTATTAAACTGTACTAACTACTTAGCTCACGATTGGCTATCGATGTTGACTGCTATTGGACAGTGACCCACTGCAATTGGATAACGTCGGTTCATAGAGTCGATTTTGGCTTGTGAGTCTTGTGACTATCTAAATATGCTCTCAATCGCAACGCTATGGGTATAACGCACTATACTTGCGGTTTGCTAAAAGTAATCAAGACCCTACCCAAGCAATGATCGGATTCTCGTTACTTATGGGCTTCTTCTCCAGGGTGCATATAGAGCTTAATTTTTTAAGAAACCACTACATATAACATGGCGTTCTGTTCTATATTCCTTTCAGGACCCGAGCGGCGCAGTGTTATCCAAAAAAGCAAATCTCGTAGCGAAAATAATAAATTCTACGTTTTTTTATTGTTTTGTTTTTTTGTTTCTAATTTCTATAATAGAAATATAAACGGAGCTTCAAAACTAGCAAAGAAAATAATTTTTTCCAAACTAGTTTCACTTATAGAGCTTTTCGAAGTTGGTCAATTTTGTTATACAGTAAAAATAACCAGAAAAAACTTCTTTATTTTAATTTTTGCAATTATTTCAAATTAAACGAAAAATCTTAATTTTTTGGAAAGGAGTCTAATTGTTTAATATATATTATATAGGTAAATTACAATTTTAATAAAAAAATAACTAAAAAATTGCGCAATATTTTTAATAAATAAAACAATTTTTTTTAATACTTTTTTGGTCGCTATGTTACGGAAAATTGACCACTATATGTAGTTGATCCTGACTATTTGTTAAACCATATTCAAAATTGTAGCTGCAAATATTTGGAATGTTCGGAGAAATTGTATGCTTACATCCCGAACAATAACTTATAATCAGCTTTCAGATCAATAGTAAATCAATTGTATTTCTTAAACTAAACATTGCAATATTTGGTACTGTTTTGTCTGCACAATCTTACAAAAACCGCTATAACGATTTTGACCAACATACCTACATATTGAAGATAACGTAAGTATTCTAAATAAGATCCGGAACTTAGTTTTCCTCAAAAAATTCGTAGACGTCAGTTTTTAAATTATTTCCCAAAAAATAATACTACAGAAATCACGATCTATGTATTTTTACATAATATTTACGGTATATTTTTGTAATAAGCTTAATGCCCCATAGCTACGCAAAACTTATTTTTAGCAAATAGAACCCACTTCCTCTTTTTCCAACAATATTGAATATGCGTCTTAAGATAATACCAACCATTTGGGGCTTACACAATCAGAAAATCAAACTTCATTTGCACCCCGAGCATCGGGATATTCAACTTATAACTTATACAAATTCACAAATGATTGAATTCTTACATATATTTATATATCTACATATGCAAAGATATTAGTCTATTCAATCATTGAAAACTTTAATCATATTCCAGTAAAAATTGAAAACATAATATCCTAGTAGCTCAAAAAAAAAACAGAAACTCCTACTAGGTACGCTTGTCCTGTACTCAAAAATCTCGTGAGGTGTAAGACCTTATAAAATAGCCAGAACTTGCGACAATTGCCTGTTAATGAGAGCTTCCACTTTTAGAAACTCACATCGTTATTTGATAATAGATACTACCCTTACATCAGCAGGGTTCGCTCTACCTTTTTTTTTTTTTAAATAAACACGCGCTTAAGAGGTTATGACTGCTCTTATGGTGCAGTTTGAAGTACACAGCGCGGGCGATAAAGAAAATTGCGATAGAGAAGATAGGAGAGTCCGATGCACATTGGTTTTAAATATCTGCAAATTGCACAGAGGGGGAAAGACCGAGCTGGGCAAGGCATTCCACATTCGTGTTGTAAGGCTTATGAAAGAATCTCTATATTTGAAAGTACAACCGAAAATAGGCTGAAGGGTAAACTGATGGGCATTCCTGGCTTGGCGAGTATTGCGGTTGAATTGTTGAAGGGGTTAAATGCAGCTGGCGATTTCATTTGGGCACTGTTTGTAGAAATAGCGATAAAACAATGAGACACATGTTACATTTCTGCGATGTTCGAGCGAATTTATAGGATTCGCTATATTTATGTCTCCAATGAGTTTTAAGGCACGATTCTGTATCCTATCCAGCAGGTGCAGTCTACCTAACCTATACCTACCTAATAAAATAAGAAAACAACCAATCAAAATGTTGATCAACGAGAAAGTTTCGTTCGACAAAGTCATAGGGTAAAACTATACAAAACGCCCCACTTGACAAGACGCCCCATGAGCCTGGCACGTACATCAGTGTGGTGATATGTCTCACGCTAAACTTGTTCGAATCAGTTTCATTCATAGATGAATTGCGGTAGTTGGCGGTTGTGTTTTTGTTGTCACTTTACGAAATATTTTGTGAAAACAATTTTTGGCGTCCAAACATATTGCGGTAGTTTCAGTACAGTTTTTCTTATCTCTAAGAAAGGGATGCCTCCCCCAATATTTTGATAACAATCGTCATTAGATATACTTATTTTTAATAGAAATGCCGAGGAATTACAAAAGGACTACACTGCCGGCATCATGGTCTGAAAAACACAACCAAAGACGAAATTTCAGATGAAGATTGTAAAAGGTGTATCGAGATTCGAGAGTACTGAAAATTATTACAAGACCGCTTCTTTAGAAGATTGGATCCAGTGTACACTCTTTCATGGCTGATTACATGAATTTTGCCGAAAATACAAAAGACAAACAATGCAACGTCTTGTCAATTAATTGGGGCTTTTTACCTAACAACCTATTTACAAAACACTTCACCTAAACTAGTTAAAAAAAAAAAATAAAAAAACATAATAATTAAACAAATTTATAAAAATTTCAAATGCCAAAGTCAAGAAAGGGGACTAATTTATTTGTATGCAATAAAAGATTTGTGATTTTCTTTTATTTTTTGTCTTTTATTAATGATTTCTTAAAAATGGGGCGAAGCTATTATTATTTTAATTCTCAACTTTATTGAATCATGAAAATCAAGATAAATTGTTACGTATAAAGGTTACCACTTATGTATCAAGTATACTCGCTGCCAACAGTTAGCACTTATCGCTTAGCGAAAGTATGCACCAAAAGGGAATTGGTAAAACACCCAAAAAAGAGACAACGGTGCAATACTGCGAGCATATTATGTAAATCGCAAGTAGAGTGTACCTTGATCTATAAAGCGAAACATGAAAATACATAATTAGAAGCATATATCATGACAAGTACAGTGAATAGGTGCCGTGACATAAGGCCAAGCGTCATAAGGCCAAATCTCGAAATTTGGCCTTATGTCCCTTTGTGAAAGTGACAAAAAGCCAAATTCTAGCATTTAATATGACACTTTGAGAAAGTGTCACTTTGAGAAAGTGTCATAAGGCCAAACTAGTTTGTGACATTAGGCCAAATGAACCAACAACAATCCACTTGAAGTGGGTAATAGCATCACCAACATTTTATAAAATTATTTCCCACCTACAATTCGATAATTTGTTGATGTTAACTGGAAAACAAAATCAAATTATTTGCATACACCCAAACTCGCAACTACTCCCACCCCCAAACAGAGAATTCAAGCAGGGGGGTTGCAGGGGGGCAGCATGCCCCCCATACATTTTCCACTGTTTATTAATTGTATAGTACGATAGTAAGAAAAATCACAAAACCCAAAGTGACATAGTGCCAAATTGGCTTTATGACACTTTACCTAAGCGACATTATGCCAAATGCAATAATTCGGCCTAGTGTCACTTTCACAAAGGGACATAAGGCCAAATTTCGAGATTTGGCCTTATGACGCTTGGCCTTATGTCACGGCACCCAGTGAATAACAGAAGTGGTTAACGAGAACTGGTTAATATTAAATTTATATAATTCAACGTGAACAAACATAAACAATTGAAGTAGGAATGAAAATTAACCACTAACAAATGAAATAAGAATTACATCAACGATGAAACCAAACAATATGAAATAATAAAAAAATGTATTCCTTTTCAAAGTGGTCGCAGTGGCTTAGTGGTTAGTGTGTTGGACTACTAAGCGAGGGGTCCAGGTTCGAATCCCGCAAAAACCCAAATTCCAACTCAGGGTTTTTTTTTTTTTTTTTTTCACTACGCCACCTCTCGCGAACGTCTGACAAACATCCGAGAGTATAACTGTCATGAAAGAGCTTCTCAATCGGCCCGTTTGGAACCGGCATAAAATTGTAGATCCCTTCCATTCGTTCCAAAAATTAAAAACTCACACAAAACGAAAGGTTGCGAGAAGCTAGGCCCTGGGTCCCTACAGACCTGTTGCGCCAACTATTATTATTATTATATTCCTTTTCATTAACAAGCTTAAAATAAACATAATAATGGGTATGGGATGAATAAAATGTAGCAATTGTTTTTACTCAAGCGAAATGTCAAAATCGAAGCATTTGCTACATTTCGTATGAAGAAAAACTGATTGGAGCTGATAATAACTTTTAACATGTTCGAACTCAGATCCGCATGAATAAAACCGAGCAATTGTTACGAAATTCCAAGTCTGCCATTTACCTGACTCATGTAACAATCTAAACAATCTAAGCATTGGGAATTTTCAATATTTATTTTATAAATAGTTATAAGTTAGGCAAACAGGAAAACCAACAAAATAACTATAAAAACGTGCGGAGACTATTTGCCTGATATTTCGCTTAGATAAAAATGTTTAGCAAGAATCATTTCTAAGGTATAGGAGATCCGTGCTTTTAGGTTGACGCAGCTTAAAAACCTCTCGGTAACTTATAGTTCTTCATTATCCAATTGGCTGGCGTCACAACAAATATTTCCAACAAGCCTTTGACCTGATACAATTCCCGGCACCTGAAGAAGAAATAAAACATCAATAACCAATTTGCCAAACTGGAGCTATAGATTGTATTCTCACTTCTGAATTATTTTTTTTAAATTTAAAATTTCACAAAAGTCGTTAGAATCTCAAGGAAAATTCAAACAGGAACTTCCTTTTTCATCATATCTTATTGATAAAGTATTCTTTCGCGAAATTCATACTGACATCTTCTTGTGAGAAAAAAGCGTTTTAAAAGTGCAGCAAGAAACTGCAATAACTGCCTCCATTTAGTGACTTTTACCAAGATCGGCTGCAGTGTACTGTAGTTTCCCTTTATTTCTGAGAGATATAAACTGACAGTCAGAGAGATATATTTTGTTTCAAGGTTCCATATAAGCAAATGGTACCTTAATATGCCGCCGGAGGGACACACCGCCTTTGATATGGTTGCATTGTCGCTACACGAAACAATTGAGTAAATCCTTGATTCACAAGTGAAACACCCGTCATATGGGATGACTGGTGGCAGGACAACATCAAAGGAAATTCTTCGCTGAAATATCGCTTTCTTCGCAAGATTCGTTTGGGTTCAATGGCGCTCACAAGTCACAAGTTTTAACCACAGGTTCCGAAGCAACCTGAATACTACTCTGAAGTTTCAGTTCCAAGTTTTGTGAGTTCAATGTCGCTCTAGATCACATATATTGCAGTTAATTTTTCGGGCATTTCTATCCCCCATCGTTTGCTTTAAACAATACTGTATCACTTACGGACATCATGCTGCACTCGCACAATAATGGAAGTTGGGTGAAGGTGCCCATGAGTTGCCGGAATATGAGATGACCATAGATGAGCTGCACGAATGTAAACGTAATCTATAACCGACCCAATTACCAAAGCCTTGCTTAAAGTTGCTACCTTAGATATGCGTTCTGGTGCAAGGTCAGCTTCGGGAATGTTCATCTTCCTGGTGGCGCAGCTCTTCAGGCACCAGCACCACACACAAGTGAAAAATGAGAAAGAGAACTTCATAAAGCCAACGGCATTCTATTCTATATTCTATTGACAAACACAAATTTTTATCCAACTAACTTCGACTCTTTCAGATCTCTGTGATATGCTCAGCATGGAACTGCAGTCATCAGTGCACATTCAGCACTTAAATCATGGATTACCAGCGCTACAGTCACACCAGCATCACCATCATAGTGGTTTCATGCAGTCTCATCATCATCAACATCAATTGAGCATGCACGATGAGAAACCCCCAAAGCGTAAGTTTTTTTTTCTTATTATTTAAACAAAATTAAAGTCTTTTTTATGTTGTCCCATTTTGCGACCTTGATGCAACCAGAGGCTTTGCTTTCTTCAGCAATTTCCCAAATCTGGCCTATAGTCTCTTAAAGCATCCGCTTATAGCTTTAAAGATATCATGCATTACGTTCTCGTTTTCATGGGATGTCCTCAGCAGTTACGGCGGCGAGGATACCCCCAAACCAGGGGTATACCTACTACACCTATTGCAAATGCGATGTCAGGGCGAATTCACCTACATTTACTGCTGCCGCTGCAACAAACGACTTAAATGGAGACGTCATTGTTTTGTATACATCCGCCACTTCAGCCATGCACATACATGTGTTCAAATGTTCATCCGCTGGTGCATACGCTCTATGTGCGCAACCAAGCGTTCACTTTCGACTTTTATAACGTTGTTGTCCCGAAAGTCGTCTCTTTGGTTCTCTTGCTTTTATCTAAACTAACTCGGGTCTAATGATGCCACAAATGCAAATTGGTCGGTTTTCCAAAAAAAAAACCTTCTCCTCTCTGTTGGTGGTGTGTTGTCTCCAAACTAAGCACAACCTGCACCGCACAGCGTACACCACCACCACAACACAATATTGTCAAGGAACAATTGTCCTTGTTTTTTTTTCTGTGTTTTTGCTCTCGATTTTGCGGTACAATTGTACACATTCAGGTGTAGCAGCAATTTTCGGAAAAGTGTACTTTCAGTGGTGGTGAATGTAGTATACCCGTATCCCTAAAAGAAGTATAGATATTACGTACATTTTTTGTTTGCCTTTCCGTTTTAACCTCTGGCGTGTGGTGTTTTTTTTTTGTACTTTTAGCTCCGAAATTGGAACCATATTGTGGAAGCAGCGGTTCTAATTTCATGCCAACTACAGCTGTAGAATGGATTTCTATAAACGAGCAGCAGAATAACGCAGGTCAGTGTATTGGCTTAGGTGTGTCTTAACGAATTAGTATATATATCAAAAAAAAAAAAAAAAAAAAAAAAACGAATCCTATGCAAGCTATAGGCATGCCAAAGCTAATGAAATTAAATCGTGTTTGTCTTTCTTTTCAGAAGATTCTCACAGTTCTCAGGGTAGCATTTCTGGTGATGGTAAGTTGTATTTAGATTTTTGTGATGGCCCACTTTATACAGCCTCTATATTAAGTTTGTAAGTATTTTAAAAATGGGTGGGTTAAGTATTGACAAAGGTTTTAAATGGCACCAGGACCAGTGCTAAATAGAGGTTATTTTCATATAAAGTTCTCCATGTAGAATGATTTTTTGTGAACTGCTTACTTATTTCGGGTCGAGGGTCAGACGCGATTGTAAATAGGCATTTGGTTTCGAGAAAAACTCATTTTACACAGGAATTCGTTTCTACTTCAATGGTTTCTCAATTGGAAACGAACTCTTTACCAAGCCCAAAGATTCCGATATCAACAGTGACATTTTGGTCAGATGTTTGGAACTGTATTTTAGCTACTCGTTCAAGGCAGCAAAACTTTGGCTGGTTTTTCAATCGATCTGAAAGACTCTTACGCACGCTTGGGCAGCGTTGCCATTTGGCCCCTTTTCGAGCCTCAGAACTCTTAGCCCCCATTTTTTTTTTAAATAATCAAAAGGTCCCTTTCCAGTTTAAGTAAGATTTTGTTATTTATTGAACGAAAAAGAATGCAAAGAAGTGCTTCGTAATGAATAAATTAGTTTTTTTGTTAAAAATAATTGTCTTTGTTGCTGTTTTTTTTTTTTTTAGAAGTTCTTTCAGGACAGTTACAGTTATACACTCAGATGATTGTCAGAGTCAGACGTGGTGCAGTGGAAAGAAACCTTAATATGGGATTTGGTTTCTTGGAAACCGAACCGGGGGCCCCTCGCGTAGTGGTCCAACACTGCACCTGCGCCGGCTTAACACTTCTAATATATTATGAATTCCTATAGGCTCTCATGGATCTATGTTCGAAAATCATGAATTCAAGAAACTTAGGTGGTCTTTATCAAAGCCTCAATCCGGAAAAAAATTTAATAATTGTAAAAGTAAACTAAGCCCGGCCACTCCTTTCATGACTTGGAAGAACTTCTGACACGCCTTCATAATCTGAAGGGTCAAAAGGTAGAGCAACCTAAGTCTAAATTCGGAAAGCGTTAAGCTTATTTTTCAGAGCTGATGCAGATCTATATCTTGGACGTGGAGCCCTAAAATTTTTTTACCTTCGCCTTATATATTTTGTAGGTCACAGTATCAAATTTTGTATAGAAAATTTCGCCATTTTGAGCTGATTAGTATCGCGGGTTGTGTTTGTTGTCTCAACCAAAGCAAAACGCAGTGAGTTGCTTTGAATCAGATTGCGAGTATTTGTCATAAAATGCTGGAAGCTTTTCATTTTGGCGAAAGTCTCGACTTTTGGTTTAAATTGGCGATCTCAGAGCAACTGCCCCAGGTGACTTCCACTTTCCGTAAGTACCCAGTATTCAACAAGTGTCAAGTACAGTATATAGTTCTTGTAATTGCGTGCAGAACTTTGCTTTACCGAGTAAAAAAAACCATCAGTCGTATATTGTACATCTGTAACTTTTTTTTTTTTCTTATAAAATGTTGGTCAAAAGCGTATATTCTAACCACAATGTTTTGTTAGGAAATTGTTGCTTTTTTCTAAGAACGGTTTAAGGCAAATCCACAGTTTATGTGAGGGCGTGCTATCCATTCCAAAGCAATTGCGTTTCAGCACGACCAAAGTCCAGTTGTATGTAAGTAATATTTTAATCTGCCATAGCAAAGGAGCCTCTGGTATACCAGCATCATTTGGATGTAAAAATTCCCATGCGAAATTTCAGCGAGTTTTCCCCATTCCATCGCCACACTCGTGAGTGCCACTCTCAAGCCGAAAAGAGTTTCCATTTCGACTGACAGAAAGCGAAAATAAAATCGATGCTAAGGTCACTTCGGCGGACAACAACGACCGACGCGAATTCTCTATATAGGTATAGGTGCACTCCTAGGTTGGCGTATAAGCTGGTGCGCGGCTATACGTTTTTAGGGTCTCCTCGATTGCAATTGTAGATTAAGTGACATAGTCATAAATCCTCTCGCATTTTTCAACTTCAACAGAGGACATTTACCCCGCTTTTTGTTTTGTTGTACAACGATTCTGATTATTTTGTGGTACAGGTATGTGATCTTTCCTTAGGCTAAGACACATAATTCTCGATTTATAGCGCAGCCAAGGGTAGGCCACTTTTTAGGGGCAGCATTTCGGCGTCCTCCATAGTTTAGATGCAAGCATGCAAGACCGGTAGCGGTCGCAGATACAAACAGAAAAACTAGGCTGCAGGACAGAGACTACCGGCAACATAATCGTGACATGTTGAGTGCAAGTATTGCTACATAGCAAACGAGACGTATGAACAATTAAACATCCATCGAAAGACGTGCTGTCGGTGCTGGCGTACGCGGTGTTGCTGAAGTATCTCAGTATAGAAAGACCCCTAAGTCAGATGTGCCCACCCATTACGAATCCAACACAGCACACACCGGCTATACATACGACGAACGACGACAAGAACTGCAAACTACAGCCGACGACGACCAAGACTTGACTATGCCACCAAGTACGAGTATAAAGCATATGAAAGGCGAATGTTAGCCCACGATTAAATTGTTTCGGATGAAGAAAAAGTGTATCGCTAAAGGTTTCCATTTTTTGTTTGTCCTTTTAATTTTGGGTGTTGTGCTTTCATTGCACATGGTGTGTCATTAGATTTTGTTCCTTGGAAGGGAACAACAGTCGGGCGAAACTCGCAGGTACGATTACGAGTAATAAGGCATTTTTTGGTCAAAACATGAGACAGAGCTGCGGTGCCCAGTGGGCGGAAGTGAAACCATTCCCGAGGTTGCTTAATACATACCTTACGATCACCTCGATGGGAAGAGAGAGAGAGAGTTTTTGAACGCATTTATACCACTCATCTATAGTCCAAGTGTATTCGACGATTGCAAATCGATTGCAATCGTCCCTTCGTTTCGTACTTTATTTCTTAGCTCACCTCGCAATTTTGCTGCTGACGGAACTGCACGTCTTCCAACTCTTACGTTTGCAGATTCGATTAGTTATTCGCCAGCCATGCATTGATGTGTATTCCAAAATAATAATCGGCTTTTCGATTTGTCTGGGACTGTTTAACTTATTTTTTTAAGAAGCTTTCCTTACGTCTTCAGAGGTGGCACCAACATTTGTGAAACATTTATCGAAATCAATTTTTCTTTCGACGGAGCTGTAGAGAAAAAAACAACATTTCAAAATCACCTTTATCCCAACGGATAAGCCTGGGGAAAGTTAGTCACGTTTGGCAGTATCCAATAAGTTTTGCGTTGCATGTTTTACGAACCTTGGGGAAGTCTTACTGACAAGAGGGGCTTTGTTCTCAGTGGTTTTATCGGCAACAGATCTGACTGGTGAGGCGATTGATCATATGAGAACTATCTCTGCGAGAGAAAGGACCAAAAAGTGGACAACCACCAGGGTGACCGCTGCACAATTCTGAAAAGTCCGAAGAAAAATGTTAAGTAAGACAAAAAAAGTGTCACTTCTGAAGCTATTCTGCAAATTTAGAACTTTTGAATGATATTTAACAAGCATTTGCTGGTTAAGCACTTTAACAGGATTGTGATTAGGCAGCTGCGTTACATTTGAAAGGTTTTTATTTGGAAATAAGAGCATTTGAAAAATATTTAAAGTGCCTTCTCTATCAGCTAAAAAAAGTAAAAAATAGCAAAAGAAAATACAGCCTCTCGAAAAAAGTGCCCAATTGTAAATTGATAGTATACAGAGACAGCAGTGACTGACCTATATGCTTATTCATCAATATTTTCGCCTTACAATAATTCATAGAATTAATAAACTCCACCTCAGTACACAATGTCAACCGAAGATTAGCTCCTTTCAAAAACGCCTTTTACCAGGGAAGCACATTTCTCAGAATACCAGTCACAGCAAGCTTTAGACTTTTGTTGGCATTTGTTTTGCCAGATATATAGCCTGTGAGTCAGGGCTGAACTGTACCACAGTATGCCGAAGTATAAGTTTACGTAGGGATTACTAATATTCATATTCAGTGTCCAGGCTAGATCTTACGATGGCCAAATTTTCCATATAAAGTTACCCAATGTGGCCTACAAAACCCTTATGCTTATTGAAAAATTATATTATTTTAATTAATTTGTAGGTAGGCATTCGAATTAAATAAACTGCAAATTAAAACATAAACTGTTTTCTTCAAATTCATTACTTCCTTTGCTTTTTATAAACCCATAATACAATCTTATTTGACTTATGGGATATATTTCAACACCCAAAATATTTTATTTTAAATCTAACTTTTATTAGTTATATATATTACACTACATATAGAAAATTGTCAAGCGCAGGCAACTTCCCGAGGTCGTTTATCCCCCTTGAAGATAATATTGTCATTGGATATTAATGTAACCCCGTTTTCCGCGTGACTTTTACTTATTCGAGTGTATTTTTAAACATTTTTTATTAAAAAAAGCTTTATCCAAATCATCCACTAGGTAATCCATAGAGTAGGACACTCGAACTAGTTCTTAAGAAAGCGACAAAATAATATATTTGGGTTCAGAAGTAATACCGACATATTTAAATCATCAAATATATTGAAGATGATTGCATTAATAAGTCCGTATTAAATTGTAATCATAGTAGATGTTATATTTCAGTTCAACTGTTACATAATTGTAATAAATTCTTGATTGGAATATTATTTTAATATAGACCAAAATAAAATTACCCTCGGCAGTGAATGTGAGCTCAACCAAAAAATAAATGAAAGAAATGGAAAGATGACAGTGATTGCGGAATTCGAAACGGCAGAAATTGTTGACGAAGTTTTTAAGCGCTCTAGAAACCTTTCGGGCACGACTATTTTTCTTGAGAGAGACCTAAATAAGAAAAAACAGAGTCATAAAAAAGCAATTTTGCAGCTGAGAAGAAACATCGTAGAAAAAAGTCAAAAGCATAGAGTAAGCGTGCTTAACGAAAGAATGCGAATCGGTGAGAAATGGTTCCAATGGAGCAATCAGAATGAGCTGGTATGTGGGTCATTGAAAGGAAAAGACGAGCTCAAAGCTCTTTATAGCGGTGAAATCGACACTATAAACTGCAATTTTAGCACTCTCATTGAGAAAGTACACCAAACAAAAATAAAATCTGTCTGTCGAAGTAACCAAAAAACATTAAATTCAAGTTCAGACCTAAGCAAAAATCAAAGCATTAAAATTCAGGAAGAAATAAAAGTTAAAATCGTATCATATAACGTACATGGCTTGGTAAGCAAAATCATACTTGCTCACTTTTTTAATTATTTACCATCCTACGTTACATTTATACTCATTGAAACGCATATTGAAGAAGAAGAAAAAATGGAACAATTAAAAAAATACTTTAAGGATTTTCATACTCACTGGATCCCGGCAACGCGCAATAGCCGATTTGGGAGAGCAATTGGAGGTATGGTATATGGAGTCAAAAAGAATTTGAAGGAGAAAGGCATTCGGCATGAATTCATCAGCCTTGAGGCGGACATTATAAACATAATGGGCCAATAATCATTTTTAACCTTCAGCTTATATATTTTGTAGGTCACAATATGCAATTTTGTATGGAAAATTTCGCCATTGTGAGTTCGAAGAATTTAGCCCGGATACTTAAAATGATTATTAGTATCGCGGAATATGTAATGGCAAAGTGCTGACACTTTAACCGATGTATCTGAGAGGTCAAAATTGGCAAAATGACATAGATTCTGCTAAAATATTACTCGCTGAAAACAATTTTCAAAATCTAATTGTTATGGGGGACATGAATGTTAGATTGGGAAACCTGCAACAGGATATAGACGACATATATAAATCAACAAGATTTACTGCTGGACTGAAGGAACGCTGCTCAAAGCATACAACTGTAAATGCAAAAGGGAAGGAATTCTTGGAGTTCTGCAATGACAATCATCTTAAATGGTAGAACAAAGGGTGATGAAGAAGGTAACCTTACTTTCGTTAGCAATATAGGAGAGTCAGTAAATGATATAAGTGCCGTGTCACTAGAAATGTTTGTTGAAAGGTTAATTATAGAAGAGGCAATATGGTCGGATCATATGCCAATAAATCTTAGCATTCAGCTAAACAATGCAATCCCCCGAAGCGCCTCTAACAATCTTTTGCCAAAGTTAAAATGGAATGAAACCCGAAAGGCTGAATACCAAAATAGACTGAGCTCCAACCTACAAAACGTCAAACTTTTGAAAGATACAATCGAGATAGCCGATCTCACAATATAATTAAGCGGTCAGCCATTCTGCAAAGCAGAAACCTTAAAACACTCAACCCAAAAAATAAGTGGTATAATTCCCAATGCGATGCCGACAGGAGAAAAGCTTTCAATTTATTGAACTCATTTCGTAAAACCAGAAACGAAGACATAAAATAGAGATATTTACGAGCCCAGCATATTATAAGACAATTTGTTTGAACAGTAAAATAATATACTACCAACAAATTGACTTCAAATTAATACAGTTAAAGACAGTAAGGATTGGTGGCGCTTAGCAAAGGAGATAAGAAACCTAGATCAGCAAGTGTGCCCTGAGATAAGCGCCCAAGAGTTTAAAACCTACTACAGTGATCTTCTCAACCCAAACCAAGAGTTGTGTAGCATATCTTATGTGTCCAACTATGCCGAAGATCCGTGTTTGGACAGATCTATTCCTCTAGAGGAAATTAAGAACATGCTCCGAAAGGTAAAGCTGAACAAAGCTCCAGGAGAAGATAGGATACCATGAGTTCATTATAAATGCGACCGATTATTTTCTGCAGGAACTAGCAACGACATATAGCAAAATATTAGATGAATGCTGGATACAGGAAACTTTTACGAAATCGATAATATTCCCAATATTCAAAAAAGGTGATGTTCATGACCCAGGCAACTACAGGGGTATTTCTTTTATGAACTGCCTAGCGAAAATTATGATGGCAGTCCTAAATGAAAGGTTGTACACTTGGGTGGAAAGAAATAAAATCTTAACAGAACACCAGGCTGGTTTTAGAAAAAATTACTCTACAGTTGATAACATATACAATCTAGCTTCTATCGTACACATCAGGCTGGCCGAAAAAAAGAAAGTATACGCCTTCTTCGTGGATTTAAAAGCCGCCTTTGATAAAATCTCGAGAAGATTGCTGCTGTATAAGCTACGTGAAATGGGAGTTTCAACCAAATTTGTTAATCTTCTTGAATGCATATACTCTAATACTCAATCAGCGGTGTGGACGGGAAATGAACTATCAGAATATTTTGAAACACTTTTTGGGGTCAAACAAGGATGCTTATTATCGCCGTTACTTATCGCACTGTACCTTAATGATTTAAATGACCATGTAGGAGGAGGTCTCAATATCGAGCTCTTGAACATACGTTTACTGCTTTACGCCGAAGACATGGTGATCTTAGCGGATGATATTGCAGTCATGCAACAGATGATAGTCCGCCTTGAAGAGTACTGCGAGAGATGGTGTTTTGAAGTGAACCTCTCACAATCCGAAATCATGGTTTTCCGAAATGACAGAAGACTATCAAGTCAAGAAAAATGGTTTTTCAAAGGGGAAGAAATTCGAATAGCCTCGCAGTACACCTATCTTGGTGTACTTCTTACTCCGAAAATTAACTTCACAAGGCATGTGGAGAAAAGAAATAACGCACCGAAGAGTAGCATCAATGCAACATGGAATTACTTTTTAAGCAAAAAAAGTATAACCCTGAGTATAAAGTGGAAACTATTTTTGGCAGTCTGCAGAGCTATCCAAACTTATAGTGCTCAAGTCTGGGGCTTTGGAATGTTTGAGGAAGTGGACAAACTACAACGATATTTTTTGAAAAGGATTTTAAAATTACCACCAAATACTCCTAACTACGCCTTGTCGCTAGAGACCGGAGCCGAAGATGGGCATTTCTATTCACTAGACTTACATCTAAGGTATGTCAAGAAAACACTATACGAATACAATGACTCTTTTGGGTGAAAGAAATAAATAATATTGGAAATCGATATGGTCTACACTGGGATCAACACATGCCGCTAGAAAGGGACTGGAACAACAAAAACCTACAGCTCCTGGATCGACTCAAAGCAGATAGCCGCCAAAAAACAGAACGGAGAGCGAGGGAAAGAAGCACAAGGATCTTCAAGTTTCTGGATTACTCGAAAGGACAAGAATATCTCATCGATGACATCGACATCAGCAAAATTTCGTGGATTTTTAAAGCAAGATGCGATTTGATCCTTCTTAATGCGAGCAGATTTGGAGGGGCGCAGGGTCATAAGTATACAGGCCAAAAGTCCACAATGGACTTTTGACCCATCTGAGCCAAAAGTTCACAATAATTTGGGCCATAGGTTTACAATTTTAAAATGGAAGTAGGCCATAAGTCCACAATTATCCATATGACAAAAAGAGTTGTTTTAACAACTGAAAAAGTATGGGAATGTTTGATAGATGCCGTGAAATAAGACCAACTTCTAAAAATGTACCTTATTTCGCTCTTAAATAGTGTAATAAGGATAACTTCCAACAGTTGGTCTTATTTCACTCCCACAAAGTGCAATAACGCCAACAAAATTTGAGTAACAAGAAGAACCTTGCACCCACCCCGTAATCCATCAGTAAAACTAAGCAGGGGGGTTGCAGGGGGGCAGCATGCCCCCCCATACAGAATTCATAGTTTGAAAGCGCAATCTTAAAATGATTGCAATGCTGGAGAAGTGTGTCTTGTGGGTTTTGGAGGCAAACACCTAAGTGGGTAAAAAGTCCATTGTGGACTTTTGGCCTGTGGACTTATGACCCTGCGCCATTTGGAGGCAGCGTTTCAACGACATGTTCCATATGTGTAATATGAGAGAAGAAGAAAATATCCAACACTCCATAGGCAGATGCCCTGTACTAAGGGAGTTTAGAGTGAGATACTTTGAAAAGGCAAATTTGAGTGAAGGTGAACTCATTAATGTACTCAATGGAGGAAGCTTGAATGATTGGAACAGACTGATCAATTACATTAATGTCGCCATAACCTATAGAAAACAACTTGTAGCTGAATTTAATCAGTGCAAAGATTGGTATCAACTTTATTTCGTTATGCATTTCTTTTCTTTACCTAATTTTTAATTTTCTTTTTTTAAATCGAATTTCTAATACGAGTAAAATAAACAAATCTTATTGCAATTTGTAAATCACCCGACCCGACAGACTGTTTTTGTCATTGTCGTACGTTTCTAATTTTCAACAAAAACTTAAATCTTTAATGTCAAAACTATGTAGGTATAGATACAAAAAGTTGAAATAAAGAACATTTTACTACTACTACTACTACTATAGACCGGGCTAGATTGCAGAACAAAAATACTGGATTTCAATCTTGCAAATTCAGAAACTTCGTATTGAAATGAACATTTTAATGAAACAGTTATTAAATGTAAATATAAAAATCTTACGAAAGAAGTTTAATAAATTGGATATATTAAAAATTAATTTTTCTTGTATTGCATAGACCTGTAATACTGCGGGTTTATTAAAAAACACCAACATATTTTCAACCGTGTATGCGCATGTGCATGAATAAAAATTAGTTCAAAGCGAAACAAATCCTTTTGGAAAAAACGGGATCTAAACAAAACCCAGGCCATAAAAACCCCATAAAGATAAATTAAAACAACAGTCAAGGCCTGCCAGCTGAAACGAAAAAATGCACAGCAATTTCTGTAAAACACTCGAAACAAGAAAAACAACACCAAAACCTGATCGTTTCACAAATCCGCTTCATCTACACCAACAACGACATGAAAAATTTGTCACTGATCGTGTTGTGATCATATCAGTTTTCCATTTCCCAAACATACTCGTACTGTGGTACTCGGTCGCGGTCGATATATACCCAGATGTGGATACACAACCAAAGTCCGCAAAAAGTGCGCCTTTTGCCAACGAATCAGCATCAGCAGTGGTACCCAGTCGCGGTGCGGTTGTATGGTTCGCGTATACGCACTCGTGCTGCGTAAGCAGTACGTATCACAGCAGAGCCGCGCACCAGCTGACGTGTGTGCGCACGGGCGACATTTAACCACCTATCATCGCGATTAAATCGTGTAGATAAGTGGGAATAGTTATAGAAGCTGCCTAGATAAACATATGCCGCACCGTGTGCGTGCGCCGATACAACGCGTCTCATTGGATTGCTGGCAAATGGGAGGTGATACCAGATCAAACGTCTGCTCACGCATTTTTCGTTTGAAATCATGCTGCTCCACATTGTATGTCTCTCTCTTTGCGGGGGAAGTCGACATACAGTCGAATCGAGGTGGTTTTATTTCGCACAGATCCTTGCACCTTGTTCGTTCGGTTTCTCCAATCACATGTGGGAGGATTTTTTTGCGCCTTCCGTTTGTCTGCAGTCTACAGTGCCACTTTTTGGACAAGTTTTGCATTTTTTGTCCGTTCCCCCACCCCCACACACACTCAATTTAGAGCAGGTGTTGGATTGAATTATTATTTTTGGATTTCGTTATTTTATTTCTTTGATTTCCTATACACCTTACAGCGACGAAGAAGAAAATTGCAAATTCGTTTTCTTCCTGAAATAGATCTAAGTATAGGATCAGTAGCAGTCCACCTAGCTTGTGTGTTGGCTTCTGGCTATATCGGCCACCACCGATAATTTCACACAAAACAATATACTCTTGTATGTGCCAGTCAGAGCAAGCCCCGTGGCTTAAGTATTGTCTATTGAAAAAAAAACACAAGATCCCTTTGTACGATCACCAATGCTCAATTTCCTGGTGAAAGAGTATATGAGTAGCTGTAGGTGTGCGCTCGTATAGCGTTGTAAGAAAAGCCATGATCTTATCACCATTAGAGAGCGAGCGACTTCTCGCTCGCTGAACAGACGACTTAACAAAAACCAAAGAACACAGGAACACAGTGGCAGTGGCTTTTTAGCTGTCAACAGTTTGAAATCCTCTTTCACCGTTTCGCGATCGCGTGAGGAAGCCCACGGTATAGGGCGTGAAAAATGTTGATAAGTAAGTAAACACATTGTGATCCTTGTTATAACAGGTTATAAGATGATGCCTTCTTTCATAACGACAAACAGAAAAGCAAAACAACAAAAACAAGAAAAAAAAAAACCAAACACAATCCCCAACTATAACATCGATCGATTGCCTCTTGAGCTGTGTTGTGAGGCGCTGTGAGGGATTTTCCGCAACCGAGTGCCTGGCACGCGTTTGACTACCGATTATGATATAGTAGCTCTCATATTTTTTTTTTCGTTTTTAATTTTTTTTAGCACTTGGCTAATCCTGAAGGTTGTGCCGTGTCTATATACTGTATAGCTGGCGTTGTTGCTGCGGTGGTAATCACCTCGTGATCATATCTCATTTTGATATTTCTGTGTTATTTTTTTCTTGCGCGCAAAAGCCACAAAAGCAACAGCAGCTATTGGAATTCTGTGCAAGAGTTCGCGCGCGTTTTCAAGCGATCGCATATTACCTACTCCTTTAGAGTATGGTGTGGCATGGTGCAGATGTGTGTCGAATATTGATCTTGACTTCCTTGTGGCATGAACGAGACGAGGGAGTGAATTGGACTTAATGATACCACTTTCTGGCTGCCTGACTGATTGTTTGTGTTGTTAGCATCAAAATTTGTTGCTTTTTTTTAGTAACATCGCGTGTGTATCGCTCCCGTGGAAAATTAGTTTGCAATGCAATCGATCGAAACCGCTCTTTCAGGGTGGACAAACTAGATATACGGTGTCTGTGTCATTTGTCATGATGGGGCGATATTGTTTGATTGACACCAGAAATCCAACGTTTACATACCTTTGGAACACGGTGGGAGAGGATGAACAAGACCGTCATCCAAGTATTAACGCGCCTTAACATGGAGGATCCATTGAAATGGTACGCATTTGTTCCGAAATTTAAAAGTGTCCTAAACTCTACGGTGTCGCGAAGTACAGGTAGAACTCCTTTCGAATTGATGTTTGGGGTTAAGATGGCATCAGGGGAAGATGACATTGTGTTGAGACAGCTTCTCCAAGACGAGATAATTGTCATGTTCGAACAAGACCGTCAGCAGCTTAGGACAGAGGCGAAAATGCAGATACGCGATGTCCAAGAAGAAAACAAGAGAAATTATGATCGGAATTGGTCGCTATTCAAAAGACGCAGTTTGCTACGAGATAGTTAAGGTATGTATGGTAACGATCGGTACTCGTTCATGAATGTGAGATATCACGAAGGTCCTAACCATACTTCGACGGCCGCTGACTATAATATGATATGAAGCGGTGGTGTACGTTCGAGACGGATTCTTCGTCCGAGGAGGAAGATGTGGAGGTTGCTGTTGGTTCGACTGGCTCAGTCTAATTGCAGGATGGCCGTGTGGGTGGCAACACTGGTGAAAACGCGGCGAATCGCACAATCGTAGCAGTCGAGAGTGCGTAAGACAAAAAAATGGGAGTTAAGCGACGACCGGCACTGTGCACACAGCACACATCGATTTCTTTAATTTTTTTTTCTTTTTTTTCTTATTAAATCAATTACTCTTTAAATACCTAATTAAAAGGGCGTTTTTTTTATTCGGGAAATTCTCTGCATACATACTAGTATATAAATCTGGGATCGAATCGTCCCGAGCAATACGAATCGTGAACGAGCAATACGTGAAGGAATTTATTGTTATTCCATGTGAAAAACTGGCATAATTACGTGAATATATATCTCGTGCACGGATGTGTCGATTCGACCCCTGTTTATTTAATTCCGACTAAATTTCGTGAAAGTATATCTCGTTCACGGATGTGTTATCTGCACGGATTTAATTCAATAATCGCAGTTTTTCAAAGCCATAGCGCAAGAGGACAAGGTCTGGCTCGGTCTTTATGAAAGGAGACTAAGATTTGGGTGTGGCTTTCAGTTGTGGTTTTTAGTTGCGGTTTTTTGGATGTTTAAGAAGGAATCCTTCGTTTAAAGTCCTAGCAAACTAGCGATATTTTACTATTACGGAAGATTGAGTCTCCTAAGTTGATTATATCAGAGTCTTTAAACGCTAAGTCTTGATATTCGGTTCTTTGCACTACACTCTGACAACTACAACATGGTCACCCATCAATGAAATTTTTGTCACGCATTTGGAATACAGATCGGTTTTTGGGTAAAGCAATTTTTGAGAAATAATTAAAAAGCTGATTTATTCGAATTTTGCGAGCAAAACTTATTTAGAATACCGATTATTGGGGTGATTATAGCGCACAGGGATTTTGCTGTATGCGTCTGGCAGATCTTTACCCAAAAAGGATTTAGTTGGTGTAGTCTGTAAAAAAAAGACTTTAATTTAAATTCTTGCAATTACTTTATTTAAATATAATTCACGAAATCAAGGCACCAGCACGAAAAAAAACGAGAGCGACACGTACTCGAGCACGAGGTGCTATACACAGAACACAGCAGTCAAAGTGACATTTCCTAGTCGTGTCAAGCGGCTTTTAAGTTTAAGTTATTATGTTAGGTGTGGTTTACATGTTGTGTTTTACAATAATTAGTTGGTGTTAACACCGATACAATATTTGATATGTATTTTGGTCAAAATCGTTAGAAGGGCTTTTGTAAAATTTTACAGACAAAACAGTAGCAAATATTGCAATGTTTGAGAAATACCATTGCTTGACTAATAAGCTGAAAACTGAGTATTAGGTATACTGTTTGAAATGTAAGCATTACCTGTTTTTTAAGGTTTTATCAAAATCGAAAATGGGGTTTTCGAGATATGAAATTATTCGTGATTCAAATTGAAAATTAATAACGCACTAATTTTGAAAACATCAGTTTTACTCTAAGTGTGCATTTTGGACAAAATCGTTATTGCTGTTTTCAGGTAATCTAAAGAAAACTAATTTGTTTAGTAAAATTATTTATTTTACAAAATCCTGCACGATAATGTTGAGGAAAACTAGTTTGCAATTAGGTTAGAAATGACCATAAGCCTTATGAATAAATTTTTGTTGCAATCGTAAGGACTGTTCTCGAGATATAAGTCCATAAAGTTGCATTATTCTTTATAGCGAAAAACCAAGTAAGCAGTCGTGTTGATGTCAGCTAAGTAGGTACATTTGTTCAATTATCTATATTGGTTGAAATCGTTCAAGCGGTTTTCGAACAATTCACATCGGTATTATTTAATATTTAGGAAACCTTCCAAAAAAAAAAAACCGATCCCGACCCAATTTTTTGGGCTCGAAATTTGGTGCGAATACCATAACAACTTAATCGATAAAATTTAAATATCAAGTTTATATGTTGTGTTAGAAGCAGTGAAAGTGGTTCTATTTTTCTTAAAATATGTTTTTATGTAAGATTGGCTCTGCCAATATTCCCCTCATATGGTTCGGATTCTGTCAATGTTCGAAAATTGGTCATCGGATCCACTTCGCTTTCGCGGCAATATTCGATGGCCAGCAGAAATAGACTTGCCCATTGTTACAAAAACCTTATGCAGCAGTTTGAGTTTTTTGGGGTTAAACTGTATAGAAAGATATTACTTTATCCACTGCCTATAAATTTTGCTTCATTCAAGAAAAGTGCGATGTTTATAATCTTTGTTTTCGCAACAAACAGCCTGCATCTTCATCTTCAGCTTCTCGGAAGGAATCATCGCAGATACAATGCCTGCGTGTGGCGGACTTTCATTTTCATTTCCATTCCTTCGATTGCAAAATTATTTCATAAACTCAATTAAAAACAGCCTCAACCCATAATAAATCATAAAAAGCGAAAATTAAACCATTCCGCACTCTGTGCCGTCTGTATAGACATAGACACCCTGTTATTTAAAAACCAGTAAGGAGAACATGCAAACGGCCACAGCCGAATTCTCCTCTTAGTCGGTAACTATTATTAATAACGCAGATATGTACTCCTTTAACAAGAAAAACTGAATCCAACTAGGTATATAATAATAATCAACCTCAACTGCAACACTTCTTCGCTCTTGCTCGCGCTCCACGCCTAACAACATCTCACAATAGCGCGCACTGCGAGTATACAGTTATTCATTGTGATTATTATTATATAAAGAAAAACGAACGAGCAGCATGCCAGACCCATACGCGATTTGAAATTGTTTGAATATTACTACAGTCGTTTCTTTCTGTTGTCGGTTTTATCTATTTGCCATTTTGTTTACACTTCTCAGACGAACGTTACGAATGTCATGCAATCTGATAACCAATCGATGGTTAAAAATATACAGAATGGAATTACGCACATTTCCCATTGGTTTATCGACTAACGCGCATGCTGTTTACGCATATACGCACCGTGGCAGTTGGTGGGAATTAGTCTATCGATGGTGTAGGTACTTGGAGTTGGTGTGTGTTTGCGTTGATTTTTTGTAGGAGCCAGGGTAGCGATTCGATTGTAATAAATAGTTAGCCAACGTTGGGTAATAATGGGGATGGGCAAGTGATGAGTACCTATATGTAACGTCGGATTGTTATCTAAACGGCATAAAATTGCTTTGTTTATTTTGTCGATGACCAATATATTGAAATGATCAACCTGTTGGCTTTTGAGCATGTTTTGCAAATAGAAAAAAAAATCAGGTGGCGCCATTTGTTGTCAGTCCTTAGTACCTATTATACATTCGGGGAAGCTCGGGAATCCGAGATTCAGACATAAGTTTAGTTAAACGCTGAGAAAAAAATCCAGCATTGTGTTGATTCAGAGTGACCCCTAAAATACTTCGAAACGGAATGTCGTCTTGCAAACTTGCATATGAACGAGTTTATTCTTTCGTACCCACCTGGGGTTGAACTACCGCATCTGTGACCAACGTGACCGCTGCAGCATTCTGAAAAGTCGCAAGAGGGCTAATGAGAAAAAACGTGTCATTTCTTAAGCTATTCTGCACATTTAGTATTTTTGAACGAAATTGAAATGAATTGAAAGCATTGTCTCGCTAAACACTATAACAGTCAACTGCGTTACATTTTGAAGATTTTTATTTGGAAACTAGCAAAAGTCACAAAATTGCAAAAAATTGTGACAGGCTTTCAAGAAATGTTCCAAATCGCAAAATTAGCACAACGGTCAAGCTGTCTGTGCCCAGTGAGCGAGCAATACGTCGCCGAATTTAGTAATTCAAAATAAAATAATTCAGTCACGTAGTATGCGATACTAATAACTAAACTGAGTGTCAAGGATACATTTTTCAAACTTCCAGTAGCGAAATTTTCAATGTAAATTTACATGTTGTTACCTATAAAATATTTAGTGTGAAGGTTAAAAATGATTATTAGTAAGGCCCCATGACTTTATGTAATCCTTTACGATACATGTTCAATACGAAATTAACTGTTGGCTACAGCGTTGCCGCCGAAAAAACACGTAGCAAAAAAAAGAGAAACAAATGCATCTATTTTAAACAAAAAAAATAATTTATTCATCGTGAAACACTTCTTTGTTAATGCTTGAATTCTTTTTCGTTCAGTAAAGAATAAAATCTTACTTAAACTGAAGAAGGGCCGTTTTGGTTGGCAACGCTGGTTGGCTGTATAATTAATTTATGAAGGAGTTTACAAATTACTTACGAAAACAAAAGAAGAAAATAGTTTTCGCAACAGATAGGGACTCTTGGTCTCTCTCTCTCTCATTCACTCTCACAAGCATTCGTTTTGTGTTAGTTTTTCATTTTTCGGACGAATGGAAGGGATCTACAATTTTATTCAGCGTCCAAACGGCTAGGTAATTGGAGAAGGTCTTTCATGACAGTTGTACTCTCGGATGTTTATTTAAAAAGACCCCCGCTTAGTAGTCCAACACACGAACCACTAAGCCCATGCCGCCGACTTTAACAAATTGCTTACTCGTTGCTAATTGAGATCATGAGTGGCAAAAAGTGAGTCGGCCTTTGATTTATAAGTGTCCGTGTCGACGTTTGAATTTTCTTAAGCTCAGACGAACTTTGTACTTCTTTTTACAGACGAGCGAGCAAAATCACTATCGATTTTCAAATGGTCCAAGAGCTGACACACAGAAAGCACATCAGTATCAGGAGTCACGATAGCAGTAATCGCAAGTCCCATACCATTATTAACGGGCGAACTTATTTTCTTTTCGAGGGACAAGGTGGATGCCTGGAGCTAAAGCCGCCACAGCCCCCGACACTATACAAAAGAAAGGTACAGACGTGGGTGTAGCTGGACCTAGCTGGTCAACTCTCAAAAAGCTTCTCTCAAACTTTCCCGAAAGGTGGAAACACTTAAGAGAAGGCTACCAGCATTCCCCATGTACGTACAGTCGTTCACAATGAAGCCTAGTACCTATTGTAGTCCGATCAATATTCAAGAAGTCATGGAAACCCTCAAGTCCACAGCGTGTAAACCAAAGAGCTGTAGTTCATCATTATGAGCTTGTGTACCGATCTGGGGGCATTAAAGTGTCATTTGTGTGTTAAATAATATCAATGAAATTAATCACAAATTAACACACCAAATCACCGTGGCACCGGAGCACAGAGTTCGGCATGAATGTAACTGTATCTATAGCGATACACTATAGTGCTTCGATTCACATACAGCAATACTAACGGACCGTTGCCGCTGCTGTTTCTGCAGCATGGAATTTTATCTTTATTCAGTTTTTCTCTCCTTTAGCGCGAGTGGTCAATACACAACTAGTACTTCTACGTAGCTACATATACAAACATTTCTATATGCATTGTCCAAGAGTACCTTAGCTAATTCGAAAAGATAGCGAGCGCCCCAATATATACATGGCCCCATTTGTGAGCTCTAATGTTGTTTCAGTTGGTAAAGAATGCGCGCATGTGCACATACACTCTTTGCATATCTATAGATAGACTTACTTTTATATTTAGTGTTCTTTTCACCTAAGACGAATGAATAAGTCGGATGAATGAACTAACCGACAGTAGACGACGAACGGACAAATGGACTGACGGACTATCGGATTCCTATCTTTCGTGGAAATGAATGCTCGAGCGGCACATGCTTTTTTGTGCTTTTTCATTATAAGAACAGCAAATAAAAAAAAAAATATAAAAACAAAAATGCTGCTAAAAAGAAAAGTAAAATGTGGCTCAATTTGGAGTATTTACTTTCCATTCAACTCCTTTTGTTGTAAGATGTAGTCATCAACCACCATACGGTGGCTAGATTATATTGTTTGTCCATTTGACCATTTGTCCGTTCGGCAAATGCAAGTGTTGCGCTCTTGCGCCGCAGCGAAACCGCGGTACAAAAACTTAAGCTTTGAGAAAATGCAGAAAATCAAGATTTTCCATTTGTCTTTCTATATCTGTCCCTCACTTACTGAGTTCAGTCTGCAGTTGCGACATTGTAGGCACAGCAACATTTTGAGTACGGAAAACGTATCACAAAATCAACCGCACCTTAGTGCTTTAGTAGCAAAACTTAGCCTAGCTAAGGCCAAGTCCAAATTCAACCTATTTGACAATGAACCTATGAGGACTTTTACATAAGCAGAATGCTAGAAGAACAAGCCAAAAATTAAGTCTTCCGATCCATTTTTCCTGTTTCTGAATGTATAGAGCGAGGAATTTACTAAAATATGTCTTTTTGAACATTTTGAATGATTAAAAGATAAAAATCGAGTGGGATATATCAAGCCTGTTGGATATTTGTAACTCATTTTCGGCCAATATGGTATCTGGTCATTTGTGACGATCGCACAGCCCTACCCACCCAACGTAACCTAACTTAACCTAGGGCCACAGCAGCCACGAGTGAAATCACAATCTTGGTGAAACTAAAAATTAAAAACCAAGCTACTCACATAATGTTAATACAAAAAAAGCTTTGGTAATTTTAGAATGTTCAACCTTTTTTTAATCTTGGGGCGTAATCATTTTGAACCTTATATATTTTGTAGGTCACAATATGCAATTTCGTATGGAAAATTTTCCCATTGTGAGTTCGAATAATGTAGCTCGGACACTAAAAATGATTATTACTATCGCGGTTACACTTTAGGTACTTAAAGCCAGCTGTCCATATCTACCAAACACATTGGAAAGGGTGTGTCAAATTCATGCAAGATTTGAATTCGCTACCATTCGGCAAAACAAAAATCTAAAATCTTATCTGTGGAAAGATGTCAAAAACGAATGTTTTTCAATCTCTAAAAATTAATGTCCATACCTAAAAATAGCCAATCTGAACAAAGCTCATTTAAAACGCTTTCGCAGGATTTCTTCCCTTTTTTTTTACGTGTCCCAGTCGTTTTCGTTTCGCTTTTTTAACACACTCAGTTAACAGTTTTAAGAGTTTGTTGTTTTCTCAAACGGGAGGTACCCAAATTATTACAGATTCAACTAGCTCCTTAAAATATTTTGAAGAGTATTTGTATGTTGTGCCAGACGTTCGACCATTTTTTTTAAAGACTTGGAAGGGTCTAGGAAGGGAAAGACACTAAACAGGCAAATTTCAGTGGAAGGTGTTTATTGATACGAGTACTAAGTACTAGATGCAATATAAATTTTGTTTTATTTAACTATAAAAACCCAACTCAGCGTCCAATAGGTCATGTCCAAATGGCCTTATATATTTTAGTACTATCCACTTCCAGTACAGTGGCAGCACCTCTCGCAAGTCGCTGTTGCCCGTGGATGTGATCTGGCCAAAACCAACAGAATCGTGTACACAGCTATTAGGCATACACAAAACAAAACTATCTTATACGTAGGCAGTAGCATTATCCCTAGCGAAACGATCTCGTGTAATTAATCAGACATGTGTTTTTTAATGAAAGCTACACAAGTTTTGGCTAACGTTTATTTTGTTTATTTTTTGTCGATTTACTTTGTGCAACTGCGGCTTTTTATGTGGGATTTATGAAGGGCTTGGAGAAAGGCCGGCACCATGCGGTTTCAGTTTGGAGTTAATTCGAAATAGTCTTTTGTGCTGGGGATGGATTAATCGTTTGACCTTGTTTGTTAAGGCATTTGTGCGGAATTTAAAGGGTAAAACACGTCTCTGGATAACCGAGTGGTTGCGGGTTCAAAAGCGCTCAAATAGGCTATGATTCTCACAAATATTCGCTAGTGTGGGCTATTCATTTTGGGACGTTTTTATTCGGCGTATGAACGGATGAGGCGGGACTTCCGACGGCCAAGTCCAAGGCTCAACCACATCAAAAATATAAATTACACGTAAAGCTGCAAAAGTGCAACAGCTTCTTTTAGATCGAAGTGTTTTTTTTTATGCGTTGTTTGTAAAAAAAAATTAAAGGGAGTTTCAACTTTTGCTGTGGTTGAACTTCTCAACCAAAAGGCCACCACTGAGCAGTACCACTGACCCTACCAGCCTTTTTTAGGGCAGCATATTACCACGTGTACAAGTGTTCTGTCTCATGGTTTAACCCAGCCGTAGGCCTTTTTCCTCATTTCGCTACCTCAGGCAAACATTCGAGAGTCTTTTTTGGTCCTGCGAACGCTTCTCTATTCTGTCGCCTTCCATTCGTCCCAAACATTATAAACAGACGATTGTGCCAAGCTAGAGCAAGGGCCGTATGTTGGGCGACCTATTTGTTTCATTCGAATAGAATTTCAAAAATATCAACAGCACACTCCAGCCGCGAACTAACCAGGGAACTATATCGTGCGTCCTTTTTATACTCCGTGTGGACTACACACCTGCCAACAGTTAATATGTAACCGAAATTGACTAAGAGGCACTTGCATGTCACGCGGCAGTTGGGATTAGGGACTCACTCCTTTTTTTACCCTTCCAGGCAACGTATCCAAATTGGGTCAATCCGAAGGCATTTATCATCCCAGTCACATTAGCCTTCGTCACTATCATGCAGCAGTATAAATTGACACCATTTATGCTCAGTTATCCGCTGGTGAAACTGACAAAACGCAACTCAATCCATATCACACCCGCAATTATTTTTACCTCATTTTACTCTATTAAAAGCCGTGCACACATCTCACCGTCAGCATCCGCATATCCTTCGCTGCCACGCCACTCTATGCCAAACTCCGATCATTGTGTCAACTCTGCGGTATTTCTCATAATAAATACCTTAACCCCAACGATCTCTAGCCGCTGGACACTTATATTGGAAATCTTTCAAGATATCTATCTCTTTGCATACATATAGCTAGAGTGCTAGTGCAACAACAAGGCTAGAGAGTAAGTGTGGTAATAATGAAACGTAACACTGTACAAGAAGACTACCAAACCAACCAATATCCATAGGAACTATAACAGAAATTGCAATAAGGAAAAGATAAACCATAGACAGGGAGAGACTTTTTTTTTCGTCGTTGTTGTGGACGTGAACGTGGACGTCGTCGTTGTGTTGCCTTCTTTTGATGCCAGTAAGAGCTTGGGGCGATCGGTTTTGGAATGCACACGCGCGCGGAAAACCTACAGCCAGCGCGATTGGGCGAGACGTCCAAAATATAGAGAAAACTTAAAGTAAGTAGATAGGAAGCAAGGTGTTATTTCAAAAAATTTTCAAGCGCGGAATAATTGACATATATGTAGGTAAGGCGGGAAAAGCGGTCAGTACCTATCATAGGTTGTGGATTTACACCGACTTGATGCGGCAATTTGTCGGCCGAAGTTGTTTAATCGATGTCATATCGAGGATTTGAAACAGAGATAGTTCAGACGCTTATGGAATATAGATGGCGTTGTCCAGCCATCCAGTGGTAAGGCTTTTGATCGCTTTCAGTTGAGCTAAATTCCAATTGAAGCTTCTGACATAGACACTGGTTGAGGTATTTATCTCAAGCAGAAGTGATTTAAAATAAAAGTAAATAGTTGGTCCTCTTGAGTTTTGTGTGAGTTTTCATTATTGGAATGAAAGGAAGGGATCCGCAATTTTATGCCGAGACCAAACGGCTAATGAGAAGCTCTTTCATGACAGTTATATTCTCGGACTTTTGTCAGACCTTCGCGAGAGGTGGCGCAATGGAAAACACACCTTATGATGGAATTTGGTATTTTTCGGGGATCTAAAGTCACTTGGGAGCAGTGTTCCCAGACTTCGAGGACTGTTTTCCCATTTTTTTTATCAGCAAAGGGACTAGTTTTCCCATAAATTCGATAAAAGTTACCCTTTTTGTTCCCCTAAGTCAAATTTGAATTAATTTTCACGTGAAAACAATTGAAAAATGTAAGTCGTTTTATTAATATATCCTTACTATAATAAATCTGTAACTTTTTTCCGGCTGTAAACAGTTTGTGTGCATTGGGCTCAAAAAATACTGCACGAAATTGATTTCGGTTTTCACAATTGCATTGGAAATTGTCGATATTAGAATGTAGGATAATGTTTAATCATTATCCGCTGTCCGGAAGCGGAGATTTAAGCTGATATCTAACAAAAGTTGTAATTCTCGAATGCCTTCTAGCTCTTAGCTTTGGAATGACTCAACCGAATGAAATAGGTTTTTTTTTTAATATAAAGTTCAATTATGTACAAAGATTTTAAGATATAAATCATCTTTATATGTAGTCCTGAAGCTGAACAATAAGCATTAAACTATAAATTTTATACAATTCAAAAAACTAAAATTTTCGATTGAAGCTAGATCGTTGGATTTGCCCGGCATTCAGTGGAGGAAATTTTGTCTGTGTGTGCGCAAAACCTGTTTCTCTCTCTGTACCTTTTCTGCTGTATGCTTTTTGTTTCTCTTTTTTTTTATACACCTTTTGTCAGAGTATATCCCATAAACTAAGTATACTTAGTTTATGGTATATCCATTAATGGATATACTCTGCCTTTTGTGCTTTGTGTTGTTTTTTTTTGCTCACTTCTCTTAAATTGAAATTGAACTGGTGATAGTGGAGAGAGTGGTGTTGTGGGTGGAGTAATAATGTGGTGCATGGGTGGGAGGGAGATAGGTCAGGTCAGGTATGTAATATAATTGAGATTGGGAGGGAGTCACACTCAATTGTAATTTAAAATGCCCTATATTGATTGTGATCTGATGATGCATGCCACGAACGAATCCCGTTTGTGCTCGGTATTGATTTTTTTTATCAATTTTTTAAAATCATTTTCGTACGTTATCCTGAAGGTAAATATATATACATATTTTTTCGTATGCATGCATATCCAACTGCACCTTTTCTGTTTTATGTTTTTTTGAGGTTATTATTTCTTTAGGCGCGTTGGGCACTTTTAGATGGGAAGAAATGAATGAATTTGGGTTACTTTTAAAACGACACCGCGTCATCGACACCGAGCGACCGTCAACCGATAGGTGGCGCTGTTGTCGTTTTTTTTTTTGAGAAACTCAACCGATCCCAATGAAACTTTGTTCGTGTGCGTGGTTGTACGCAGCTAGAAAGATAGGATAGTTTTGGACCCGATAGGTGGCGCTGTTGTCGTTTTTTTTTGAGAAACTCAACCGATCTCAATGAAACTTTGTTCGTGTGAGTGGTTGTACGCAGCTAGAAAGATAGGATAGTTTTGGACCCGATAGGTGGCGCTGTCGTCGATTTTTTTCGAGAAACTCAACCGATCTCAATGAAACTTTGTTTGTGTGCATGGTTGCATGCAGCTAGAAAGATAGGATAGTTTTGGACCCGATAGGTGGCGCTGTTGTCGTATTTTTTTTAGAAACTTAACCGATCTCAATGAAACTTTGTTCGTGTGCGTGGTTGCATGCAGCTAGAAAGATAGGATAGTTTTGGACCCGATAGGTGGTGCTGTTGTCGATTTTTTGAAGAAACTCAACCGATCTCAATGAAACTCTGTACGTGTGCATGTTTGCATGCAGCTAGAAAGATAGGTTAGTTTTGGACCCGATAGGTGGCACTGTTGTCGTTTTTTATTTTAGGAGAAACTCAACCGATCTCAATGAAACTTTGTATGTGTGCATGTTTGTATGCAGGTAGAAAGTTAGGATAGTTTTGGACCCGATAGGTGGCGCTGTTGTCGATTTTTTTGAGAAATTCAACCGATCTCAATGAAACTTTGTATGTGTGCATGTTTGTATGCAGCTAGAAAGATAGGATAGTTTTGGACCCGATAGGTGGCGCTGTTGTCGATTTTTTTTTCGAGAAACTCAACCGATCTCAATGTATGTGTGCATGTTTGTATGCAGCTAGAAAGATAGGATAGTTTTGGACCCAATAAGTGGCGCTATTGTCGATTTTTTTTCGAGAAACTCAACCGATTTCAATGAAACTTTGTATGCAGCTAGAAAGATAGGATAGTTTTAGACCCGATAGGTGGCGCTGTTGTGATCTCAATGAAACTTTGTTTGTGTGCGTGGTTGTACGCAGCTAGAAAGATAGGATAGTTTTGGACCCGATAGGTGGCGCTGTTGTCGATTTTTTTTTTGAGAAACTCAACCGATCTCAATGAAACTTTGTTTGTGTGCATGGTTGCATGTAGCTAGAAAGATAGGATAGTTTTGGACCCTATAGGTGGCGCTGTTGTCGTTTTTTTTTAGAAACTTAACCGATCTCAATGAAACTTTGTTTGTGTGCATGGTTGCATGCAGCTAGAAAGATAGGATAGTTTTGGACCCGATAGGTGGCGCTGTTGTCGATTTTTTTTGAGAAACTCAACCGATCTCAATGAAACTTTGTATGTGTGCATGTTTGTATGCAGCTAGAAAGATAGGATAGTTTTGGACCCGATAGGTGGCGCTGTTGTCGTTTTTTTTTAGAAACTTAACCGATCTCAATGAAACTTTGTTCGTGTGCGTGGTTGTACGCAGCTAGAAAGATAGGATAGTTTTGGACCCGATAGGTGGTGCTGTTGTCGATTTTTTTGAGAAACTCAACCGATCTCAATGAAACTCTGTACGTGTGCATGTTTGCATGCAGCTAGAAAGATAGGTTAGTTTTGGACCCGATAGGTGGCACTGTTGTCGTTTTTTATTTTAGGAGAAACTCAACCGATCTCAATGAAACTTTGTATGTGTGCATGTTTGTATGCAGGTAGAAAGTTAGGATAGTTTTGGACCCGATAGGTGGCGCTGTTGTCGATTTTTTTGAGAAATTCAACCGATCTCAATGAAACTTTGTATGTGTGCATGTTTGTATGCAGCTAGAAAGATAGGATAGTTTTGGACCCGATAGGTGGCGCTGTTGTCGATTTTTTTTCGAGAAACTCAACCGATCTCAATGTATGTGTGCATGTTTGTATGCAGCTAGAAAGATAGGATAGTTTTGGACCCAATAAGTGGCGCTGTTGTCGATTTTTTTTCGAGAAACTCAACCGATTTCAATGAAACTTTGTATGCAGCTAGAAAGATAGGATAGTTGTAGACCCGATAGGTGGCGCTGTTGTGATCTCAATGAAACTTTGTTTGTGTGCGTGGTTGTACGCAGCTAGAAAGATAGGATAGTTTTGGACCCGATAGGTGGCGCTGTTGTCGATTTTTTTTCGAGAAACTCAACCGATCTCAATGAAACTTTGTTTGTGTGCATGGTTGCATGTAGCTAGAAAGATAGGATAGTTTTGGACCCTATAGGTGGCGCTGTTGTCGATTTTTTTGAGAAATTCAACCGACCTCAATGAATTTTTGTATGTGTGCATCTTTGTATGCAGCTAGAAAGATAGGATAGTTTTGGACCCGATAGGTGGCGCTGTTGTCGATTTTTTTGAGAAACTCAACCGATCTCAATGAAACTTTGTTTGTGTGCATGGTTGTATGCAGCTAGAAAGATTGGATAGTTTTGGACCCGATTTTTTTGAGAAACTCAACCGATCTCAGTGAAACTTTGTACGTGTGCATGGTTGGATGCAGCTAGAAAGATAGGATAGTTTTGCACCCGATAGGTGCCGCTGTTGTCCATTTTCTGAGAAACTCAACCGATCTCAATGAAACCTTGTATGTGAGCATTGTTGTATGCAGCTAGAAAGATAGGATAGTTTTTGACCCGAAAGGTGGCGCTGTTGTCTGTTTTCTGAGAAACTCAACCGATCTCAATGAAACTTTGTATGTGTGCATGGTTGTATGCAGCAAGAAAGATAGTATAGTTTTTGACCCGATAGGTGGCGCTGTTGTCCAGTTTCCGATAAACTCAGTTTCCGATAAACTCAGCTGATTTCAATGAAACTTGATAGGATATTTTTGGACCCGATTTTTTTGAGAAACCCAATCGATCTCTATGAAACTTTGTATGTGTGCATGGTTGGATGCAGCTAGAAAGATAGTATAGTTTTGGACCCGATAGGTGGCGCTGTTGTCGATTTTTTTGTTCGCTAGGGAAATTTAATAATTTGAATGTAATGTGGTATTCGATTGGGCGCTCTGAGAGCACTTTTTTTTTCTCTCAGAGCAATTTATATGTTCGTTTGGTACAAATAAAGCAATCTTTTTCAGATTTCAGAGCACTTTTGCGAACCAACATATTTTCTCAGATTTACCAATACAATTGCGTTTGAATTTGACAACTGGTAGAGTTTGTTTACATTTTAGTGACTTTTTTCTTCAGCAAAGAAAGGCATTGCATCGAGTGAATCAATTTTTGTAAATTATTTATGTATAAATATTTAATAATCAATCGGGACGGATATTTCTAATGTTATAATACAAAATTTAACCAGTGAACGGAAATCGCTTGGAAAAGCGTCGAAGACTGTACATATTCAAATCGCACGTATAGGTATCAACACAAAAAAGAGTAGGTGACGTTTTTATGTTTATGTTCGACTAGGCACATGAAATCGGAAATCTCAAAGCAAATCTGAAGAAGCCGAATCGAATACTGCATAAATGAGATTGTGAGGGAACAATAGAAGAGGCTAACTATTTGTTTGGGTTGTTTTACTGACAGTTTTTCTTCTCTTTTTTGGGTAAGAGTGGCTGGATTCCACTGAAGTCAATGTTATATTTACAAAAACTACATAATTCAAAAATCCCTACTAATATAAAACTAAGTCATTGCTTCCTTTGTTTCTTGCTACACGTCACTTACAGCACCGGAGTGGGTTTGTATAGCTCTTATTATTTTGTTTTAAATTTGAGAAGTGGAACTCTGGCGAAGCAAGGCGAGCACGGGTTAGCTAGTATAAAATAATTATATAAAATAAAAAAATTACATCTTATACAAGAATCAGTCAAGTTTGAAATTGAAATGATTTCCTTTTCTATCAGTTATTTATTTATTTATTTGATCAAAATTGTTTCACATTAAGATAACATCTTAAATTTGTGAACGCTCTACCAATGTAGTTTTAGTAGGTTTCATAGCTAACAAAAAAATAAGTATAATGGAAATTAATTGCATGCTTTGACTGGAAAAAATACATTACATAAATTAAGCAAATAACAAAATATCGAGACGATTGCATGAATTTAGATACTCAAAAATTCTTACATAGACGTTCGATGGCCTGTTTTCTTTTATGTTTTGTATGAACATTTCACTCTGAGTACAATTGGAAATTGTCTGAAATGAAATAGTCTTAATTTTACAAGGATTTTAAACTTTCTCCATTAAGTAGTACGAGAAAGAAATTGTTTTCGTACAAAATTTTGTACTCAAAAAAGTCTGTCTGTCTGTGTCTATCCGCATGCTCCCGAGGCCTACATTTGTGGGTCCTTTGTAAAGTGCTATTTTTTTTTCGAGAAAAGGTATTCTTTTAAATTTGGTTTTCTTTAGTTTATCGGGAAATGCCAATAACGATTATGACCAACATGCATACTTAGGATAAAATTATTGTGTTCTTAATTTCCACTTCATATTAAAGATTAAATGAGTATTCTAAATAAGATTTCATACTTAGTTTTTCTTAAAAAAATCTAAAAAATCAGTTTTTGTTCTTATTTCTCAAAAACTACTACCCAAAAGCCGATCTGTGTTCATATATTTTTTTAAATCTCAATACCGCACTTCTATTAAAAATTCGATAGCAGCGACGCAAAACTTCCTTTTAGCAAATATTACCCACATCTTTTTTTCAACCATATCATGCCAATTCAAAAAAAGTCTCTAAGATCTTACATATATATTTCTGTAAGGATATCGGTCTACTAATATTTCTGTGAGGATATCGGTCTAATACGAAACCTACTTCCAATCATATAGACACATTTAGCCAGCCTTACTAATATATTCCAGTGAAAAATAATAACATGATCAAAACAAAGAAGCTCCGACTACGATTGTCTTCGTACTCAGAAATCTTGTGAAGTGTAAAAGCCTATTACTAAGAGATTCAATTTATAAAAACTCGCATTTTTACTTGACATAATATATTTACTGCCGATGAATCAGATGAATAACCCAAAAATTTCATGAACCGTTTCTTTTTTCTAGCATCGGTTCTCAGATTTTTACCTACCTAGCTACCCTACCCAGTCGTGCGCTTTATTCCTTTATATCCCCCTTTTTAAGCTAGTCCTTTGTTTTTACTTTTTTGTCATAAAAGCACTAACATTGGCGCTTTTCCTCAATAAAGCGTGTCAAAGCGCACTGACGCACGCACACGTTCAACGCGACATTGTGAATTCGGCATTAGCGGTTGGAGATATGTTCAGTTCAGTTCGTTGCCTGGCCTATCAAGTCATTGGTTAGGTCATCTACTTAAGACATTGAACTCGAATGTACAATAGAATAATGCTCTCTCAAATCACAACTTTGTCTTAGCAGAGTGTCTGAGGTCGTTTGGCAGTTCTAGTTGATCATATTATAGGTTAGCATTACTTCAACGATTTCGAAATCTTTTCTGAGAATTTTAATGTGTTCGTTGCCTGGAGTTAAATTGTTACCTCCAAACGACTCTGCTATCTGGGAAACAGACTTTATGGAGACCAAGAGGACAAAGCGCCGGCACCTTTCACCTAACCTAGGTACCAAGACGGCCGAAGAGACTTATCGGTTGAGGTCCTTAAGAAAAGTAAAGCATGTTTTCACAATCCTTCAAATCTTTTTGTCGGGCCCGGAAGTTCTTAACCGAGATGCTGTGAGCTGCGGCACATATAGTTTCGGCATTTCTGGAAAACTCATTCGCCAACGCACCAAAACCTTTTCAATACCTAAAAGTGACCGGGAATTGTCAAACAATATTGATCCTTGCCATAGGTTTAAGTCAGCTTTTCCCAGTAACTCATTTCTGTGCAACTGCCCGCTGCCCCACAACTAAGACCAAGCTTGTTTGGAATTTTTCTTTGCAAAAAAAAAATAATTGAAAAGTCACACCGTATGTTTAACGCAAATTGAAATGATCCTTTACCCCGCAGAAAAGGTCAACCCACTTCGAGTAATTTGTATCCTGCTGCTTTGCATTCGAAACTCTCACGGGACGTGCTTTCAAATTAACAAAATATAATTTGTTGTTGGCAAAACTTTAGGGGATGGTAGATGGATGGTCTGTATGCGCAGTTGGCGATTGGATGAGCCAGCGAAATTGTGTTATGATACCACGAAGGCACAAATTAAGGACTCAATCGCAACAAACCAGCATCTGTGATTTATCTATTCAATATTTTTCTTGCTTCCTTTGCAACGTACTCGTATCTCGAACTGTAAATCAAGTACCCTCCACTGGAAATTTCCACCAACAGCACCACGATATCATCGACAAAAGAGGGTGGTGCCGTAAAATATGCGTGATGCCATCGCCGGTAATTGTCTCTTTGAGTAGAAAATAAAATCAAAAAGAACCGCCAAACGAGACGCCATTAACATAACCTGATTTCTAATTTGCGGGAATTTAATTCTTCCGTTCGCCTTTGAGTAGCTGCATGAAAGATCGCGTAATATCATTGCTGGAGCACTCTCAGCAATCATCGTTCGTGCGGGGCGGGGGGACTGCCGACTGAATGTAAAATGTAAATTTGTTCTGCGGATTAAGGGAAGTACGAGTATATGTGTCACCGAAAAATTAATACCTTTGGGGGTGGTGGCTGGTGGGTTTTAAATTTTGTATCCCATGTTGCATTCGCCCCCTTAGCTTGTGCGCCCCGGTACTTTTCGTGAGGATATACCTACTTCAGAGAAAACTTCCCTCTAGAGAGTGAGGGAGAACAACCACAATAAAGCACGCACAGTGATGGTGGAGAAGACATAGATACACATCTATCTAACGTTAAGATGAAGTCATATTTCACGGTGTTGTGGTTTCAAAGCTAATTTCGAAGTCAGCCAGCCAGAAGAGAGAGCAAGAAAAATGAAGGAACAAAAAATAAATGAAAAATAGAAAATATGATATGTCCCCACACCCATAAGACACAATCTCACATATAAGGGCCCCAGAAAGATACGTTTTTATTTCTTATTATTATTATTATCATTTTTATGAGGTTTTCTATTTATGGAGTCACCAAACAGCAACAAAAATGGCAGCTTCGTAAATGGCGCTGAAAAATCATTTAATATACGGCAGTTTGTAAATTGAAGAATTCAATTTTGTAAGCCATCATTGTGTGTGTGTTTCTTTACGGAACCACTTAATATTTGGTATTGGGTAATTTCACCTTCACAACAAAAAGATGACGCCCTAGACGCAGAAGTGAAAATTCGTCGGAACACTCGCTATAGCTTTTGGAAATAACCAACAACTTTCAAGTGAACCTTAGTAATTAAGTATAACACACCAACCAAATTTATTTACAATTTTATTTTATAATCATTACTGTGGATGAGTGAAAGTGCCCTTCGGAGTGTGAAACTTTTGGAAATTGGTTTCTGTGTCTTATAAACTTTTGAGTGGCATATGGATAGAATTTGAGTGGATATAAGTGAACTCTGGAACTCCATATGCTTTCGAGGAACTTGGAAGCGTTATTGGTAAGAGATGTGACCATCCACATACAGCACTCTCATTGACGTCAGATCAGTCCTATTTATCCTAAAAGAATAATAAGGAAAAAATCTGATGGGAGTCATTGAAGGAAGCTCATTATCGAAAAAGACGAAAAAGGCCAAGGCTCAGGGGTCTGATTCGTGTGCAGGAAAAAATGTTCTTGTGTAACATAGTGCATATCACACGTGCGCCCAAAAACGTTCGATCATTTCGCCTTACAGTATCTGAAAATTTATTACTTCATCATGAGTACAAACAGCCTTACTGCTGGTATTTTGAGCTCGACAAGGCCCTTTCAAAATAGGCGATAAACGGTGACAAAACAGCCCTATTCTCTAACCTAACCAATCTGAGAGTACCAACGAGAATGTCTGGAGTATTGCAAAGACGCTACAAAGCACCGCCGTCTGGGACCGCAATACCTTGTCCAACTGGTTCCAATCAAAAACTGCGGAGTTAACGACATGTTAAAGTTAATATGCTGTTAACTTTGCCATACTTGCGGCATCTCCAACCATACTGCAGGCAGATCATCATCATCGGTGTTTAACAACATGACGAGCTTTGGAATAAGCAAGTCCATGATCTTTCGAAATGGAACGGGACAAACCACGAGGGAGAACAAGGAATATGAAAACAAAGAACTACAGAAATTTCGGACCTCTTAAAAAAAAAAAAAAAAAACACTTTCTCGAGACCAAGAAGGTAAACAAGTCCAAATGCTAACAAACTGTAGTTTGAAAAGGTGTTTCCAACAAAACAGACAAGATTTTAGAAGCCCTCTTTAGGTCTATCGTTTTGGCTAGAAAAAAAATGTTGTTGCTTTTTTAAAGAAAACCCGACCGTATATTTCAACACTTACGTACGTGAGCTCCAACTCGTGGCTCAAGTGCTGTTTTCCCGCAATTCAGCCACATCATAAACCAACCAACTGATATCAAGGGATAACCAGGTCATGGTCTTCCAAAGAGGATTGTTACCTACATACCTTAGAAATAGAAGAGCCTCCAACTCCTTGGTGAATGGGTAAGACAGAGTCAGGATTAAAAGTTCCTTTATTTTCTGAAAATGAAGGAACCTTAGCCGGCAGTGCTAAGTAATATGTGAAAATCGAGGAACGTGCGTATAGGAGAAAAGGCGACCGAAAGCCTTGACCTTTACGACGGAATCTATTTTCATGACCGTTAAGATTTGGATGTATTCACAGCTCCTTTTCCACATAAAGGACAAGTCACACTGATGAAGACGTTCATTGGCAATTGGAATCTGTCCTTCTAGTTGGCCCAATCCGAAAATCTAGACGAGGGAAAAGCATTCTAAAATCATCATCATAATTTCTGGATGAATAAAAGACCGCTTTCGTGTATAATAATGTAAGCCATGGCTTTATATTTTCTGTTAGAATTCAAACTTTTGTCGGTTTCTTAGTTTCCCGAATTAAGAGTAATACAATTTTTAAAAGACCAAATTGCATTTTTTTTTCAAAAACGGGAACGCTAGGTTCTTAAAACGTTTATAGCTTCCTACACGAGATTTTAATTTATTTAACAGGCTAGCTATTATTTCTATTTTCAAAAATGTTCGCTATTGCTAACGATTCATTTGGAGACCACCAATAAGTTTTGATATGAATTACAGCCTACGAACAAATGAAGATCTTCTAATAATTTGTGTTCCGTATATTGAATAGTTTGAAAGGGATTTTATTACGACAGAAATCACTCGTAAATCAATCGTGAAGTAGAATAAGAAAACAATGGAAAGCGTACTATTAAAAGTACCGAAAATTGTGTCCGAAAGGGCATAACTGATTTGCTATGATCTTTAACAGATCAGCAGTATATTTTGTGCATTTCCCGTTTCGTGATTTGTTTTTTGGTCATAAGAAGCCTTAAAAGTATCTGCCATTGAAAAACATCTGTTGGGCAAATTTAATTGCAATTTATGAATTCCTTTTTTTAGAATAAAATCATAGTTGTGAAGGAATCAAAATTATGAAATTTGAATTCTGGGAAGACAGCAAAATGTAACAGATTCTGAGAAAGTTGTCCACTAGAAAATGTGGAGGTCTAATTATTGTTTATTGGTACCGTCTCACAAATGCTGCACAATTTTACTAAAGCTGACATCCAAGATCCAACTAATTATCTAGATTATTACTTGATTTATTAGTAAGGCCGAAGTGAATTGAATTTGGTACCCCTTATGGTGAACCAATTGAATGGATGACGTGCGTGGCGGGCTTTTTCTCGCTTAAACTCATGTCGTTTTCCATTGGGACCACCAGAAATCTTTTTCAGATCTCAGATTTAATGTTGCGAATGGAACATGCAACGAAAATGATCTGCTTTTGTAAATGGATTAGTGTGTTATATGACAGCGATATCAGCTGTTCAAATTGCATTTGTTTTTGCAAAAATCACAAATAGATATCGCCTTAAAAAATGTTTCCCCTATGCACATGCACATACAAATGGAGTATTTTTGGTGATTCGTAGTCTTCAGATGACGAGGAAAACTATGAAGATAATATTTCCTCCTAAATTATATCCATGTCTATTAAAAGTATTTCGTTATTTTGGTTTTCACGAGACTTCCCCCATTTGTCTTCAAAGCAAACTTCTTAAAATGACGCAAAACAGCTGTGCGAAGTATGTTGGTATTGTGAGAGTGTGTGTAGATCTGAAAAAATATCGAGATCTGCAAAAAGTGCTCCGAATCGAAAAAAAAGATTGATTTTTTGTCCCATGGAAAACGACATCAGTCTGTGATATTCAAATTTTAAATCTACTGCCCAACAATCTTCAAATCACCTCTTGCGAGTGCTTTTTTGATTGTTATTTTTTTTTGTGACTGATTTACACCACATTTGTAGTAACTCACCACGGAATCGACTGGTTTCTTTTTTTGTCTTTTGCGTTTAATGAGTTTTTTTGCACTTCCTGTGAGCGCCGCACGCTTTTGTTCGTCTTATTTGTGCCGTGCGGTTTTGAGTTTTATTTCTGTGGGTTGCTACAGCTTTCATTTGCTGCTTGGCTGTATTTGGAAATAAAACTACGACGAAATAGAAATAAATAAAAACAAATATAAGAGTCGAGCTTAATGCTCTGATTACACCAATAGAAATTCTTCTTTTTTTTCCCCCGTGTGTCTGATGTTCTTTATTTTGGTTGCACTCCGTATACCAATATTATGCAGTTACTTGTTGGCAAATACTAAATTTTACGACCAGCCAACATAAGAGTTCGAACACTGATGCCGGGCTGTGTTTTAGTACCGCCGGCCGGATACAAATGGTTAACGAAAAATCCCGTGAGACTTCCTCCGCTTATGAGGAAATAATTGCACTTGGAATACAAACTATCAACTCGCATGACAAACGTCTGGATGGGACACAGAACGCAAACGAAAATGAGCCACCATCAACACTTAGTTGCACTTTTCATCAGGGAACCGTGTTGAATACTCATTAACAGATAATCAAATTAGGTACTTAATCTTTTCAGTCGGTTTTATTACTGTTTGTATATCCGTATGGGTGGTGGCGAAATAGCATAGCATCTGGTTGTTTACGACCACCCAGCGATTTTTGCAGACACTTGACGACTTCCTTCGGTATGGCAAGAGGAATGTTTTGTTGGCTCTTCTTGCCGCCACCTACTCGTAGTTGTGGCACAGGCAATACCAACTGCAGTTAAAATTAGAATCCAGATTTGTGAATCTTGGAGTGGTCCCGTCCCAATCAGTGTCGTTGTCTTTTCAGTTTCATTTCCCAGACCTTAGGTATACGTAATCGTATAGAAGGAAAGTGCGCCCACATTCGGTCGACGACGGTCGAATGATGAAAATCGAAAAGGAAAATGTTGGCGCTCCAACTTTTGCTTTCTTTTGTAATATTCGTCGTCGTGGTCGTAACTTTGATGCGGCGATGGTGACGGTGCTGGCGTGATTTATATGTGTGCACTAAGAATATTCTCCCACAATGATCCTCGTTGGCCTTGAGCATTGGGGTCTGTCTAGAAGTACTTGTCTCGGTTGAGTAATTCGCATAATTTACATGTTTTTTGTTTTAAACCGACCAACACGTTGGGACTTGGAACAAACGATTCGGTTCGTTCCTTGGGAATTTGTAAAAGTGAAAACTGAACAATTCATGGCCGAAGAGTAGGCGTCTAATTAGACATGTTCTGATTGGCAAGGGGCGACCTATTCGGATTCTGATTGGAGTTTATATTAGCAGTGTCTGATGGGAAGTGATCACATTTTGAAGTTGACTTTAGGACACTAGGCAGAGTTTCTTACGCACATTTTATTTTTGTTGTGCCTATTTAACACCGAAGATACGAGCTGCGAAACTTTCTCAGGGCATTTATACCCTCGAATGTTCGTCAGGGTCTTTCTCAATTGTGTCCAGCAAGTCGAAGCCATTCATCAAAGATGCAGTGTCGAAGATGCTCTTCAGTTGGTCATTGCGGCATTTTTTTTTTTGCGGGGAAAACCGCTATTAAGTAGGCTTAATACAAGCTAGAACGGAAATCTTTAAAAAAAAAATCTGAAACTTTAAACTAGGACTTGGAGCTATAGGACTGCCTAAGGAGATCGATTATTACTGAGGAAGTGCTGCTGTTGAAATTGAAGACAGTGAGGTTTTAGTTAACGTTTATCTTCTGAGAGATTGTTTGGTTAGAGCCACGGGAGGTGGGCTGGGTTACAAAAGCCCTACTCAAATCAGTTTTAATTACGTCAACTGCTTTTCCGCATTCTAAGGCAGAAATTGTATAGGATATGATATCCCTTTCGACAACAACTAAAGGACTCTCTAATGTCCATCATTAAGGCAACATGTTGAAGGATTTATACCTCAAAAATGTAGGCAACGCGCAGCAGTAATAGCAATTCTTAGTGTTGAATTTAAACAGCTCCAGTAGCTAACAATTAGGAAATTTGATTTTTAAAATATAATATTATAAGTACAAACTGAAGATGTTTCGTACAGTTAGATCTATATTCCAACTTTCCTTCTGCTTGATAAAACTGAATTTCACATCTTCGATCATCACTCAGTAAGAACGATTGAACGATTCCCTTAACTGCGAGGGAAAGATTATAACCAACAAACTTACTTACTTACTTAACGGGCTCCCGACCCGTGAAGAGTCTCTGCCTGAGACACTGCAGCCTTCCATCCTCTGCGATCCCGGGCACGCTGCTTTCAGTTTGCCAGACCAAGCGCTCTGGCATCCGCGATGGCTTGGTCTTTAAAACGGAGGTTCGGTCTTCCTTGTCGCCTCGAACATGGGGGCTGGGATTCAAAGATCCTCTTAGCTGGAGCATTGTTGTCCATTCGCTCGATGTGGCCGAGCCAATGTAGTCGACGTGTTTTGGCTTTTTGGACTACATCCACATCTTGGTACATCTCATAGAGTTCGCGGTTGTATCTTCTCCTCCATTCGCCCTCCTCGCACGCCAGGACCAAAAATCGGACGAAGAATTTTTCTTTCAAAGGAGCCTAATATCAGCTCTCCCTTCCTGCTTATCGTCCAGCACTAGGCGCCATAAAGCAGAACTGGCAGGATGAGTGTTTTGTAGAGCGTACATTTCGTCCTTCGAGTTAGGAGTTTTGAACCCAATTGTTTTGCCAAACCGAAGTAGCAGCGGTTTCCTAGGGTAATTCTTCGCCTGATCTCCACTAGGGTGTCATTCGTGGAGTTCATATTTACACCGAAGTAGATGAACTCCTTAACTACCTCGAAATTGTTGCTATCAATAGTGACGTTTTGTCCTAGGCGGTGGACAGATGCGTTTTTGTTTGTTGATAGCATATACTTGGTCTTGTCCTCGTTTACTTCAAGACCAACAAATTTCGCCTGTTCCTCAATCGCCGTAAAAGCCTCAGTCACGGCACGCTGGGAGCGACCGATGATGTCGATATCGTCCGCATACCCCAGTAGCTGAACGGATCTGTTGAAGATAGTGCCTTCCGTGTTGACACCTGCCCTGCGCACTATCTGCTCCAGCACGAAAATTGAAGAAGTCACATGATAGCGCATCTCCTTGCCGAAATCCGGTGCATGTTCGGAGGAGCTACTTCCAAATTGCACGTAGCAGCGCGTGTTCTCCAGCGTTACGCGACACAGCTGGATCAGTTTTGCCGGGATCCCGAATTCGGCCATCGCCATATAGAGCTCCTGACGATGAATGCTATCATATGCAGCTTTTATTTTTATAACCAACAAAGCTTTTTGTTTATTGTCGACACAAGACGTTAATTCAAAACGCACGACATCTTTTTGTGCCGACTGAACGGAGAATTTTAAAAGTTAGGTATATGTTCGGTAGACGAATTAATTGCTGCAATTTGCAACTTGCTTCCGTCCAAGCATCGTTCTTAGTGACAGAAATAAAATATTACATAGGAAACAAAAACGAGTCCCACCATCTAACCATTGGAGAGCAAGTTTTCGTCACTGATCCTGATATGCATGACAGATCGTCGATGTTGGCTGAGAGAATATTTTCTTTCGTCTCCTGCTTTAGCGTCTTATAGCAGTACCTCGCCATGATGGTTGTGTTATAGTGTTGATATATCGTGGGATTTATCCCTTTTTGTGGGATTTTCAATGTCTAAATAAACCTTCCGTGGGATAAAGGGGAACAGCACGAACTCGTGGGAATTGTAACTAAAACGTTATAAACGTTTTCTGCTTTCACAATTCTACTTTTTAAAATTCTGATTGGCAATATTTTAAACAAATAAATTCTGCTTATTTTTTTCCAATTTACGAATTTAAAGAAAACAAATATTTTTCAACTTTGTCAACAAATTACAATATATTTCATATAAAGAACTGTGTACCTTCTTTACCAGGTACCAGGAACAACAAAAAAACAGCCTAAAAATTATCTTATATTTTCCTTTATTGGATTTAATTACAGATACATTTATTTTCACTCACTAACTAACAAAATATTTGTCTAATCCAAGAGAGCAAACTTAAAACCAATAACAAAACTCCTTTTACCTCTTCTTCTATAACAAGTGAGTAGCGCGCGCTTTGTAACATTTTCCAAACCTTTATTTACAGAATTTTGAAAGCAGCATTTTGTAGAACAGAATTTTGAAAGCAGAATTTCGACCCTAACCCCATTAAAACACCTACATTCTCACGATAAAAAAGTGTCCATAACCAATTTGCTCATGTAAACTGTCTTTTATGCAAATTTTCTGGTACCTACCGCAAAGTCATAGCAATGTTTTCCGTCTAATACTAATTTTACTTTAAAAAAATTCGAATTTTCGCAAAAAAGTATGGAGGGATTTTTAAGGGAACTTAAATATGTACTGTGAAATGGAAAAAATGACGCTTCGTGGGATAAATGAAAAGAGAGTCGTGAAAACACTACTGTATTCTTAGTTTACCTTACTGCCCGGGGCGAAAGCAAACACCTCCTCATCTTCTAATTAAGTATATATACATAAGTACATCAAGTTGGTAGCACCAACCATTCTTTAAAAGTGGAAGACGACCTCAACCTCGATAGAAGTCCAAGTATACACTTTTGTTTGCTGTTTACAGTACTATAATATATTAAATTCGACCTGAAGCATACGGGAATGAATTATGACAAGACGATCACCATTGAGCTACAATAAAGAGTCTTTGGCCTAAAAGACAATCCCGCAATTTACTTTTGTCTTCTAGCCCATCGTCCCTGATACTTTTAAGGCTTCCTCCACTGCGTAGGCCACTTCAATCCTCTGGCTATCCACCCTCGTTTAATTGAAGAGTCTCCTAATAGGTTCCTACCAAAGCTACAAAGCAGTATAGTTCCCCCGCTCACAATAGCTCGCCAGATATTGTGTGAAAAAAAGTGTTTGCTCTCATTGAAACAACACAATTCCACCGTAGAAAAAAAAAAAAAACAAAGGAAAGAGTGGCAGTAAAAAAAAACACAGAAAAGAAAAAAAAACTTATATTGTGAATGAAACATTCTTGTATTTGTTTCCGTTGAAGCCTTGTTCTGTTGCGGTTTTCCTCATTTTGGTTTCCTATCCAGCTCGCTGCGGTGATGTAAGCTGACCATTCCTCATACCATGAGAACAGGTTGTGTAAGAATTTCTGTGTGTGATACAATTTGATTGAGAAATCTCACATTTTAAAATAAAATACAATAAAAAAAAAATAAGAAAAGAAATGAGTAAAGAAAATATGTGTGTACGGAGCGGAGTAGTCCATGGGGAGGTGAGTCGCCACGGACAACACTCAGGCGTAGGATCTTATTCATGATCTGCACACCTATTGTTTGATTGGAGCAGTCATGACTACGATGACGACGCTGATGATGATGATGATGATGGTGATAATGACGAAGGCGACGGTTTGGTGTGCATGTGAAATTCGATTCTCGGACACCGGACACTACAGTACACAACCTATCGTCGGACCGTAGAATTGGTCGGACAGTTCCGTCTGTCAGTCGTCGAAGAGGTGCAGTTTTTTTTTTTTTTTTTTCTTAATTATAGTATTGAGATGAGACCACAGAAATTTAATCAGAATTTAATGGGTGATTATCGCAATGGGAACATTTTGTTTTATGGCTTTTGGTTCAATTCAGTACTTGTACACAGTTTGGGCATTGTTTCTGAATTTGTTTTGGGAGGGGGGTTTTGGGAGGCTGAGGTATTTCCAATGGGGACAACATTTGTTAAGGAGCTTCTTAGTTCGATAAGGGTTTGAGCTTAGTTCATTGCATCTAGTTGTCCAATCCAAGGCAGTAGCTAACTGCGAGCTATCAGAATACGCACAAGAGCTCCTACATATCTTGCTTGTTGGGCAAGGCTATACTATTAATGAGTATGGTTTGATGGTTTGGTTATTGGCTCTTTACCGTTGCCGACATTGAACTTGTTTCTATTCCATGAATGCAACTCGTTTGTGTGATTATTTGCAGCACGAATGCAAGGGACCTACAAATTGTATGCTGAGCAAGTAGATTCATTATGCTTTCTGTTGTACTCTCAAATGTTTCTTAGGCGGGCGCTAAAAGAATGTGATTTTTCATTGGCTAAAACTAAGAAGCCTCGCTCAGTACAGTAGCACAGCACATTAGCCACAGAGCAATTTTTTCTGGAGGTTGCATTTTGCAGAACAATTACTACTTTCGTGACAACTTCTAACCATGCATGATAAACTTTTAGTTATAAACATATTCCAGACTCGTAGAACTCCCTGTTAAATGTCCTTCGGCAAAGCCCGTCAACGCAAACGGGACCGAAAACCACCAGAAGAACTTAACGTTCGAAGCGAATAAGGAGATCTTCCACAGCCTTTGGTAGCGTCCATGCTTCTGCGAACTTAAACCGAACTGGGATGATGCGGGTCTTATAAAGAGTATCCATATAGCGTTTCTCGACAAGGCCTTAACAGTCAATGGCCTTCTTAGGACAACGTAACAGCGATTGACAAGTCTGTGGAAGTCTTTCTGCTGTGACGTCCTTACACATTTGTGTTTCTATAAAGGCGCAGGGACATGAGTCTACGAGACATAAGTTCATAATGGACGGTGTCCCGCTTCCCGAAGTGGGACGAAAGTTTATAATGGACTTATGTCTCGTGGACTTATGTCCTTGCGCCGTTTCTATAGTGGACCGTTGTCCGCAACGACCTATATTTATACATATATTTTTCCAATAGCCGTTTTCTCCCTAATCACATAACAAAGAACACTTCTACGTCCTTTCCATTTTAGTGTGAATTTTACGAAATAAATCCGATGTGTCACCGCCAACACTCGCTAGTCGCTACAACTTCATCGTTGCTTCATTAGTTTTTTTTTTACTACGCAACCGAAACGACAAATTAATTCCATGCACACAGTCACACAGTTTTTTTTATACTCGTACATCTCGTTACGTTAATCAAACGAAACTAACTTCTTTTGAAAACTAACTTCGAAATTAGATAACAAAAAATAATTATCATATATTTAAAAATGTTTTGTCGGATTTTTCAAGGTCTCAAGGTAAGGGTCTTGACAATGACATGACCCACCAAGGGTACGCAAATTATCAGCAAGCAGCTGAAACATCATCAAATGCAAAAAATACCCAACAAACAATGGAGACTTTTCCCAGGCTTTGTATATAAATATATGCAGGTATACAGCCAGAAACAACAAGTTGACTATACGAGTTTTCAACAACAGATAGCAACGACTCCCATAGGTGTATAGAGACAGCTAAAGTGGGGCTTGTATTGAGGGTACCCACCTAAGCCAAAGATACCAGTAGAAATTAGCTTGTGAATACTTACATGGTGTCAAGTTGAACGGAAAACTGTTGCAGGTGGGTACACGCATTTTAGGAAGACAATTAGTGGCTTTGAGTCAGACGAACTTGGAATAGAACGGCCGAAATGATGAAGTTTTATTTGCAGATTTTTATCGTTCACCAGGACGCGATAAATACGAATTTGATAAAATAGTCATTTAACCACCTGATGCAGCAAAACCTGACCACCACTGATCGAGTGGGAAACAGAAAGATTGTAGGTCCGGTACAATTTCTAATAAATGCATTTTCGATTTCCTGATGGATATTTTTAAAAACATCCATGACGACCGATAAGTGTCAACTTGCTTGACACCAAGACAGTGGTTTAGGGGGAGGTCTGGGTTTTTTTTAATTCTATTTGATTTGTATCTCGTTATAATATGCAGTTTTGGTAAACTTGAGTAATGTGTATGTTATTTTATAATGCTGTTAAATAGTCAAAAGCAATATTTGCCAGTAACAATTATTTGTACATATATTTTTGAACTATTTTTGCTTGCAAGACAAGTCTTTCAAAAAAGCTATGCCTGTTTCATTAGGAGAAAGTTATAGTTTTACTATAGTATGTAGTTCCTTAAGACGTTTTAAAAATGCAAGCGTTGATATTTTGCGTTGTATTTATTTGGTGCACACTCTTGCCTTCGAAAAACCATACTTATGATTGTTTGAAATTTGAAATTCATTTTTTTAAGTCGTACAAAAATTATTAAAAAACAATAATGAAAAAAAGTTGGGGGGGTTTTTTGGGAAAAAGTAGCCCAAACTGTTGGTTTTTCAGATTTATCTGCGGGAAATATTTTGAACGTCTGGCAACACTGCACCAAGAGCTATACACAACTTTACGAATCGTGGTGTTAGGTAGATCGATCTGTATCGTCACCGTTCAGGTATGACGCCATATGCAATTAGAGCAAGATTCGGCTTCAGTTAAAGCACACGAGTTTGTAGTAAGTTTCAAAAATTTTATTGGAACTAGATGCGTTATGGAGAAAAAAATGTGTTTCTTGGGACAGTCGTTTTTAATCCAAATGTGGCCCTTAGGAAAATAAAGCTGCTTATAACGGGTGATTTTTTAAGAGGTTTAGAACTTTTTTAAAAAAAAAAACACAAAAAATTCGAAAAAAGAAATATTTATTTGAATCGATAGTTTGAACCTTGCAATTTAATGTTTAAAGATAATTTCATGCAAATGTTGACCGCGGCTGCGTCTCAGGTAGCCCATCCGCTGAGTCCAATTTTGGCATACTCTTTCACACATATCGGCCGGTATCTCACGAATGAATGCATGGATGTTGGCTTCCAGTGCGTCAATCGAAGCGGGCTTGTCCCTATACACATTAGCCTTGACATACCCCCACAAAAAATAATCTAATGGTGTCAAATCGCACGATCTAGGCGGCCAATTGACCGGCCCGAAACGTGAAATTAACTGTTCACCAAACTCGCTTCGCAATTGCGCCATTGTTTCGCGTGCTGTGTGGCATGTGGCACCGTCTTGTTGAAACCACATATCATGCAAGTCAAGAACTTCCATTTCGGGCAAAAAAAAGTTTGTTATCATCGCTCGGTAGCGTTCACCATTGACAGTAACGCTGCGATTCGCATCATCTTTGAAGAAATAGGTATGGCCCAATAATGCCGCCGGCCCATAAACCGCACCAAACAGTGGCTTTTTCGGGATGCATTGGTAGATGTTGCAATGCTTCTGGCTGATCTTCACTCCAAATGCGGCAATTTTGCTTATTTACGTACCCATTCAACCAAAAATGAGCCGATCATAAAATGGAAGCAGCGCGCGATGAACATTTCGAACCGAGCACGAATTTTGATAGTAAAATTCAATAATTTGCAAGCCTTGTTCATTTGTAAGACGATCGATGGTTAAATTGCAAACCAAACTGAAGCTGCTTGACAGTGACACAAGGTACTAAACACACGTCAGCTGTCAAAACCAGTGTTGCCAAAACCAAACCAGCTAAAAAATCACCCGTTATAAGTAGTCAGCATTTATGCCATAAGGCATAGGCTAGATCCCATAACATACCTACCAATTTTTAAAACGATTTTTATTTCTAGTCCAGCAGTCACGATTTTTGTGATTTTTTAAGCCCTATAAGCTAATGCTTAGAAGAAATTTGATGAGACGCCTGAGCTTGATCAGCTTAGCAAGCACTATCAATTTTAAGTTTCTGACTTCATTGGTACAACAGATCTCCTGGGTTTGTTCCTGTAAATATGGTGTAGTGCCAGAATTTGGCTGGGCACTACTGTGTCCTTTAATAAGTTGCAACAACCCGTTTTTTATAAGAATGGCCGTTTCCCAGATAAAAGCAGCTATATTTTGCCATCTTCTGAGCACACTTTTCTGGTGATTATTGAAGCTTAATAATAACTAACTGTTTCTTTTAAGTCAGGTTTGGCTGACTCTTTTGTAGAATCTTAAGTCATCCCACCCTCCCTCCCCTAGGTATCGTTTGGACTTATTCCAGTCCTGCACCTCACATCAAATTGTCCAAGTCCGTCCAAGGGGGCTGTCGACCTACATTTCTAATCCAACGGGCCTAAGAATTTAAATCAATTTTGGTCCTTCTCTTTTCTGCATAAGCACTATAGCTAAGTATACCTACCTGCTGTGGAAACTGTACTGCTTCCTGAAAATGTCTTCCAGCACGAGATATTTCTAATAGGTAGGTAGGTAGGTATACTGAGCCAGTGGCGGATTTGCAGTCCTAGCCGCTCTAGGCCCCAGGTGCCGCCCCTTTCTCAGCAGACATCATTATAGACTAATTCATGAGTTTACTTTATTCCCACTTTTAATTGATTCAGAAAATTGTTGAACTAAAAGCTAGTTTATAATATTTTCCGAGGTTTCAGGGATCATTGGACATTTAAATAAATCATTAAAAACGGTTTTAGGTTTTGTTTTTAACAAAATAAATGTTTTACAAAGTGTTACAAATTCCTACTCCTGACACTCCTGGTACTAGTGGGACATCTTCGGCTCGTTCTTATGATATACCTGCCACATCGATCAAAGTATTTTCACTTGAAGACACTGCAAAATCATCAGTTGATGGAGCACCACTACTACTTGGAACGTTGAGTGTTGGATCAATGATAGGATATATAATATCTGTAGACGGTTATTTCCAAAGAAATCGTCTAATTTCCGCGTTGTTTTAATCGCATCATTATTACAGCATTTGTGAAACGGTATCTATAAACAATTAGACCTCCACATTTACTAGTCCGAAAACTTTCTTCGAATCTATTACATTTGTTGTTATTGCAGAATTCAAATTTCATAATTTGTTTTCGTGAAAAACAAGGTCAATGGTCTCTTTTACACGAGGATCTTATTCTAAAAAAAGGAATATATGAATTGCAATTAAATTTGCCCAAAAGGTATCTTTCAAATGCTGTTTGAGGCTTTTTATAAGCAAAAGACAAAACAGAAAATAGGAAATGCACAAAATATCCGCTGATCTGTCAAATATCATTTATGCAAATCTGTAATGCCTTATCGTTCGATCGGATACAATTTTCAGTACTTTTTGTAGTACGTTTCAATTGTTAATACTACTTCACGATTGTTTTATGCATGAGTGCATTTTTTATGTCGTAATAAAATCCTTTTCAAATTATTTAATAAACGAACATAGTTTAATTGAATGCTTTCATTTATTCGTAGGCTGACGATGCAAATCAAAACTTATTGGTGGTCTAAACATCACAATTGCATTGTTAGCAAGTGAATATTTTTAAAAACAGAATAATAGCTGTCTCATTTATTTCAGAATAAATTAAATTCGCACGTAGGAAGAAGCGCGTTAAGAACTTATCGCTTTCGGTTTTGAAAATAAATACAATTTAACATATAAAAACTGTATAACTTATATTACTTAATTCGGGATACTTAGAAATTCGAACTGAAAAATATAAAGCGCATATTTTTATGCACTTATATTCTCATACTACCTGTTACCACTCCAGAAGTTAATAAGCTTTTTATTTTGCTGAGTGCTGATAATTCTATTTTTATTACTATATTTTCCCCGAAGTGAACCTTTTCAAACCAACCATTGTTTCATTAGAGATCCTCATTCTCTGTAAACAAACTCCTTTTGAAAAGAGTTTGAAAAGGGTTTGGTAGTAACAAAATATCTACTTGTGTCGCCTAAGTATACTGAGAATTGTTAAAAAAGGTATGAGCCGTCCAACCTTAGACAATAAGATATTTTATTCTGTTTCAAGAAAGTCTTGGAAATATCCCAAACTTAAACAACATTTATTTTTTTAGTGGGTAAGCATCCATTCGTTGTTTGCAAACTATTTGAAAAAAAAAAAACAAAGAACCAAGATAAAACAGAGAAAAACACAGAAATATATGCTTCACGTGTTTAGAAATAAAACAAAAATGCAATATTTTCCATTTGTACAAATTTGAGTTTGTTAGACTTAAAAACCATTTGAATTGTTGTATTGCAACGAATAAAATTTGAAGACATTCACAATTTACTAAAATTAATTTATAATTGTAAACACTAAGGCTGGACAACAGCGTATTAAATTCTCTTCTATTACCTACGAAATTGAATAGGTACCTTGATTTTGGACGGTTGGGCAACTCTTGTCTTTAAAATGACATTAAGGGAGGATTTATTTAGCTAATGCTTTATTTGGCTTTCTCCACACTAACATTTAACAATAAAGTTGGCTGTGTTATGGAAGTTTTATGGGTTGTGGAATTGTGCATAACATTATTTGTGTGTGTTATTATTATTTTATTTGGCACGATTTGCCGCCCTTAATATCTGGCCCCACTAGGCCCGGGCCTACTGGGCCTTAAGGCAAATCCGCCACTGTACTGAGCTAAGCATTTATCTGATCTTTAGCTAAGCAGATAGGTAGGGCTGCTGACCAGCTAGTTCTATAGGTATGACACGCCATGCACAGTACCGTAGGTACATTTCATCCCAAATTAAGTCTTAACCCTAAAAACTCATAATCCTGCATACACTCAGAAAAAAAATGTTGTTGAGCGAAGAATTTTGAGATTTTTAAAAAAAAATTGGAAGCAAAAAGCTCTTGCTTTGACAATAATTTCTTATAAAAAGAGCTAGGTAGTTTTTAAGTTTTCGAGAATAAAAAATTCAGATTAAGAATAATATGCTTACCATAACTATTTATTAAGAACATTGCCAACAATAGGTACCTATAACCTACCTAGTTCTTAAATCGAAAATCTCGATATTTGGGCTCATTTTAACCAACGAAAATTGTTGGCATTACAAATATTTTTTCCGAGTGTACGCCACTGGTCATGGATTTAATAGGAAAGGTTGAAAAAACCTACGGAGACAAAACTTGTGGTTGCTAGTACGCCAAGTTTGTGAAGGAAAAGTGGAGCTTCCGAGCTACTAGTGGATAATAGTCTTAGGCCCATTTTATTCACTCGAAGTTGAACACAACTTGGGAAGTTTCCCATATAAAAATCCCCAAGTTGTGTTCAACTTCGAGTGAATAAAATGGGCCTTAACCTCGTCAACATCCCTGCCAGATCATACCAACCTAGGTATACGCAAATCGTTTGTGACGAGCGGTTTAACCTTCTGTCAAGTTACAGAGACACCTAGTACCTAGTTTTCCCTCTTATCAATCGTCGCATAGGTGGCTATACCTATCTTCCACAGTCAACTGAATAAGTACACACATATGCACATCTACCGGCTTTCACATATCCTCCAATACCTAAAACAAATCAAAGAATTATAGGTACATGAAACATATCCTGCGAGTGCCACCCTTTCCAAACTTTACTCATGGCCACAAACAAATTTTGAGCCGTATTTCTTTTCGACTTGTGCATTTCACGGAGTAGCTACTACATCCACTTCCCCATCTACATGCCTATATTAAAAAGGGTTATCACCGGTCTCGCACCGGTATAGAAATCACAATTTTGTCGCCATCTCCATATAGGTACCTATACCTACCGATTCGCCTTTGAAGAAAATATATATAGAAGTGAAGAGCATTTTCCACATATTTCGATTCAGTTATGCATCAGTGAATTTTCTCATATTTTTTCTTTGGTTGCGCCTTCCGCAGGTGACACACAAAACTCAGATGTAAAAAAAAAAAACACATCCAAATCTCTTTCCTCTTTAAGCACAACCAGAGGCAAAACATTCTCAAACGAAAGGTTTAATAACAACTCACCACACCACCTCCATTAGAAGGAGAGACAAAAAAGGCAGCTTCATAATACCGCCCTTCTAAGCAATTGTCTAGCTATTGGTTCAAAAATATTCCAAGAATCCTTTGCAAGGATACGTACAAGGATCCACCCCTAAAACCAACACATACAAAACGGTTGGACGTTGTATTATCGTGATGTTGCAAGAGTGAACAACAGAGACCACCCCTACACGAACACTCCACCGGCCGACTGCACACATAAGTGAGATGGCGCAGCCAACCAAACGTTGAGTATGAGATACTAGCCGCAGCACAGCCATTCAACCCCCAGCTAGTGCGCAAAACGAAAATGCTGCTTCTTCTACTTAGTATCGGGTGTTTTATGGTTTTTTTTTAGGTTTTATTTCCCTCTCTGCCTCCTCGCTTCGATTCTGGTTCTTTTTGTAATGCGAGATACATTTGCCATCCGATGCTTCACAGTTCACACTTATCCAATCCACCCCCATCGTTGGTGGCAAAAAACCAGGCCAGCGCTTGTGTGAGTGGATCTACCGTACGTGTTGATTTGTTGTTAAATGTTGCTGCAACTCGCTAGCATCACACATCTGTGTTTCGTGTGCGTATCGTATCGTTATCCCCTGCATTTGTTTTGTCGCAACCGTCGCAACAGCCTCTCCGCAATATAGTAACAACATTTGTATCTTCTTCATCGTCGCCGAGTCGCTGTGTCGTTTTTGTCATTGTTGTCATCCAATCACATACCATTGTTGTTTGGTTATGAGGTGGTTGTGCGAAACCGCTTTGTGTACGTTATTCCATTCGTTCGTTCGTCGTAATTCTGTGCATCGTCGTAATCATCATCATCATCACACACACCAAAAGTTCGTAATACCGTCGCGCGTATTTTCATTGCATAAATCCCGGATTTGTTTGCCGTGAACTGTCTCCTCCGTTCGCGGGTGTTAAAAGTGTTGTGACGGCTAAAAAATAAATAGAAAATTTTACAAAAAAGAAAGAAAAAACTACCGATACCAAAAATGTGCTAAATTCGATCCTATACCTAACCTAACAAATGATGAAAAAAATTGATAATGCCATTCTCGCAGCGGGATATTGTGAGAAGTTTTCTATAGCAAAGCGTTACTAAGAGAAACGTCCGTTCGCAGCCCCCCTCCCCAACCCCGACCATCCCCTCAACACAATAATACGAAACAAAAAATTATTCTAGTCTTTAAAGTGTTCCAACACTTGTTACTTTGTGATCATGGATTTATCCACAGCATATCGATACAATCAAAATATGATGGAATATTACACATGTAAGGATACAAATGCAACCTTTATTAGTTTCTGTTCACACTTGTGTTCAAAATTTAACAGCAAATATACCTACATGCTAAATGCGTAGAAGTAAAAGAAAAACCACTGTTGAAAGGATATCAAAGTTATGTAGACCTAGCGACAACAGTTAGCTTTTATTTTTGTAATTTGTACTTATTTACCTACTTGTAGACCTTTAGTTGATATTTAGTGTATATGAATACGTTAAGCAAAACGAATCCAGGACAACTGTCTCCGACTGCAATGAGTGTCACAGATTCGTCAAAATCGGCCGTCTCACGTGAATCTCCATTGGAGTTGAAACCCTTCAATGGATATGAATGATAGTGTGCAGCTAAAGGACCAGTTGGGCAAGGAATTTTACGGAGACAAATCACTCTACTGAATTGGGTTGTTCTAAACTTTCTCTAGTGAATTATTATTTGCCACGAATGGCGAGGATTGTCTTCTTTCTTTATTGAAGTGCATTTGATACTTCTTTTGTGACTCTTTAAATTTGTTACGGAACAAATTCGATTTTACTTTTGAAAATCGGAACAAAAAGAAACTCCGTCAGCTTCAATTGTCATTGTGTTAAAATGTCAATACGATGCGCGGGTCTTCTTTCTTGATACCCCGTCTTCGATAGCCAAAGCCATCCAAAGTGGAAGCGGACATCGGTGGATGCAGACAAAAGCGCTTTCAGCAGATCTCTCAGGCAAAAGGCAATGCAATTCTTTGGTCTCCCTAGAGTGACTGACTCCAACAACAATGTGCAGAACCAAATTTACTTACTAATTTTCAATTACCTCCAGTTCTGAGGTAGTTTTACAATTTGTTTCTAAAATGTTTTCACGGCACACTTTTATTTTTGACATTTTCATATTTTGACATTGCCACACACAACAGGGAATGGCGTCGGTTTCTAAATCCACCACTAAAAAACTTTAAGGACTAAGGGCCTTACCAATAACCATTTTTAGTTTCGACTCTAAATTTAAGTAGTTCACAGTGGCTATATTTTACATACAAATTTCGCTATTGTGAGCTTTTGTAAATTTTAAGTCGGAACTATAATTTGTTATTAGTACGGCGTTAAGGTTGTAACTACGTTATGTTCGTGCCGACGAATTACACAAAATAAAATAAAAAAATATCACGAAAGGACCAGAAATGCAATCATAAAAATTAAAAGTTGCGCGAAAAAGAAAACAAATGTATAATCAACCAACTTTCTGAAGAACTGCCAAGTAATATATAGTAATCTAGCCGATAGCCCTGTTAGCTAGTGATATACTCATTTATTGATAATAATAATATTGATGATAGTAAAATAGATAGTGGATTACAAATAAAGGAGTCAACTTTAAGGCTAAGAATAACCGCGATTTATCAATTTTCCTCTCGGTCGTAAATAACAAACCAACAGTGTAGAATTTAAGCAATTACCTTGTGTGCATTTTTTTTGTGTGCATTTTTAGGGAGACATAGTTAATTGTAACCCACTTTCTTTAACCGAGCTAACATTACACTGGGTTGTATCCAATTTTCGCTAAATAAATTCGGGTTGTATTCTATTAAACTCCTATAATTTGTAAACTTCTATTGTGTCCCAGGCTTTATAAAAACTTTGAAAACTTGCTTTTTGATTCAAGTACCTATAACCAAGCAATTGCGCCAAAAGTTGAATATATTTATGTATAATTTATAAGTAATGTGTGATTTTAATTGGGAAATTTGTGAGTTCGCAAAATTAAGAATGGAGAGTAAACATGAATATTAGTATCGCTCGTAGCTACATTAAAAAGTGATCACAAGTGGCCGAAACCAAAGAGGAACTAGTGCCAATAATGTTTACAGATTTTGTTTTTGTTTCGGTTACAGTTTTCGGAATATTCTTCATATTTTTTAGTTTGTCTATTCCAATATTTCCTGACCTGCTATTCTTCTGTTTGCTAATTAAAGGTTACATCCGGTGTATGAAGTAAATTTGTTCGCATTATCAGTCTTGCTATAAAGAACTTTGTTATGAATCTTACCTTTAAATATCTATGAAGTTATCACCACTGGTCAGGTGTAGAGGGGAGACCATCTTCTTAGCTGAATGAGAGAGGGATTTGTCTTCTTTTTTTTTAAATAAGTGTTTTTTTTCCAAATCGATTCAGAGAAGATGGACGTCTTTAAACTACCAGTGCCTTAGGATAAATAATTTAAACAACAAGAAACAAATAACAACAGTACACTTACCTTAAACAATATATCATTAGCAATTCAACAATCACAACAATGTGAAACGAACATGATGCTTGGCTTGTCAAGCCTATTTTTCGTTTAATGAGAAGAGTATTCCATGAGTCTCTCACTTAACACGAAACCTATTAAACTATTCAACAAAAAATGAGCATTTGCAAATTTGTGCGCGATACCTACCAAAACATCAAATTTTGGAAAATGTTTTATAAACTGGGTTTTTAGAAAACTATATATATGCAGAGTTTTTAGATAAACTGTCGTACCTTCAATATGATTTTATTTTATAATTTAAATAAAACTTTGAATACCTACTTTTTATTTTCGACGGATTCAGTAACAAGAAATCGTTAGAAATGCGTTTTCGAGATACGGCGCTGAAGTTGAAGAATTCTGAATATATAAATACAGAATGCCAATATATTTTTTTGTATCTAAATGAATTTAGATTTATGAACTTTTACTTAACTTTACCTTACCTAGATGAGCAATTATTTCTAATCTCGAAGCTGTAACCTGTGACTTTTTCAATTTGCATGCTGGTGCTAGCAAAACCCACCATATTTTTCAAACTAGTTTTAGTCTCTGAAACAGGGATACATTTATTTAAAAGGTTTTCTTTTAAAACCACTAAACCACTTTCGTTTTGTTCATACCATTATTTATGGTAAAGCAATATGCTTTGAGTCACTAGGTCAAATTTATTTACTTATTTATTTATTTACATAATGTCACAGTTAATCAATAATGAAACAGATTTAAAAAGCTTATTATTGTTGTACAATTCCTTCAATATTTTTTTTTTTAAATTAAATTTTGATAGAATGAAATCAATCACATGATTTTACTTATTAATATCCCTTGTCAGGTTATTGATGGGGCCATTACTCCCATAGTTACATCGTGATGTTCTTTGGTATATAAAATTTGGGTTCCTTGTTGTCCTCGGTCTGATATTGATGTTAATGGAATTGAGAACATATGTGGAGTTAACATTACCAGTCAGAACGCAAAACAGGAATATAACATTAACTCAGTATGTTGTTTGAAATGAATTCAACAATCAGAAACTAAATTTTTCGTGAATAGAATTGCAAGTCTTGTGTTCTTACTGTAAGCATTTAAGAAAGATAGCCTAAAAACAAAAATTGGGATAAATTACAATTTTGTTTAAAAAATACTTAGCCTTCTGAGCTGTGAAAGAAGATCTTTAGTCAAAGAAATATTTATCTTCGGTCTTAAATTTGAAGTTTAAAACCTTTTAAAGCTGTAATCAGTTACTTTAAGGAAGAACTTCAATAAAAGGTTGAGATTCTGAATGTTTTAAAAGGCAATATTCTGCCAAATACAAAGAGTTGTATTCATTCGTAAGGGGCTCGTAATTGAAAAATATTGTTAAATACCTCTAAAAATCGGGCTTTGATTAAATATATTCCATTGAAATTCAATAAAGTTGTTTAATACCTTCAAAAATATCTTTTAATTTTTGGGCCAATATGAATCGTTGCAATATAAGTCATCAAATTGTATTCATTGAACTGACAGCTTTTGAACTAGCTCGATTTAAATTTGCTGCGGGTCTGCTCTAGTACCAGTATCCACTACTGAAGAGGGTGTAAGTTGTGATTGAGCGAAACTCTTTGACAGTTTCGATATTTGGTTTCGGTCAACTTAAAAATATTCGAATAGCTCAACTAGCTGTGGCTGCTTCAAATATAGGCCATTTATAGTTTGTATTTTCTTTTTATTATAGCAATAGGTATATGACGTTACAACGGTTTCTGGCAGCTGCTATGTCAAAGTAGTTAACGTTTCGAAAAGCGGATAGCCTAGTTCTATGCTCGGAGGATATTGACTTCCATTTTTGCACTTGTTTGAAAGGCAATAAATTCAAGCGATCGGCACTTCGACGGCAGAATACATTAGGCATGTCGAATATAATTAGAATCACACCAAACCAAGTTGCGATATGAGAACATATCTAAGGGGGTCGGGTCATACAGCTCGTCATCTGAAAGATAACAGAAGAAATTGCAGCTACTAGAGGTTCATAATTGTTCCCTCCCTCACTCTACCTAAGCACATAACAGAAATTCTGTGGGGCATAATGAACGGCAGATCTTCTAAAAGTCTCTTCAGAGTTTTTGACCTAGATATATTCTTGCTGACTGCCTTTTCTCAACTTATTCTTAATCAAAAATACGATGCTTGCTTAAGGAAGCCTAAGATTGAATATTTTTAGCTTTATCGATCAGATGGTCTTCAAAACCAATATCCAGCACATAACTATAACAGAAATAGTTGCTCTCTATTGTGGTTTCGCTTTGGGGTAGTGGTTGGTGGGCACTCTCCGCACTTACCGTCGTTTTCTACGTTGGAGCGGATCTAACTAGAAGTATGCGATCAGTATATGAATGCAATATTTAGTGGCAACATTTTTGTCAATATTTCAGTTTCAATTTTGGCGTTTGTTTGAAATCCGGATGTCTCAATAAACCAGGTAAAAACTGTTACCTTTGCTAGTGTTGGGTCCCAGTATAGACAAAAATGTAAGTATTTTGTGTCCTTCTTTCAGAATGCAAACATGAAACCCTATGTTTGATATCGCTGCGGTTGCTAGTGGAACCACAATCCGTGAATCAAAGCATCGAACTAAACATATTTAACTGACGATACAATTATATACGTACCGCCTTTCAATAAAATCAAAAGACAAACTCTTAGCTAAAAAGCATTTATAATCGGTCAAGAGTCGCACTTTTCGCACAAGTGTGCATGTCATAAAACCTGAAAATCAAACCATCTGCGCACACCAAAGACCGAAATAACTCTTTCCAATGATTCAGTCTAAATGATTTGATGATCTGCTCAATTTTCCACTCATCTCCATCATTTCCTCATAAAAGAAAACATCACATAATGACCGTAATAATATAGTAATCACCACAACTCTCTGTCAATTGCTCCATATATATCTCTCTGGGATTACCTAACAATGCATTCAGGCAACCCTTCACGCAAAAAAAAACCATCCGCATTGATAAAAATATCGAATATCCTGTTTCTCCGAAATAGTGCAACAGCAGTTATCGAAGATGTGAGTCCTCTTATCATATTTCTACCATATGGGTAATTTTCGTACCCAACTGTGTTCAGGGGTGACAGTCGGATTGTTAATCGAATCTCTTGCAATCAAACAATCAAAATATTTCAGCTCATTGGCCGTACAGCAAAAAAAAAAAAAAAAAAAACACATTTTTATTGTACGACTCCCAAGAGGGAATTTCAAGTACCCAATGTAACGCATATTGTATAGATTGAGATTCAATGAATTTCTGGATTTTCTTCCGCCGGCGCTAGAAGGACACAGGACTCATAGATAATTCAATTAGAGTTGACAACTTTTTTTCATTCGTTTCTTTCATCAACAGTGTGTGTGTGTTTTTTTTTTAAGTCGCCTGTTGTAACTGAGATAGCAATCAGAGTATAAGTCAATTACACGATTCCAGATACAACCTACTGGTATTTTATTTGTTCGAATTGAGACCATTATTAAATTTACATAGATTTGTGTGCAAGAGATATGTCATGTTGAGAACCCAATCGCTCGTGAGATGCTTTGAGTGATACTTAAATGGGAAATTATATCTTTCTCATTGGGCCATTCGTAATGGTCACAAACCATAATTTTATATGGCAAATATTATCAAAAAAATTTATGAACACAAGTACCGTGGGTCAAAATCAAAGTCAACTATAAATGGGACGCACTAAGCTCTTCCCGCGATACTACTTATCATTTTTAGTGTCCAGGATAAATTGTTCGAGCTCAAAATGTGTGAAGGTTATGAATGATATACTAAAAATCATATTTAGTGTTCAGGTTGCATTGTACGTACTCACAATGTATAAAATTTCCATAATAAATTACCCACTGTGACCTACAAAATATTGATTGCGAACATTAAAAATGATTATTAGTAAAGCCCATTGACTTTAAGACTTGGAGTTTGGTATAGTTCTTCGAAGGCCATTTAATTCTCTTAAAATCAACGGCAGGTTCGCCAGATATCGCCCTTGTGCATTTATTTTAAATACTCAACATAATTAATCCAATTATATTGTGTACCATTTGTAAACAGGAAATTAACACAGTCTATATATTATTGGGCATTTTTTTTCCTATATATATTTTATTCCTTTACTTTACCCGGCTTTGCCAGTGGCTTAGAGTTGTAATTCCTATTGCGACAGTAAAGCTCTTATTTTTAAGTCGCCAGCAACTAATCAAGATTTATTGAGGATATTTATAGAAACCTATCTTCTTGGTGGACTAAAGGAAAAGCTTACTTTCTAGAACGAATTGTGTTGTTTTTAAATTCGATCAGACAATATCGCCCCTGCAACTGTCTAAATTCTGCCTACTCCCTCCGAATTTGTATGCCCGCGCTGTGTTTTTCCACCGCTCAGAAGAGTTTATGTTTTAATTATGAAACATTAGTAGATAGCATAATGTATAAAACCGGTCTAAAATCTAACAAATTAATAATTAATTACTACAACTCGCTTTGAGACATTTGTGAAGTAGCGCAGCATGGTTTGTGTTAGGTATAGGCAAATCTGAGCTATATATTCTGATGCATTGAATAAGGGTTATTACTTTACAGAAACACGGTTTACAAAGTTACTATAAACACGTACTCACCTTACCATAATGTGAATATTCTGAGAATAAAATCTGCCGAGTGGTAGATCTATTCGTTTTGGTAATCAGTTATTATGTGGCAACTCCCCAAGCACTATAATCCTCGTTTGTTTAGATCAATACTCTTATTTCCTATATTCGTTTCCTAGCCAATAAATTGTTAGAGTTAGTGCACTTATTTTTCCTCAATTTGTAAATTTCGAAGCCTTAACAAAAACTGTTTTAAACGATAAGGTTGTGGTTTGTAACACCAGCCTCCACCTGTTTCGAAAAGACCGAAGGTCGAAAAATGGAATGGAATAGTGTTTCTTTATTTATTTACTTATGTAGTTATTTATTTGTTTATTTAGTTATTTCTCTATTTATTCAGTTATCTATTTATTTATTTATTTATTTATTCACTTATTTAGTTATTTATTACAACAATAATTACAACAATTTCTTGGCTACCAAATGTAACGTTCCCTAGAACGCACAACAGTGTAGCAAAGTCTACGCTTTAGAAAATCAATATTATTGGCCGTTTGTAACTTCGAACTAGTTGGAAATGTTGTGATGGCATTTCTGATCCTTAATGGATCCCGGCTAGCATTTCTCAATTAATCTAGCTTCCATAAGCGGCGGTCTTTTTTGAGTTGGCTGCCTTGTTTAGCCCAGCATCCACCTGAAGTTTGAACTTGCAGGCTTTTTAAACGCTTTTGGACACTAGAATTCCATAAATACTCATGAAATAGTTGGAAATCATTAATTTATATTCAATTTGAACTTGCTACGGGAAAAGAAAATGAAATGAGTATAGATTTCTTTTACGAAAAGTTCAACAACGACCATCAAACCTACAAAAAACATGAGACTCTAAACAGATATTCGTTGCTGCAAGCTATATAAAAGGTACAACCTTCGCATTAACGTGTAGAAATGATAACAATGCAACCAGCAATGAAGGCTTACTCAAAATATGCCAATCTAGCAACTTATGGCTCTTAGGCCCGTTTGTTGATACTACTCATAGCGATTTAAGTTCTTCTTAAATACCATATGGGCTACTTTTTCTATGTCATAAACTGTCGCATAAGATTTTAAGTGGAACTTAAATCGCTATGAGTTGTATCAGCAACCAGGCCTTAAGCTTCTTCAATACCTCGTAATATTAACTCAATTATATATAAATAAAGTATACACACCTATCCTAATAGTTCCGAAAAAAACATGTCTGCAAAAAGAAATAGGAATGTTCAAATTTTTAGCTGCTCCTACATTGCTCTGTCAATTTTTTGTAAATTTGTGGATTCTGTAAGATGCTGTCTAAAAAACTCTTTGAGCAATCAAAATCATTGTTTCTTTGTGAAATAATTTATCTGTCACTTGTAAATTGTACGGGATTTTCAAAAACAGCCTGCCAGTTATTTCATATCACCGAATACCAAAATCTAACACGTTCTCGAATCTCAAACTACAACTTACAATGCAAATCTATATAAAGAAGAAAAAAAAATTGAGAGAAAAACTGTCTAACTGGTAAATCCATACAAATGACATTCCCCAGAGCAGATCAAATCTCCTATTGCCATATTATATAGTAAAACAAAAATGTGTTGCTGTTGCTACTCTACATGATACAAACACATGACATTTACAATCAGATACATGCGATATATACAAAAAATATGAAACAAAATAAAAATAGAAACCAGCATTTGTTACTTAAACATCAACGTGATATCAGTCTGCGTATCGCATTCACATCTATCTTTCCTTCAACTGGCTATGCAAAAGAAAACGTTAATACACATGCGAGTTTGCTACTAATATTTTCTTCTGATATTTGATATCCCAGTTAACTTAATCTAGGCTCAAGCTATCTGGGTAAAGAAATATATATTCTGTATCTTCCATTAAAGTAATTAAATATTCTTGAAACCAGTGTTGAGAAAACAAAAACAAAAAGATTGACAGAAGTAGAAAACATTTTTTTTATTCTATTCAACGCGAACATGTGCGCGATCATTCCACATGAAGATCTATTTTACCTACGTGAGTGAGGATGATTCAAATTTTGTTACTTTGTACATATTCTAGAAACTGTTGTCATTTAGGCTGATGTTAACCGCTTAAGGGCAACCAGATGCCCAACGCCGCCTCTGCGTCATTAAAAAGGAATCAAAATCTTCTATGTAAATCTCTCATCATTTTTATATTTTCTTTATTGGCCAATATTAATATAGCCATGATGAAATTCAACCAACAAGTGCAGTGACAGGCAACAAATGGATCGGGGCATTCCGTTCGTCAATATTTACAATTCTAATCATATCCCTTGTAAATGAGTCCGATATCTCTCCATAATCGCTACAAAAAGATTCACTTGAGAATTGACCAAGTAGTTGACAGCAGGGTGATAGCTGCAGAATTCTGAAAAGTTCCAAGAAAAAGGGTCAATGAGCAAAAAAATTTAATTTCTGAAGCTGTGCTGCATATTTAGAACTTTTGAATGAAGTTTAACAAGCTGGCTATAACACGGTTGTGATAGGCAGCTGTGTTATATTTTAAAGGTTTTTATTTGGAAATAGAAGCATTTGAAATATGTTTGAATCGCCTTCTACAGCTAAAACAAAGTCCAAAATAGCAAAAGAAAATAGCCTATCGAAAAAAGTGCACAACTGGAACTCGACAGGATATACAGAGTCAAGCAGTGAGTGACCTATGCTTATTCATCAATATTATCGCCTTACACGGCATAGAATTAATATACCCCACCTCAGTACACATGTCAACTGAAGAGTAGCTCGTTTCCAAAATGCCCTTACTTTTCCGACAGGCAGACGTTGGTATTCGCTTCTGGGAGACATATTTCCAGCGAACTTCAACTTACTGCAATTCAAAAGAAAAGTATTTAGTATAATTTATTTATTGTACAAACAACCATATACAAAGAATGTAAACGTGATAAAATAAGTAACACCTACCTGCGGGAGTTTCGGAGCACTATCGAAGCGATATAGATAAATTGTCGCCATTTCACAGCAAGCTGTTGACTTTTGTTAGCATTTGTTTTGCCAGATATATAGAACGTGAGTGAGAGCTGAACTGCCCCACAGTAAGCCGAAGTATACATTTATGTAGGGGTTAATAATAACTATATCCAGTGACCCGGCTAGATTTTACGATGGCGAAATTTTTCATATAAAATTACCCAATGAGGCCTACAAAATATTCAGTGTGAGGACTAAGAATGACTACTCGATTAAAAATCTTGAAGTTAGATTTAATATTTGAGGGCTTGTATATAAGTCATTGGCGAGATAATATTAAAACTATATATTTTGCATACGAGTATATTCATAAATTAAACGACAAATAAAAAAAATATTAATTTTAAAAACATAATGTCTGCTGTAACAAAATATGTCTAAAATATTAAATATAAAGATGGAGATGGGTTTCAATAAAAAAGTATTTAAATTACACCCAAACTTTTATTGAACAACTATAGAATTTTAACACATTTGTAGGTGTTTAAACTGCAGATTTTTGCCTCAAATTCAATACTTCCTTTGCTTTTTATGAACCCATGGAATATTAAAATATGATACAATCTTATTATATTCTAATACTTCTTTTAATTTGACTTAGCTATCTATGATATTTTATTTTAATATTATAGAGTGCCGCTGTGCTCCCTTTAGTAGGTTTATTTTTCCAGACTTTTAAATGAAAGAGAACTCATGAATGCCTGAATTATCTTATTAATTATTCAGTCAGTTTCTTTTTCTTTTAATATATGTATATAGCTTTATTTCTAATGCAAAGAACTTTAAACTCTATAACGCCCTGATCTTCAAAAGCAAATCCCCTAGGAACATCGCTGCCCTTCACAACTAAAAGTAAATATAACAAATAATGTAGCCTCTTAAAGGAATACTTTGAAATTAATGTTACTCACTTGTAAGAAGAATATTGTGATTGGATATTAATGTAACCCCGTTTTCAGCGTGACCCACTAGGTAATCCATTGAGCAGGACGCTCAAACTAATTTTTAAGAAAGCGACAAAATTATATATTTGGGTTCAAAAGTAATACCGACATATTTAAATAACTTTGCTTCAGATATTGTATCTATTAAAATCAAATACAAATGTATTGAATAAGTTGGTATTAAAATGTAATCAGATTATTTCAGTTCAACTATAACTTAATTGTAATAAATTCTTGACTGTAATATTATTTTAATATAGACCGTTCTAGATTGTAGAACAAAAATACTGGATTTCAACCTTTCGAGATTAGAGTTCAGAAAATTCGCATTAAAATGAGCATTTCAATGAAACAATTATTAAAGTTGAATATAAAAATGTAACAGAAGAAGTTTAATAAATTGGAAATGTTGAAAACTATTTTTTCTTGTGTTGCATAGACCTGTAATACTGCTGAGGTATTAACAAGAAACCCCCATATTTTCAACCGTGTACAGTTCGCCCAATGGTAGAAATTCTGTCATTATAGTGACGTGGCTTATACACAACATATTGCAAAGCAAATTACGTACAGCATTGCATCTCCTCACAATCTTCCCAACAAAAAAAGAATCAAGCGAAAATGTTGTATTTAAGGTAGTGAAAGTGGTTCTTCATTATTTGCATACGCCTATTTATATATAAGATTATCAGTAAGGCTCTGTATCTTATTTGTGTGCTAAAGTTGTAATCAATTACATCCTGGAAATTCTTTCTAGGGCTGTCTTAATAACGGTGACGCTACAGTCCGGGGTGGACCTGGGCCTCAAACAACAAGCGGCCAGGCTATCTGCAGTTCATGCAATTCAAATCCACGAGAAACGTCGAACTTGACGTAACCATCTAGTCCACGGCCTGCCTGCCTGAGTTGTGGTGCTAAAGTGCTAATTGCGTTTTTCCGCGATCGATTACAGATTCTACTTTTAGTCATTAGTCAACTGCTTTTAATTGCGCATTCCTGAGCTTCGAAAACCCATCAAACTTGTATATACACAGCATTTAAGAACCTACTAAGAGAAGGACAAAGCCCTTAAACAGAACATGCAACTGTGTAGTATCTATAAACAGACATCCAGCTCCGAAGTGCACATCTAACAAACCATGCTGCGGGCCAAATAACTGCCAACACGGGCACCGACACTTCTTCACAACAGTATCTATATCTCTCCACATGGTTAGATGCCTAAAAGTACAGAAAAATTGTCGATTCGGTTGGCCGCTACACCCAACTGTCGCACCTAATTTCCTCTCATTAATTGCTCAATCTTTCGTCTTTTTTCTTGTACACTGTGAAAAATATTCCACTAATTAATGTGTCCTTAGAATGGGTTTTCGTTTTCGCAAAAACATTTTTCATAAATGAAGCGTAACACTTTAAGTGCTCTCTCATGTCGTCTGGGTGTGGGACATAATTTTCAAACAAAGTCTCTTTCTCTCTTGTATGTAGGTACGGGTGGATGAAAATGCTAGTACGATTCAGAAAAGAACAAAAAAAATTAAAAAAGAAATAAAAATCAAATTACTTGACACTTGGCACTAATTAGTGGTGATAGCGCGTTTGTGTGGCCGCTGTCAACACACATTTTTGTGTCGAAAACTCGCAAATGCTTAATTATTTCTCTGCCTTCGTCCCTTAGTGGTGGACCTGTGTGAATACGCGCGCGAATTAAAAACAAAAAGGCGCGGTCGACACGTGGTTAAACATCAAAGAGATGAGATAGGTGGGTGGGTGGTGGAACAATATGTCCACCCTTTGTGGTTTTTACTCAACTTTTACCTTTTTTTTTTTTTCTCTTTCACATTTCCGCACATTTGTGGTAAACTACAAATTTCCACTTGCAAAATTAAATGTTACTATATTTATATTGTTTTTATTTTTTTTTTTTCCAGGTCACGGTGGAGTCAATCAATTGGGTGGCGTTTTTGTTAACGGTCGTCCATTACCTGATGTTGTACGACAGCGAATTGTAGAATTGGCCCATAATGGGGTCCGCCCATGTGATATATCTAGGCAATTACGCGTTAGTCATGGCTGTGTATCAAAAATACTATCGAGGTGAGTTGCAAATAATACTGAGTAAATGAATACAGCAAGTCCTTTTAAATAAAGAAGTGGACCTGAGCTCAGCCAGCAATAGATTACAATTATTAGGAATAAGAGTATGAGAGTATAAATCATTTGACCGGAACATCTTAAAAAAAATTTTTTAAAAATGATCCTGCCGTTGCTGAAAGCAAAGCGCCTCAGGTCGATTGTCGTAAAGCGACAAAAGGCCATATGTTCGAATATGGCCTTTTGCCGCTTTGTGAAAGTGTCATAACGCTATATTTCGAAATATTTTGTCGCATGGCCTTATGTCACGGCAACAATTTTTTATTATGGACTTATGTCTCATCGAAGCGGGACATAAGTACCAAAATTGTTTTGCAGAAGATGGGACATTAGTCCCAAATTTTACCATAGATAATATTTAGCAAAACGTCGTGGATCTCCAATAGGCATCGAATACTTCAAATTAGGCGCACGCGAGATGCTATCATTGTATTATGAAATGTGTATGCAACCCCCTGCTTGGATTTACTGTTAGATTACGGGGTGGGTGCGAGGTATTTTACTTATATTTTTTGTTGCATTTTAAAATTGTTGAAGTGGGACACAAGTCCATTATGAACTTATGTCTCGTGGACTTATGTCCCTGCGCCCATTAAATTAAACTCTAATATTAAAATAACAGATTGTTGACATTACTACGAAAGTTTTATATTAGGACGCTACTTCCTTGCTTATATAGTATTTAAATCATTTTTGAAGAAAATGTTTCCATAGGTTGCGTGCGTTTGAAGATTCTGAAAAGACATTTCCACCTAGTTTCGTTCGTTTGCCCCAGGTCCGAATTGTCATTAAACAACGAGTCAACAAATCCAGTGTGGAATATCACAGCCCCTTCGGCCAGATAGGAGTTGTGGCTTAGGAAGCATCTACCCATCGCACGATTTTCAATCCGTCTAATTGAAAATTATCCACATTATCTGGTTTTGTGTCCTTGAGTAACATGTCACTGTAAGTGTACAACTCTATAGGATATAGGAAAATTTCATCGCATATACTTCGGGCGAACCCTTTCGGTGTGGCATACAGGGTTATTTACGAGATCCACACAAGCAATTACTCTTTTTCGTGCTTAACCCCCTGAAAAATATTCTCCGTTTAACTATAGCAGGAAGCCAAGCCAGTTGTACGAAAACAATAATGCAAACAGCACAAAAAAGATGCGGCAAATGAAAGTTCCTGAAATGCAAACATCACGGAAACGTTCACCATTCATTTTCATTTAGATTCTCCTCCGCACAGAATTTTGTAAGGATGTCAAGAGTGGTGTTCGTATATACCACAAGCATTTGTGTGCCGGGTGCAGAACACACGAGTCCTAACTTATCGCATTCACGTATACACAAAAGCAATTAAAGCCAATTTCCTAGGAGAAAAAGATACATTTCCATCCGATTGTGTGCTGGGGTTTTGCTATCCTTATTGCGGTGAAATATGGTGATCCACAAGAGCGTTATATTATCCTTGTTGCCTGTTCTCGGTTAGGGGTGTAGGGGGCGAACAATATTCCATTCACATAATCGTATGGTTATCGAAATTCATCTCTTCCCCATCTTTGCTTTCAGATATTATGAGACTGGAAGTTTCAAGGCCGGCGTTATAGGTGGTTCGAAACCAAAAGTTGCCACGCCACCTGTGGTCGATGCGATAGCAAATTACAAACGTGAGAATCCAACAATGTTCGCATGGGAGATACGCGACAGATTGCTTGCCGAAGGGATCTGCTCGCAGGATAATGTGCCTAGTGTTTCCTCAATAAATCGGTAAGTTTTATAAAGATCTACCAGCTCCCCAGAGTATTTCATATATTATGTGTTATCCCTTTTTGTTTCGATATAAATTTTTAATGTTTTCACTCGTTGACCCGACAGACAGACTTCGAAGCACATAGACTACGAGTATATTATGGATTCCCTTTGTTATCCTTCAAAATCCACTTTATTATGTGACAACAAAGTTTGACTTCCGGCGGTTTAATTTTTGTTTCGAGCGCGTATATAATTGTGACGCGTGCTGGACACGTGTCTCGTGATATTTCCTGCCAATCCGAGAAAGAGTGGTTTTGGAGGTACAAAAAAAAAAACCAAAGAAAACCGAGCACAACAATATTAACAACCGAACTTTTCATTGATGACGGCGATGGTGACACTGCATATTTTATGTGATAAAGTCAGAAAGCGAGTGTGTGTGTCCACGGAAAAAGGGTAATAAATTAAAGTCGATCCAAAATAAAGGACATGCAGACGATGACGCGACGGGGCAATATAATTTCCTTGTCTTTTTTTTTTTGTTGCTGAAGTGGCACGCGTTTAACAAATCAATTTGATATGCATTAGGCCACAATTAAGTGCGGTGGCGCTTTGATGAGAATTTTAAATTGGATTTGGTGTAGCTAAACGAGCTAATAATCTACTTGGATAAGGCACGAGGGTGGCATTGGCAGTTCTCAAAATTAAGACTTCGCTGAGGAGCACTGATGGGCTGTTTTTTTTAGAGCTACAGAGCAGATACAAACTGTTGCGGCCAATATATAGTTATAACTTATAACAATAACAATGTCTTTTTATTTAGTCTACACGCAACCGTCACCGACAGAGGAACTCCTTGTAATAAATCGTTTTTTTTTTTTTGTTACCCATTTAAAATTGATTGAAGTCTTTTTCTTCTTTCGTCACTAACGCGAACACAAACTATTCCAAGGAAAGATCATTTTATGATAATTTGCTTAAGCATAATTAGGTATGTGCTTTCGGGAATATGAGTTGAAAATAAATCGCGATATGGACTAGTTTTTAGAGCCTTATTCATAACATTTAATTAAAGCTGATTAAGAACTTATGTTGGTTTAATTGCAGTAAACCTTATTCACTTTTTTTTTTTAAGAAAATTCACACTTTCAAAAAAAAATTAAAAAAAAAATGAGAGGCCTCAATTCGGACTTAGCTTAACTTAGGTAACTTTCGTTTTCCTTGTTTGTTGCAAAACCGTGAGTATATTTTCGAAAACTTTGATTAGATTTTGTTAGTTAAGCAATAGAATTCGATTCATGTAATGATACGAAAGTGAATTAGGAAACATTTATAAATTTTACAAAGACAAAAAGAACTTAGCCCTTAATTTTTCAAACATTTTTTTCTCTGTACACTAAACCTTGATATAGGTAGTGGACGTCCAATATAATAATAATTTTAGGCGCAACAGGTCCGTAGGGACCCTAGGCCTAGCTTCTCACAACCACTCGTTTTGTATGAGTTTTCATTTTTGGAACGAATGGAAGAGATCTACAATTTTATGCCGATTCGAAACGGCTAATTGAGAAGCTCTTTCATGACAGTTATGCTCTCGGATGTTTGTCAGACGTTCGCGAGAGGTGGCGCAGCGAAAAAACCCTGAGTTGGAAATTGGGTTTTTGCGGGATTCGAACCTGAACACCTCGCTTAGTAGTCCAACAGACTTACCAAAGTGGTTTTGTTTCATGTTAAGTTGAACAGAATATGGTCCTGCCATTTTAATACATTCAGGGTTCTTAAACCAACTTATATAAACATTGCCTATATCAGATTGCAAATCGTGGGCGAAATTCGCTTCGCGATCGCAAATTCGCTATATCGGTTATTCGTTATAATTTACGTCCACTATAAGTCCTTTTCACAAAACCGGCTAAAATAATAAAAAAAATATCTGATTCATATATATCTTCTCGTTAATAATTTCGCTGCAGTTCAAACGTTTTCCATTAGTTTACTTATAATGTCAGATGCGCTAGTGCTGCCAGATTTTAAGAGTTGGTTGGTTGGTTGGTTGGCTTAAGTGGCTGTATTCCCGTTACCGATGAGGGAAAAACACTAGTAGCGCATTGAGCGCCGTTTTGAAACCACAACGGAACCTGAAATGAAGAGGGGGTGACGAAAGTTAAGAGAGTTCAAATGTGGTGTTGAGGAATTTAATAATCTTTTTGAAATGGATGATTTGGATGGCCGAAAGATCATCACAAAAGGGATGACCTAGAGCACTGCGTGCGGTTTTGGATAGGGCCGGACACTCGCAAAAAAGATGGAACACTGTTTCACTTTTGTTTGTGTCAGCGCAGCTACGGCAGTGGGTACTGTGGAGGAGCCAATGACCCGTACTAATTGCCGTTAGTCTGATGACATCCACACGCGCTCTGGCTAAGAGGTTGTTTATTCTGGCATCATCGTAGGTTGGCCAGATCTTCCTTGAATTGACACAGTTTGTCAGGTTTATTTTTTTTTTTTTTTATAATAGACACGCGCTAAAGAGGTTGTGACTACTCTTATGTTGTAGTTTGAAGTACACAGCGCGGGCGTTAAGGACATTGGGATAAAGAAGATAGGAGATTCGGATGCACATTGGTTTTAAATGTCTGTAAATTGCACCGAGGAGGAAAGACCGAGCTGGGCAAGGCATTCCACTTTCGTGTTGTACGGCTAAGAATCTCCATATTTCAGAGTACGACAGAAAATAGGCTGAAGGGTAAACTGATGGGCATTGTCAGGTTCATCCATCTAGTCTCAGCCCTTGAGGTGAAGAGCAGGACGATTTTTCTCTTTACATATCCCATGCGGAGGGAAGACATCTTCCGCATGAGACACGCACAGAGCTTAGCCACTTCTGGCAAGTTCATATAGGCTTTTTCATTCCCCTAAATGTTTCTATGGCCGGGAACCCAGGCGAGAGTGATTTCAAATTGATGACAAGCCCTTGTCAGTATCTCCCTGCATTTCACAACAAGCTTGGACGTCGACTTATTTGAACCAATAGCTTTAATCGCAGCATATAACAGTTGACGAAGATGCCTATTTTTTTTTTGTGAAACTATGCTAAGGAGTAGTCTACACGCCTCCTTAATTTCAAATACTTCTGCTTGAAAGACGATGGCTGCGTTGGGAAGGCGAAGAAGTTTTAGCGATGTTTAAATCTGTTGAGAAAATGCCTTCTCTTCTCCGCAGTTCATCTTGGCACCATCTGTGAAGACAGGTGTGTCGAATTCATTATCCTCCCATTCTGATCTGGAGGGGAATCTAACAGAGAAGTTTTTACTGAAGTTAAGTTTGAGCACAATATGGTCCGTAGATATACGACCTATATCGTCAGGAAGGAAAAGTGGGATGCTGGTATGGCCATAAGGGCATTCAAGCCAACATTTAGATTCCTTCAATCTAACAGCGCTACACACGGCAATGTTTTTTATTTGCAGATCCACTGGCAGAAAATTGAGAATCACATTGAGGTCGGACTTGATCTAGCTCTAGCTACTTCAAAGCAACATTCTTTTTATGAATAAACATTTTCGTCAAGAAGATTAAAGGCAAATTGACTCATTTGACTTGAGTTAGTGGAGACACTGATAATTTATTGATTAAGGGAATCTAATGAATAAGGCTATTAGTGAATAAACTCATATCAAATGTCAGTTTTTTTCTGGAAAAAGTGCTGCCAGCTCGCGAAACAAATCTTTGAAAATTACACCATAAGTGTTATGTTCATGTATGTTACGAGTAGGTATATTGCAAAGAATTGCGTCATTGGCGGAGTTAGGTACTTATATTTTATGGTAAGACGTAGCTAGTTTGAGGTGCGTGTTTCGGCGCCAAAGAGCCATATGTGAAGGTGTGCAGTTGCACAGGGCGCCAATTACGAACGGTACACTTTCCAATTTCATACTCTTTTTTTGATAAACTAATTAGGTACCTACTAAAAGTAAGTAAAGTAATATCTACACCAGTGTAGATCGTTCCGACAAATCGACAACAGAACTTTGACAGATTTAGAAAGATAACGACTTCAAGATCACAACACACGATGGGTCTTACTAATAATCATTTTTAACTTACAGCTTACCTACATATTTTGTAGATAGCAATATTAAATTTTGTACGGAAATTGAGTTTAAAAAATGTAGCCTGGAAACTAAAAATGATTATGAGTATCGCTAGATGTCTACAACTCAGGGCTCTCATCGCGTAACTTTTGAAACGATAGTCGTCGAAACGATTGAACACAACGATATCGTTTTTAGTTTGCTTCATATAACATCATCGTCGGATCGTTCAATCGAATCGTTCATCGTTTTCATTTTGAACAGTTTGAACATGACTGTAAACAAACTCTGACAGCAAAAAAATCAAAAAAATGTATGGAAATAGTTTTTTTTCTTGAATTTGTTTATTTTTCTGTGTTTTTTTATTGATTGACATTGATTTTGGCCCATTTTATTCACTTCGAGTGAATAAGGCATTTAATGCAGATGGAGAGGTAGTAAGGAATAAGGCAAGTGAAATGTGAAGTGAAAGTGTACGCTTATACGCAGATAGCCAAAAGTGTGTAGGAACCAACCATAGCCCAATGGAATATGCTAAAGTGTGCACAGGTGTGGTAGGCCAGAAGAATTATTGTTTTTCGAAATATAGATTTGCATTTATTAAATCAATCAAAACGCCAATAAATTTCTTGCAAGACAGAAAATACAAAACAAAACTCAACCCATTTCTTTTTTTGCAAGGATTTCATTCTTTCACAACTCGGATAAGAGCGAGTCACCACCAAAGAGAACATAAGTATGTTTTCCTTTAAATATTTTGCTATACTTTTCTCCAAAACTGAAATTCCCTATTCAAAACTGAAAATATGGACCAAAAACAATGAAGCGATTGCAAAATAGCTGTCGTTCAATCGAATCGTTTCGACGAGGGTATTTGACGCTTGAATTAGTAACGTGAAGCAACAAAAAACGATGATCGTCCAATCGTTAGGACGATTATCGTTGTTTGGTTGTTACACGAAGTTGAAGTATCGTCGAGACGATGTCGTTCGATCGTTTTGTGCTTACGCGATTAGAGCCCAGCACATAAATTACATGCAATTAATGACTATAAGCCGACGGCACAGATTATGTAGACATTTCTATTTTGATTTATGACAAATAAGCACAAGCGCCTTAACAGGGACGAGACTGACGAAAATCGCTATATATCATCGTTGACACGTCAACCTACCCCTTTCTTAGACAACATTTAGATAAACCCTCTTCTCATAGATTGGGCGGTTAATATGGCACAGCACGGCTTTTACAACATTAGGCCCGTACACTCTTGGACTCTTACCCAGAGTGACACCGTAATAGAGAAAGAGCTCGGTTTAGATGGAGTAAAAGGTGACTTGGAGATTGGAGTGCGCATCTGAAGGAGATTAACTAAGGGCCAACTGGGCATGCTTATTATGGCTGTGATATCGGTTCACATCGAACTGTAGCCCCGCCTAAACAAACAAACAGATATCACCCCATGTGTTTTACTTACTTACTACGCTACAGTCCGGGGTGGACCTGGGCCTCAACCAATACGCCTCTCCAGATAGCGCGATCTTTGGCTAACTGCCTCCAGTTGCGCACTCCAAGTTGGTTGAGCTCCCCTTCCACTTGCGCGCGCCACCTAAGGCGAGGTCTTCCTCTACTGCGTTGTCCCTCCGGGTTGGAGTCGAAGACTCTTCAAAGCCCGTCAACGCAAACGGGACCGAAAATCAATCGAAGCATAATTATACGAAGCCTTTCACAATTCATAAGATAATTATTGTCATCTTGCTGTTAAGCTATTTTTGTTTAATTGAACATGAAAAAAAATTAGGGCCAAAATTGATCCTGTTCCTTTAGTCTCTGTTAGTGGAGAAGAAACCACCTGAAAGCTGAAACGATTGCTTTCTCTTTCCGCAAAAAAAAATAAAAATAAATAGTTTACGCAAGAGGTCCGTAGGGACCCAAGGTCTGGATTCCCACAACCATTCGTTTTGTGTGAGTTTTTTTTATTTTTGGGCCGAATGAAAGGGATCTACAATTTTAAGCCGAGGCCAAGCGGCTTATTAAGAAGCTCTTCTTTCATGACGAAAAGCAATTTGTGTTTTTTCGGGATCGAACCTGAAACTCATAAAACACAGACACTGTGTCGCTGTCGCTCGCCGCGGCCTTAACTTTCTCCACGAATCTTCTATAACCACAATGCATCCGAGGCATTTTAAACTCCATCGACATATGAGCTCGAACAGCATTATTTCCACTGGCTTAATATGATTATATCGTACAATAATTATTCGTAGTAACAAATAATTGAATTATCAGATTTGATAACAGTCAAACATACGACAGCATTTCAAGCCCAGCGATACGTTCGCCCTCATGAAAAACAATGAAAGCTACTTTATGTGGTATATAATAGAAGGGGTGGTGTTTTCTTTGCTCGTTAATGCGCACGCATTAAATCCCTAAATCTACCCTTAATATGATGTCTTTTTAAGTGGTTTTCTCCCTGCTTGGCTTACAAGTGCAACAACATTGTAAAAGGCGAGGGTGGGTCGATGGTAGATGGTAGCGAATTTTTCCAATCCTTTTTTTTTTTCTCTGCTGCTGGTGTTGATGCTCCGTTGCTGGATGTGTAAAGCAATCGTAATAATAACGTCAATAAAAATAATGTACTCTTCTGCAGTTCATGTAATCACGTGAGTCGTCGTCCCTGGGGGTGAATGTGTTTGTGTGTGTACGTACAAGTGTTTCGTTTGTTTCATTTGGATTAAGTTGTTTTGAGGTCGAGTGAGTTGGTCTGATAAAGTGTGGTAAATTATTGTTATTATATTCACGAAGAAATTATTACAATAAGGTTTGTCTTAAAGTCAAGGATTGTGTGTGGGATGGGTAATAAATTGTGCTGCAGCCAGTGGTGGGGACTAGCTAGTGACAGAGGGCGAACAGGCAAATGGGTTAGGTGGGTAATTTGTTACGGTAGTAAGGGTGAGTGCTGTGAAATGATTGAAGGTGGCATTTAAGGGATTTTAAAGAGTCGTTGCTCTTTAGGGTTCAAACTGGGTGGGCAAATCCGACAGCCAAGTTTTATTAATTGGGATACCCAGGTGAATGAATGGACATTCTTTAAAGTTTGAAGAAGATTCAAATATTTATTTCCCTGTGACCGAAATGGCCGATAGCTTCGAGCGGAAAAACACTGCCATCCACCGTAGAGAGAGAGGAACAAACAAACAATAAAGCCTGAACTACATCGAAACAAAAGTGGGAAAAAGTACAAAAAAATGGAAAAAATCGAATATATTGCTTCATCCCATATAGTACACTCTATAAATACTTACTACTTCTCTCAATTTTAAATTTTCTGAGCTACTTCAGGATTTGTTCTTAGATGTCATATAAATATGCGTGTGTTTTCAATAATTTCGAGCTTTTAAATTTTTTGTACTTTTTCCCACTTTTGTTTCGATGTAGTTCAGGCTTTAAGCGCTTCTCTTAGCATCTGCACACTAAAGAGGGAGCTTCTTCTTGGAAGTAGCTTCTGTATGCAGTGATGGATTTACGCCTAGGCCCGTAAGGCCCGGGCCTAGGGCGCATGATTTTAAGGGCGGCAAAATTTGTATAACCTTGAAAATCAAGAACCGTAAAATGTTACAAAACTTCGATAATTCAAACTACTATTATCCACAATATTTCTACTGAAGTGCAATCCAATAAGTACTTTGTACTATGTATGTGCAAATGGTGAAACCGTTGATAGATTTTAAGAATTTATACCTAATACTGGTCATAAAGTAAAGGATATTGAAGATGCTGTATTAAACTCAAGAGAAAAAAATGGTTTGGACATTATGAACTGTCGTGGTCAATCGTACGACAATGCAAGTAATAAGTCAGGAATATATTCAGAAGTTCAAGCACGAATGAAAACAATCAATCCATTAGCAGATTACATTCCTTGCGCTGCCCATTCGCTAAATTTAGTAGGCATTTGTGCAGCTGAATCTGTACCTGAAGCAGTTGATTTTTTTTCTACTTTGCAAGAACTGTATAATTTTTTTACCTTTCTCAAACTCGATGGCCTGCTCGACATGATGCATGCTTTAGAAAAAGAGTGGTGTGCAATTATTGAAGCATTGGACTTCATTGGAGAAAGCAATGACGACAAACCGAGTACACGATCTGAAGCTATTGGATTCAAACAGAAATTACATCATTTAGAAACAGCAACACTAGTCATAGTTAGGAATTTGATTTTAGATCGTTTAAATGCTGTTAGTAAGAATTTAAGTTGATTTATCATCCGTAGTCCAATTTTATGGTTCAGGTTCAGGATATGAGACATAAACAATTTTTAGAATATGAAGAAAAAGCTAAAGCGCTGTATGGAGTTCAAGATTATTATCGCTATGGTACTCGCCGCAGAAAAATTAGAAAACTTCAGCCAGACGAGTCACGGCTAAATGAAAGAGCACCTATTTGTGGTCAAGAAAATTTTCTTAAAAATATTTACTACCCTATTTTGGATACTCTAAGTATACAATTAGCCGAACGTACAAATGTATAGGTATATGATAATCTTTATGCACAATTCAATTTATTTGATAATTGATCTGAAATTGATACGAATGAGTTGAAAAATGAATCAAATAAACTAGTCAATAGTTCTGACGATTTAGAAGAAACATTAGGAAATGAATGTATTCACTTTCATTATCAACTTAAAGATTCATTGGCAAATACTTAAGATGTACGATCTGCGAAAAATATATGCAATAATAGCATTCACAAAATCTTCGTGATGTTTACCCTAATTAAGATATTGCTCTACAATTTTTTTTGAGTATCCCAGCAACAAATTGTTCTGGAGAAAGATATTTTTCAACCCTGAAAAGGGTAAAAAATTATTTACGTGCAAGTATAGGCCAAGACCCAAGACAGACTTAATGCCCTTGCATTATTATCTATTGAAGCTTAGTTGGTACAAGAACTGGATCACGATTATATAATTGACGTTTTCGCACGAACTAAAGCCAGAAAGAAGAAAAGGTGATCTCAGAAAAGCTATATTCAACTTAATAATTTATATATATATTTTAGAGTCTTACTCTATGCGAAAAGTTATATGTTAACTAATTAAATGTTGTATTGAAGTTGAAAAATGTTGATCCATATTAATTTAAATATTTAAAAATTGAATACTTAATTTTCATATTTTTTTCTTCATATACAGCAAAAAGGGCGGCATATATCACGGGGCCTAGGGCAACATCAAACATAAATCCGCCACTGTCTGTATGGAGTGACATTCATATCTGAGTGATGCACGCTTTATAGTAGATGATGAATTGACATCCGGATTCCGTGGATGACATTCCTCCTTGCCTAAGCATTTTTTCATTCATACACAACTAGGCTACAAATAGAGCATTTAAATTGTTTTGCCACGTAGTTAATACGCTGCAATCTTTAAAATCTAGATGTCACATTTAAGAAACAAAAACTGTCTGTCAAAAGAGCCTGCAATTATGTAGACTGGAGATTAAAATGCTCGAAGATGTCATCCATGCTTAGAACTTGGGCAATAGTAACCATACAGACTTAGTCGTAGTTGCGAAATCAGGTGTCAGCTGTCGCTGGAAAAAGTGCTGCCAACTTCCAAAACAAACCTCTGAAAAGAACACCATAAATGTCAAAGTCTATTCTTGTAGTGAACAAACCCTAATCAACTGTCAGCTGTCACTGGAAAAAGTGCATCCATCTAACAAAACAAACCTGTGAAAATAACACGATAGGTAAATGTCATGTATGTTAGTTTGAAAGGAACGTATTTATTTTGTGGAGTAACTATACGTTGGTACCCCTAATGTGGGTGAATAGAATAAGATTTATAAAAATGACCATTAATGTGATTGTGTTCCAGACGTAGCAAGTTCGAGGTACGCGTTTCCTAAGGCCTCATACCTAGCCGCAAAATTAGTCCTAGTTCCGAAAGTAGCTGGACTTGCTCTATTAGCTCGGCGAGTTACCCTGACAGGGTATATAATCCATTGCCTCAGGTTGTGCCCTCCAAGCTGGTTGAGATCCCAGCTGAGACAGATGACCTCTCTCGGTTATACATTTAAGCATTGTACGTGTTGGACTAGAAGGACTTCCATTTTAACTGGATTGACACATTTGCCACCTTGTGTGTGCTGTGTGGTTAGTCGGAGGATCAAGTTGAGGCTTAAAATACAGAAGTATTTTTTCCGGACGCACAAGCACTGGTGGCAGGCAGCCCATAGTCTGACCTAAGACTCTCCTTGGAAATAAGACTATTCTTCCACTTCGTGCATTTTGCTAAAACATTTTTCCATTTGAAACGGTTTGATTCTTTGCCTGCTTCTTTCGGACAAATGAAAGTGGTTCAAATCCCAGATGCCAAGTCAGATTAACACAAAAAGGAAAACATCCTTCAACCCGAATTATATCATTGCATACAAGTTATAACATTGCGCAACCTTACAAATCACATTCATTACTTATTTGATTATGCTGTCACGATCGAATTGATTCATCATCGTCATGATGGGTTTCCTGAATGGCGAATGCCATCACCACCATCGTTATTGTACTGCATTGGTGTCCTCTGTTTGTACATATATATGCATGCGTAGTTCTAACTTCAACCGAAATTAATCGATATCTGTAACATTCTACAGCAATTGGCCTACCGGCCTGTCAGTCTCTGTGGACCGTTTTTGTGCCAAAACAGACAATGCACACCAGTCTGGCTGTCGGTTTAGGATTTTTGCTAAACATCACACAGTACGTGTATTTGTGTATTTGATTGACTGCCATTCTCAATTCTGAGGACATCTATTCCTTTTTTTTTTTTGTAATTATTGATAGGGGGACGAAATAACGTAGCCCGGTCAGACTATAGATTCATCGGTGTATTGTCTGGGGTGCATCAATGCAATCGAAATTGTTGCATATGTCTCAATTCTGTTCACTTTTCGTTTTTGATTAAATTGAATTGAGCAAAAAAGCGGAGGGGCCAGACGAACTCGACCTCTAAGATAAAGGATTTTGTTTGCCTTTTTTTTTGTGTAGGGCTGTGTTGTGTGTTGTTCTGTAATAATTGTTAGCGCGCCCGCTTTTTGCATAAGGATGTTAAATCGTTTTTATCGCAACAAAGGGGTTTGCTCCATTCGTTTGGAAATAATTCGCGAGGGGTGTTTGTTGTTGATGTGGCATATGTCTGAAAGTCGCCCCCTTCACGAAATTAACCTGCCCGCACAAGGACTCAGGCTATAGTGTAATCCGAACCGAAAGCTGCTTTGTGTCACTTAAGAAGAGTGGCCACCTCAAACAGATAAAAAATGCAAGCTCACACGGAATGAGATTTTAATGTCATCATTATCGTCACTGTCGTTATTTGGCTATATCTACCCTTCTGTTGTACAGTGTACACATACTTTCGCCCACAGAAAATGGGATTACATTTGAGAGATATACATATACATGTAGTTTTTGGGGGGAGTGAAGTGTTTTTGTCTTCTTTTTTTTTATATTCTAAGACATCCTTAAAATGCAGAGTCAAATTGAAAGGACCAAAATGGGCAGAGCAGAGTACGGGCAATTTATTCCTCCCCAAGGAACACTTGAATTTAAATGGTACTTTGGAAAGAATTTTTTTTTTGTTTTTTTTTTCTCTTTGATTTTATGTTGTCGTCGTCTTGCGCGAAAAGTTTTATACAGTTTTCTTAACCCTCTTCTATATTGAGAAAGTTTTTGTTGGTTGTCCTTTTTTTACTATTTGGATTCATTCTGAAGGATACAAATTTTCCGGTCCTTCAGATTTTGTTCGTCCTGTCTCTGTGCGTTATTCTTGAGCATTTTCTTAGTTACACTTTTGGCTGAGCGAAGTGCAAATAAAAGAGAGTCATGTATATAGATACAGAAGGGATTGTGTGCTTTCGTGTGTCCCTTTGAATTTCCATAGCTGCCAAGCATTTCGTAAAAATTGAAATTTCAGTAGATGGTGTTCTTTGGATTATGGAACTTTATTAAGATTTCATGTGCATCTTAATAAAGGAAGGGAAGGGATTTGTGAGAAGCGAATTTGGTGCCATCGATAGATCCAAGTTTAGTCACCATAAAGGCTTGCTGGGTTGCAGTGTCCTGGAAGTTCCTGGAGTAGTTTGCTCTATATCTGATGGTGAAGCCTAACAACTTCGTCTTCTAAGCAGTTTTACGGAAGGATTTCGCTACAAGGAACCCAGTGCAGGGCGAAGTTGTACTGTTCGCCCTTGTCCATCTCCCAATCGTCTTCAAGAGAAGTTTAATTGATCTTTTTTAACTGTATGCTTGATCCTTTAGAAAAGTATGATTGATCATCTGGGAAGCAGGGTCGATCGTTTAAGGACGTGTGGTTGATCTTCTATGGAGACGTCTGGTTCGGAAGTATGATTGATCTGGGAAGCAAGAATGTTGATCGTCTAGAGAAGGATGGTTTGGGTGTCCATGAACTTGTGTCAATATTGTTTGTGTGTATCAGTCGACAATCAGTTTGTGACTTGAAGAATATCTGGAATCTTAGTTTTGAAGTGGAAATCTTTCGATAGCAAGAAATATTGAAAAAAAAAAAAAAAAAATATTGGCCGAACACTCCGCTGCTCTTACTAGCTCCCGTCGCCTTCGGCTGTTTAGCGATATAGGACAGCGTGCGAGTATTTGAAGCCTTTCTGCGCTTATCGGTTAATAGGTAGTTATAGTCAGCGACCCATTTCCTTTGGTTATCTTCTCCAAGCCCTATTGCTGAAATTCTGAATTACTAGACAAATATGGATGCGTAAGTTAGGAACCGTCAACACCGATCTAACACAAAACAGAAAACGAAAAGAAAAACGAACAATTTATTTTAACAAACAATGCACTTCATTCAAAAGCTTATATATGACTGTCTTTGAAATAAAATTAACATAGTCTAAACGATGTACATAAGAGCGATAGTCCGCTGCTCAGCTGTTTTTATCGTTGGAGAGTTGTTGTACTGCTTACCTATAGCTGTTAAAGCTGTTGTATGTGCTTCTTGTTGAGACATATATCTCGCGCGGCTTAAAAAGCGTCCAGTTGATGAATTATTCAAGACACCTGTCACGCCATTTAAAACAATTCAGTATAAGACGACAACATTTTTGAATAAAAGTCCCAATTCAAATCCTCCTTGAAGTGCACATCTAGACAAATCTACAGACAACACCGCATACAAACCATAAAGTACGATTAGTAATGAAGGTTGATACCTACCACCTAAGTAGACTTCTTTGCAAGCAATTGATTTGGGACTTAGGGAGTATAGCTATCTGGAAACAACGATCTATTACCTCATGTCATACCGTCAGCCGTTGCCCACTGAGCAATTTACAAAGTAATTAATGGTCATTGCGAAAGTATTAAATTTAACAACACATACTCCATCGTAGAGGGCAGCTCTTCAATGCTCGTTGCTCGTACCTACTTCCAACGACCACAATACAAATTAATCTCATGGATTCGGATACACCATCAAGAGCGGAACATAACACATGGCTGGCAAATTGATTTGCAATTTAGTCGCACAACTTCCAAGGATGGAAATAAATTTTGCCAGCCATCCCACTTTTCCACGAATACATAAGCAAAATTCTATATATATATAGATATATGTGTATCTAATATAGCCGGAGCAACAACCAAAAATTTGCATTCGAAAAATGTTGTCGCTCTCCTTGCATTCGCAACGATGATTGCCACAGTCATAGAGTACGTCGAGGAGCAGGTATCTGGTTGTGGATCTGTATTTTATATTCCATAGCCGTATCTGTGTCTGACGAAACATTGAAAATGAAACAAACGACACGTTAAATGCTATTCATTTTTATTCAACAGCAGAAGCGGTCGGCGCGGTGGCCGTATTGGCTGCAGCGGTGCCACCTATAATTTGCACACGTTCATGGATTTGTATATCGGTGCCTAGCCAGATAGGATAGCAAATATTTTTCGTTTTTTTCAGCATGTGTTGCTGTGCATCTGTGCTCGTGGGTGTGTGTGTATATATTTTTGCCAACAATTTGATAATTTTTAATCAACACAAAAGCAGGATTTCCTTCGATTTTCGCCGCAACTTTTTTCTGTTTTCGGATTTTGGTTTTTGATGTAGCCATATATAGGATGGTGGTGCCGAGAGCGGATGCAGTGGATTTCGCTAATGTTTTGCGGACAATTTGATGACATCTGGTGTGTGTTTGGTCTATTAATTGCTTTATTTAAAAAAATATATTTTATTGCTTTGCGGCAATGGTTTAGCTTTGGGGGCAGGTGAGCTTGTGGGTGGAGTTGCTGCGATGACAGAGGCTTAGAGCCATGAAATTAACCTTTTCGCTATGTTTTTCAATAGCGACAGGATAAATGTGTATATGCTTGATGACGTGTGGCACGATGGGCCTTTTACTCGGGAGAGTATTGACGTTTTTGGGATTGAAATATTTTTTTTCGCGCAATTTCCTGAGATCCATTAAAAGTTGTCAAGAGTTTGAATACATTGACGAGGTTGTTGTGGACGTTGGAAGTTTTGAAGATGATTGTAGTATGCTTTATTTAGGACATAGTGCTCCGGAGTAGGTACCTACCACTTTTCCAGTTTCCTTCTTGTGATCCATATTCATCCAGATTGTTTTAATTGTCCACCGAAAATCCTGGCAAGATGTCCAGCACATCGCTGATTAAATATTCTATGAATGAGATCTGTTAAGTCAGGGCTACTTTATCGTGTCACACTGCCTGTCGTCTTCTTTTTTATATTATTATTATTATTATTTATAAAATTAATTTACAATAATAATAATATAAATTTTACAGCACTCTAGCTACAGAGGCTTTCGGCTTTTTTATAATATGCATGCAGTAGGTATATTATAAATAAGAAAAATTAAAGGCAGAAAAGCTTAAAAGTTTATACCTCATGTATACAGCGAGGGCATCAAGAAGACACGGATAGTCCCGCTGAGCATTTATTTTAGTGGTAGGGAGAAAAACAAAATTCGGCAACTTTTATGGCACTTTTTCATATTTATTTCAATTTTATTAATTCTTTCTCTATTTCTTTATTTTACTGCTACGAACTTCCTTCCATCTTAGCAGTTTCGTGGACGTCTTCTTGCTTTTCTCGGGTATCTTGAAGGTTTCATTATACAGGGTCAATCATTACGTATTTTCACCCAGCCGTAAGTCCTGTAGCTAGTGCTGTTATTTTTTGAAGATTAGCCTGTAAGTACATTTTATGTTTATTGGTTAATAAATAATAATAAAAATAATTTCGTGGTTTCAAGTTGGCAGCGCTGGATCGCTTTACAATCGAACAAAAAATTATTAAAACTTACTACAAAAGTGGTGATTTAAACGTGGCCATTTTTCGCGCACTAGGTAGTACGACTACGCCAGCATTCGGCTGGCGAACAGCGATCTGCAGGATGATGGTTGCCGGATGGACCAGTCTCCATTTCCGCTGGAACTTTCCTTCTGTCGAACACCTTACAAACAGTTCTGACAGAACAACTTTATTGACTTGTTAAATGAGCAGGCTGGATTTTTGGAATTTTTTTAGAAAAACAAAATTTAAAAATAAAATAACCCATTATGACCTAAAAAATAATAAGTGTGAACGTTAAACATGATTATGATGCACTTTGTCCTTTTAAGTAGTCGCTCTCTTAATGAACCGCCTGCTTTTAGGACTTGTTAAGGTTAGCAGTATCCGCTGTCATAATATGCGGCCATTATAAATACTGACATTGCCCAGAAATAGGTAGATGGTCATCAAAATCGAACAGCTTCTGAACGAACTCAAACAGATATTCAATTATAGGTATAGGTACAATCTGAGCTCATTGTCTTGTTTGAGTTCTTTTTTTTTTAGATTATAAATGAACCTCGGAATATTTTGTATAGTATTCTTTGGTTCATATTTTTTCTTTGAATTTTCAGAGCGCAAAAAAAACAAACGATTTGACCTTTATTTATCAGAGAGAGAGTGGAAAATAAGATCCGTATGAAGGCCAACAGCAGGTGGAAAGAATTAACTATACCTGAGAAATATCACAGAAGCTATGGCCGGAATATAATCCAAGTCGGACTAGAAAGCTTATGCAGTTTGATAGAACGTCGCTATATAAACAGGTTGGGGGCCCGACGGGTCAAAACTTCCTAAGAAACCACAAAACAAAACTGAAACTCAGGAATGACGACATGTAGGGGTGGAGAAGACGAGGAGGTACACGAGGATACACCTCACTTCCTCTGTCAATGCCCAGGTCTCTATCACTTAAGAAACAGAACGCTTGGAAGATACTACTTCCATAACATACAGGAACTTTCAGATATCTCTTTATCTAATCTTTACAGGTTCATAAATATATCTGGATGGCAGGACAAGGTCGAGCAACCAAGAGGGAATGACACTATCGCCAGCAACATCGGCTAAACCCCAATACGGGCATCACAATGGGTCCACACAGACCTAAGTGGGGTGCGGCAGGACTCGTTCTGTCGTACCCACCCATTAACCTAACCTAACCTTACCTTTATTTTGAGTTATTTTAGTACTTATATATTTTTTTAAATTATTAAGGAAGGTAGACATCACCTGTTTTCGAAATTACTTGTAAAAGTTTAAGTTTCCCTTAACGATGCCTTTATGTCGCAATATTGTTCTGAATGGTTACAACTTATAAGCTAACCTAAAATCCAGAAGAAGAGACTGGAATTAGAAAAACCGGACAGTGGTGCTGCATTGATCTGGGGTGAGTGGCTTGTTTCGCTCTCGGTAAAATCCTGGTTATTTGAAAATGTTTTCCGGCTCCATTTTCAGGCTACCTCTTGAGTTACTTACGTTGACACGCCAAAGAAACGTCATTCACGTTGACCCCGACTATTGTTCCACAGGCTTTAGGACAACAGAAGTCTCTACCATGATGGCCAATGATGCAGAGGATCCAATGTTTCCATCATAATTAACTTCCTTCTAGCTCCTTAAAGAGCGGGACATAGTCTTACACTGGTCGGTCTACTAGATGCCTTAGGTATATGTAGAGTCTTTGACAACCTACCATCGAATATGAATGTTCTTTCAGGAGATCCGTTTCATTTGTTCCTATCAGCTTTTTACGGAACATAGGTTGCAAAGAGTTGAAGCTCTTTAAAACTCACCACGTGCTCAAGCCCATAACCAACTATGTTCCTCTAAGCTGCATCAATTCATAGCCACTCTAAATACAAAACGACTTTTTTCCAACCGCCAATCCACGCATAGTCCTCGAACAAGATTACCAGGTCTTAAGAAGTCAACAAGCCACGGATCTAGAAGAATTTGTGTCACTTTTGTCAGCACTGCCGTCGTTGACAGCTGATTGTTCGACTTTTTTTTTTTTCAAAAACCGAACACAAACCAACACACACACACAAACGGCTCTCATTAAATCTTTAATCTACTATGAAAACGGTGTCACAATCGTCTCATGTAACATCTGGTTGGTCCTATTGTGCAACATGCACCCGGTAACAATAGTATCCTCTGATTATTGTAATTCTTTTTTTATTGTGTTGCGTTGTGTAGGGTTCCTTTTCCCATTTATATAGTACCTAGCTATTCCACTCGACTTTTGAAGATGTGCACTTTGATGTAAACAAACATTAATTATTAACACCAAGAGGCTTTTGTGTGCTAACAGCGGTACCTGGGCTCTGAGTAACCCCAATGCAAAACCTATCGAATAGAAAATTCTACAATACGATTGTCATTATTATTATTACCCTACTCGAGTGTCCTGTGTGTTTTTGTTTGAGGAGACACTCGTCGCTGTAATAGAAACAAAACAGACATGAATTGCTATTGCGTTTGTAGTTTTTGCTGGTTTCATGCGCCTCCCTGTCGATTTTTGGCACAAGGACGGAAGTTCCCTCTATATCTCTTCATAGGTGAGCATTGTCTTTCTGTGTGTGTGTATAAGGATATTTATTAGGTAATAATTCATTCAATTGTTGCCGAGAGTGACAGCAACAACGGTTTTTTTTTTGTCTTTTTGTTTTTGTTGTATAGCGCACCCTTGTCCTGTAAACCGTGGCTGACTGCAATGATCGTTCGGTATATCGAAATTCGTCCCCTCTTTTGGTAGCACTTTTGATTTAATATGTATTTAATGTAAATATTATTTCATAGTTAAATGTGTGTACACGAGGCTTTTAAAAGTCGCAGCGCAACACAATATTTTATTCCAGTCACAACAGTGGCAGAAGGGCATTAGTACTGTTGAATGGGTTCGAGTGCAGGGTGTAAAATAGAGTTAAAAAAAATTATAACCCAATCTCATGGATCGTTAGAAGTACGAATGCGTACACCTATAGCTTTAGTCGTTATTGATAGACTGAGTTGATGCGCTTAATGGTAGTAGGCACATAAACGGTTTGACTTCGCCCTCTAACGTCTTCCCACAACTGACAACGAGCTTGCTTATTTAATCTAGATTCTAGAACTTTCACACTGATGGTAAAGCCCCGAACAGAAGGCATTCACCGTTATACCAAACAGCGTCGATAACTGGCGAAGTAGAAGAGATCTTTCCGTAATTAATATAGCTACCTTTTCAACCAAAAGGACTCTAAAAACTTAGTCAAAGGTTAAGATAACAACAGCCCTATTTAGCAGATAACCTACATTTCTGAACCCTAAACTTGTGGTCTTTTGAAGATCTCACCGCCAATTGCGATGGCGGACAAAAAGTAATTCGAAGCTATTGGAGATCAGGAGATGTTTGACCAATTCCATGGCTTCTCTGGCAAATTTTTTTTGTCAGAAGCAGAGTGGAGTAGGTTTGGGTGCCTTTCAAAGGAATCCAAAAGCCTACTTAAAATGACAATTTTTGAATGCGGGTTGTCGAAAACATTGATTTCTGTGCTGTCATCTACTAAGGCCTTAAGGTTTCTTGTAAAACCGTTCTGAAGCTTGACCCACTTATCTCAGCAAGACCATTACAATTTAAAGTTGGAAAATCTTAAAAAAAAACCGCCAGCTATCCAGCATGCAGCAATGACATTCGATCTCTGAAATGGATCCTTTTTTTGTGTAGTAATCGATACCGAAAACCGAAGTGACCCTTCCTTCTGTTTGACTTTTGGGAATTGTCTTGTTTATAATATGCGACTTGCTTCAGCTGCAGTGGGAGGTTAAGTGAGAGTGCCAGCACGAGGCCCCGGCACTAACAGCTCAGAAACAGAAACCCGGCAACATCGAAAGTCAAGCGATGCTGATAAATACAACAGTCCTGATTAAGAATGAATACATTTTATGTCAGTTTTGCTTGTCGAAGGACGGTTTTTTTTTTTTTTTTTTTTGTCGGAGGTTGTTACTATCAGCGCTGCCACTTTGCTACGATCGTAGCAAAACTGCTAAGCGATTTCGAATTTGCTACGCTGCTACGCACTCTCCCTAAAAACATCTATTTTGCTACTTTTTTTTAAAGCACGAAATGTCAACATAAATCTTGGAATTTCTCTTGAAAAGAAAAAATCAACTAAAGTATATTCAATCTTTACCTACTTTCCCATACTAACTTATATTCTTTTCTACCATATCCAACAAATACATCTTTCTTTAGATGTGTTAGTGTTTGAATTTGACTGGAATCAAAAATGATATTTTGGAATTGTGAGTTTTGCTACGCAAATTAAGTTTTGCTACTCAAATTTGCTACGCAAATTTTTTTCCTTGTGGCAGCACTGGTTACTATCCGATGGAGCACTCAGGCACAACTACTGGTCCATTGTACTGCCAAAACGGACACCTTACATTACTGTACTTAGTTTTCCCGTCTTTCGAAGAAAGATTCGAAGGAGCTTCAGTGATGAAGAGCTTAGATGTTCGGCACTCACCACATCAGCCCCAAAGATCCGCCATCTGTTGCGAGCAAAGGCAGGACAATTACAGAGGAAGTGTTCCGCTGTATCGTCGTCCTCTCCACACGCAGGACAGATGGTGGTGTCGCTCAAGCCCAACACATTCAAATGTTTGGCAAAAGCTTGGTGGCCCGAAAGGACACCCACAAGCAGTCTGCAGTCAATTCTCCTGAGAGACAGAAGGAAAGACGCAGACCTTTTACAGATGTCCGGACGCAGTCGTTTGGCCTGTCTACACCCCGCACCAGTCACGCCACCGACGCTCGTGTTCACGAGAAACCCAAGTATCAATGGATGACCTAACTGCAGATGCGGACAGACCCAACGCCGGCTCAGGTCCTGAGAGAGCTTCTTCTGATTCCAGCCTGGCAAGCTCATCAGTGATCTCATTTCCATGGATGCCAGTGTGACCTGGGACCCATAAACAAGCCTACCGACTAGGTTCAGAGATAGCTTGAGTTCAAGCACTAATTTAGACGAGGTAAGAGGGTTGAGCAGTGCTTTCAATGCAGCTTGGCTATCGCTGCAAACGCATATGCTACTAGCCCTCCACCTGTTTGTCACAATATAGCGCATGTCCATAAGGATAGCGAAAATCTCCGCTTGGAAGACAGACGCATAGTTACCTAATGGGTAGTGCAGTCTAATGTTCTCGCTTTCCACAAAGACCCCAGAGCCAGATCCTTGTTCGGTCCTGGAGCCGTCCGTGAATATACGATGGCATTTTTTTCCTGGCTCAGAGTCTGGCCTAAGCCATGCCGTCGTCTGAGGAAAGTTGACTTGGTAGTTTTGTCGCAGTAGGATTTCTGGTGTCATTGCGTCAGAGGGCATATCCATAAGACAGGAGTCAAAGGATAATTCTCGCACAAGTTCCCTGTTTACCCCTGTCATGACACATTTGCCACAGTCCGCCTCGGCAATCAGCGTCCTGTTCATTAGCATTGCTTTAATCCACATTGCACATACTATCAAAAGTCGCATTGTCAAAAGCACCCTCAATATCGACAAAGATACCCAACGCGTACTCCTTCCGATCAAGAGCACTCTCGATCCTGCCAACGAGGTTCTGGAGCGCAGTTTCACAGGATTTTCCACGCTGATAGGCATGTTGCATCGCTGAAAGAGGATGCGATCGAAGAGCAACATTTCGCACGTGCAGCTCAACCAGTCTCTCCAAGCTTTTCAGCAAGAAGGAGGACAGACTTATGGGTCTGAAGCTCTTGGCGAGAGTGTAGTCAGTCTTACCTAACTTTGGTATAAACACGACTTTAATCATACGCCAAGGAGAAGGTATGTAGGCCAGGGCCAAGCTGGCGGTGAAAATTCTTTTCAGCGTCGGCATCAGCTGGCTACAACCATGTTTCAGCATAGCCGGAAAAATTCCATCCGGACCCGGTGACTTGAAAGCCTCAAACGATGTAATTGCATATCTGATAGCTTCCGTCACCACTCTGGATGCAATATACCAGCTACGCCGCGTGGTGTTAGTCAGTTCCGAAGCGGCCACCGTTGCCGGTACCACTGAAGAACGCGTAGTGACCTGATTTCCCGGGAAGTGAGTCTCCAGCAGGAGACTAAAAGTCTGACCAAATTCCAACAGACATAATAAGAACGAGAAAAACAAAGCAGAACAAAAAAAAGAGAGTGAACAAAATTAACGTTAATATTCGGAGTAGCGTAACATGTTAGAGAAAAGACCAAAGAGTGCGATCTGTTATAAAAAAATTAAATACAAGACAAATTATATATATAGATATAAGTATACAAAAAAACAAATAGATAACGTAATATATGCGTATTTTGGCATCTGGGTGCACATAGTCCCGAACAGACAGAAAACATTATACCCGCGTTTCATTGGTTTATTTTGTTCTGATCGTGTCACGTGGAACCACCACTAGTCTTTTAACTAGGTACCTTACTTTTTGGGATAAGTCGAGCCGGTTGTTCAGCTTCGAACTTTAAGGCCGACTTGATACTCTCATAGGTATGCAGAAGACAAATAGAGCTGGTTTCACTTACCTGATGGTATATACCTACTCGTGGGACAGCGGAAAAAACAGTGACACCGGGCTAAGTCCAGCTTGACTGTCTATTTTGTAAAATACTGTGAAAAACATGGAGGCTTTGAGGTTAGTCATATGCTCTGTTTGAAGATCCATTCGAATGCATATCTACTATTTCCAGTCTTCTACGTTGATTGTGAGACTTTCGTTTACTGAAACCCAATAGTTTGACACTGTCTTCAGTATCAGCATTTCATTTGCGGTTTTTTTTACCCTATACTGAGTACAGCTAACTCTTGTGACCCAGTATCACTTAGACGTGTATCAACAACAGGAGCGTGCATCCGAAGGTAGGCATAATTGTTGTCTTGGGAGATAAAATTCGGCATAAAATCGAACGCCCGAAATTAAAACCCCACACTAATGATTGCAAAAGCTAGCCAACCTCTTTGTTATTTTCTAAATTGCCGCACGAGTACCTTTACCTAAATGCGGTTATTATTTCACAAAGGACTTCCGTTAGCAAATTTTTGTTGATGGTTATAGTTCAATTGACACGAAATTGAGTGATCCACGATTTTTAACTCAAAAGGCAACATATGCCACATTAAGTGCTGCAATAACGTCTCTTAAATACCATAAACATCGGAACTAGGCAGCTTTGCCAGACGGTCAAAATATCTTCCCACAGATAACTGCAAAGCCCCCGGATTTGGCTACTTTAAAAAAAAAAAAATTTTGTCATTTTGTACGACTTAAGAGAAGGATTTTCGAATTTAGTTTTCCGAATGCAAAAGTGCACGCCAAATAAATACAACACAAAATGTCAACGCAAGTTGGTTACCAAAAAGGATATTGTAATGAAATACAAATAAAATAAAATTTTCAGGAAACCCCATATCGCCCCCTAAACAATTATCCCCCCCTCCCCCCCAGATTTCCCCCCGTCGACCAAAACAAAACCCTAAAGCTGGCAACACTGAAACTACGTACTTATATGCAATTTTAAAGTAACGCCGTCGGCAAGAAATAAATCTATTTCCGTGGGTCTTCAACTACTGGGCACAACCGGCAATACAAACAGCAAACACAACACGTTCGAGCTCCTTTTTGTTGAAATAGTCTACCCAAGCACATTCAGAGGCTTAATAATGTTCAAAGCGCAAGGTTTAGTTATTGAAACATCAAAACTGTTGAACATTCCTAACAAATTCTTGAAATCACATCATCCCTCACCTATACTCAGGTATGGAGATATCCTTGAATGGATGGCCTAGCATTCGTTAAAAATACAATAGCCTGCGTCGTTTTGTTTGAACTAGAGCGTGAAAGACAAACGATTCCCTATCATAGCCTCTCGGTTCCATTCCCAATCGAATGGCAGGCAATTTCTTATCAAAATAAAATAAAATTTTGCAGAAAACCTATCAAAACACACGCAATTAACTTTTCCAAGGATTCCCGCATATTTTCCGCGTGAAAGACTGGATCCCATTAAACGATATTTTTTCTTACTTAATAGGTATCTTTGCCCCAAAACTCTTCAAAGTAATGTATTAGCTTTTTCTGTGGCTGTGCCTGTGTCTGTGCTGCAATTGTCACTGTGTTCGTGTGCGAACATTTTAAAGATAAAAAGTGGGTGGTCGTTATTTGGGGGTTACGCGATGTGCGCTTGTGCATAATAGGTACCATCACCATTTTGTTGTCTGCTCTCTGCTTTGTATATGCGGTAAAAGTACGTACACGTACACACGTACACATTTTGTGGGATACCATTTAAAAAGCATGAAATTTTCGGCTTGCCTTGTATTATACTGCTCTTTATCTTATTCTGCGTGTTCTTTGACTACCCATCTTGTGGATGCCCTTTAGGGGGTGGTTGATGTTCGCAACTCAAGCGCGCACACCCCCAGGATATCATAATAATCGCTGGAGAAAAGCCACTGAAAATAGGTTGCCACATAGAACTGCGGCGATATGGAAATGGTGGAGACGCCCAATAGGAAAAGGAAAAAAAAAAAAATACTCTCCGCAAAATGTCATAATCAAGGCACTCAACCACCCCTTATTTGGGGTTGATTTTATGTGTTCATATCATCATTATTCTTGGTGAATGAGATTTTCTACTCTTGTTGCATGAGCAAGATGGAAAACAACGCTCTTGTGTTGTTATTTGCGGTGGCGGGCGTTAACCACCTTCGCACGGCTTATGTGCTGTGTTTGTTTGTTGTCCGAGCGAGGCGAGCAAAAGCAAGCGAAAATGTTCTAGTAGATATCTTCCCCATAACGTACGTGTAAATAGCTTTTCCTTGATGCCATCAAAAATGGGTTCTCGTAGCAGCGGACCACTTAACCGCATATAATAGAAATTATATACTATATACTTTGCACGGCACTTTAATCAACATTAGCCGAGAGTTCTTTGAAGTTGTTTCCTTCTTATGAATGGTTATTTTTCATTAATCACACGTATTAAGTTTTTGCCTTTGGGTGCAATTTATGAAAGAAATTACACTCTCTACGTTTGACTCTTAATATTGATAAATTAATTATTCCCCAGTTGTTGCTCAGCTGTGAAAAATGTCTTTGAACTGAATTTATCACCAAGAACATGCACAAGTACACTTGTTTTAGTAATAGAATCAGTTTGCCGACGGTATTTAGGATAAATATTTATGTTTCGGGAATGGTCCTTCGAACCGGATTGAGTTAAAGAAGAAGCACTCGTATAACGGTCGGGCATACCATGAGCGATCGCCGTATGTGCAGTGTCTTGTAGGTGGTATTAACGGCATGTCTTCTCTGCTCGTATCGGGATAGCCTCTGGTAACTGGAAGTCGGTTCTACGCCATGTGTTGCCAGTGCTCCCAGATTGAGGGGTAAACCGCTAATTATTGCTGTTTTTGAATGAAAATGTCTAGTAGAAAAGGAAGTTATTGTAGAGTAAGTATAAGTAAGTATTCGCATTCGTCAACTACGTCGCAGCCGACCGAAAATATCGCACTCCGTTCGCGCTGAACCAAAACATAGGGTCGTTCTTAAGAAAGGCAGCGGTACTTCCGGGCATAATAACCTCGCTCGTTTTAACGGAAATCGATATTAATATTCGATTTAAGATATTTACACATTTTTCATGGGTAGACTGTTCCAAGCAACTGCAAAAAAGTGTTAAGCAATATACAAGTTAATGTGGTATATCTTCGTACCCCTAAGGAAGTCGTAGGTATAAATTCATTCCAATTGACATTTAAAAAGGAAGATTATAATGACATTTTACTACCAACTGTGCCCTTCGATATCATGCCAAAGCTCCTGACAGACATATGTAGTGTCACTCAAGCCTTCTTGACATTTGAGTCCCAGTGCACACATTAAACACGAGTAGGTGTTCGCTGTACACATTCGTAAGTGTTTGCTTATATCCACCACTTCTAGAGGGTTGATGCAAGGACAAAGGGGCTGTTTTTAATCGGGGATAGTCACTTATATAATGATCCACAACACTCACTCACCGATTATGCAAATAAATTTGTTAAATGCACCATTTAGTTAGATTATAAAACGAGGCTTACTCGGTTGGTAAATTTTTGTTTGGGCGGCATAAACCGTCCAAAACTAATATGCATTTGCGTAATTAAATTTGGGCTGTCTTTTCTTTTTAGAATTGTTCGCAACAAGGCTGCGGAAAAGGCTAAGCACGTGCATCACCAGCAACAACAGCAAACTCAGCAGCAGTCGAGCTCGTCGACAACAGGAGCGGGAACAGGTACAGCAGCCAGTGCCGGAACAGCAGGAGTTAATGGCAATAGCGGCGGTGGCAGCGGCGGCAGCAGTGGTGGTGGTAATGCTGGTGCAACCGGTACTAATTCTAGTTCGGTTCAAAATGTTTCTGTTATAGCTCATGCACCTGCCATGCAACAAAGTCAACAGCAGCATCAACCCACACAAACGCTCTTAAATCCAGGAAATGGATCAAATCCTGGCGGCGGCGGTGGCGGTGGCGGTGGTGGTGGTAGTAATGTAGGCAATGGCAATGATGGTCAAGGCGAACATAGGACAGCTGGTTATAGTATAAACGGTATTTTAGGCATACACCATACCACAGATCCAAATGGTAATAATATCAAACGAAAGCGGATCGATGATCATGGTAAGTTTACAAGTTTATCTTATTTTCTATACTAAATCCATACTCTAGCAATAAACCAACTAGAGATCATGTGTGTGCGTGTGTGTTTGCGCCCAGGAAATGCATCATATCCGGTCAAATGGAAGAATATCCGTTTAGTATTTCCGACAAACAAAAGAACGACGTCCGTCGAGAGGGAACAAAAAAAAAACAACAACGTTTGCATCTTTTCGTATGCTCACTTCCTACAGCTAACATCCCTTCCCCATTGATATGGAGACCCACATGTTAAGTTGGGGATGATTGGGGTGGAGCGAGAGATAAAACTTTACGACGATGATGTTGTAACCATCGTCGCTCTTACCCAGGCAGAACGGATTTTTTTTCGGACTTTCCTGGGCGCTCTCCCTCTTTGGCCGTCCTTCTATGGTTATAAATCCTTCTTTTGTTTTTATTTTAACCCGTGTTTCCTTGTTATTTACTTTTTTTTTGTTCTTCCTTCTGTGTATGTAGAGTGAGTATACCTATCCTGCAACATAAAAGCGAACAAAAACGCGAGTCAAAATTATGGTTAAGGCTAAATTTTGGGATGTTTTTTTCTTACTCCTTTTAGCCGTTAGAGCGTACTACTTAAAATGTCCTGGATTTTTTTTTATGAGTTGTCATAAACTCTCCGACTCGTACTCGTATAGTGGCTGAATGCGAGTTGGTTACGTTTATGTATGTGCGTTTCTATTACAATGGTCCATTTAAATTAATGGACACTTTTTATCCTTCTTCGGGTGAATATTTATTACGAATGTCCCTTTGGCTTAATTCTATTTGAGTTTATGGTGTATACCGTCTGTGTTGGGGTTAAAGGTACCGGCTTGGAATTGAAATTAATTATTTTCCTGTTCGGAGAGATGTCAAGTGGATGGTGAATTTTATGTCATTTGGCAGCGGACTTTATGCCGTTTCGGATAAGAGCAACTTATGATTTAGAGTTGGTCTGTATATCCTTATTGTGATTATGACGGCATTTAGTTGTTGTAGTAAGCGGTCAGTTTACATTAATTGGCTGGTCCTGGAGCGCAGAAGTGATTGTTACAAGAAGTCGTCATATTTTTTGATGGAACATTGGCGATTCTTAGTCAAATCGAAGGGAAGGTTCTACAGGTGATGTCAATTTTCTGATCAAGGGACGAGTGTTAGGTGCGAAAGACATCACGCCACAAGCTTGACATTCAATGGAAATGTCATTGACGTGGATGGGATTTAACAAATTGTAATAATAATATAAATAATAATTTCAATAAAAAAAATATATAAGCTTAATAATAACGTAAATTTAATAAGTATGAAATGATCATTAAGCAATATGTAATATATATTTTTTGAAGCGAATATAGCTTTTTTACGGACGGTCGGTGGGTCACGCATATAAATTATTCAAAAAGATGGGGAGTAAACCGAAAAAAATCGTCACCGTAGCGTTAACTTCCCCCTCCATGGCGCACTTGGAAGATGAAAACTCGAGAACGGCTCCACCGATTTGGATGATTTTTGTTTTGTGTTGTTCGTCTTGATTCAGGGATGGTTTAGGAAAAAAGAAAAGTCGAAAAATTCTCAAATATATGTGTGTAGAGAGCGAAAGAGTAATAGAGAGAGTAATCTAAACTAACTGGCACTATGAACAGGTGAAAGCGGTAGCGTATACCTATATCTTTTCTCTCTATAATATAGATAATGTAAATAACAGAAGATATATATAATATGTATGTATATATATGTATATATGTGTGTAGAGAGCGAAAGAGGAACAGAGAGAGTAATCTAAACTAACTGGCACTATGAACAATTAAAATGAATTTCAAATAGGCCGCCACGTAACACGGGCCAATACTTTACGTCCAATGATTCGCTTCTTTCGGCCGTCCCACGACAGCTCGATTTTTTTTTTTTTAGTTAGAAACATCCTGTTATTCAAAAGAATAAGTACAAGTACAAAACAATTTTTTTTATGTTGGGGTATAAGTATCTATATAACTAAAAACTCTGTATCTACTTTAATATGTATATAAATAAATATCTAATCATTGGGCTGATGATATTATCGATCTTAAAATGTCTTATAGAAAACAGACACTTTTTAACTTTACCTAAAAATATTGATTCAATACGCTCGCTTCTTACTTATTCGGAAAGTATATTGAATAGAAAAGGAGATATAACTATATAGAAATGATACAAATGGGATCTAAAAACTCTAGGATCAATCACAAAATGGCAGCCATTGGCTCTTAGATTGTATTCCTCCTGAACTCTTACAGAGCTAAAACCAGCGTCTTTGAAAAACAAATAATTTATACACAGTATAAAAGTGCAAATGTCGTATGGGAAGAATACCGAGGTTAGTGGAAAAGGCAAAACTTTGTGTTCTACGGGATACTTTAGAAATAATGCGAATTGAAAGTTTCTGTCTAATAAGTAGGTAGATAACTGATTTATTTTAGAGGAACGAGTACCACCCCAGCAGGAAATTCCGTATTCATTTTTAGATTGCACAAGGCCACTACAAGCAAGTTTCAAGATTGATTGAGGGTAGTAAAGATTAAGGTGACCGCCAATGAGACAAATAAATCAGACCGAAATGTTGACGAAAATAGTTGGAACCTAGAGGAGCACAGAGAATGATAGGTTAAAGAAAGACCTTCAGAAACTGTCCCCGCTAAGTTGAAGAACAACACTTTGTTTTGCTGCTAATAACTATAGATTGTGAAACAAAAACTAATCGTTTCCAAAATAGTTTATATGAGTAGGAAAGAGCAATACTATCAGCAAAAGCAGTTAAAATACCTTTGAATGGTTGAGAAAACAAGAAGAAATATCAAAAATAAGATAAGACCCAAAACGGAACCTTGAGGCATACCCATATTTAAAATACTTAGGTACTGAGCTTAAACAATTAAGGTGCGGGTTTTTTAATTACGATTTGATAAGTAGGAATATAACCAATCATAAAAAAATCCGAGAAATCCAGCTTTACAAATCTTACTTAGCAATGACACATGGTCAGTTCTATCGATGAACAAAGCTGCCGGAATATGAGATTTATTAATTGATTTATATATGTACCTCACTATACAGAATTTCAAGAGCGAGCACGTCTTCTGTCGATTTTCCGTTTCTAAAACCGTACTAAAGATTACTGAACAAATCAGTTCTATTTAGAAATAACATTATTCTGTTCTTCATACCCCTTTCAAGAACCTTAGAAAAAACAGATGTAAGCGAAATATAACATAAAACATCTGCAATGCAAAAAGAGATATTTCTATGTAATACATATATGACTAAGTATATAATGAAGTCATGGGAAGTAGGATGTTTGGATTTCCAAACATATTTGCATTTATTCCTAACTTTTAGAAGAGTGTAGCCCGTAATGTTGCCTTTAATGAAAATTCGATCTTTGATGTTGTTGCTTCTGTTGTTATTGCTTCTGTTATTGTTGGTCGATTCACAAACAAATAGTTTACTCGCGAACAATTTAGTTTTGTTGCCATACACCTTTTTCATAATTTCATTATATTAGTTGCAGATGATTCATTGTCAGCTTTCCGCATTAAGTTGAATGATTCAATATCATTTTCGCTTATGGTTTCGCCAATGCCTTCTGCAACAAGTTGGAAAACACTCTCATAAAAGTTTAAAATGTCTGTATTCAGTAAACCAACGATATCAACCAAGCATTGTAGTTGAGTTTGTTATAATGAATTGATCGTAAGCTCTAAAGCATCTACTTTCTTAGTTAGAGAATCGTTTCTCTTCTCTAAGTATTCAATTTTAGTATGAGCAACAGTGTTGAGTTGTTGGAGCTCGATTTTCTACGACGTTGACGGAAAGACTGGAACCGGTTGTGAAAACGATCGTACTTCTGAGTGATTCTTAAGTTGAGGTGCCACACAGTGACTGAAGAATGAGTCAACCGATCTTTAAAAATTGTCCTCATTGCCATCAGTTGTCTTAAATGCCCCGTCCATCTAACTCGCTTAGACCTCTGCCGCTTTAAAGGATAACTTTGATACGATTCAGTGTATATCGTATATGGAATTTCCCACTCAGTCATTTGTCGAAAACACATACATGTCGTTGAACTATACTACCGATTCCGCCACAAGTGCTTAGCCTTGTTTCTTACTCGTGACAATATACGAAGATATTTCGGTGTCGGTAACTTGTCAAATTTCGCCACTAAAACGGGGAAGTTTTTGAAGTTAAACAAAAAATATATATAAATACACCAACATATCCAACATCCTGCTGGAGCGACACAACAACGGTCCTGCACGTGATCGCAATGAAAACAACACACTTAAATTTTTTTTTCTTAAATAAAAAGACGTCGACACTACAGCAAGTTGATTACTTTAATCCCACAAATGAAGTGCGTCGCGAAATCGCATCCTTGTTTCCCCTTTTTTCTTATTGTTAAAGGACCAACAATTCGCCAAACTTTGTCCAGGTCACGTGTCGCAAAGTGACTTTTTGCGTTCATCTGTAATTGATGCGCGCCGAGGAGGCTGCAGAGTTCAATGTAACTTCGGCTGGGGGTGGTCATAACATCCTCCAAAGGATATGCTGAGAAATTAAATAACAAAAACCTTTCTCATACATATATATATATATATATATTATTGTCATAACTAACGCAATTTAAAGATTTTGAGAATAGGGTGACCACATTATGATGATAATTCTCATCATGGGGTCGGACAGGGACATTTCGCTCATAATTCATTTGAATTTCCATAAGGGGTAGGGGGAGGAAAAAGCGCTTATTACATAATAATATGATTTTTTTTGTGTGTGTGGTGGTGTTTTTGCTGGTAACAGAATTTTGTGGATTACCACTGAACGGCACCGCATGGGGTTTGGTTTGTTCGGCGACAGAATTACGTACTGTTAGCGTACTCGTGTATATCCCTGGGTGTGCAGATAATATCACAAAACAGATGCTTTATTATTTTATTGCTCTTATATTGGCCAACGCAAGGACTACCACCCTGCTGATGGGATTTTAATTTACAAAACGCAGTCCCAGAGGGGGGTGCAATGCATAAAATCACATGAGCTCCGATGCCTGCGTAGTACCGTCCATCTCACTGAAGACTCTTGCTAATTAGGGGAGTGATGATGTACAGTGGCATCATCATCATCTGCACATCATCGCAGATTACTCGTGATAGACCATAAGTGCTGAAATAATTTCTGCCATATCAGGAGAGTTTCATCTTGTTCTCTTTATTGAGGGTGGTGGGGAGTTTTATTTTCTATTTTTGCCGAATTGAATTTCAAAATCAATTATTATGGAAGTTTCGTGTGCGCGTAGAGCTGGTGGATTTTCCACTGATTAATGGATGAGATATGGAGATGTATGAATGCTGTTTTCTTTTAGCGTGAACTGCGTGTTTCACATTATGCGGTTTGGTTTCATGTGGTCACAGGGACACTTTTCGAGGATTTTATTTCATGCAGATAAGATTGCTCTCTGCTAGTAGGGCTTTTAGGTTTAAAAGGCGTTATACCTCCGAAAATATCCATCCACAAATTACTTCACAAGTTTGCTTGTCTTATATGGCGGTTTTTTGATATGCGCATTAGTTGGAGTTGGTAAGTTTGCGCTTGGTAATATCTTTCAGAGCTTCCTCTGCACGGCCCACTCCTGGTAAGAGTTATATCCTGAAATATTTAGACAACGCACACCAAGACTGCTAAACCATGACCAAACAATTGGTATTTCGGAGTGAAAAAAAGCTGCCGTAGCTAGTGGTGGACAATTCAAGAGCCTTTCAAGACTAAGCCCAGCCTGATGATTTTGAACAATTTCCGCAATTAAATACAAAAACCGGGTCGAGCCGGTTCAGGCAAATTTGGCTAGCTTCAAGGTCATCGTCCTAAGGGGGAACATCTGATAAGACAAGTGCATACCGTTGTAAAATAGCAAAATTTATACGCTGCCAGTTTGTGCTTTAAAATCTTTTGGCTGTGCCAAGAATCCATAAAAAATTATTAAAATATCCCATTCCAACTAAGTGGGGAAATAGAAAATTTGCCATGTCGAGGATGGAACATAACCTTAAGCTCTCCTCTGACTGACCGTTTCGCTTACAGCATTGCCCCTCACAATCGCACGTATACACCCACTTAAGCCTTTTCTGTCACAGGAAATATACCTACATCTAAATCCCGGAGAGTGACCCTTTTTCCTTTCGAGAAAAACATCGATATCCCCCTTGCAATGTCCGGACTTGGATTATTAGGGTATACAGTTGACACCGCAACGCACATGATTTTGATTTTGAGCTATCCCTTTATACAAAGTCCAGATTTTAAGAATGACTAACTTGTGTGTCATTCCAACCTTTTTTTTCGCACAAAACAAAACGAAGAAGAAAAGAGGATACCAACACTCTCATCTCGAATATAATTTACAGTGATTTTGATTTCAGACGATGAAAATCGTGACATCAATATCCATCCCGAGGAGGAGATCAAACGTCAGCGATTAGCTTACAGTGGTGATCAATTATACTCAAATGTAAGTTGTTGCATTGTTGTAAAGGTTTTGAATGTTGGCAAAATGATTGGGGGTTTTCTTTTAAAAGCAGATTTGGTCCGGCAAATGGTGCATCAAGGATGAACACAAGCTGTTGTCTGACCTAGGGAGTGTGGCAACCAATGGCGGCGCCACCTACTATGATACACACAATGGCTTTCCAACGTCATCTGGCACGGAGTCGATACTCTACGACAGCATAACGACAATTTCTCAATCGCAGAGTTCGCTGTACACACCACCAATTGGAACATCAATTGGTAAGTTTCGTGGGCTTTGGCTAGAATGCTGCCTGCCGCCACTTTTTTTTTAGGGGGGGGAGAGGGGGGGATTCTCATATTTATTTTTTATTTGTTAATTTTTGTTCCCTTTATATTTTGTTGTTATAATTTCCTTTGGCTTTGTCTTTGTTTGTGGGAAATTGTATAGGCGGTGGTTCATTGACAACGTTAGCACCGATTAGCATGCAGGACATGAAACTTGGTACAGGAATCCTCGATCAATCCCTTTCACCATATCACACAGGTAAGTTGATTTACATTGGTTGATGGGCACCATCTCGAAAACCTGTAACCATTTTATACAAAAATGCACCAACAAATAAGTCTGCACCCAAAAAAAATATCTGTAAGCCCGACTAATGGAAAACAACCTTCTGTCAAATATAAAATAGTTGTTGAAAATGGCCATTACGCGACAATCACAAATCTGGGAAATGTTGTTTCGCCGCATACGGAAACGGTAGCCTCACCCGGTCTGCCAATCTCAATAATACAATCAGACACTGTACCAACGATGCAACACAATGGTGGACTCTCATCAAATCGAAACAATTCAGCGACTAACAACAACAACAACAACAGCAATCGGTCGGATCAAAATGGCGCCAATGACACAACGACAGGAAACGGCAGTGGCGGCGATAACGGAACAACGAATCCAAATAACAATAGTAACAGTTTAAGTGTGAATACAAACGAGGGGGGGACGTCAAATGTCTCACCAAGTCAACAGGATAACTCTTCGCTAATTTTACTGCAACCAAGCAGTCATAGCGGTGGTGGTTATTCCTCGATGTTGCCAAGTTTTAGTCATTATTCGACAGGCAAGTTTGTTTTTCCCTTTGGAGCTTAGTTTTGTTTTCCATAAATATTCGTTTTGGGGTCTCACATGCTCTTCACGTACCTACATAATATATAATTTTGTTCTAAGATGGTGATGGTGGCACATTATAGCACACATATACATTATTTATTATAAACAACCGATTTTGAAACAGATCCAGCATATACAGCAGAATAATATGAATTGTGGCTGACACGAAAAATGCGTTTATTTTTACAGGTTGTGGCTCTGTGGTACCCACTTCAGATTACGCGTACAGTCCAGCATATCCACAATATGGAAGCGCTTATGGATCCTATGGATATAGCACAACTGGAGGACTCCTCAGTAAGTAAACAGTGAGTATTTGACATTAATACTTGCTGTGAATTATTTTATTTGTTTATTAGTTTTAATTTTCTGTGATTAACTTGGTTTCGATTATTTTTTCTTGAGTGGAATTTCTTAAAAAAAAAAAAATGGTTATAGGTGGTTAAAGGATGCGTGATACGATAATACTTAGCAAAACATGAAATAAGTTTCTACAAGTTGAGGTTGGATGAAGAGTCCCGCACACGATGACACTGATCATCTGTATGCAAAAATAAGTCGAATGTCCGATCGACTCGAGTTGATTTAGTTTAAGATGTATTGAAATTGTTTTTATGTTAATCACTAATATAAATAGTATCCCTTACAGAACTGAATTCCCAAATTGTTTAATAAAGTCCTTTCTGTAGACTTTTACTATTTAAATAAAAAGAGCATGAAACTGCTTACTAATTTCTATGCTTGGGTATTCCTTAAGATGTCTACCGCATGTATATTTTCATGAAATAGCTTGGGTTAGAGGTATTTTGGTAACCCTGGAAATAATTTGCTCCAATTGAATAGCCTGCTGTCCTCTATACAAGCGGACTTTAATTGAAAGCTCTTGTAATTTGAAGATCTGTGAAAAAGGAATAGCTTTCAAGTTATTTCTCAAATTTTCTCCGTCCTTGCGTAAATTTGCGATCTTAGTTTTATGTATAGGTTTTTGAATAACTGGCTGCCACCATACCGACATTTATTACAGAATATATCTAGTTCCGATTTAGCTCTTATTTTTTATTTTTGTTTTTAAAATCCTTACGGCATCATGTCTCATGAGTCAATTAAAAAGCGAGCTGAATGTTCGCGGTCCTTTGCAAAAGTCGGCCAATTAAATTTTCTGCTCGTCCATCAACTGGAGACACACTTCAGACACACACTCCTCAAGCTGCGAGTGTGTCTAAAATGATATAGGGCGAAAGGCCATAACGAACAGGCAGGCGAACCCTCCTATTCGTCCTACTGAAATGTTCCACTCAAGCATTCTTTTGATAGAGACATTTAAGACAGAAGTCGCCAATCCAAATGCAATCTATTGGGTAGCTTCCAAAGTCATCAGTCTTAATCTGGCCAGAAATGGTGGCCAATGTTCATTCAAATGCCGGGAGATGTGCTTTGTGAGCTCAGTAGTCATTTCAATTCATCCAAAAAAATAAATCCCAATACATTTTTCTGCTACCAAAAATATTTGCAAAAAAATTAAAGCTTACATAATATAGTAAATGAGACCTTTCTATAACCATACTCTGTTCCTATAACCATAATAAATTAGGGTCCTTCTTTTCTAATTTTTTTCCATGTAGATACATCATATTACTACGAAGGTGGACAAAACCAAACAACCGCTCTCAATCAGGATATGCGCTCACCTTTAGCTGCAACTCGAGCCAATTCTTTGGCAAGTGCAGCCTCGCCAACAGGTAGTGCATGCACAAAATCAGAACCAGCTGATATATTTCTAGTTTAGTATTCGCGACAGCAACTGAGTATAGTATGTAAAATTAATTATCTACCAAGTTTAATTATTATTATAATGAAATTAATATTGAAACACATAAAAACGTATTAAGTGTAAAATATTTAAAATCAAAGATGAATTAGGAGTAAGTTAAGAAAAAATAAAAACCCTTTCGTTTTTTTTAAATACGAAATTAAGTTAGCTTGACAAGAAACTCAATTGAAAAAATCGTATAAATTAAGGCAATCTAGAATGACACAAAAAAAAATCACAAATGAGATTAAAACAGAAAAAAAAAAAAACGAAAAGCGTAAGGAACCATGTAACGAAGCCCAACCAGTTTTGTTTGATATTATATTTTTTTTTGTATTATTATGCTCTTCGTTTCGCTTTCGGAATTAATTTGAATACGTTTGGAAGGTTTTCTCTTCGCTAAATTAGTTAACTTATTAATTATATCCAGCAAGAAGTTGGACAGATGAACTTGTTTTAAGCCATTAATTTTTTTCCCACTTGCAAGTCGCGCTGTAACTTTTTTTGCTATCGAAATGATTTACTGTATTTATTATTCTCATTTTATCTCTTCGGAAAGTTCTCCCTGTTCTTTATCAGAAGGAACTATTTATTTTTTTTAACTCTGAATTTGTACTTTAAGTTCGAAATTATTAACCATAGTTTGCTATCCAAATTATTTGACATCCTCCCCCTTTTATTTAACTTATACTTATGGTACCCAATAAAAAGGCGGAATGAAATTATTTTCATATTTTAAAAGTCAACCAATGGCCGGATCGTGTGAACGAGCAATACTTGACGGAATTTATTTCTATTTGGTTTGTAAAATTATATCTCGAAGACGTGGCGATTCGGTCCAAGTCTCTATTTGCACCCTTTCGCAGATCACTCTATTTTTGTTTTTGTTATAATTTATTTAAATTATATTGCTTTTTAAATTATTTCGAATCGCCTAAAGAAGATTTCCTTATTTAAAATTATTTAATTTATTATTTAATAAAAACAAAAGCGAAGTTGTTTTTTTAAGTTCTAAACTAATTACTACTGTATTTAGCTTTTAAAACTATTTTAACTTTCCTTGTATTCCCGTTGTCGCTAGTCGTCGAATAGTTAGTTTCTTCGTTAAATCGGTTTTGGTAACTAACTTGTTATATAAAACATCAGTGAAGGAAACTCAATAAATTATAATACAGAGGTCAAAGAATTTCAGAATACAATTTTCGTAAATCGTAGACGGAAAAAGACGACTTATTTCCGTAAAAATATAAAGCAATTAAAAAAGGAACGATTTGTCATGCAAATCAAACAGTTCAATCTCTTTTTTTTAAATCATGTGGAATGTCCTCAAAAGGTTTCACATTCCCCTTTTTCATTTCGGTACATTTTCGACTACTGCTTTCGAAGTTAATAACGATCTTAACTTTTCTATGTTCACACTGGCATTTTAAATAGCTTGCTTCAATAACTCACTAAAACACGCTTGAAAACGAAATGAAATAATATTAAAAGTTTTCGAAAAACGACAAAGCGGAAAAGGGGTGTTTCTAAGTTGTTAAATTTTGCTTATATCATTTATCCAAAGACGAATTGTTTCGAAAAAAAAGAAGAAATTTAATTTCCCAAAAAAATATTTCTTTTCATATTTATTTTTCTACTTTTCTGTTGTTTTTTTTTATTAATTTATTCATATTAGGCTAAGTCCTTTCCTATTTATTATGTAACTCCAGATATTGTAATTGCGCATATCACATTTTTAGTTTTAAATTATACTGATTTGGATAACAATTTAGCCTGGGCTCTAAAATGTATTATTCTCTCTGTCCGAAAATGTGCACCTATTGCAATGGATTTATTTATTTTTTATTTATAATTTTAAGAACGTAGACCTTGCTTTTTCTTGGAATTGAAAACTAACCTCCTTACACTCCGTTCTTATTTATTTTTCATTTATTTTTTATTTCTTGTATTCTTACCAAGAAATGTATTTTATGAAGTTAAACTCCGTTTAAAATTCTCAATAGTTACTTTCTTTATATTCATTATCCCCACTATATTATTGCAGTAGTATAGAATAGATCCCTTTTGAGGTTCTCGCACTCTTCTCCTTACGAAGGAAGTGTCGAACGAAATAAATTTTGGTCGATCATAATTAATAATTTAATAACAATAATTATTTGATAAATACTTAATAATTAAATGTTTTATTGAAACTCAAGTGAGGAATAAGGGTGTGCCTCAGAATCGGGCTTATTATTTTCTGGCTTCAATTTGAAAACTATTTATGACTTATCCTGGGGAAATTAAATTTACCCAATTACTTATTTTTTTATTTATTTATTTATACACTCGACCCCAGATTATAGAGAACTTGAAACACCGTCTCGTGTAGGGAGTAGTCAGGAAGTGAAAATCGCGGGTTATTTAACTGAACTGGCACCGGCTGTTCCCCACAAAGATTCCCATGATGTCGGACTAGGCTGCTTTGAAAAACTCTGTTTATGTCCCTTCAATCCTTCTCTATATGACTTCCCATATCCTTTCTTTCTATTTCCTATTTCGTTAACTTTTCCATACATCAATGCAAAAAGATCCAATTTGGCTTGTCTTTCAAGAATAAAAAAAAGAAAAACATTTAATAAAGGTTTCTATGCTAAAGCAACTTATAATAAATACATTACAAACAACGATTCTTTACAAGAGAAAAGTTTCACAAGCTAAAACAGAAAACGCACGAAAGGGTGTCTCAATTCATAATATTTTTTTTTATTTTTTTTTATAATTTGCTTTTTTTAAGAATTAAAGAGAAAAACAAATACTCAAGTTTAACCGAAAATACTAACCGCTACTACCTTGTAATTTCCATTTTTATTGTGTTATTAGGAAACAAAATAAATTCCTTAAACTGCTTAGTTTTCTTAAGACTGATTGTGCATGCAAAACGAAGACTCTTAATTGCTCTTGTTAAATAAAATGATCGCGTATTTGAGCATCCTTTCGTGTGTTAATAAAATAAAAACATAAACTATAAGAAATGTATGAAAGAGAAAAGCGTAACAAAAATGTGTGTTATGACCAAAGAAATTCAATTTTTATTTCTACAATTACCCATAAGAATAATAAAACACAAAAATGTTACTATATTATTTGTTTATTTAATATTTGACATATTTTTTCGGTAAATAAGAAGCAAAAATCAAATCATGACGAAAAAATTTGTGAATAAAAATTAAAATGTAGTCTAATTTGTAAGGCGAAAGCAAACAATAAAGAAAATAAAAATTATAATAATAACTGATTATCACAAGACATATCAATAAGTTTAATTTTAGTTGAAGAACATAAATAACCGTATGTCATTATATTTTTATTTTTCTATATTCTTCGTATGCAATTATTATTATTTAATTTGTTTTATAATTATCACCAAAGACAAAGCAATATATACATACAATATATATTATATTATTTAATAGCTTTTTGTTAGACCTTTATTTGTTATCTTACAAATTGATAAACTGCTCCTAGATTTGTTTTACTCATTTCTTCGATTCGCAGTTGGAAACATTTTTAACGCAATTTTATAACACTTGAACGATAAACTTAAAAGAAACGCAAATTAAAAATAATTGATTAAATTCATGTATTTGTAAAGACTTAAAAACAACAAAAAAAAAAACCCAAAAAAATACTTCATTAATATAAATTTTAAATATAAATAAGATAAAATTTATATATGCACATTTTAACTATATTATTAATTATTATTATTACTGAGAAAATGCTAAAAAAGAAGCAAGAAACAAACAGTAAAGAAAAATTACATAAACTAGATTCTGTATAGTAATGCATTATTGTAGCATTAATGATAAACAAAAAAGTTATTTTTTATTTAAGTTATTTATAAATAAATCTAAATTATATGAACTAAAAGGAAACAAAAGAAGATATATGAAAATAAAAAGATAAACAAACTATAAATAAAATAGAGAAAGTTTAAAATAAAATTAAAGAGAAAAAACTGCCGGCTATTTAATTCCTAGAGAAAAATGCATGGTGCTCAGATAGGAGTCGGTCAGAGATTTAAGATCACTTGTTAGCTGCGAATGAGCATGAGGGCTTTTCTCGAACAAAAACAGTAGTGCGTTCACCCTTATAGTTTGGCTAACCAACGACACATACTACATTCAGGAACACCTCATATAGGGAATAATTTAAGGGCCACCACAAAGACGTTGTGCGAATAGGTCAGAGGTTGATGCAACTACCAACATGAGGCCCAATAATGATCGATTTATTACTATACTTGCCTCCAGGTAGTTGTCGTGACAGAAGAAACGTGCACCAGACACTTTTACAGCGATGTAAATTGCCCTTGGCTTATGACCCCACGCCATGGAAAGGCAGTTTCAAATTAAACAAGTCGTTTATAGACCTGCCGGACAGATCTTCCAAGTCGACAAAGTTCGAAAAAGTGTCTTTCAAAAATGCAGTTGCTGATTTGGAAGAGTGCCAATGTAAGTGCATATATGTTAAGAAATATTTGTTTTCTATTAAATATAATAAATGTAATATTACCTACGCCTTGTTGGTAGAGGTTCCGAGGAATCGCCGGGCTGCAACACTCCGTTTAATTATGTCTCAACCGATTACTAACCCAACTTGATGTTGTACTGCGCGAACTCGTCAAGCGCCCTTGAAATTTAGTTACTTGGCGAGGTGTATTGTTCAGTACTATCCAAAACTAGTCAAAAGATTACAAGAACCATACACCGGTATTGACAGGTTTCATGTCTTTACGACATAAACCGGAATTATAGGCTGACATTATGTCTAATAAAGCGTCTGCTTAGGTCCTCACGAGAATGTTTTGTGCTCATGAGCTTTCTAGTCCTTTTAAAAAACAATAGTTAGCATGTGTTCGCAGTGGCTTAGTGGTTAGTGTGTTGGACTACTAAGCGAGGGGTCCCAGTTTCGAATCCCGCAAAAACCCAAATTCCAACTCAGGGATTTTTCACTGCGCCACCTCTCGCGAACGTCTGACAAACATCCGAGAGTATAACTGTCTTGAAAGATCTTAAATTTGTAGATCCCTTCCATTCGTTCCAAAAATAAAAAAACTCACACAAAACGAATGGTTGCGAGAAGCTAGGCCCAGGGTCCCTACAGACCTGTTGCGCCAACTATTATTATTATTTTAGTTATAGCATGAAGTGCAACTTTCATAACTTATATTTGTCCATGGTAGTCTCGGCGTCGTTGTTGAATGTTATTTCTTCTGTACAGCATATATATTATTTGGTACTACTTTTAGGCACATATTTGCCAAATCTGCATCAATACTCCCATCCCTGACAGCCTCCCGAGTTCATGCGATTTTTTCCCAAATATATCGTCATATGAAGACTTTGAGGTTTGTAGAGGTTGTGCCTCCAAAGTTGGCTTGTGAGTCTCGTTTCTAGTACAATTATTTCAAGTATCATGTTAAAGCTTTTACGCGCCAATTTGTTTAAAACGTTTTCTGACATCGAACGGTTGGGTGGTGTTCGTACTTATATTTATGAATGAATGAGAGGGCAGAACCTATCAGACTTTAGATCATTGGCTTTATGCACAAACAGAATTGTATTTGCGATGTTGAGAAGACTTATGTCTCCACGCCGAGACATGCCGAATGCGAACGCTTGAATTGAGAAACCAAGCAAGGCCTACGTGAAGAGTAGAAGTCTTGCCAAATAATTAGTTTGCACACTTTAAGAGTTTGGCCGTAGCCTGAGCTCTCCAGACGGGAAGCAACAAGACAAGTACAGCTAGTTTCAGTGCCGAGTGGACTATGACTAGCCCTTTTACAAACGTCGTACCAGCTGTATCAGAAAATGGTTCAAAACTGAGGTCGAGTTTTATACTAAAAAACCCTAAAAAAATTTAAAAGTGCTCCAAAAATATCGCCGATGATGAATACAACTTGGGGATTTTTATATGGAAAACTCCCCGAGTTGTGTTCAACTTCGAGTGAATAAAATGGGCCTAAAAATGGTTGAGACTTTGTCTAATGTGGATACTGTGTCCTTTACTTAAAGTCATTTATAGACAGCTGGTTTGATATTAACCACGGTACCAGCAAACTGGGACCATACCATCTCATCCACAAACAATTTTACTTTTACTTATAGGTACCCACAAAGCTAGAAAAAAATTAAAACCCATCCACGGACGTGAAATTGATGGAAAATCGCATAGGATGACGTTTAGAAAAAATTTAAATAATAGTCTCGAGGAATTGCACGAACGATTTCTTTGACACGGCCAAGAATAACGTAAGCTATATACACTGTCTGCGCATAATCCGGAAATCTATCAAATTCAGCTGTCAAAATATGCTCTGACCACATCGCGCTTTCATGCGCTAGTACCAAGTCAGCAGAAAAGTAGTAAGCAAAAATCGCAGAATCTGTTACAGGACCTTGTATCGATTATTCACAATGGAACATAATATTTGTGCCTGGTTATTCGGCTTCAAAGACCACATGAAGAAGTTATTCCATTCACGTTCACCGAATATCAACACCCTTCGTTTAGTAACAGGAGGCCACACATTTCAGTAGCTTGTTCGCACTCCACAGAGGAAAAAACTTTTCTAGTATCTATAACGCACACTACTACTTTTGTTTATGCTGAACCGGCACCTCTTCCTTTCGTCCTACGTACAATCTAATTTTCTTTTTTTAGATAGATATTCCTTTACAATCTGCACATATATAGATCATAATTCTAATATCCCCGAAGTGGAACTATAATACCTAGACCTACCCACATGACTAACAAAAGAAGCTCAGTCATACTTAAAGGAAAACAATCGATTTTCCAACCAGCAATAGTTGAATCAGCCGAACAACATTTACGTCATATACTCATATACATGGGGTAGTTTCCCTAGCCGTATGTTAAGTCATATCCCCGTAGATAATATCAAATGACTCCCCGTGATTTCCATGAAAGGCTTTTTTTTTACGCGTTGATGACTCAATCAGTCCGCAAAAACTCTCTTATTGGTTGGTACATAGGTGATATAGGTATAGAGACTGCATGAATTGGTCGTAATCGTAACATCCACTCGTCGTCGTCGTTATTCATACTCAGCCGTCCTCGGTACCAGTATCAGGAGAACAGAATATATAGCAGGTATCCTTCACATGAAGCGCTGGAACAAAATTTAACAGCCACTTGCAAGTTGCAAGTTGCAAGTGCAACTGATACTCTTCCCCTCCGACTCAGAAAAAAAAATCCTCTCTCTCTGCTTCCTAGTTCGAACCAGTGCTGCCAGATGAAAAATCTGAATATCTTGATTTTCCGAGATCAGATATCTTTTTTTCAAGATTTTTCCAAAATACAAAAAAAGTTGAAATGCTTTAAATAAAACTGATATTTATTTTTTCGAAAATATTGTACCTAGTAGGTATCACATAAATATCTATAAACAAATTATTTCATAAATTATAGTTTTTGCTTTTTAAAATGTTGGAACTTGGAATGTATTTAATTATACATATTTGAATTAAAAAGACTTAGAACTATATTGCTGACATCAAGGCCATAGCAATTCACTTCATTAAAGCGCAACAAATCCTTTGTTAATATTTAAATTTCAACTGTTTCAGTATTTAAACGATTACGAATTTTAGCTTTAAAAATTCTCTCGATATTTGCAGACGAATGTGGAAGCGATAAAATATTGAAACTAAACACTTTTAGGATTGGATATGCGAACGTTCCATCCTCTGTTCTTACTCCTGAAACATTTTTCCAAAAACATACTAGGTACATCATAATACATCAGTTATTTCATCAAATTTTGTCTAATTCAGTCGAGTATCGTTCGTAAATGTCAATTAATCACTTAAGGCACCAAGTGACAAAGAACATAAACTGAAACAGAAACAGAATCCCATACATTTGCAACAGAAACAGAATTAGGAACAACATTTTTTTTTCAGCAACCGAATTTAGCGACACAAAAATGGCTGTGTGACGACAGAACGTAAACAAGTCTATATTGACTGTTTCTGTTGCTGCCAGCAAGCCGCAATTCGACAACTAGCTTCATGTATAATTTCCTTACTTTAGAGTTGATGGCAACGTAAGTAAAACCGAAGTTGTGCATGGACTCTGTTCAAACATATATTCAAATCACATTATACCTATCAAATCATATTATACCTATAAATTATCGATTTTAAAAATCTTGAAATTTGATGAATTTGAGGTAAAAAGTCTTGTACATATTTTGGAGCTGAAAAATCTTATAACTTATATAACTTTTTTCGCAAAGTTATTTGTCTAGATTCCAGGTTCTAGTATTGGCTTCGAAGGAAACGTCTCTGGTTGCGATCTTAGCTTGTAGTTCTTAAATGGCGCACCTGGCGCCAATGTTCTCTTTAGTACAGGGTACCCTCGACAGATAACTGCGAAATTACAAAAAAAAAATTGGTTCGAAAGCTAGGTGAAAGAAGTGTAATTTCATGTTGCTGACAGTTAGTTAAGCTGACAGTACTCACCCTAGAACATATGTTCATTATGGCAGGCAGAAACCTAACAGTAATCAACCTTATTAAAACTTCAGCGTGACAGCTGACAGTTCAGAGTTAATAAAAATCTAAGCAAGGCATTTTTTCACTGAGCAGTCGATATTCTGAAAACAGTTATGAGGCTTACAATATTTGTTTATGTAGTGATGAGATTTATCATCTTTTTGGTTTTGTTACGTCAAAATTGTGGCTCAGAAAAGCTACGAATAATTGTTGAGAAATCTCCACCTTATGTATAAAGGTTTATTGCGGATTTGTTGTTTGCTATTGCGAGATGAAAAACAAAACTTTTTGTGCAATTTAACGCCGTTGAACTTCTTCCTTAACAAAATTCAGTCACATATAAGCATTCCCAAAAAATGCTATTTCAGGCTACATTTTTAATAAATACTTTTGATTTCTACCAAAATTGGAATTTTGAGACGCTCCTTAGTACTAACACCCGCTTTATTTGCTTTCGAACAGGCCTTAAGAATCGCTTCGAGCAAATATATATTTTCGGGACCACACTGTATAATATATCAAATACAACACCCCAATCCCCAAGTAGTTAATACTGTGCTGTGCTGTGCTAAGGAATGGAATTCAACAAATAAGAGAAAACACTCATGGCAGCTCGGTTATATGATGAAAATGGTTGTAGAAGAATCTGATGTAAGACATTAGTAAATCATAGGAGGAAATTGGTACTAATAAGGTTCATGTCTCACTTTATAGCGTTGAATTTGTGAGTTCACTTTAAAAGGCTGACGTTGACGTTATATAAGGCGTTTTTCTTTTTTAGTTCAGAGCACAACCTGAACTGTTATACAAAAAGTTTGTGTTTCTTTTTTAGCTCAGACACTTCAGAGTTCGAATTTGTGTTTCTTTTTTCGCTCAGAGCATGATCAGAGCGCGCTCTATGAGCTCAGAATAAATTGACTGAGCAGGCTGAGTAAAAAGGATGAGTACACATGTACATGCACACTTCCAGTCACATTTGAAGGACAAAAAATACAGGAAAAACAAAACATCCTCTGAACGCTCTGAGCACGCACGGTTCAGAGCGCGCTCATAATGCTCGAACTCTGTTCAGTGCTCAGCTCTGAATTAAAAAAGAAAAACGCCTATAAAATAGACCTTTTCTAATCATCAGGCAGAGAAAAGTTTATCCTTAAAAAATAAGAGTTCGTTAAGAGCTATAACAGGCTAACATTTTATGTTCCACTGAAGACTTCTGTTCTTGCGCAAGGATAGATTGAGTTGAGGAGCATTTGAATGCTGCTCAGAAGGTATTTGCCATTCTCCATTATGGAATGCGGAATACATACTTATGCCCAAAACACATGTGCAGAAATTCTGTACGCAGCGCAGAGTGCAGTGCTGCAAGTAAAACAGATGTGCAGAAAATTGTGTGACATCCATTGCATTGGCTAATATGGCAACTGTCATTCGCCGGCTAAGCAGCTGATGTGTTCACAACCAAAACAAAAACAAACACAACCAGCAGAGTCAAAAGCCGATGATGTCAAATACTTGAAATTGCAATTTATTTTCTTTTGTGTTGTGGTTTGTTTGAATTTTGCAGCAAATTTAGAAATAGAGACATGTTGCAGTACTGCAGTGAGTGCAGAATTTACGTGTGTCTATAATCATATCCACATGTGTATTCTAATCTTACTGCGTAAAGGTAAGATTAGACTGTATGCCAAGTGGTCATAAAATGCCAATTTCTGACAGGTCTCCTGTCAAAATATGGTCATACAGTGTAATGGGCATATCTCATTTGCTCTAATGACCTGAATGCCACACATGACCATGCTGATTTTGACAGATAAAAATGCCCAAATAGCATATAGTGTAATGGGACAATAAGCACGAATGCCAGCATAAATCATTATATTATGCCCATATGCACTTTCTTGAAATTTCGTTATGGCATTGCTGGCATTTTTGATGGAACAAGTATTATTTTGTTGTCATCGGTGTTTGATGAGGTCGTAGGATTGGGATTTGTTTTCTTTTTCTTTTTTTGTTGATTATTGAATCTATGATTTGCGTAAATTATTTAATTGTGTTGTCTTTTTTTTGTGAGTTTAATTAGTGGTCTTGTTCTTGTCCCTAATTGTGGTTGTGCGTATACAGTTTTCCTGTTGTGAAATTTTGTTTGTGTAGAAATTGTTTGCTTTCTATTTTTTGTGCTACTAATAAATTTCCAACTTCAACTTTTTTGATTTGTTTTACTCTATAGCATTACCCTTCTACAAGATTGGGTAATAAATAACAAATGCCTTAAATGACCATCGAGGCAAATATGACCATATTGGTAATTTGTGTCATATAGTCTAATATAGAGTTTTGATAATTGTAGCATTTTGTTCATTTGACAGATAATCTGGTCATTTGCCTTTTGGCATTCATATGCATAATTGGCATACAGTATAATCTTAGCCTAAGTGTTGAAAAAAAGAGCTCGCAAATTTCGTATTCAGTATTTTATTTCTTTCGAAGCGATGAAAAACGTCAAACAAATTGGCCACGTGTTGACTATAATTAATTATCTTACCCCCGGAGCAGAATCATCTTATGACACCTAAAAAATGTATTCATTCTCATTCGGAGTTCTAGTTAAGTAAGTAAGCTGTCTGACTTGTTGTTACTTAGTTTTGATTGGATTTTGATCGGTCAAATGAACAGCTGTTTCAGTTCTCTTTTTTGGAGGTGTAGCCGACGAATTTAGTATACAAATTCGTGACTGAGTACCATTGTATATAGAGACTATAGTACTAACACTTTGACGAAAAGATCATTGCGCCACCATCGGAGCTGAAATATTTTAGAGGGTGAAGATCATAGATATGGGAAGGTCATGTACCTTGGTCCGGATTTCAGTTTTTTGCCGATATTTTAGGTAACGTTTTTCATTAGTTTCTTTTTGTTTTTTTTAGTTATTACCTGAAGTCTTATCTATGATAATGCGAAACTACCAAAAGGATATTGCTTACCATTCCAAAGAAAACTTATGTTTTATATGCTAGCCTCAAACGGTCCAAGGTACAAGACGTGATTGTACCTTGGTCCACAGAGTATTGTACCTTGGACCGAAAATATTATTGAATGTTTTTCTATAGTTTAAAGGTGAAAACTTTATTTTCTTTCAATAAATAGTAAAAATGGTACCATTCTTATTTTATTTCAAGAAAGCAGCAAGAAAACAAACAATTGTCTTAAAGTTTGTGTGCTTGACAAAATTTTTTTTATTTCAAATAATAGTTTTAAATAAAAAATACTCTCGTTAACTAAAAAAATGCCTAACAAAGGACTTTAATATTATTTACCTAATTTGCTTCTTGGCATATTTTCCTGACACACACAAATCCAATTTTGTTTAAAAAAATCGAATAACGTGTAACATTGACCGGACCAAGGTAGGTACAAGCGCTATGATAGGTCCAAGGTACACGAACACCACTTTAACCAAAAAATAATAATTTTGACGTAGTATTTAAAGCACATGTGTACAACAACTTGTTCCTACCAAAAGATAATCAATATACTTACCGAAATCGATAAAATTATCGGAAAATAGACATAAAATGAAGCACTACACAACTTCAGAAAATAGATACAAAAAATACTTTTTTCACTGCAAACTATGTTTATTTTTTTTTGCCGACTAGTACAGCTGTATAAGTTCAAAAAGAAACTGAGAAGAGAAATGAACAGAAGAGTAACATTTCACAGAAGAACCGATTTTTGTGTGGTTTGTACTTTTCTTAAAATTGGCACTCGGACCAAGGTACATGACCTTCCCCATCGTTGGTGGCACAGAAACCTCTATGGTGGCGGTTGCATTGGTTTCAGCGCTGGTGGCTGGTATATTTTTTTTAAATGGAAAAACAACCCAAGTGAATGCGTATGCATTTGCGACGCTATTTTATGATATGCTTTCCCTTTCCGATTTCAGAGTGTGGATGAGGGGTGGGTTTTGTAATCTATTCTTTCTCTCGCTTTTTGGTTCGGTTTCTTAATTTTCCAGATTTGTCGTCTGTTGCTTTTATGAATGAGATGAACAGGTACCTACTTTGTCTGTAGTTGGATGTGCATTTCTTCTTCTTTGGAAGAATTTCTGCATTACGATCTACGAAATTTTGAAATTCGTTTGAATTGCAAATTGCACTTGTATCTTCTAACGGGTGATTTTTTAAGAGGTTTAGAAAAAATGAATGAAATATTTATTTGAATCGATAGTTTGAACCTTGCAATTTAATGTTTAAAGATAATTTCATGCAAATGTTGACCGCGGCTGCGTCTCAGGTAGCCCATCCGCTGAGTCCAATTTTGGCATACTCTTTCACACATATCGGCCGGTATCTCACGAATGAATGCATGGATGTTGGCTTCCAGTGCGTCAATCGAAGCGGGCTTGTCCCTATACACATTAGCCTTGACATACCCCCACAAAAAATAATCTAATGGTGTCAAATCGCACGATCTAGGCGGCCATTTGACCGGCCCGAAACGTGAAATTAACTGTTCACCAAGCCTCGCAATTGCGCCATTGTTTCGCGTGCTGTGTGGCATGTGGCACCGTCTTGTTGAAACCACATATCATGCAAGTCAAGAACTTCCATTTCGGGCAAAAAAAAATTTGTTATAATCGCTCGGTAGCGTTCACCATTGACAGTAACGCTGCGATTCGCATCATCTTTGAAGAAATATGGCCCAATAATGCCGCCGGCCCATAAACCGCACCAAACAGTGGCTTTTTCGGGATGCATTGGTAGCTGTTGCAATGCTTCTGGCTGATCTTCACTCCAAATGCGGCAATTTTGCTTATTTACGTACCCATTCAACCAAAAATGAGCCTCATCGCTGAACACAATAAAATGGAAGCAGCGCGAATTACAAATTAAAACAAATACACAAAACAAATACACTTTTATAATTTTTATATTTTTATTTCCACAGTTGTGGTCACTTTAAATTCTTAATATGACTGACTGATACAATGTAAAATGTGTCTTATTTATAGTAGGTGGTAAACAAAGTTCTTAGTTATAATAACCGTTGCTTTTAGGAGCTTGCCAAATGTTGGGCCGCTATTTGCACTTAGAAATGCTGTTGATGATGCAGGTCGTTGTTTGTAGGTCATTTGCGGGATATTGTTTTGTGTGGCAAATGGTGGTCCGTTATTTGCACTTGGAGATGTTGTTGATGTTGCAGGTCTTCGTAAGTAGGTCATTTGCCAGATCGTGTTACGTGGCAAATGTTGGTCCGTTGTTTGCACTTAGAGATGTTGATGAGATAGTTGATGAGACGATGCTGTTATGTAACTCTTCCCCTCAAAGAATGAACTTAATGAGATTTATAGAGTTAAGGATCATTTTAGCGAAGCTATAATAGAGTTTTATTTTTCTTTTGTTTTTTTTTTTTTTTTTTTTTTTTTTTCTTTTGTGCGTGTGTTAAGACCACAGGTATTGCTGACACCATAACGCCGACACTTTCTAACAAGATTTATTCAAACCTCTGACACCTCTATAACTAACGATTTTATGATAGGAATTCTAGGAGGGAAATTATTCATGTTGGAGTGAGCAGCCTTATCTGTGTTTTTGTTGTACCTAATGTAATAAAGTGAATTTGAATTATAGCGATCAACTCCGTCAATACCACGAGTAATATAAAAACATAAATTCATTAAAACATACTTTCTTAGTTATGAATAATGCGGATTTACCTACCTATTTTTTACGTTTTTTCTTCACTTTTTGTTTGTGAACTTTGCGTTTATTTGTTTGGATAGTAATTTTATTATTTTTAATGACCTCATGTTTATTGTATTTGGGAGCTAGCTTATTCCTTCTATCATCTGCCTCAAATACAAGCTCACCAGTTAAAAAGTCAGGAGGATCTATTCGTTCTTTGTTGCGTTTCTCAATTATTCGTTTTTTATTAGTTATAGTTCTTTCTTTTATTAATTCTGCTAACTTTTCATATTCATTTACATGGTTTCTTAAATAGTCCTGCTCTGTTTGGAAGTTTTTCTGATTAGGAAATGGTTTTCTCATATTTATGTGTCCGGTTAGTAGTTCAAAAGGAGTCAGGTTTGTGGTAGAATGAATGGAGTTATTGTAAGTTAGTACAGCTTCATCCATCGCTTCACCTATGGGTTTATTTTTATTCTGATATTTTATAATGCGAATAAGTTCGGTGAGAGTTGAATGAAACCGCTCTACCGGTGAGTTTCCAGTCGAACTTTTTGCACAAGTGTTATGCAGTTGTATACTATAAAGTTCTAAAAATTCCTTAAATAAGGTTGACACAAATTCACTGCCGTTATCTGTAATAACTTTTTTGGGAATTCCGTGATGTGAAAAAAGGTGCTTCAAGGATTTAATTATATTTATACTATTTCTGGCAATGAGCAGATATACGCTAGAGAATTTGCTGAATTTATCAACAATTGTCAAAAAGTTTTCTTTACCAATTGAATATATATCCATGTGAACAATTTGAAAAGGTTTAGATGGAGTTTCAGTTAATTCGTACTTCAACTTTTCTTGATTACGTTCGTATTTGTTTACATTGCATACGTCACAATTATTTATAATTTTTCGTATTGTGTTTTTCATATTTGGAAAGTACGAATTCCTTTTGATGTGGAGATAGCTTTCCGTTATACCTCTGTGGTTGGACATTGAATGATATTCTCTCACTATTTCTTCTTGCCTATCACTATCTGTTATGTCTTCTAAAATTATATTTGATCTTAATAATTTGAGACAACCGTTATTAAAGTACTTAGAAAATACCGATTGCACTATTTTAAATATTTCATCGTCTGCTAGGATTGCAGTAATACGTTTAGAATTAAAGTATTCTTTGAAGACTACAACCATAACATCTTCATTACTGATGTCGGTATGCTCGATGGTGTATCTTTTCTTCCTTTTGAAGAATATTTCAGTTTTTACTGATAGAGACGATTTGTTAACGTTTTTTCTGAGGACAATTTGGTTAGAAAATTCATTGATGGCACGTTCAGTAATTGGTATACCATCATTAGAATTTTCTATTGCAGAGTGTATAGTTGAAAGGTTATCTGAAACACTTGCATTGTTTGAAATGTCGAAATTATTTTCCATGGACTCGAAATCAAAATCATCTGCGTCTTGTGTAGCTTCAAAATTTTCATTTGCATGCACTTCGATTCGAGACAAGGCATCAGCGTTAAGATTATTTTTTCCTTTCTTGTAGGTCACATAGTAATCGTACTCCTCCAATCTAAGCCTCCACCGAACAAGCATTGAATTTGGTTCTTTTAAAGAGAAAAGCCACGTCAAGGGTTTGTGATCAGTGATTATTTGAAATCGTCGTCCGAACAAATAGGGACGAAAATATTTTACGGACCAAATGATTGCTAGCAGTTCCTTCTCGATGGTACTATAATTTTGCTCTGATTTTGATAAGGTCCGACTTGCAAAACAAATTGGTTTATCAGATCCTATGGAGCCTTGTGACAATACAGCACCTAATGCAACGTTACTAGCATCGGTAGTAAGGTTAAAAGGCTTAGTGAAATCGGGATACTGAAGTAAAGGTTCGTTAGATAAAATGGACTTACAAGTTTCAAAACATTCTTCATACCTTGAATCTAGTTTTATTGCATTTCCTTTTCTAAGACATTCGGTCATTGGCTTTGTAAGGTGTGCAAAGTCCTTGATGAACTTTCTGTAATATCCTAGAAGGCCCAAGAATGACTTAATTTGTTTAGCTGTTTTTGGTATCGGATAGTGTTTTATAGCACTTATTTTGTTTGGATTGGGTTTAATTCCTTCGGGTGTTATAATATGTCCAAGAAAGGATACTTCTTTCTTAAGGAATTCGGACTTTTCAATTTGTATTTTCAGATTCGCTTCTCTTAATTTATTAAACACCGCAATAAGGTTTTGAATGTGTTCTTGTCGTGACGTGGAAAAAACTATAACATCATCCATGTACACCAAACATATTTTGCCTTGGAGATCTCTAAGAATGTTATCCATAACACGTTGAAATGTTGATGGAGCATTTTTGAGTCCAAATGGCATCCGAAGGAATTCATAGTGTCCATTGTCCACTGAAAATGCCGTTTTATGGACATCATCGGCTGTTACCTCAATTTGGTGAAATCCGGAGGCAAGATCTAAGGTACTAAAATACATGGATTTGCCAAGTTTGTCAAGAATTTCTGTTATATTGGGAATTGGATACCTATCGTCTATCGTTTTCTCGTTGAGTTTGCGATAATCTATGACTAACCGCCATTTCTCCTTTCCACTTAAGTCTCTTTTTTTAGGTACAATCCAAATCGGAGATGACCACGGGGAGAAACTTGGACGTATTATTCCCTGATTCAGCATATCGGTTATCTGCCTTCGAATTTCATTTTTATGAATGTAAGGATATCTATAAGATTTGCAATATATGGGTACATCATCTTTAGTTGTAATCTTGTGTTTTACCATGTTTGTGAACGTTAAGTCCTGCCCATCTTTAAAAAAAAAATATATCCTCATATTTTTTGCAAAGATCTTTGATATCCATTTCTTCTTCGTTGTTAAGGTGGTCTGTTCTTATAAATTCGCAGATGCTTCTATCTCCCAAATTTTCTTTGTTATTAATACTAAAGTTATGGATTTCAAAATGAGAATTCGAATCGAACACAATAGCTTCAATTGGTTGCTCAGCTCTAAACAGTTGAGGACTGTTTGAAGTATTAACAACTTCCACAAGTGAATACCAATTGATAGCTTTGTACATTCCTTCAGATATCGTTAGGTTACTCATAACAGATGTTGATTTAATGAATATGCTTCCTGATTCGATATCAACGGGGAGACAACAAATTACCTTACTGAGTCCAGGAACTGTGTATAATTTAGACATGAGACTGGGTTTATATTTTAATGGTGTTCGGAAATTTTTTATTTCTAAAAATGCATTTTCTAAATCAATTTTAATGCCCAGTTCTTTCATTATATCGGTCCCGATGAGTCCCTCAAAATAATTATGAAACTTAAATATGAGAAAAGATAAAGGTTTATCAGTACCAAGTTCCGGTAAGCCTTTGATAATTGTTTTTTCTTTAACAATTCGTTTATCGAACAGGGTTTTTATTTCTACTGGGTCAATATGAACGCATTTCAGATTGTTTGCTATATCCGGACTAAGAAACGATTTATTACTACCGGTGTCAATTAAAAATTTGTATTCTTTATAGTCGTGTATACTTTTAACAGTTATATAGGGCAACAAGTTAGTGTTACTGTTATTTATGTCTATGAACCCGATTGGTTTTGTGAGGCTTGTACACAAAAATTTGTCTCATCTATTTCTTGTTCAATGTTAAAATTTTCAGAGGTGTCTAAATTTTGGTAATATGTATTTCGTTCGTGGTCTGTTTGAGGAATGTTATTACCATTGTGGTAATAACCCTCAATGCTATAAAACTGGCCCTGTCCCTGATTTTGTGGATTATGTCTACGAGAGACGGTATTCCCGGTAGAAACATCCATATTCTCAGGTGGTGGAAATCTTGTGCCAGAATTATTAGCAGGTTGGGAGTAATTTTGTCTATAGTATGATTGGGAATTCGATGGTGTTTGTCTATAAGAGGCATTTTGATATTGGTTGCTATTGTTGGGCCTATACATTTGTTCATGGGGTGTCTGATTAAAAGATCGCTGAGGCCTAATAGATGGCCTATAAGATTGCTGTGAGTAGTTATTGAGTTGGTTTATTTTAGCAGATGGTTCGTGTAACAAATTTTGATTTCTAAAATAATGAGAATTTTGTTCCTCGAGACAATAATTGAAAGCATCAATAATTCCACCTGGCCTCATCGCCCTAATGGTTGATCCCAATGGTTCCTTTAGCCCTGACAAAAATGTATTCAAACACATTTCATTATATAGTGTTTGTTTTGCATTTATAACATTTGGATCTTTTTCGTGAACCCTTACATAATTCATCATGGTTGACAATATCTCTATAAGCTTAGAATAAAATTTCTCCACAGTATCCTGATTTTGCCTGAGTTGATGTAAGTCCCGAATTAAACTGGTTTCGTTGCGCTTATCAGAATAGTGAATTATTAAATTATTCTTAATATTCTGCCAATCTAGAAGAGTCCCGTACATATTAAGAATCTCATTTGCTTGTCCTATAATTTTATTACGAATAGCTCTCATAATAATTTTCCCGTAACTCAAATCAATAATATTTGGCATTACACTTAATACCTCTTCCACGTTACTTAAGAAATCGTAGAGTAACCGAGGATTTCCATCAAATGTTGGTACGTCCTTAACGGCATCCGGAATTCTAAGTGAATTGAATGCGTTTGTGGCAATATCAGCATTATTCATATTGGAAGCGATGTTTGGATTTAAAAAAATATTAATTTCCGAACTATTTTTCTGTGTCGTGACGCTAATATATGCGTTAGAAACAGAGCTGGTCGCTAAGTCTACGAAATCACTTTTATTTAAGTCTAAATACTGACGTCCCGAAATTTTAACACTTTTACGGATTGACCTACTAAAGCTACTAATCTCAATAATTTTGTGCTCACTCGTCGAATAATTCTTTTTTTGTATTGGAGACATAAAATCGTTATAAAGTAAACAGAAGAATGAACTCACCCTGAAATATTTGCAGCAGAAAGTCGTCAGCAGTTTCTTGATCCTGTATCGTTGAAGTCTTTGAAACGTCACACAATCACACTTCGCACAGAATGTCCACTCTATATTTTCACTTTTATTTTTAATTTATTTCATATGTTTTGTTTTTCTATTTGGGTTCGATGTTATTCGTTAAAGGATTAAGATCCAACACTCCGATAATCCTTCGAAGAGTACGAACTTGGCTTTTCCAGCAACAATATTATTTAAGCTACTTATTATTCACTTTTTTCTTGTTAGATGCTGTACTTAGCACATCCTACCGACTGCGCCAATTACAAATTAAAACAAATACACAAAACAAATACACTTTTATAATTTTTATATTTTTATTTCCACAGTTGTGGTCACTTTAAATTCTTAATATGACTGACTGATACAATGTAAAATGTGTCTTATTTATAGTAGGTGGTAAACAAAGTTCTTAGTTATAATAACCGTTGCTTTTAGGAGCTTGCCAAATGTTGGGCCGCTATTTGCACTTAGAAATGCTGTTGATGATGCAGGTCGTTGTTTGTAGGTCATTTGCGGGATATTGTTTTGTGTGGCAAATGGTGGTCCGTTATTTGCACTTGGAGATGTTGTTGATGTTGCAGGTCTTCGTAAGTAGGTCATTTGCCAGATCGTGTTACGTGGCAAATGTTGGTCCGTTGTTTGCACTTAGAGATGTTGATGAGATAGTTGATGAGACGATGCTGTTATGTAACTCGCGCGAAGAACATTTCGAACCGAGCACGAATTTTGATAGTAAAATTCAATAATTTGCAAGCGTTGTTCATTTGTAAGACGATTCATGGTTAAATTGCAAACCAAACTGAAGCTGTTTGACAGTGACACAAGGTACTAAACACACGTCAGCTGTCAAAACCAGTGTTGCCAAAACCGAACCAGCTAAAAAAATCACCCGTTATTAGCATATGATTGATTGTCCTGATTTAATGCAGGGAATAATTTTTTTAAAAAGTAATATAATGTTAATTGATGTATGGTCTCAGATACGAGTTATTAGTAAAAAAAACAATTTATGTACCTGTGTATAACTTATTATGTATGAACAGGTGGATAGGTCGTCATTTCTGAAATAGTATATACATATAGTCTCTATATACAATGCTGAGTATACTAAGTTGGCAGTTCTCATTTGCGGCTGATGTAGAAAAAGTTACTTTCCCATAGTTTTTGCTGGTAAATATAAATCAGAGACATTCCTATGACCCCCAACTCGCAATCCTCTTGCCCCTGTGGCCCTATATTTTTTTTTTTTTTTTATTTCAAATTAGCCTTTTTGTTTTCCTTTCGGTGCTATGTCAATTTAGAATCCGTATGACATGTAAAAGCATACAAAAAATATAAAATAGATGCTGCCAACTATGGGGGAAGTAATAGAGTACGGGAATACCACATTTTAAAATTACTGAATGTTATTGGTTAGTTATTATAATATTGTTAAAAGACGAATAATATAATTTGTTTGGTTAATAAAACTATCTAAATGATATGTTTTATGTTCTGGAAACATATCAGGATAAATATGTTTTGTTTACGTATTTACGCCTTTTCAATATCATTAACATCGATTACTACACTCTGTCCAACAAAAATTGTCAGTACAGGGAAGATAGGATGTTTGTCTCTCAGTCTAGTTGCAATGACTTACATAAATCGGTCCCTGTTTAAAGCTCTCACAGGGCTGACATGGTTTATATGAATTCGCCATAACTCAGAGAGCAATACTATTAGGGTTACCATCTTCCAATTTAAAAGAAACATATTGCTGAATGAAATAAATTACGTATGTTTTTTTTCGGGTAAGATGATAGGAGTTTTTTTTAAGGGTATCCCCAGTAGGCCTAATCGCTTAAGTTTGTTTTCCAACGAAAAATACAAATTTCGCAACACAAAAAAAAAAATTAAAACTCAAAATATATCACCGTAATCCAATTTATTCATTATAAATATTGTAAAATATAAAACACTAATATCAAATATTAAAATATCAACTAATCCGATGAGTAATTACTGCCACTGCCACCCAACGACCGACAATAAGCCGTTTAGGTTTCCCTGCTTTGTCATTTTGATATTTCAGTGTGAAAAACTATTTGATTAAAAAATAGACAAATATGCGAAAATATGACAAAAATGCTATAATATGTCAAAATATTCTCTACAAATTGAAATTTATACCCAAATATGCAGAAAATATTAGGTACTTAGTTTCGAATATTAAAATATTTAATACAATATCCCAAAAAAAAATACGCTTTTGCATGAATCCGGTTGCCCTAGTAATCACTATTAATTTATCGCAATATCACTACAATAAACCTTATTTCTATAAGACAACATTAAAAATGGGTTAACTCAATATTATTGGATCCTTCAGAAATACAAACAAATTAAAACCGAATGGCAGCACCCTATATTATAACTAGCTCTCAAAAGCACCAAAACCGGAAGTTCATTGACAAAATCCATAGAAAAAACCCTAATGACATGCTTGCATTGTAGATTATGGCAACACTCTTCTGATGTGCTTCAATCACACACTACACACATGACACATTGCTTATTTTGCTTGGTGATAGATAACTGATAATAGCAAGCGAACACATGCCGAATGCCGATCATTCTCATTCTGCACGAGTGCACGCGGATGTGTGGCAGACTGGTTGTGGTGGGTTGTATGCGAATTTTACGAAAATTACAACAATTCCTTGGTATGACAGTGGTTTGGTTCTTATTTCAGTGGCAATTCTTGTGTTTGAATGCCGTGAGAGTATCTACAGGCACCACTGGTAGAAAAAAAGCTCCTCCATAAGGCCTGTACTGACAATTTTTGTTGGACTGAGTATAGTGTACATTTTCCTTAAATAACACTAATGAAAGTTTGTATTATCTTACAACCATTCTGCATTGACAATTTTTCGTAAATATTATAAGCAAAAGTACACTTATTCCTAGAAATAAAATACTGTCACTTATTCCTAGAAATAAAATACTCTCCTCACAAAATGAATAACTTCAACTAATTTTGCGTGTATTTGTCAATACAAATTTCTATTTAACAATACATAGCTTGTAGGCAAGTAAAGGAAAAGCGGATGAAGTTGGGGCCCTCAGTATTGTCTCTGATATAAATAATGTCTGTCTTTGCACGTGAAAATGCTTTGGCAGTGCGATAGTAGGCTTTCTTTTGATAAAGCCTATAGAGGAAGCTGACTTCCAACAAGGAAGTTCAGATAGCTTTTGCTGGTGTCTTTAGACAATTTTAATAAACGTTAGCCACCTACTACCTACTACAAGAAGCCTATCTCCGAATTGCTTACATTTGCGAAAAAAATGCAGTACACCACTGCTGTGGTTGAGGCCATAAAGCTTTATTTCAAAAGCTACATGATGATGCTGTTGCTGGAAAAACAAATTCACTACTGTAGCACACAGGTGGTGGATGTGGAAATCCGTATTAAAGAGAAAGAAAAAAAGCGCGTAAGTGCTATTAGATTCCCATACACTCTATAAATGGTCTACTGTTATAAATAAATAAATATGCCCCCTAGTACCTTAGTTGTACGTACCTCGTTATTGCACTCGTACGCATATTTTAATGCTGCTCCGCTCCATTATACACTCTATCATGCTATCCGTTCCAATGTCTAACTATTTGCAGTAGCTCTATCCAATGGGTGGGCTACCTTAAATTGTTTCTAATGAGCTTACTGATGAGTGGTCTCCGAATCAAAGTAGTAAAACTATTTCATTCTTCTCCCTAGTTTTGGTGGGGTTTTTCCAGCTTCCTCAGGGGATGTGTTAGTATTTATGAGGGAATTATAATCACACACTTACGCATAGGTGACGCTGAAGTTCCGGGTGAACACTAAGCAAGCAGCTTCCAGTTGCGCACTATAAGTTGGCTGACGTCCCTTTTTAATGCGACGAAGGGGTTAACCGTCAGGGTTGTAGTGTAGTCGACGACTTTGCGGTTTGTCCTACACTGGTATGTCTTCAAAATCTTGATTTTTTAATTAGCAGTATTTTGGTCGGTGTTGCTGTACCGCTCGTATATTTCGTCCTTATTTTGCTGTGTATGGCAAATTCATAGTAAACTTATTCATAGTAAACTTAGCACCCGGATATGCCAGTGACCCCTATACCTACCTATTGCTTTCCGGATCTCATCTTCAACACGGTATAGCTCCCAAGTTAGGCAAGTACTGAAACAAACACTATTCGTTCTGATTCAAAACAGATGTTTATTTCAATGTGTAATTCTCTTCGAGCATAAATGTTTTTATTTTTCATTATATTAATTGTTTACTGCTTTTAATCTTTGAATGTATGTATATTTAAAATATAGGAATGTATACATATATATATTTATTTATTTATGGGTGTATAGAATTTACTTATTACCCTATACAGACATTTTAATTTTTTGCTTTAAATTAGTTAGCCTCAAAAGTTCCCGAAACATTTAAAATAAAAACAGTAATTGATCAATTTCCCATATGTATATAATATAATATTATATATAAATAATCTTGTTTTTTTTTCTTTTCTAATATGTTAATGTATTTAATATCCTCTGTGACAAATAGCGAAAGTAGCCTTATGTAAATATATACATGGTATGTGGTGATGCGTGCGCTGTCAAAATATTACTTTTTAAAATATTTCTTCGTTAGATAAATTTATTGTAGATATCAGCTTTCATACATAAAATGTCTTTGGATTATAAATTTACTTTTAATGAATGTTAAATTTTTTTTTTTATTATTTTCTTAATTAACACATAGCCTTTAGGATATAGGATAGTATTGTGAATATTTATATTGTTGACGATAACGGGGCAGCGGGAGAATTTACTCTTGAAGACTGCGTTTGCCCCAAGCTGATTGCAACTTTTTCCAGTCTCCTGCCGATCGCTTGCCCCACATACCCTTGAGGTTGTTCCAGCCGGGCTCTCGTTTACCCCATGCTCCTGAAAGTAGTGAATAAAATTTGTTACGTGGTTTAGTCTGTATCGAATGTATGTCGTGTGATTTCTTCCGTTGCCGAATTTTTCTAAATCTACGTTATTGACAGAACACAAAAAGCTGCCTGGCTGGCGCTGATGCCCTTGGAAGTATTGGCAACAGAAATAGGTTCAGTGGTGAACATAATATGTGCTGTCAACAAGAAGGGACAAACGACTTCTGGAATTAGGACCTCGGCTTCGCTTTCAACTATAAATATATGGCACCGCCGCATTAGAAATCAAGGGAGGCGTTACACTTGCCAATCGCAGTTTATTGGGCCAAAGGAGGCTACTATTAACATTAAGACACTCTGTATAAGAGCCTCATCATCCCAGTCCTGCTCTAGGGTGCAGCCAAAGCAAAGTCGGATGAAGTTCATCTTCGACGTTTCGAACGTAAAATTCTTCTAGTTATTTGCGTAGATGGATATGGAGATTCGCGAAATCGACCGGGTAAGAAATTTACGAAATAATGTTCTCTAAGATGAGTAGGACAAGTAGAGATCCGGTCAGAAAAGTGTTTGATTTCAACCCAGAGGGGCAGAGCAGTAGAGGAAGACCTCGGCTTAGCCAAAGATGAGGCTAACCTAGGTCCAAGTAAAAACCTGCTTTCAAAAATATCCATAAGCTCCATAAAACTATAACCTTTCATGTTGGTTAGGATGTGTTCGGGTGGCAAACGAGGGACATGATCTAATGAGTTCAAAACTACTGACTGCTGCATTATTCCATTTATGCGAGTTTACTGCAGTAAAACAAAATTCCTATGCACACATTTTTAAGTATACTGACGTATTTCGCAAACCTCTGATTGTGAACTAACCTCGGAATTTATTCCAAACAGCAGAACGGCGCTTGCCCCAGGCGACGTTCATGTTCTTCCAACTTCTCTTCTCATAGTTGGACGAAGTTTCGTCCTGCAGTGCTTGCTGTCCGTTTGGCGTTGAAGCTGCAGCTGCGGCAGCTACAGCAGCACCTAGTGCATTTGGACTCGATGCGTATATCACTGAATATCTCATCAAATCTGGACGATCGTTGAATTCATTCGAACCTGATGCCGAGGATTCGGCTTCCTGTGTATCGTAGTCATCTAGGAGAGGAGTGGCGCCGCGTTTGCCCCAAGAGCCTTGTAAAGATTGCCACGAGCGCTTAACTTCGTCCATAAGTTGTGAGGCTGCATCGTCTATGGGCGGGTCACTGTTACCCTCAAGCAGGGCGACTTCATCGAGTAGTTCATGCGAGTTTGCCGACACGGGCGCACCCAGCTGGCTAATCAATACAGCCAGGGTGCATATCTGGAATAGGCAAAGCTGCACCGGTGGAATCGTTGTTGATTTTAAACTCGATTCTGGCTGTGGACGAATCTGGAAGAAATTTTAAAAAGAAATTCTGTATATTTTTGCAAAACCAGATGTACAGCAATTTTAGGTGTAGATCCACACCGACGCAACTCACGACATTAAAATCCAAGATAAATCGACCTAACTACCCCTTCAACAGGTATCATAATTTATTCTCACTGCTCACCCACACCACCCTTCAAACAGACGGTCATTAGTTGTAAGGAAATATACAAGTTTTATACTTGTCATCCGCAAAAGCATCAACCGCAACCGCATCATTCGCAGTGGGTTGATAATTTAAACGACCGTCAACCACTTTACATTCGAGATGGCTTTAAATTGATTAGCAATTAATTATCTGCCACTGCCAAGGCCATCAGCACATGTACAGCAGGCAGATGGACGATCAATATAAGGAAACACAAGCCCTATGGTTAAATACCTCTTCAGAGAAGAGTGGTGCCTGCCCACCCCCTTTGGTTTTTCGTTTTAATTAAGTTTACATAATCTAATGACAAGTGGACTTGAACGCTGGTTGTCTACAGGCGTGCTTTAGAAGTATTCGAAGTGTTTCCTTGTAGTTGGTAGCCAAATTTAAATCAATACGTCAATCTATTTGAAAGGTGTTGTTGTACATGCGAGCTTCTTACCGAAGCGAGGTGTGGATCAATCTTAGAGCTGAATCGCTTAAGATTAGGTACTCTACCGGTAGATATGTAGATAAAAATCAAGACTTTCCCACAGTTGCGAAGGGTGTGTTGATGGAATGACGACAACCGCGAAATGCACAGAAATAAAAATCGAGAAAGAACAGTCGCGTGTTATTGACTTTATAATTTCTAGACCTGAATTTATAAATCAAAGAAAAAAAAAAGGAGCCATTTATACAAGCCAATATACAGAATTAAATTGATTAAGGACGTAAGTCCACAGAAAACATTCGTTATCTACAGCTAAGATGCAGTTTTGTGTAAGAAATCTACGGGTGGAACGCATCACAGACTATCGTGCAAAATTTCCTTAAACATTGTTCAAAAGTTTCATCGAAATATAGAAGACTACATACTCTTCAACAAATTTATAATGGAAAAAGGATTACATTTGTATTTGATTAGGTCCGAATTATTTTCTTTCGTCTTCCTTCAAGCAGCAGTAACAGTCTTCTCGAAAAGATGTCCCTTAACCTAAGCAAATAGCAAAAGAAAAAAGCCGAGAACGGAAAATAAAAGACATCCTACTTTGCAATTCACACCCCATTAATAAAAACGGGGGATATATCGATGAGCGCACCCACATCCCATCGAACGCTAATTCATGTCATGAACTTTGTCTGCAATATGTTTTTTTTTATATTAAAATAATATTCATTTTAAATTCATATTCAGACGGACGAGAATAATGATTTATTATTCGCAACGAATAATAATCGAACCGATTTCGAGCAACACACACGTTGCGAATGGTGTATGGGTGGGAGGTGGTAGGTCTATTCTTTGGAGCAGGGACGCTACTTATACATTGGAAAGAATGCAAGCTAATCGGTAATTTTCCTTTGGTCAATATTGGACTTGGTTTTGCTATTGACTCTGGATATTCTTTACTCAACATCGAGGTGGATAGTGGATCGTGTTCGTGTTCGTGACTTATCCTTGGGGTGTTTTGCGTGTGTGTACATATGTCATGGCTGTGCATAGTCAGATGTACTTGACTAACTTTCGAATTCTTATTTTTGTAGCTCAAGTGGGTGTTTGTTTTTTGGCAATAACAGAAATTGAATGGCACAAAAACCGAAGTAGCTATACTCGAGGTGAAATGGCAACCCAAAATGAGTGAGGCTCTATCATGAATGGTCTCATCGTCCACCGTTCGTGTTCGAATATCTACGGACCGCCTCAACGTAAATGGCATACTTATGCTGCCAAATAAGTTATCGCTGGAAAAAGTGCTGCTGGGGATTGAATATCAGCAAACCATTCTTATCTCAAAATGACAAACTTAAGTAACCACAAATCCACTGTCAATGGGTAGGTAAGTCGATAGCCACTGGAAAAAGTGCTGCCAATCCAAAGAACAATATGGATTGTAATTCTTGACTAGTTTTTCGGGCAGCTGGGGGCTGTTTAACAGCGCACCAAAGTGACCAGAATAAACTGTCAATTGGTAAATCGGTTGTCTTTATAAAGTGCTGCCGCTTCCGACAAAAAGCCCTTAAATTGGACTTGGCAGAACTACGGACTACAACGATTTTATTTCTAAGAACAAGGCACTGAAAATCGAGTTCATACGCAACAAGTGCTTGTCAAATATTCCATCTTCAAGTTTGTACAGCGGCATAAACAACATCCTGTCATAGTAGATATACTTGTCGGGTGCTCGTGCCATAACCACCACCCAATATTGTCTATATTCATGAAATGCTTGAGCGATTTGCATCTTCCATCCACCACTGCATTCGACATTGATTGTGTTATACTTGGTGGTTCTAGCACTAATCTTTGGTGGGACGGCAGACACTGCGCGGATTTAACTTGTTGCACAATGAGATTGTTATCATCACTCAACATTCCGCAATAACCTTTAGCGATAGTGGGGGCGATGGTGTTAAAAAAAGACGGGTGACTGCCAGTCCGAGGATAGGAATAATAAATGCGCCAGCAAACACAAATGACAGCTGCATAGTGGGACTATCGCAAAAGAGAGAGATAGAGATAGAGAGAGATCCTGCGGCGCCTTCGTGCCACTCCAGAGGGAACTATTATTTATTACCATTATGATTGCAGTCAGATTGAGATTTATGTTTTCCACTCACTGCACCAGACAGATGTGTAACGGCAATGCTGACTTGTTGATTGGTTTTTACTTTCAATTTAATTTTACAGACTTCCACTATATTGTATCGAGGTCGGTTACGGGCATTTTGATAAATTGAAGCGAGTGAAAATATATAAAAGTTGTAGAAATTCAAACTGTCAACTTGAAGGATGATAAATAATATGTAAAGTGAATTTAGCGAAGATTTTGAAGAGGCTTATATCTGACTCTATCGTGGGAAGCTAATTAATTGGGTCGACGAGCGAAAGTAATGGGCTAACTATTTCTATGATGCTGTTAGATGGTTTTTTCAGATATAACACAAGCTATCTGTCAGTTTTATGTACGCTTTGCAGAAACTGCATGAAAGGTATAACAACATTTTCACTTAGTAATTGAATGGCTTTGTTAATCTACAAGAGATCCTTTGCAAAATCGTTCTTTCGGTCGATGAAATACCTAGTACATTTCGTTAATGGGGGCTACCTTTACATGTAAAGGTGGGTTTTAATTCAGAATGTGGGAACCTTTAAGTGAAGACAAAGGATTGGGCTCTCTTTTATCAATCTTTAAAGCTTTTGTTAATGAAGCTTAAATTAAAATGCAACAGTTTCAGTATGTGGACACGAAAGGTGGACAACGTGTGCTGGCAATAAGTCCTTAGTTTCTTGCTACTTTTGTTACTATCTCGGATTACTCACTAATTCGTCTTGTCACTCCGGTTGTTCCTTGTTATTGGGCTGTTGTTTCCCATATGCCATAAAAAAAAATAGCCCGTGTAATTAAACCAGTTGCTGACATTGCAATTGCAACAATGTTGATAATTTTGCCTCGTCAGTTTGATGAAACTCATATCCCTTTTTCTTTTAAAGATATACACTAGTAAAAACCAACTTTTCAACCATCATCGTATCAATCAATCACCAGAGCGTGGGATGTAGCAATTGCTGAAATATCAGCTAGTAGAAGGAACGAACATGGTCATACTAACGTGCCTCTAAACCGTTCCCCAAATTCCATAAAATCAGTTATTTTACTCCTATCCAAAACGATTACAGACTATCTTACAGATATTTTCAATGACAACCGTGCATAAATTCCGAGTTATACCTACTTGTGCCGAAGTGGCCATAACTTTCGTCCGCCGACACACAATATACAACAAGTAGTATCAATCATAATGGCGAGACCATCAGTTTGCAGTGTATACAGTGCCGAAACCACTCTAGATGAAAATATTACAAGAATAATTCACGTTCTCAGTAAAGTGTCATTAAAATCGACACTTAAGGACATTCCGCGAGTATTTATTCTTATTTCGCGATATGTGTGTTTGTGTCTGTTCGCGAATATGGCTCCTTTTTTCCCATCTATCTGTTAGCAAATTTACATACTTTTTCTCAACTAAGCTCATCCCTGGGAAAAGGATCAACATCAACAATCAACATCATTCCGGATGTATTTAGATGTGATGTGGTTCCTCTCAAAGTCGTATATGGAAGAGGGTTCATATCGAAATTGAATGGGGAAATCGATTGAGAAAAAAAACCCGAAGTAGACAAGAAAGAATCACTCTTCCTTTTCTTTACATTTTTTTTTTTATTCTTTTTTCAGTTCTTTCCTAGAACCAAACGAACAGAGGTGTTGTTGATTGCGATTTAAAGAAACGCACCGTCAAATCAAGAGAATCGAAATAAATTTGAATCTTAAATTGCTTTAGGTTTTCTTCGTTTTCTATTGCTGGCCTATGTTTGTTGAGCTACTGGTGTAGGTGTCTCGTCTGAGGAGAGTTTATTAAGAGATCTGTAAACTTCGCATCCCCATCGAAAAACGTTGAGTGAAAATTTAAATTTTTCTATCCATTCCTCTTTCGGCAATAATAATTAGGCAAATACAAAAGAAATTTGCAAAGGATTTGCGGGAAAATGTGTTCATACTGTATTCTGTAATAATCTCTTGGCTCGGCCTACTAACACAAATACTCGTACATAGGCAACGAGCAGCGGCTGGTAGTGCCATGTCCTTGGGAAGCATCAACAATAAGAAGTGGCGGACTTGCATATCTACAGCTGAACGGGCGAACAAAAGGGATATGGATAATACTGCAGGTGGATATTGAGTCGATGATCCATAGTAAGGATCAATGTTTTTATGGACAGGGAATAGTTGCCGTCCCGTTTGAATAGAGAAACCTTTTTGCTAACCAATTGCTGGCAGTTGCTGTAGTTTGGCATGTATCGACTTTAAGAGAGAACTTTCAAAATTGCTTAGGCCACCCAAGGTCGACAGCAAATAAAAACGATGATGCAAAATTATAGGCACATACAAATAAGAAAAACTAACTCCGAACTTTAAACAGGATACATCCACATGACCCTGAAGAGGTACAAACATGTCAATACCAGATTAAGGTGGGTTGGAGAAAGCACAGGAACGATGACAAAACTGTGACATTAGCAAAGCTCAATATTGATTAGATAAGATTCCACAGAGAGTTGAAAAGGAACAAAACCCATACAAAATCTGATAGAGTGACCGTGTTGTTGGCTGAAGCGGAAAGGAGATATAAAGCCATTATTCCTTTCACATGGTTTAGGATATACAAGTGATCAAGATCATAATCTGCAAACGGAAAATTTTCTTTCTTAGAGCAGCTGATCTATTGAAAGTCAATACTCATGGTGAACGTTTTTAAATACATCGCTCATTGTGAAGACGAAAACTTAAGTGAGCGTCATCCAGCTGTCCATTGTCCACTGGCCACTTATTTGACGCTTAAAACACTTTCCAACAAACAATTGTCTGGCTGCCTCCGATTCATTCATATTTGTGGATAAGTGATACATCCAAGAAAGTGCTTGACAATTTTCTCGGGAAAGTGTATGGTAACTGTTGCGGAAAGTTGGAACTTTAGCATCTTCCGAAGCATATTCAAAAAATCACTATACTTGACTTCTCGATATTACTGCTCAAGTACCTTGGCAGTGTCCATATCGAATGATCCTTCAACGAATCGTCATATTGAAGCTGGATTTTTAGAAGTGGGTCACTATTCGTAGTGAAGATATGATTTCGAGTAATTCATAATAGATAAACGAAGAGTGGATGCTGTAAGAAGTTCCGACATTTCGACGCGACCCTAACCTCTTAGAGTGCTTGTTACGGCCATTAGAAAGAATAACTTCCGCAGATTGATAGATGACACAAAAACCGCTGCCAAGCTCGATCTGTTTAACTTGGACGACAATACCGGGGTCGGCATTGGAGATACACTAAACAGAACCAACTATCAGGAAGCGTTGCCGATTGGCCCCTTTTTGAGCCTCAAGATCTGTGGCAAGCACTTTTTTTCTTCAAATTATCGAAGTTAGTTTACGTAAAATTTTATTCCTTATTAAACGAAAAAGTATGCTTTCATTCAGCAAAAGTTTGGTTGGTTGTTTTCTTATTTTATTATACGTAAATGCTAGATAAAAGAAACGGTTCACGAATAAATCGAACAGTGTTGAATAAAGTCCACTAAAGTCACAATGTGACCTTCTATATAAGTTGAAGCTCTCAGTAATAGGCCATTTTCGCAAGTTCTGGTTAGAGTTTTTCAGCACAACGACAAGCGTAGTAAGAGCTTTATGTTTTTGATCAGTAGCGGCATGTTATTATTTTTGACTGGTTTAAGGTGTCTTTGATCGGAAGCAGGCTTCGTATTAGACCGATATTCTTACAGAGATATATAATTATTAGATTTTAAAGATTTTTTTTTAATTGGCATTTCCAATTACGATTATAACAGAATATGTCAATGGACCTGTGTGGGCGTGCAAATGAAGTAGGAGTTTCTGATTGTGTAAGACTCTAAGTGGTTGGAAATATTTTCAGGTGCACATTCATATATGGTTGAAAAAAAGAAGAAGTGGGAAATATTTGTTGAAAATAAATTTTCCTACGCTGCTATTGAATTTTTAATGGAAGTACGGTATTGAGTTGTAAAAAGATATATGAACACAGATCGGCGTTTGGGTAACCATTTTTTCAGAAATAATTAAAAAATGATTTATTCGAATTTGATTTGAGAAAAACTATGTAGGGGATCTTATTTAGGCCCATTTTAAGCTTAGACCTTAGAATGCTGATATCATCTTTGATATGTATTTTGCTCAAAATCGTTACAGCGGTTTCTGTAAAATCTGAAAAATAGTAACAAATGTTGAAATGTTTAGTTCGGAGAATACTATTGCTTAACTATACAGCTCAAAAATGTGTATTTAACATTGTTTGGGATGTAAGCATTAGGTACTTGGTTTTTTAAAATTGTATCGAAATCGAAAATGGGGTGTTCATGATATTAGCAGTTTCCTAAATTAACGTTTTCGGTGATTCGAATTTCGGTTAGAATCATTATTAAGGAAAACTAATTTTTTTTTAAAAATGATAATATAGAGTAAAAATTAATTTGCTATTAGCTGTAAATGACCATGCCGTATGGACCGCTTTCGAGATATGTCCGAATTTCAAAACTACCGTTTTTCGATTTTTTTTTTTTTACGAAAAATTGAGTATGAAGTCATGTTATCCTCACTTACTCAAATATCAAGTTTGGCTGAAATCATTAGAGCCGGTTTCGAGCAAATCAAATACATACCATTAATAATAAAATAATAAAACCGCCCGTAACTGTAAGTTTGAATGAAATGACAGCCGTTTAGGTTGTAGGATGACAGAATTTTGAGACCCACTTTTTTGAGTTCGTAATTGATATCTCGATATTGAAATTTTGTACGAATACAATTTCATTCTCTTACTACGTAATTGAGAAAGTTAAAAAGGTTTATGTACTGAATACACTTGTTTTTGTTATAAATAAATATTTTTCCACTTCATATTTATATCCCTCTTTTTAAAATATTTCAGCGGCAGCGGAATAAGCTCCACAAATGCCTCATAACTATAATTTTTAAACAGTTTTGTTGTAGACCCGGACAGTCCACGGCGAGTAAGTTTTCACACTCAGATAGATTTTGGAAGAAAGACTGACGGATCCCTGATCGCTTTAAAGACGAGCAATATACTCGACGTGCACTAGCCCGGCGAGTATTTCAGTCTATTCCTATAAGAAACTACTCAGATGATAGTAGGTACACCGCACACAATTGGAGAGCGACCTCTACCAAAGCGAGGAACTGAGATATCTAAAGTGGCTTCTTGGGTGAAGACAGGGTCCAACTCGGATTAAAAGCTAGAGTTAGAGGGACAGTTTGGCATTATATGCAATTTCACCCAAAAGCCATAGACGCCCATTGTTATTTTTATGAAGTTTCTGTAAGAAGCAGACCCATAGAAAGTAGCTAAAGGTAAACTTAAATAGCTTAACAAATCTTTCTTGTATCTTTGCAAAATATTCGCGGATCGAATTCGCAATGAAACTACCGCTTCCATGGCAAACTGCGAATGAGCTCAAAATGTAGGGAATCTCTTCCACTATATAACTATAAAAATACAATCTTGTTTGACTTTGCTATATGCCTATGCTTTGGTTAAGTGTCCACAGTTCTTGCTTGAGACCCTGTCTTTTTATAGTCCTGTGGATTACACTGTAACCACGGTCCTCCGTATACATAGTCGAGGGTCTATTCCCAATGCGCTGTGTAATCTACTTTCAGTTGTTAAAGCTCTTGCAGCTACCAAACTTGCTGTTTGTCGTACAATACCCAACGAACGAGGGTTAATGAAAATGCTCTCCCAACACGGGAAACATTCAGATTAACCATCAGTACTTTTCCGTCTTTCCCTGAACTCGATCACAAAACAAATCTGAAATAAAGACAAATAAAAATAATATTAGAAGAAAGTTTTTGAGTGCTCTCTCCTTGTGGTGGTGGTGTTTAGTGTTTAGCGTCATCTTGACCTATTTCTTAGGTAGGGCATTGACAACAACAGAGATCTGTGGGACTATTGTCGATAGTTAATTGCGCGATGTTATTAAAAACGTCCGAATTGTATCGAACAAGCACTAAGCACATAGCAGATAAATACTCGGGCCTACCGAGTTTACATTACATTGTATGAATACATCTTTAAATTCGCTTCCATTTTCCGCGATTTCAATGCGGAATGTACTTCAAGGTTAATTCATTTGCCTTTAAGCGTAACTGATGCGATGGTATGAATGAATTTCGAAGACGTGCATGACTACCATTTTTACCTCCTAAATAAAGGTTTTTCAAAGGCCTGATTTATTAATGGGCAACACTTTTTCCAACGTCAAGCATTTTGACTTTGGTCTTCCATCTCACCACGAGTTTATTAGAAGCAGATTTGCGAAGTATGGCTCCCGCTGTTTGAAAGGCTAGCCGAACATGAAAACTTTGTGAAGGGTGCCTTTTTACCCGACTGTACACAGGGAGGGTTATGTGTTTCGCGCGTATCCTATGTAAGTTCCTACGGGACGCCCTGTAGCCCAAACGGCTTGACCGATTTTAAAGAGTGGGGTGTCATTAAATTGGTATTCTTCCCCCGGAGTGTCATAGGCTAAACATATTATAAAAATATTAATTAAAAAAAAAAAAATTTCACACATAATGTCTGAGAGAAAAATGTCAAGATATGCAATACACTGAACTGTGAAATAAATTACTTTCTGATATATTGACAATTTCGGTCTTGTGGAGTGTCTGCATTTAGTAATGAATTCATTTATTTTAAATTAAATATCAGATATTATTTTTATTACATAAGCATATCGAACACTACATTTGCGATCGACATGAAATGGAAGTGCTTTAAAGATTTTCGTAAAGTGCTCCAGCCATCACTCCTAAATCGTTGACAAATAAATATAATGCACACCATTCACAAAAGAAACAGTTTCATACTTTTTTTACATATTCCATTCAATTTTTAATTGTTTTATGGAAATTTAACTTTGTACATATTTTTAATCATTTGAAAAAAAATTGTAGTTTGCGTCGTTCTTACTAATAAGAAATTTTAAATCTTACGGAAGCTCACAATTGCGGAATTTGTATGGAAATATATTTTCTCCAAAAACTTTTTTAAATAAAAAAGTTAATTTAAAAAACCAATAAACCCGACTGACTGTAAAAAAAATTTAAAAAGATTAAAACAAGACACTTTCAAGTATAACTAATTGGCAGTCGGAGGCTGCGCATATTTTTGTCAGATTGTACGACTAGCCAATCTAGCCACCGCACTTAATTACGAATTTTAACAATTGAGATTGGTCTGGCCAACCGCTTACTTTAGTTACTTTATGACAGGTTAGATTCAAAGTGGTCATTGGGCTCGCTTTCGCTTTCCAACTTCATTATAGCTTTGCCATTTAGTCGCATTTGTCAATATATTTGCTGAAGAGTTTTGCCAAAGAAAAGCAAAACATAATCTGAAATATTGGGACAGAACTCGCTACGAACATATACAGGTCTGACCTCCTAGTTCACTTTATTACCTATTTGTTACAGAAGTCACTTGAGGAATACGAACACATCTAATTCGTTAGACCTTACTTTGCCGTACAATCAACATTGCAGTTCATACATAAAAGGTCGAAAGACTAGAGAAAAAATCTGCAAGCTTATGAGCTTGTAGTGAATATAACCGGCTTTGTAAGACTACCTACACAATCTGACAAAAATATGCGCAGCCTCTGACTGCCAATTAGTTATACTTGAAAGTGTCTTGTTTTAATCTTTTTAAATCTTTTTACAGTCAGTCGGGTTTATTGGTTTTTTAAATTAACTTTTTTTAGAAGTTCGTTTCTCGAATTGGCAACCAGTAGCGTAATAAGAATTATTCTGGTGGGGAGGGGACCGAGATTTTACTTTGTGATGAAATGTTTAGTGTTGGTTTTAGGATCCATCAAAGAGATTTTCACAGCTCTCTGAACCTTTGGGTTTGAAGTTTGGTCGTTGGAGCGGGCGCAAGCCATTTTACTTATGTCTGCTAATAACAAAAATAGTCCAGATTGCGCTTTAGATTTGGCCCGCGTCGCTTTTATTGGGAAATTTTCATATTGAATGACCTATTCATTGTGACCTACAAAGTATTAAGTGTGCAGGCTAAAATGATTTTAGTAAGGTCCGTGGTGATTACTATTACATAAATGTGCTTGAATAAGCCACCCTGTACCAAATGAAGATGTGTCAGGTTTTCGTGGCAGCTCTTTTCAACTCACTCAAATTCTACCTGACTCCTTGGACATGAAACGATGGTGTAGCCACAGAACTATGAGAAAGGGTCATTCAGTAATAACGAGCGAATTTTGACACCCGACTACGGGCATCATATTGAAAAACGCATTGGTGTCATTTTGTTTTCATTGCACGATACTAATAATTATATTTACGCCTTTTGCAAAGCGGCTTAGGTTCCACTTAAAATCTAATGTGACAGTTTATGACATAGAAAAAGTTGCCCATAGGGCAGTGGCCAATCGCAAGTTTCAGTGGCAGTGCGAGCTCAGAAGCACTGGACGTCACACAGAGCTAATGTATGACAGTAAAGTCGCCTACTGGTCGATTGCGGAACATTGGGCACATTCAAGAATTTATCTTCAGTCGACTAGATTGGTGATCGAGTACTAAGTTGACAGTTAGCTCGCATATGTGGCTGACGTATAGAAAAAGTGACGTTCCCGACTTATATAGTTTTTTGCGTTCTATACGTCAGCCACATATGCGACTTATATAGTTTTTTGCGTTCAGGTTACATCTAGAACGGAAACGTCACTTTTTCAATACGTCAGCCACATATGCGAGCTAACTGTCAACTTAGTACCGATCACGAATTTCTGGACAAGATTCGTCAGCTACCCCTACATAAACGTCAACTGAAACAACTGCTCATATGACCAATTTCAGCCAATCAAACTCGAGGTACATCCAGTCAGACAGCTGTCAGACTTTCTTAAATTGAGTTTAACGTCCCAATTCACTTGAATATCCAACGACCCTCAAACGAAGGAATTTTCGATAAGCCACTAAAGAAAACGCCTTAAAACGGCTTAATAAGGTTTTCTTATTCTTGCAGCAAATACAAGAATCCGATCCGATTATGCGTAGTTCATGATTGTGCCGAAGGTTGCACTGTAGGAACGTGTTGCTGAACAACCTCACTTTCAATTTAGTTGGGCGGGTATGTTTTATTTATTTCTGGCAAAACCTTCTTTCCATTTTGTAGTTGTTGACAACTACTTTCCATTTGCCTCTCAAGTTTTCTCAAGTCTTGTGCAATGCTTTACAAACAAAAACGCATTCTGTTTATTGACGTTGATTCCCATCTTCAATACGTATCTTACCATAACCGTTGAAAATCACGTTCAGATTGTAATGAAACAAATAAACCCCACCAAGTAATATTTTTTTTTTTTTATAACAGACCAATGGCAATGGTATTTAATTCCTCGTCGTTATTGCAACTGTGATTGTAAAGATTTACACAGATGAAGGTTATGTTGCCACCATCAGGGTCATAAACAACAATAGTTTGTAAAGAACAAATAACGAGCAATACCACCAACACTTACTCATCATCACGTTCTGTAAAGTAAGGCTTTTTATAACGCACCCGATTTGGTTTAGTGACAAGGGAAAAATGGCATCAGCTCCGTTCATGGATAACTTCGAACTTAGCTCAGTGCTGTCCGAGGTAAGATTTATTGAACGTATGTTTTAAGAGGTAAGATTTTCTGCAAATACTCAGACACTCAGGGTCAAGTGCCGATTGTCGTTACTGCGGGCTATTGTTCCCCGTGGGGGGTCGGAACTAACGTACATCTAAGCTAGTAATAACCGTTTTTCACCTTCAACTTATATGTTTTGTAGGTCACCTTTGTGAGCTCGAAAAATCTAGCCTGAACACTAAAAACGATTATTGGTAACGCGGTATATTGTTACTTATAAATTAACAGGTGGTAAGTTGAAAAATGCGAACATTCATTCAATAAATTTTTGAAAATTTCCGGTGAAAAATATTAAGTTGAACGTGAGTCTAGGGATGGACGTTAATTAGTTTTCGGTTGCGGAAGAAAAGGACTGTTCGTTTTCTATTATCTTCTATTACTTAAACGGTCGCGAAAAGGACGGAGAAGAGTCAGGAGCAACCTCTCGCTATCGCTTGATATCATTTTCTTATACTTCATTGGACCGCGTTAAGCGGCTTATTTCCCAATTATTTGTGTACACCAATTATGGTTGAAAAATATACACCGCAAGTATTGTTAAGCAGATTGGTCCGTGTATCGGCTTTATCTTAGGACTGTGTATTTTAAGGGTCCTGTGTGTGATTTTTACTGTTACGGAAGCTGTGTCTTTTCTTAGATAGTTGATGGGAGCAACTTCAAGAGGAAGAAGAAAAATATGTCGAACTCAAAGATAATGGAACGGAGAATATGCATAGATTGGCGATGAATTCGATTGTTGGATAAATGGAAATAAATCACTGATGATCTAAGTTTACTCAGCGGGAGATAAATAGGTACTTTTGTTTTGCAGGTATGGGAAATAATCCCTAAGCAGACGAATTTCTTCCCGGCACTTATAAATATCTCTGAACCTATGACGGGCTGTGAATTTCTTTACTACTCCTATCGATTACAATTGGCCGACGCGACTGAATCGCCTCCTCGGCAGGGTAGCCGTTTCATAATTTTGTTGTTTCGATGTTGTAAGCCTGTGGCGGCCATTTTGTTTTGGTAGAGTCTGTCCAGCTTGGTGTTTATTATTCAATAATTGCCTTTAGTATCAAAATACTTGTTTGTCAGTGAAAACAATTTCCAGCATCCAAAAGAGTTTGTTCGGAGGGAATGTAACAAAATCGAAAAAAATGTTTAAGTTGAATCATAAATTAAAAATTGGAGTACAATTTGTCGTTGGACAGTACAGTAAAAATGAGTACTCCTATTGGAGTAACGAGTCATTCATTTCGTGGTTTCAAATTGGTGGCGTTGGCATTTGACACCTGTCAAACTCAGCTGTGATTTGAAGTGTCATAATATTAGTTGTAGCCTTCTACGATAATGGATCGATTAACAATCGAACAAAAAGCTATTGAAACTTACTACAAAAGAGGTGATATAAAGTAGCCACTTTTCGCGCATTACGCGATGATTATGGTTGTCATAATCGACCGACTACGCAAGTAATCGGTAAAATTGTGAAGGAATTTGAAGAGAGTGAAAGCGTTACTGATGTCGTAATGACCCTTTACTTTCGGCAGCGCTGCTCCTCAGTGTCCAGCATCATACTTTCGACGGCGAGAAAGGACCAGTTGCTCGTCAGATGACAGCAGGCGACACGACGTATTGTTGTCTTTTCTGAACAACTTATCATATAAATGATTAGCCGTGGCTTACGGCTTACGGGTTAAAGTTTACATCAGGATTTGAAATTAAACCCAAGTCCATAATATTCAGTCGTTCAGCCCAAACATAAGGACGGTTTTTTTTTTAAATTGACATCGTTTAATATGAATGAATTTAGACTGCTCCCCGGAGACCAGTTTAAGTACTTTCAGTGGGGCTTACACTAAATTTAAGAAGCAGGAAAAGGGAATGGAAAATAAGAAATAGCAAGACGAAATGTTGAAGTCTTCATTGTCCGAAGACGAATCTATCGAAGAGCGGATGAAACAGCAGTTGATGGTAGATCGACGTCTTCCTAGTCATCGAGTATATATCGAATGCAGTAGCGGTCTTAAGTGCACGATTGTGATTTGTTCGATTTTCGGAAATATTTCTGCCTGAAAAATGAGACAACATTCGACAGAAATTTCAGCATAATTAATGCGCCTATCGATTTCCATGTGACAAACAACATTTATGAAATTTGACAATACGTAAGCCTAAAACGGGTTAAAATGGGTTCAAACTATTTTAAATCAATATCTAATCCGGCGAATGATTTGTGAAGAATCTGACCCCTGATTTACACCCGGAATGAATAATAAGGACTTTGGTGTGGGTTATCTAGAAAATGTAACTGAAGTATATTCTCACTGAATGAACGAAAATCGAAAATCGTAGACGGATTGACAAATGCAAACTGACAAGAAGGTACCCGGAAATTACGTAGTTCGTATATGACCCTAGAATTTCATTTTTATTTAATTTTATGTAATTAAATTTAAAACTAAGCAATCTAGTAAATTTAAGACGGTTAAATCCCTAATACAACACAAAACGCATAATGATTTATTAAATACATATAACAATTCTATAGTTGCAAGCCGTCGTATATGGACTTATTATTCTTTTTTAGAAGACATAGTTGAGTTCCAAGCAAAATCGCTTGGCACCAACTTGCAATTCTTGACATTGGAGTGACCTTATCGACCACCGTCGGTTCCCTAAAAATCGCACCCTTTGGATTCTAATTTTTTTAAGCCTCTACTTTAATTAAATCGTGTCAATTCCAATATTGCTCAATTACTGATCTCAGCGAACAATATTGGAGAACAAATTACACACAGTATTGCCTATCTGCACAGTCTTCCCAACAAAAATATATCACGCCAATATGTTGTGTTTAAGGCAGAACTACTTGCTCTCTACTATTTATATGTAAGATAAGACTTCAATTTTCTGAAAAAGTTCAAATAAATTGGTGCAAATTTTCCCTACTTTCGACAACTAGTTTCAGAAATACGAATTTGGAAATCATTGATTTTGTAGAGCGCATGATAAGTGAGATTATGAGTGCATCGATTTTGAACCTTTAAAATGAAATTCGCTTGATCTGCACAGATTCACTGGTTTCACATTTTTCTAGGTTATCCCTGTCGGAAATTATTGCCACTACATTCAGACATACGAACTTTGAAAATTCTTAAATCTTTTATAATCAAGTGGAGTGGTAAAATGAATGAATGTGTTTGAAATAGTTTCGTACCGGACATTTATTTTCCTGAATCACACCAATTTGATTGATTTGTAAAAAAGGAAAGGCGCCTCCAATATTGAAATTTTTTTTTTAGGAGTTTTCCAAACTGTTCCTAATTGGAAAAAAGAACATTGTCTAAAAAATGTTTGTTTTAGTTTTTGATTCTCATTCCTATTGGATTTTGTTAACAATATGTGCAACCACCTTTTTTCCCAATCGAATGCTGATTTTATTTTCGCATTTTATGGTCACTTGCCATAAACAAAATGTTTCACAAAACCGTCTGAATAAAAATCACTAAAGTTACCGAAGGGAATATTTTGAATTACTGCAGACTGATTCACGTCAAAACTCCAAACCAAATTTTGAAATGTCCTAATGCAGATAAAAAAAAATTTAAGCACTTATAGCAAATTTATTCGAAATATATCGAACTGAAACTAAATAAAATTTTAAAATTTCACACTGGTGCAATTTAAAAGAGAATATTTTCCAAAACTACTCACATACCATTGTAACAACTATTTTTCACTAAGAGAAACTTCTTGCAATGCGAATTTAACTAGTTATTCTTTTCTTTTTAATTTTTCCAGTCCAATCGCACAGAAATTATTCACAATTTTGAATTATAACGAACAAACAGCGGGACACAAGAGAAAAATTCCCTTCGACGGAACACTTAATAACAGCTCAAGACCTGTTGATCGACTGCGAACATTTGTAATGTGTTAGCCATCCTTATATAGGGAGAATATCCACTGTTATAGTGGCGAAATACCAATACCACCACTACCAATAAGCAAATCAACCCCATCGCCATCATCATCATCACCAACATCCTCATCGCATCAAAGAATGCGATGCGATACGATGTGGTGGGCAAACGACGCGCCTGTGATAAGGGGAGCTTGGCCACTTTTGTAACTTACGGGTACACACTAAACTGGGGTAGTTGGGTGACAACTGAAGAAAGAGGGGAGGTAAACATTTTTTGGAATACCAACGACGACGACAATATTCTGTGATGGTGACGACTGAGAGGTCTTGTATCTTTGTTTAACAGCAAAACAAATACACACACTTACTTTACGCATTAGAATATGGACTTGGGTGGTGGGCTTAAGAAGATAAAGGTTTGGTTTGTAAAGAAAGTGGCGGATTGCAAGAGATTGCATGGTAAGCAGCATTGGTCCGATTGTTGTTCGACGACGACGACGACGGCGGGGCTATTGTATAATTGCTTGTGACCAAACTGAGCGGAGGGTGCAAAAAAGGCAAAGAACTCTAGTTGTTGATATTGGTACTTAAAACTGGAAACTGTATGCATCCAGACGATTAAACTCTCAGATGAACACATATCCGCACTTATTCCAGTCGTTTGTTTAATTGTTTCATCTTTATTTTTTATGATTATATGCGAGCGGGTACACACGCCTTCCCATGTATTGGAGGGCAATTTAAATATTGATATTGTGCGAGGAATATACATCTCAGTAATTGGGTCCACTGTTGAATGGCACACATCAGCCATTGTAGGAGGATGAAATGATCCTTTTTGCATAAGCAAAGTGTGAGGCGGTTGTGTTTCCCAGTCCGTATGGACCAACAAAAAACCCGATGGCCAGCTTTTACAGATTTAAGAACCCTGACATTAAACAGTGAAATGGTGAATAAGAAATACGCCTATAGGGATATGTCTTTAAATAGTTTCCGAAATGATTTCATGGAGGTTACTTGTTGTCTAAGGTAAAAAAAAGAGACCTGGACGAATTTTCATACACGTTAATGAATTTATTGGCCTAGGTGACAAAAACCGCATTTCTCTGAAAAAGAAGACTTGAAACAGTGGTCCTCTTATCAGAAAGGTATCCTTCATATGGCAAAAGCATGTTGGGCAACGTGTCTTCGTACAGAGTCGTTGTTGAAGGTTACCACACAAAGGAAAACCGAACCGCATTCTGAAAACTGAAACAAAACAGATAACTATGCGGCAAATAGTGTGGTGAATGTGCAACCGGCGAAGGGAAGGACACCATAATTCTGGCCAATGTTAATCCAGTATCTGTCCATCAAAGCGTTTCAAATTGAGCTGTTCATGGTACTCGCAACAAAGGTGCAGTTTACATTGCATAAGTCCGACGATAATTACCAGGAATGGTTAACAATGTGCGTTACACAATCAGTCATAGTTCTGTGCTTAATGAGAAGTTGTTTTTACATCTATACTCTTGTGTATACGTGATTGTCGTCAGTTAGATAGTGGAGGAATATGGCAGAATGACTTTCTGTTTAATTGGTAGATGCCAGAGTGGTAACTGACTATATTCAATATTTCACTGCGGTTTTCTAGTGCGATTCAGATCTTTTAAGCGACCGTCCTACTCTCTGCAGCGGTAGATAAATACTCAACACACGACTTAGATGGAAAATGGCAAAACATATGTTATTGGCAAATCCAACTTTTTGTTTGTCTATAAATCGTACCAAAGTTCTTAATCCTCAACATAGTCAACTTGCATCGTTTGGTTGCTTTTGAGCCAAATTGTTTTGTCATGGGCGGACTATACCCGGCCGTGGCCCATCTGCACGGAGCTGGATTTAGTCTTTTGTATAGAGATTTTTGTATGGGAGCTAAATTGAACTCAGCCCAGAGCAAAACATGAGGCGAGCTATAATGTTTCCTTGTCTTGTAGCCAAATTAGTTTTCGAAAGGGGATGTCCTAGCGGTTGTCGAGTATTTTTAAGTTGTCTGAGGTGTGTGGGGTTTTTGTCGTTTCACTTCAAGGAATGACTTTGTCATTAGTCAAAAAATATTTATCGTGTAAATATCAATGACGACAACGGTTACTTTTGGATCTCCTCTTATATCTGTGACTGCAAAAGGTCTTTGGATTGCTTGGAGAGAAGATTTTCTCTTAAAATTCTCTTGTGGTGCAGTCGATGAAGTTAGCCCGCACTTTTTCTAGAATGAAAAACGTGAATTGCAGTTCGATAGACATTCGTTTGTAGTTGTTTGTAGTGAACTTTTTTTCGTTTGTAGTTCGAAGGTTAGAAAGTTAGAAGCATTAGAAAAAAAATTCAGCCCGCACTTTTGGCTTTTTCAAACAAAACCTAGCCAGTAATCGTTTGTAGTTGTTTGTAGTGAAATTTTTTTTTAAAAGAAATGTCTTATTTCCGAGATATTTTTCTTTCGAAGGAAACCAGTATTAGCTCTCCCTTCCTGCTTATTGTCCAGCACTCGGCGCCGTAGAGCAGAACTGGCAGTATAAGGGTTTTGTAAAGCATACATTTCGTCCCTCGAGTTAGGAGTTTTGAACCCAATTGTTTTGCCAAACCGAAGTAGCAGCGGTTTCCTAGGGTAATTTTCCGCCGGATCTCCACTAGGATGTCATTCGTGGAGTTCATGTTTACTCCGAGGTAGATGAACTCCTTAACTACCTCGAAATTGTTGCGATCAATAGTGACGTTTTGTCCTAGGCGGTGGACAGATGTTTGTTTGTTTGTTGATAGCATGTACTTAGTCTTGTCCAACAGATTTCGCCTGTTCTTCAATCGCCGTGAAAGCTTCTATCACGGAGCGCTGTGACCGACCGATGATGTCAATGTCGTCCACATACCCCAGCAGCTGAACGGATGTGTTGAAGATAGTGCCTTCCGCATAAAGCATATCCTAACTTAAATAACTGCATTTAAAATTTCTGAGTTCACTTAATCGTTGCTTAATAAAAAGCAATCAACGTCAATACGGAACACAATTTTTTTGAAAGTCTTTATTTATTTGTTTGTAGGCTGATGATACAAATCAAAACTAATTGGTAACGACCCAATTGAATCGTTAGCAAGTGAATATTTTTGAAAATAGAAATAATAGACAGTTAATTCATTTCAGAATAAATTAAAATCTCAAGTAAGAAGCTATGAACGTTTTAAGAACTTAGCGCTCCCGTTTTTGAAAATAAATAAAATTTGATAGTTTAAAAATTGTATGGCTTATTTATTAATTAATTCGGGAAACTTAAAAACTGACAAAAGCTTAAATTCTTTCAAAAAAATATAAATATAGATTCGGTTGATAAATTTGTATTTTGCTGACATTTTCCGCGATTTGGATGCTAACTATTGGAAAGACAGCTAATCAAAAAGCAAGAACTAGCGGCTAAACAAGTCGAGAAAATCATTTGCCATTTTTTCATTTAATCATAAGTGCATTGAAAGAAATAAATAAATATATGGACAGATTTATAAACAACAAATTTTCAATTTCGTGTATATCTACATATATATTTTTACAAGGCGCAGCCGTAAGCCCTGTAGCTAGTGCTGTTAGTGTTACCTTTTACGATTAACCTGTATATTTGTAATTATTGGTTAATAAATAATAATAATATTTTTACAAATTTGTGTTTGTCTAGATTAGATAAGATTAAAGGGCGGGAGAGCCTGCAGGGAGCTCTGGCACTTAATTATTTATTTAACTACTATACATAATATCACAGTTAATCAATAATGAAACAGATTTAAAAAGCTTATTGTTTTACATTTCTTTCAATCTTTTTTTTTTTTTTTTGATAGACTGAAATCAATCAGATAATTGTTCTTATTAAAATCCCTCGTCAGGTTATTGATAGGGCCATTCTCCCATAGTTACATCGAGATGTCCTTTGGTATACAAAATTTGGTATCTGGTATTCATGTTAATGGAATTGAGAACATATGTGGAGTTGGCATTACCAGTCGGAACGCAAAACAGGAATATAACATTGGATGTCTCTCTTAGTTTTTCCAAAGTCTGAAGCAACTTTAATCGGCTTATGTAGGGTGAAAGACGGCTTCTTAAAGTAGCCTATTGTGCCTACCCAGGTAGGTTCCTAGAGCCATCTTTTCACTCCAGAGGCAGTGAGGAAGACAAGGATCTTCTCTGGGTGTAGATTTTAGATTAGATTAGATAAGAGTTTTTTTTTTTTTTTATTCAATAAAATTAACAAATTTTTTATAGTAGGTACTCAAAATCGATTATATCTACTTACAACTTATGTTTTTAAAAGTTTTCGCTACGAATTCTATCTCTATATCCTAGTGCTACCTTACAATAGTTATAAAGTTGATCCACGTTCCCCTCGTTCGAAATATTTTTAATTTGATCCTCAGAAATAATATCACATCCAAAATAATGCCTTCTTGTTTCCCGCAATGTTGGACATCTTCCTATAAAATCTCTGGGTGTATGTCAGCAAGGGTTGCTGAATGGACAATTTCATCCCCTAGGATGTTTTTCCTAAGACGACATAGAGCCGGACAACCCGTGAGTATGTGAAGAGAGGATTCATCGCTCTCAAGACAGAGTCTACAGATAGGATCCGAAGAGATCCTGTAGGTTTGACAGTCATCATAGCGTTTTGCTTTGTTTAATAGTTTCCTTAATCTAGATGTGGGCTTTTATCCCACCAGATAGTTTTTCTTTTAAGCTTTTTTGTCTTTAGAGGACAGTTTTCCTGGAAGGCAGAAATGATAGAAGAACTTCCATTTCGGCAGTTTATCTTGAGTATCAATTCGAGATATTTTTCCAATTAGTGACTGACTTAGGTTCTCTTTATTAGAGGCTCAGTCAGTATTTCTTTTTGAACGGAATGACGCGATTGTAGTATTTGGTTCGTTAATTTGAAATCTGATATGTCGGAGGTCTGAACATGATAGTTCGTAAGACACATACCAGTTGTGTTTGGGTAACTTGAATTGCTATATTCTAACGAACAAAATCAGAAAACATTTACAATTTACAAAATTTAATTTACAATTATTATAAAAGCTCAAGCTGAACAGTAGGGTATTTAAATTTGCTCCTGATACGAAATACAATACCGTCATTTTGGATGGTTTGGCAACACTCCTCCTCAAAATGGCATTAAGGGAGGATTTACTGAGCTAATTCCCCAGATAAACATGGCTTTCTTAATATCAATATTTGACCCCACAGTTAGCGATATTTTGGCAACTATATTTGTTTATTGGTAAAGGAATCTTGGAAAGTGGAGTCTTTCCGTAAGCTGCCATTGGGACTACCAGAAATCGTTTTCAGATCTCAGATTTTACGTTTCGCATGGAACATGCAATGAAATTAGTCTGCTTTTATAAATGTACATACTAGTGCGTTACTTGACAGCAATATCAGCTGTTGAAATTGCATTCGTTTTTGGAGAAATCGACTTGGAAAACGTATCCCCTATTGTAGATACAAACGGAGTATTTTTGGTCATTCTTACTCTTCAGATGACGAGGAAGACGATGAAGATAATAATATTTTGGGTTTCACGAAACTTTGCGCATTTGTTTTGAAAGCAAACTTCTTAAAATGACGTAAGACAGCTGTGCAAAGTATATTCATGTTGTGGCAGTGTGTGTAAATCTGACAAAAGGATCACATTTTATCAGCGGAACGCATTTTTGTGTCAATGCCAAAAGTAAAAAAATTGTTGATTTTTCAGCGAGTGACGAACCAATAACTGCCAACCTAATTCCAGTGGTGGCGTGAGCATGAGGATGGAAGGTTGGAGGTTAAACCAGCCGAGTACGAGCTCTCTCAGGTGCCCCGGCGAAGACCTGAAGGTATTTAAATACCCTACCCCGTTATAGCGGCGCTGCCGGGACGGATGATAATTTCGGGCCATACTCGTGGGAACAAAATAGACAAACCAAAGAACAAAACAAAGGAGGAAGGAGGTGAGAGTACGATAAGTACCCTCAGTGAGATGGTGGCCGACACAATAATCGTGGAACCATACGATCTCAGCAAGAGTCAAGAGGCCCTAGATGCCGGCTCAACAGAGGAAGAGATCTCAAAGGATAAAGAAGAGAAGCTTTTGGCTGAACCCTCAAATGAGACAACAGGTGGAGAAAAGGCGAAGAAGAAGAAGAAGGTGCCCCCAGGCCTGTTAAGGAAACGGGAATACCTAAAGGCCAAACATATAACATATATGGCATTCTCGTCGCCAAAGACCACAGCATCCTCACAGAGAAGGAGCGAGCCTCCTTGGAATGGGCCAAGGAAACTATCGCGAAAGACGCTCCTACGAGGCCTGACCCTAAAAGACCATCTACCGCGGTAGTTTTGACCAGCAAGTCAGGCTCAAACAACACATCACATGGCGCAAAACGGCCGAGGGACGATGTCGCTAAGACAGACCCCAAAGCCCACCGTAGCTCCTCAGCGAAAAAGGCGCCAAAGACGGAACACCGGGAGGCGGACAATAAGCCGGGCTCAAGTGGTCTCCAGAGGAAACCTATCGTGAAGAGGCTTGGTAACAGAGAGCTAGCCTCGAAGAGGTTGAGGTCGCCAGACGACGCCCCCAACGTCGCGAAGAAGGTAAAGCGGAACGGAGCACGCACGGGTAGCCCCAAAAGGACACCCACGTGGGGAACCGGCCTAGGCGGGAAATACAACGAGGTGACTAGGAATCCGCTTCAGTTAGCTGTGCTGGACTCTAGGAAACCAAGTGGCAAGTATTCTGCGGAATGTGGGAAGATAATCGAGAATGCACTAGGTGTAGCGATTATCTCCCACATCGGAGCCAAGACAGGTGCAAAGGCCCCCGCTTACGGCAAGTTGAGATGGTTTAAGGGCAAAGACCAGGCATCCAACGACTTTGCAAAGACCGTGCTAAACGGTGCTCAACTATGGGAGGGAGCAATGCTGAAAGCTGTAACCATTTTTACAAGCACAAAATCCCCAGATTCCGATGAGGGACTGGGAAATTGTGTCCGAGGAGGAGCCGAAGAATGGTGCAAGAGGGTACATCATCATATTTGATGAACCACCTGCATCATTGAAGAAGAATATGCAGATGCCGCTATCATTTGCAGCAAGCGAGGTTAACCTCAAGCTCTTGAAGCGGACTGCGGATAATGCAAGAGCGCCTGAGACTGTGAAGGAGGCGACTACATCAAAGCATGAAGGTAGTCTAAATCGAGTTCCGAACTGCAACCCGTCGTGAGCACACGTGTGTGCAGCCGTAGCCCTCACGTCTTTAGTCGCCCTGATAATAAAATAAAAAATCGATTGAATTATCAAAACCCCAATCGTCTGCCGCGAAAATAAGTCAATACCGAGTGCAGTGCCAGTGCAGTGTTGCGAATAAAATTAAAAAAAGAGGAAAACGCAAAAAAAAAAACCACTAGCGTGGGCAATTCCCTCCCCTCCCATTCCAACTCGTTTGCTGTTGCACTTTCTTGGTCATCGCAATCGCCTGCCGCCAACGTACAAGCGATTGTGCTTGTACTGTTGTACATAAGGTGATTGCAATGAGTGGGTGAGAGCAACATCTGGCGGATAGCGGGTTGTGTGTTGAAGCTTTGTTGGTGGATCAAAGCAAATTGTCATACGGGCATAACACCTATGACAGTTTGATTTGAGATTCTAACATTGGACTTTTACTTCACAGCCCTGCTTAGAAGTAGCGTCGGAGTTGTGTTTTCTGTGTCTGTTTTTTGTGCTGATGGGGAATTTTAGAGTTGACATGTGCAACATTCGTGGGCTACGATCGAATCTCTTTTCGGCGTACGTCCACGTCGCTAAATATAAACCAGCTGTTTTGGCGCTGAGCGAGACCCAGGTGGGTGTAAATTCTGATAAATCGGAGTTTGATCTACCTGGGTATCGTTTAGTGCCTTTATTCTTTCTTCACCGCGGTCTCGCCATCTACATACGTGATGATATTGCCTACCAAACTCCAGGTTCTTATGGCCAATGTTCCAATTCGGAATTTAATTTCATATGGCTGAAATTCCACATCCGTAGGCAAATCATTCACTATTGTTTTATCTACAGAAGCCCTAATCTAGATAGCAACTCGACTTTTAACGAGTTTGATGCGCTGTCTGACTCCATTACAAGAATTGTCTCCCTGTATCCTAATACTGAAATTGTCATTGCGGGCGATTTCAATATTCACAATTCTAACTGGCTTCGACATACTGGACAGACAACACCCGAAGGAATTTATGTTCAGATCTTCGCTGAGGTAAACCAATTAACCCAGCTTGTAAATGAGCCAACACGCGTACCTGATATTGACGGTCAGAATGCCAACACTCTGGACTTGTTTCTTACCTCCCACCCTGATAAATACTCTTTAGAAGTATTATCGCCTTTAGGCTCGTCGGACCACTGCATCATATCAGCTAATTTCTCGTACTCCAACCACACAGTTAAAGAAAAATCTCCGAAAAGAACCGTATGGCAATACGAGAAAGCCAACTGGAGCGGACTTAACAGCTTCTTTAAGAGTTTTAACTGGTCGTTATGCTTCCTCGATAATGACGTGGATGCCGCCGCTGATATGGTGTCTAGTATTATCACCTTAGGTATGAAATCCTTTATTCCTAACAGGATAAAGAGTATCATACCGAAAGAAAACGCGTGGTACGACTCGAGCTGTAAAGAGGCTATCAGACTAAAGGAGTTAAGTTTTCGGTCATATAAGACCAACCCATCTGAGGAAAACCGAAAAAAGTTCAAGCGAGCCAGAAATGACTGCAATACCATAATCAAGCGTGTAAAATTCTCGTATGACCAAAAGTTGAGGCAAAAAATACTACAATGTCCCAAGGGTAGTAAAAACTTTTGGTCGTTTGTAAAAAATATAAAGAATTCGGCCTCCCCTTCCATCCCAACGCTCATTCACAATGACATTCCAGCTGTCAACTCTTTAGACAAAGCCAATCTGCTTGCTGCACATTTTGCAGCCAGCTCAATGCTCCCAGATTGCGCTTTGCCTCCACCTGTACTTGAGAGCGTCGAACACACCATGGGACAAATCCATTTTCGCACTCGTACAGTGGCAAGAGTACTTCATGACCTCAACATAAATAAATCCGCTGGTCCAGATTGTATTTCCCCAATCGTTCTGAAGAGGTGTTCTTCCACGCTGGCAAAACCACTGCGTAAGCTTTTCCATCTGTCCTATTCTTCTGGACTCTTCCCGAGAAGGTGGAAAACAGCATTTGTCCAGCCCGTCCCCAAAAAAGGCGAATCTTCTTCTCCCACCAACTACCGACCCATAGCACTTACATCCATTCTTTCTAAGGTCATGGAAACGCTGATAAATCGTCAGCTGATGAAATATCTTGAATCACGAAAACTCATTAATGACCGGCAGTACGGTTTTCGCGGCAACAGATCCACTGGTGATTTGATGGCTTATCTCACCGAAAAGTGGAACCAATCTCTACATCACTCTGGTGAAACGAAGATTGTTGCGCTTGATATTTCAAAGGCATTTGACAGAGTTTGGCACCAAGCTCTTTTGTCGAAAATGCGTGCATATGGGATCGATGCGTCTCTTCTTCAATGGATTAGAAACTACCTCTCTGGCCGTTCAATTCAAGTTGTATTGGATGGCTTCAAGTCTGAAATTCACCATATAAATGCTGGTGTTCCCCAAGGCTCCGTTTTGTCTCCGACTCTCTTTCTCATTTTCATAAATGATCTCCTGTCTGCAACATCTAATCCAATCCACTCCTTCGCCGATGACAGCACCCTCAGCTTCTCATATTCATTCCAGGACTCACGTCCCTGCTCTTCGGCCGTAGAACTGGAACGGCAACGTATGTTAAGCTCATTAAATTCCGATCTCGACAGCATTATAAAATGGGGTTTAGCCAATAGAGTGGAATTTAATGCTTCCAAAACACAATGCTGTCTGCTGTCATTAAAGCGAAACCAGAATCCTCAGCCGTTATCCATGAATGGCACTTGCATCGCCGAAACCGAAAGACTTTCCATTCTCGGTATGTGTGTCCATGACAAACTTCGTTGGAATGACCACATACACGAAGTCGCCAAGAACGCTGCGAAATGTCTAGGTTTCCTCAAACGGTGCAAGAAATATTTTACCCCTTCTGATCTGGCAGCCATATACAAGGCGTTCATTCGCCCCAAACTTGAGTATAACTCTCATATCTGGTCTGGTGCGCCCAAAACCTCATTGCACCTGCTGGATAGGATACAGAATCGTGCTTTAAAACTCATTGGAGACACAAATATAGCGAATTCTATAAATTCGCTCGAACATCGCAGAAATGTAACATGTCTTTCATTGTTTTATCGCTATTTCTACAAACAGTGCTCAAGTGAAATCGCCAGCTGCATTCCACCCCTTCAACAATTCAACCGCAATACTCGCCAAGCCAGGAATGCCCATCAGTTTACCCTTCAGCCTATTTTCGGTCGTACTATGAAATATAGAGATTCCTTCATAAGCCGTACCACGCGAATGTGGAACGCCTTGCCCGGCTCTGTCTTTCCCCCTCGGTTCAATTTGCAGACATTTAAAACCAATGTGCATCGGAATCTCCTATCTTCTCTATCCCAATTTCCCTAACGCCCGCGCTGTGTACTTCAAACTACACCATAAGAGTAGTCATAACCTCTTTAGTGCGTGCTAATTATAAAAAAAAAAAAAAATCAACCTCCATGACAATAAGGTAGCCTCAGGCAACCTGAGGCTGTTCCTCGAGGAGGAGCAGCTGGATCTGGCCCTAATTCAAGAACCATGGATCAATAAAGATCAGGTGATGGGACTAGGGTCGAATAAATACGACATACTTTATGTGAAAAACAAAGGTAAAGTAAGATCGTGTATTATGGCAAAAAAAAAGAACATCATGCACTAACGGTGGTGGAGATCAGAGGCAAGGGCGAGAGCTGTAGGGTGGCGTCAGTATACATGTCAAACGACGACGACACATCAGTCCCCCCGAACCGCTAAAGGCGCTAGTAGCGGCGTCAGAACAAGGTAAGAAAAACTTAGTCTTAGGCTGTGATGCTAACGCCCATCATACTATCTGGGGTAGCTCAGACATAAATGCTAGATGTGAGGCTTTGTTTGATTACCTTCTTTTATTACGGTGAATAGAAAGGAAGATTTAGACGTAACCTTTGCATCCCATAACAATTCTGTCCAAATTGCAAATTGGAGAGTGTCCATCACAATCGGGTCACTGTTGGATACTCTATGACTTGCAAATGGTTTCGCAGGGTAGAAAACAGTTCAGAAATCCTAAAAGGACGAACTGCGAGATATTTGGAGAGACGGAACCTCTGCCCGGTAAAAGATTTCACATCTGTTAAGGAAGTAGACGATGCAGTCGAATCTTTAACGGATGTGCTCTCCCGATCATTTGAAAAATCCTGTCCGAAAAGTGGAGCGATTGGGAAGAAGCGTCCACCCTGGTGGAGTCCCAAGATCGCGAAACCTCGCCAAAGAGGGACGTATTGAGTGGTCGACGTATAAGGAGAGCGTTAGAATCCTTAAAGTGGAGATCAGATTCGCAAAGAAAACATCATGGAGAACTTTCTGCGAATCCATTGAATCCACAACCGAAGCATCTAGGTTGAGGAAAGACCTTTCAAAGGCACCGATGCCGATATCTTCGTTAAGAAGGGGCGACGGTAGCTGGACCGAATCACACAAAGAGACCCTGGAAATACTAACGGAAACTCACTTCCCAGGATGTACAGATGTGTCGGAGAGTTACGATACGGTAACACCAGGCACGAGGGAGGGAATGGAGCAGGAAACAATCGCCGAAATTATAGACGAGAAGAAAAGAGCCTGGGCAATCAACACATTTGCCCCCTTCAAGGCACCAGGAATAGATAATATTCGACCAATAATGCTACGGAAGTCAGAGGAAGCTATTAGTCCATGGCTAAAAAGCATTTACACGGGCTGTCTAAGGAAATGCTATGTTCCTAGGGCATGGCGCGAGGTAAGAGTGATTTCCATTCCAAAGGTAGGGAAAGCTAGTCACACCACAGCCAAGGACTACAGACCTATCAGTCTGTCGTCATTCATGCTGAAAACAATGGAACGACTAATTGATCTGAATGTACGGCAAGCGATCGGCGATAGCTACCTAGGGCCCCTACCATCCCCAAAGGATGGGCGGGGTAGACCTAGAAATTTCAAAAACAGCAAGATATCTGGGAGTTATCCTAGATTCCAAGCTCAGTTGGAAGGAAAACATCGCGTCAAAAAGGCATTATGTGGCATTATTTGCCTGCAGAAGAGCATTCGGCAACACATGGGGATTCAGACCGCACGTGGTGCACTGGCTATATACAGATATAGTGCGGCCCATCCTAACATACGGTACAGCAGTGTTGTGGAAGGCTATTGAGAAGAAATACAATCTTTCAAGCTTAACCCAAATACAAAGTGCAGCATGCATCGGGATAACGGCTTTTCTTACGAATCACCCCTACCGCAGCTATGGAGGTAATGCTAAACCTTATCCCTCTGGATATTTACTGCAGCAACAAGGCGGTGAAAACCGCAATCAGACTAAGAGAGTCTGTATTATGGTCATCTAAGCCCTATGGGCACGCATCCATTGAATCCCAATGGAGCGCGGCGAAGGTTAAGGTGTCTACAGACTATATACCTCCCACCTCCCACATTCGTTTTTGACAGGAGATTCAATACTAGATGGACATCGGTACAGGCGCGGGCATCTTAAGCGAAGCACTGGGCCTATGAGAATCATTCAAAATTAGCGATAATTGCAGCGGCAAAAGACCCTAAGAGAAGGCAATTTGTCGGGAAACAAATCACTATCTACTCTGACAGCCAAGCGGCAATAAAAGCCATGGAGTCAGTCGTGATGAAGTCAAGGGCAGTATGTCACTGCAAGGAAAATCTGGACGTAATATCACAAGCCAACGCGGTGACCTTATGCTGGGTACCAGGGCACATGGATATTCCATGTAATGAACAGGCGGATGAGCTTGCAAGAAACGGGTCGAAAATACATGCATCTTTGGCCCTAAATCAGTAAGAACTCCGTTCAGCACGCTTGCAAGGAAAATTGACATTGAATCCTGGAGTAGAACTAACCTACGCTGGACCAATCTCATTACCTGCAGGCACACAAAACAACTGTGGCCAGAGTTGAGTGAAAAGAGATCTAAATGCATGATCGGACTAAGCCGCAAAGATATTCGCATACTCACGGGGGGCATTACTGGACACTTTCCGATAGGCGTTCATGCGGAGCGGCTGGGGATACTGCATAATGATTTTTGCAGAAGCTGCAGGGACGTTGAAGAAATAGAATCTGTTCGTCACCCACTCTGCGAATGCCCAGCCCTTAAAAACAGCAGATAGAGGATTCTCAACAGTTACTTCTTCGATGACCTAGATTATTTGAAGAATGTTGATCTCAATGCACTCCTGAGATTCATACTGAAATCTGGATGGTTCTAGCAGACAAACAGGCTTTGAATTCATTGGTTACTCGTGGGACATACTTTAGGATCATGATACAACGGAGCTTTAGGAACCTATGAGATTCATATCAATCTATGTGGCTTCAATATATAAAGCGGTTTAGTTTTTCTCTTTCAACAGGTCACACTGGATGGTTCCCGTTACTGGACACAATGGACCCAACTGATGGTCTACATAAGTGAAGCTGTGGCAAACTGCCACAAGATCACCCATTTACCTACCTACCTACCTAACCCTAAAGTCTAAAGCCGACACACTTACGTAGGGTTGAATGTAATCTTCGTAAGGTCCGACGGTCTCCTCTATAACCAATTCCCATATTGGTATATGCCAGCCTTTGTCCTATTTAGAATGACATTGATTCACAACTGTATCTTCCTAGCAACGCATAAAGCACTTATCTCTTCTCGCATTAACTGGGCCGAGTCTGTATACTGCAATCTGCAAATCATGGACTCAATACACAAACACAAAACATTGTTATGTGCTGGAATCCACCCGCACGGCCTCTGTTTCTAATGTTGATGGGACCATAACTTGGTAGTATGACTGACCATGTGGCAACCGAAGTGTCAGATAAACTATGACTGCCTTAATTGTTTATAGGCTCGTATTATTTATGGGCCTATGGGTGCCATATGCGCATATCATCTGAACGAAAGAATAAATCCCGCCAAAAGACATATAGCCTTCGCGAATCAACTATTGAACTTACTTTTCCCCAAATAGCAGCGTCTGCACATTGTACCCAAAAACCCACATAGGGTACCATGCCATTCCCAGGAAGCACTTCACTTCACAAAGTGTATAAATGATCGGCCTCTTGGCTTCTTGTGTGCGTGTGAGTGTATTCAACACGATTGTACTCTACGTAGGTTTATTTAAAACAGAAATACATATTGCATTTATCGCAAGTGTAATAAATCTTCTTCATCATCAACGTATTATAACCGATAACCCCCAGGGAGCTCCCCGCACCCCCATTCTTATGCCACCTAGAGCCAAGTACTCCGAATACCGTAAGTAGGTTGTTCGAAGTCGTGTTCAATGTATCGATAGAAGTGATGATTACTCAATTGAATTTTGGCATTTTCAAGTATTTTTATTAGTTCATTCGGGGCACTCAGAACACTATGTAACGCAGAATGAGGGTTCGGGATGGGGACCGACCGACCGACGTGTGGGTAGTTTTGAGTTTGTTATCGTACTGTAACTGTTCATAATAATAATAATCGAAACATGCATTACACCTATTTAATAGTAATTGATGATTTTTGTTAATGGCGGCCGGCGGCGGCGTGGCATGGGTGGGAGTCTTAATTGATTTTCGGTCGTCTTGTTTAATTATTTTGGGTGAGGGTTGAGCGCACAAATTTACAGCACTCGCATATATCCTTTAAAGCGTTGTCCCTGCGAACTTACTACTCTTGCTACACCTGGCACTTTTTCATCGACTCATTCTAGTTCGCTCTGCACACATATATAGTGGAGCATTGCCTGCTCAGCGTCCTCCCCCTCATCTGAATGTTTAATTCAGAAGGGAAAGTTATCATGGCCAAGCAGCGGTGAAGAAGTTTCAATGACCGTTTTCGGGCAGGTTCTTCATATGGTTAATGGTTCTTCTGCCTTTTGCCGTATACCCTATAGCCTATACTATACCAAAAACAAGTTAATTTTAATGAGTAAATTGTGAGCGATTTTTTTTTGGCCATCGTCAGCTTTCATTAGAGTTTTGCGGAAAATCAACACTGGATAAGGCTTTCAAGGTTGTAATTAAAATGTTTATTGGTATTTTGGTTGATCTAGCTTGAAAAAAAAAAGAGAGTTAATGAGGGCGTTACTAGTGAATTGAAAATGTGGCATTGCCAGGTAGAAATTATGTACATAGTTCCGCATTTCGGCAACCTCTCAACTTTTTTGTCGGGCTGTATTAAGAATTACCGTCAACATTCCTAAATTAAAACATCAATCAGACACCAGATCAGTTTTTTTTCTAAACTGTGAGCATTTTCATACTTATAAAAATTAGTAAATAACAAAAAAAATTATGTTTTCTTTATTTTTTTTCCACTGTGGTTAATTTTATTTTACTGCTAAACCACATAACAAAATTTATTTTTGCCACTAAATCAGCTGAAAAAATATATTTGAGCGCATGAACATCCTGACAAAAATTGTTAATATAATATATATTAACTAATTAATTCGTAATATAGCTATTGCAGTTTCTATAATCTTAAATAATCTTAAGCTTATAGCTTCATTACACACTTTATTACCTACCTAACAAGTTTGTCATTTACATTTTACGAGACATTTAATATAAAGTATTAACATGATTGAGGAGTGAGCCTTATACCGTATTCACACCGCACCTAGAACCGTGTTTTCGTGGAAAAGCTAGTCGTTGCGTTCACACCGAACAACAACTAGTCGTTAAACTTCAGTGTAAACTATTTTGGTTGCAAATTGCCATTGCATTAATTTACCAATAAAATGACTTTAGGACATTTAAAAATAAAGTTACCCCATCAATTAAGTGTGGGAAATGATTTAAAGTTGTGAGTCCTTACATTTGTTTGGTCATCTGATCTGCTGAATATTGCAAAAGGTGTTGTTCGTGTTGTTTTCATGGACAACGACTTTAAACGACTTGTTTTGAAAACAGAAATATGTACCTGTTTCCGATGAAGTTTTGGATTATTTTCGCGAAAGAACGGTCTTCGGCTCGGTGAAGAGGGTAAAAACAGAAGAAAGGAGCAACCCTTAGATATGACTGATATTAGCACCTGCGGCGGCAGTAGCAAAGGACTCGACATATGACGCGATCAATGTTGGGCACCAACTCAATCAGGGCCTTGTACTTGGAAGGACTCAGCAAAGTTCGTAGCAACGATCAGCAAACCCTCTCCAAAGCGTTTGTTAAAAATAGAGTCGTGGACTTACGCTCTTATAATCAAGTTGAATGCCTTTTTTTGAATCGTCAACCTTATACAGGTTGCGGCTCTTGCTACAGGTGAATGTGGCTCAGAAAACACACTAACCGATGCATCAACGTTCTGGAGCAACAGTTTATGCAAGATACATTTCTGAGGACAATTTCAAATTGATTGCATTGCAGATACAATTCTCGAACATTGCGTTACTTTGTACGACTTTGTAAGTTTATTTATTCGGCATCGGAATAAAAATGAGTATTCCAGGGAAAATCATGGTAACAAACTCCAACAAATACCAGACAGCCAATATTCAACGAAATCTATGTTGCTGCGAGGAAGACTATACTACCACGGATACCTGTCACACACAACTGTGTATACTCAGGATACATAATACCGAATATACGGATAATGAGACCAACGCCAACGCATGCAAGTCGATACGAATACGAATATTCAAACATCAAGTCGGTCATTGTCAACGCTATTTGCGCACTTGACTGAATAAATTGAATTCAATGAACAAGTTGTGGAAAATTGCATCGATGTCTGTGTCACCTAGGATCAAACACGAGACACAAACCACTCACGAAATGCAAAATGAAGGACCCACTTTAGAAAATTTAATTCGGTGTTCTGTATTGCACAAATTTCCCTTTATCCGGCGATGAGGTTTGTTGATTGTGATGATTGATTATAAGACATTATTAGAGCAATTCGAAGGAAACACCAGTTGTAACAATGTATACACTCTACAGTGTGTAGGAGTGTAGCACTTGGCATAGCGCACAATATCAATGAACCGAATTAGGAATGTGCAAACGAGAGAATGGGACTAAGCTATCGCTGTCGTGTTTTCAATCCAGGGATAGCCCACACGAAATCAGACTGGACAAGTGAAGGAAATAGTTTCTGTGACAAAGCAGTTGCATTCTTGCTTTCGAATTGTTATTGATTCAGTTTGGCAGACCTACAGCTACAGAAGGTGTGTAACCTTTCGGGTAAATACCACATAAACCACTATAGCATGGCTAATAGTTTGGAATAGAATAGCCTTTTGCTCACCTTGAAACATTTGAAACAAAAAGTCACTTCTTTCTTTTAGAACGAAAGACAATACTGAGACCCGCAACTCGCAATCCTCTTACTGCTGGCAGCCCCATTTTTTTTTTCCAAATTTTGTTTTTTATCGGTTTTAGTGCGCGAAAATGTTTGTTGTTGTTGTTGCAAAAATACTACTTACTTACTTAAGGTGGCGCTACAGTCCGGGGTGGACCTGGGCCTCAACCAACAAGCGTCTCCAGTCAGCACGATCTTTGGCCAGCTGTGTCCAGTTTCGCACGATAAGTTGGTTAAGTTCCCCTTCCACTTGTGTGCGCTACCTGAGTCGCGATCTTCCTCTACTGCGCCGTCCCTCGGGTGTGGTGAGTAACCTCATCCGCTTTTGATGGAGTTCATGCCTCTGCACTAAAAAATAGGACTGGGATGATTAAGGTCTCATAGAGGGTCACTTTAGTTGTTCGAGAGAGGGCTTTGCTACTCAATTGCTTTCTTAGCCCAAAGAAACAGCGATTGGCAAGAGTATTCCTCGTTTAATCTCAGCGCTGGTGTCATTGTCTGAGTTCATAGCGGAGCCTATGTAGACAAAGTCCTTTACCACCTCAAAGTTATATCTGTCTGTATCTATAGAGTTATTCTGACCAAGACGTCGGTGTTGGGTGTCCTTTGTTGATGACAGCATATACTTTGTCTTGCCCTCATTGACCGCCAAACCCATTTTCGCCGCTTCCGCCTCAATACTCACGAACCCGCCAGTGACATCACGCTGCGTTCTGCCGATTATGTCGATGCCGTCGACGTAGGCGAGTAGGTGGACGGACTTTTGGAAGATATAGTACCTCTGGTGTTAGCGTTTGAGTTTTGCACTATTCTTTCAAGAATGATGTTGAAGAAGTCACATGACAGCGCATCGCCTTGTCTAAATAATTTTTTGATATCGAAGGTTTCGGTGAGTTCTTTACCAATCTTGATGGAGCAGCGTGCATTCTCCATTGTCACCCTGCACAAACGGACGAGTTTGGCAGGGATGCCAAAACTAGACACCGCTCTGTATAGTTCGTCTCTATAAATGCCGTCATAGGCGGCCTTAAAATCGATGAGAAGGTGGTGGGTATCGATTTGGACTTCCTGGGTTTTCTCCAAGATCTGCCGCAGTGTGAATATTTGGTCAACGGTAGACTTTCCTGGTCTGAAGCCACACTGATAGGGGCCAATGAGGTTGTTGACGAAAGGCATGCACAAATATTGGCGCTGTAAAGGGATGCTAAATACTAAATAGCCGTGTGACTGAAACGGACAGCATCACCTAACAGGCATAAAAACGGCCATCTTGGTTTATTTCACTGAAACTTGCTACAACTCTCATTTCACATGTTTTAAATAAGAAATAGAAATGTTTTTAAGTAATTGCTGATTTTTTTTTCAATTATGCGTACATATTTATAATTATGGGTAGAACATCCACGACACTTCATGCGCCCGATTTGTGATCTCATTCTTAGGCCTTTAATAGCATTGACTGCGGATAAACGGATCTCTCTGTCCCGTCTCTTGCAAAAATGCGTGTGCGTGATGGTGTAAATGCAGTTTTATTGTTTATGGAGAGAGCGAAATAATTTTGAAACAAATTATAAGAAGCTGAAATAAAGTAGGTTTTATGGAATTCATTATTAGTGCGATGAATAATTATAACTTTTTCTAAAATACATTGGAGATAAAAAAAAAACTTGCAATACATTGCGTCTTTTAAGTTGAACAAGGATTTCAGTTTCTTTTAGATAGTCCCAGTCCCATAGGTATTGTAAAATTCAGAGCAAAATTCTTTCAGATGATGTGGAACGTCCCGTACATTTTCCAGAGCTATGAATTTATAGAAACTATTATTTTTAAAATTAGTAAAAATGTTAAAAAAAAAAAAAAACAAATGTAAAACAACAGAATAAACTCAGTCGCCCTAAATAGGTGAAAAATGAGCAATTTACATGTCAGAAAATGCATTGAAATACGATTTGTGTTTACAATAAATACGTCACTTCGACAAAATACACTTCCGCAAGTAAAGGAATACGCAATCTCGCACAAAACCTCTGGGCCGTCGGAAAAGCCGCCTCAGCTTAAACCACCAATGCGACCGGTGACCTAAATTTGCCATCAGCAAGTTTTGTTTTCTTTACTTGCGTTTAGCATAAGCAATTGTTAATTACCCAATATCAACATAAGCAATTTTTAATTACCCAATATTGATGTCTCAACAATACTGTGTGTATAAACAGTAGGATTTTTCAATTAATAAAGCGAGTTCATATTCTTCATCCAAAGTGGAAATTTGTAATAGATACAAAGAGTATTTGACTTCAAACAAGTGGTCCTTCGAGTATAGAATATATATATAGTATTGAAGCTAAAGTGCGAAAGTTCGTGAATATTTATATACATTAACAACATGAATAATCTTGAAAGAGTTATTGATAACTTTCAAGATGTTATCGTCCAGCTGGAGGAGATTAGAGTTAATCTCTCCAAGCTGGGATTGGATAAGCGTACCCCGGAAACGCTTGCAAGGCAGTACGGCAAGGCAAAGAGCCTTTGGACTTCTATCGCGGCAAACTACGCCACAATGATGGACCTAAGCGGATCAACCGCTGCCGCCTTTCTGCCAAAATACGAGGCAGCTAAAGCCATCTACACAAAAATTCAGGAATTCTTAATGAAGAATTGCCCCGAGTTAATAGAGGAGGAGAAAAAAGCAGAAGAAGCAGACTATGAAGAAAATCCAGCCAGTCCTGAAACCAGTCAGACTCCCGCTGAGAGCCCACAGCAAGAGAAAACCAGTAATTGTACACGGACATCGCAGAAACAAGCAAACCCCGAGGAACAAACTACCCAGACTTTTGCGACCCCAGACCACCCCACGTATACATTTGTGCAGGGGGTTGGGTTCGTCCTAAATACCTCCCTCAGCCCACAACCACAGCCACAACAGCAGTCATCCGAAGCGTTACTACATGCTTTAGCACAACTAACGCTTAATCGTGAGCAAAGGTCGCAGGCCGAAGGATCAAATACCGACCGGATGGGTATCAAAATCCCGGAAGTTTGTCTCCGTGAGTATAGTGGCGACATAACAAAATACCGTGAATTCAAGGAACAATTTAATTCCCTGGTCATAAGAAGTCGGGCGTCAAACATCGATAGCTTTTCTTTGCTCAAATCAAAGCTAACGGGGAAAGCACTGGAGGCGATTAACGATCTAAACATGACGGGGGACAACTATCCTATAGCCTGGTCACTTTTGGATCGAACGTTTGATAACCCGAGGCACCTGGCAAAAGTAGAAATAGAGGCTTTGTTAGCTCTACCACAACGGCCTACGGTCCCAGGTGACTCCGAATCGATCATTGCTTACTTACACCACACCAAAGGGCGAGTCGCCAATCTGAGAAAGAATGAAGTAAATGGAGAACAAATCATCGCTTACCTCATCCTACGAGGTTTGGACCCCATCACCCGTGGAAGGCTAGAAGATAGCGTCAACCACAACACTAAACTCCCGACATTGAACGAAATTGAGGACTTCCTATTCAGAGAATACCAGCACCATTTAAGCCAAGATGATCGCCATAGGCCGCATAAGAAGGAGTCCCGTATCCCGTACACCAAAACACATGCCACCGTCCAACCACACCAACCAAAAAAGTGTTTTATCTGTACTGAACAACATCAAGTTATGGATTGTCCAAAGTTCCTGGCCTCCCAAAATCGGGAAACCTTATTACGGGCGCACAAAATCTGCATATATTGCGCGAGGCACCGCTTCAACTATCATTCTCCTTGCAGATCACGACAGTTTTTAAAATGTGAAATCTGTCACGAATCTCACATTACGGCATTGCACCCTCTACCCACTACGAGTCTGGCTGAACCGCAAGCATCTAGCGGCACTTACCTATGCCAAAATCAGTCGGAAGCATCATCTAATGTGATCCTGCCTATAGCCATAGCAACACTCTTGGTAAATAATGAAACCGTTCCTATTCGCTGCTTACTAGATCAGAGCAGCCAAGCCAATTACATATCCGAAGATTTGGTCCAGAAATTACGGTTACCAAAAAAACGAACACTAGTCAAAGTCATCGGAGTAGGTGGAGAGATAGGAACAGTCCATTCCATTGCTAGCCTCAAACTAAAGCTCGATCATCCCGAACTGCCATTTATAAATATAAAAGCACTCGTTGTCAAACGGGTTACTGGATCACTTCCCAGCATGACCAGTCACATCCCTTGGATGACCACACTTGACAAGCCGCTTGCCGACCCACATTTTAATAGACCTGCTCACATACCTCTATTACTAGGTGGACCGGTATACTCTACAGTATTACGCCCTGGACTGGAAAAGAAGGATGGACTGTTGCTACAAAATACTTATCTCGGCGGATGGATTGTATCTGGAGACCCGGGAAGCGGTATTGGAAACCAAACTTCAGTCTACACAACGCTTTCAGAGTTGGAAGCCAATTTAATGGATTTTTGGGATATGCCCGCCAACAAAGCAAACATGGACGATGACGATAATTTGTATTGCGAAAAACTATTCATGGAGAAACACTCCCGAACCAAAGACGGTCGGTATATCGTCCCCATCCCTTGGAAAGTGGACGCTCCTGCACTAGGAAACTCATTTAGAATGGCTGTAAAATTTTACATGGGTCAAGAAAAACGCTGGGAGAAAAATGAAACCCACAAGAAGATGTCAAATGATTTTATGGAAGAGTATTTAGCATCTCATCATATGTCCCCGGTTCCAGCTGAACGACAGCGAGACGAAACCGGAAATGCTTACTACATTCCTTATATGAGCATTATTCGCAAGGACGCAATTACAACAAAGTTAAGGAACGTCTTTAACGCCAGCGCACCCTCAAGCAACGGAGTCTCTCTAAATCAGCTTATCCACCCAGGGCCTAAATTGCAAGCCCACATTTTCGATATTATTCATCAAAATCGACAATATGAAATCATATTCACCAGCGATATGAAACAGATGTTCCGCCAGTTCCTGATTCCTGAGCCTGATCGTGAAAAATTCAGAATCATCTGGCGCCGGGACAAAAGCGAGCCTCTAGGGGAATACTATTTACATACCGTGACATACGGGGTCGACTGTGCACCATGGCAAGCTATACGAACGGTCCGCCAGATCGCTGAAGATAACGCTCCAGATGAGGAGACTATAGACATCATAAAAAACTCTATTTACATGGATGATTTGGTTCACGGAGCCGATAGCGTTGAACAATGCCAAAAGCAAATCGATAAGATAGCCGCAACCTTGGAGGCCGGGAAGCTGTCTTTGACAAAGTGGTCATCAAATAAGCTAGAAGTCCTTAATAACGTGGACGATGCCAAAAAACTCAGCGCCTACAAAGCAGACTCCGATCCAACAATGAAGATTCTGGGGTTAAATTACAACCAAATAGAGGACATGTACTTTTTCCAAATCTCCAATCCAGACAAAATCGAGTTCACCAAGAGAGGCTTGTTATCCGTAGCCGCCTCGCTTTACGATCCTATGGGTTGGATCCTCCCAGTAATTATGCTTCTCCGAATAATGATCCAGGAATTGTGGATGCTTAAGTACGACTGGGATGATCTGATAGATGAAAAACTGCAAATGAAGTTCCGCAAGATATTAGGAACATTTTCATATCTCAGTAACATCAAAATACCACGCTGGATCGGGGGAAATAAAAACACTTCCATCCAGCTTATCGGATTTTGCGATGCCTCGGGAGACGGATACGCAGCAGTAGTTTACAGCCGAATAAAAACGAGTGAAAAAACCGGGAACGGATCAACCTACACCATCCGCCTCCTTGCCGCCAGAGGTCGTGTCACTCCACTTAAGACTAAAGCAAACAAAGAAAGCAAATTATGCACGATCCCTAAGATGGAACTTGAAGGAATCGTGCTCCTCACGGAACTTTACGGTCAGGTCAGAAGTCAGCTTCACTCTCCCAATATCACTATCATCGCGTATACCGACAGTGAAGTTGCCCTCGGCTGGGTACGAAATAATAACGAAATCAACAACAAATTTGTGAAAACAAGAGTCAACAAAATTCGAAAAATCATCAATCCGATGGATCTCCACTACATCAAATCTGCTGAAAATCCAGCAGATCCAGCGTCACGCGGACTTACACCATGCAACTTAGCCAACTGCCAGCTCTGGTTCACAGGCCCAGCTTGGTTAATACACGATCCGTTACCGCTAACCCCTGTCAAGGGAACAGGGTCCACCATAAATCATGCCACCATAAACGAGCCAGAGGAAGACAATTTCATCGAAAGGTTTTCCGGCCTTAACCGTTTACTGCGAGTCATCGCCCATTGCCTTCGATGGGCTAGTAAAAAGGAGACACGGCCAACCGGCCCACTAACCTCAGAAGAAATATCCAACGCTAAAGCGAGAATCTTCCGATTTCAGCAGCACCAAATCTTTGGAACCGAAATAGCACACCTCAAAAAATCGACATCTGTTCCAAAAAGAAGCTGGCTAAGCGGTTTAATGCCAATTTTTGGTCCCGATGAAATTCTTCGCGCAGGGGGAAGGATCTCCCTTGCCAACTTACCAGAGAGCCAACGGCATCCAATCATATTAACCAAATGCCACTTAGTCGATTTGATTATCCGCCAGACTCACCTCGACCACCATCACAGTGGAAACTCTCTGACAGAGCATCTGATAAAAGAAGAATTCTGGATCCCTGCAGTGAAAGCACGAGTGAAGAAATGTATCCGGAGCTGTCCAGTATGTATCCGATGGAAAGCTAAAACTATTCAACCAATCATGGGGGATCTGCCGTCGGAGCGCATTAATCCAGCACCCGCATTTAGCAAAATCGGAGTCGATTTGTGCGGACCATTCCTTATAAAAGCCAGCGCACTCAGGTTCGAAAAAACCATCAAAGTCTGGGTGGCAGTCTTTGTTTGTTTGGTAACAAAAGCTGTACATTTAGAAATCTGTTCGGATCTAAGCACCGATATGTTCCTAGTAGCATTCACACGTTTCGCGAATAGACGGTGCTGGCCTTCACTGGTCCTCTCCGATAACGGTACAAATTTTATCGGAGCTAAAAGAAAGATCAACGAAGAATGGATCAAGATCACTAATCACAGCAAGGAGCGATTGGCGATCCAAGAAATAGTTTGGAAACTTAACCCACCATTAAGCCCCAACTTCGGTGGACTATGGGAAGCTGCCGTCAAGTCCATGAAACATTTTATGAAGAAAATGTCCGGTGCCACTAACCTAACTTATGAGGAATTCAACACCCTCTTATGCCGCATTGAAGGTATCTTAAATAGCAGACCCTTGCACCCGGACTCGTCAGAAGCCGAAGACGCGCCAGCGCTTACTCCATTTCATTTCATCACACAACGCAGCTTCAGGAATTCCGTAATCGACGCTGGTCCTCCAACTGCTATTCCAATTACAAAACGCTGGTTGCAAGTACAACAACTGCAGCAGCAATTTTGGATGCGGTTTCACCAGGAGTACCTTCACCATCTACAGAAAAGAAACAAATGGAAGTTTCCCACCCGAACGCTCGTTATAGGAGATTTAGTATTACTCCAAGAACCAAGCATTACTCCTGCAGACTGGAAAATGGGTCGGATCATTGAATGTTATCCGGATGATTCGGGGAATGTCCGTAGGGTCGATGTGAAAACAACAAAGCGGGAAGTCGTGCATCGCGCCACAAATCGTTTGGTTCCACTCTTCCCAGATGGAGCCCAAGACGAGCCAGCCTTACGCAGAAGTAATCGAAAGCAAAATCGCACCGTCACCCTGCTTACTAGAGTTCTCTTGTGTTGGCTTTCTCTCACTTTCCCGTCATCCAGTGGCTTAACTATCCAAGCGCTTTCACCAGGCATCCACATTCAACGATTAGAAGAAGCTTCGGTTAAACTATTCAACTTGGAGTTTTCCGTTGAAACTTCGCTGAATATCACCTCCGATCTACGTTCTATTGACACCCTTCTCGAAGACTTTTCTGAATTTTGTAATCAGTATCAGAACAATGTGCATAGTAAGCTCAACCTGCACTGCCAAGCTGTAAAAGAAGCCCTTTTACTGGAGGCCAAGAGCTTTAAAGATGGTATCACCGCTAGCTATTCCCAGAGACGATCGAAACGCGCAATCCTACCCACCCTTGCGAAAGGAATTATTAAATACGGCCCCCAAGTTCTGATGACCGCTGGCATAGCCTATCAAGCCGTGGAGAATAACCGTCTAGAGCAGCAAATCGTCCAGCTGAAAGGTAAAATACGTAAGGTGTCCTACCTCATGACTAACATCACCGACTTGGAATTCAAAGCTGTGGACACGCAACTGGATGAACTGATCGAGCAACAGCAGCAGCTTCGTATTCAAGAACAGATCAATTCCTACTCAGCAAGCATCCAGTTACTTATGAGCGCTATCCAAATGAATCACCAAAACATCATCAACATTCGCCCTATTAAAGCATTAACAGAACATGTGAAACGGATGAACGAAGGCTTGGACTTTTGTAGATTGCCACCTGTTACCGATGAATCCTCAGTATTTTCTTTCAACAAAATAGTGAAGTCTATCCGCCAAGAAATGGTTGTGGTGACATTTAGCATCCCCCTAGTACAACCAAAGATGTTCTCCAAATACGTATTTATCAGTGTCCCAACAATTGAATCCCAAGCTATTCTGCTAAACAATGAGGACTTCGTGCAACAAATTGTGATTAGTTCGGATAATAAGACATTTTTTGAGCCAGATCAGGCCATTGCTCTTGGCAACGGGATCTACGAAAAGGTTGAAGAAGACCATTTGAATGAATGCTGGAAAGAACTACTTCAACTCTCAACACCCGACTCACTCTTGGGAGCCTGCAACTTAACCACGGTGGAAGCAGAATTTGATAAGATTTATCATGTTCAGACAGATCTTGCAGTTATCTTCAAAACAAGCGCCAATGAAGTTAATTTGGTGTGTAACGACTCCCTTACACCGCTCCTGACTAGTGTAAATCTGGTAAAATTCCCAGGTTGCAAAATCTCCAGCGAACGGTTTAAAGCAATCTCTCCAATCGAGGAAATTGAAAAATTAAACACAGAAATCAAGGCGTTTCCAATGAGCGACCGCATGGTCCCACCTAGCATCGCAATAAACACGAAGCAGCCTGCTGATCCACGCATCGCCCTTCTCAAAACACAACTTTCCAGTGAGCTTGACCATAATGACTGGATCCTGCAGGAACATCAGTACTGGTATTTCGGCGGAGCATTATGTACCATAGTTCTAATCACGCTCATTGCAACTATTGTCATACGACGACAGCTCCAAAAGATCCGATTACGAACTAACAACGATAGTTACCTCAGCGAAGAAGATAAAATACCTGGAAGCTGGGTCCGTGCACATATCACAACTTGCGACTCAATATCCCTCAAAGTCACCGAAACAGCTTAATCACCTTCCTCGGCGGGAATTTTTGTTTACAATAAATACGTCACTTCGACAAAATACACTTCCGCAAGTAAAGGAATACGCAATCTCGCACAAAACCTCTGGGCCGTCGGAAAAGCCGCCTCAGCTTAAACCACCAATGCGACCGGTGACCTAAATTTGCCATCCGCAAGTTTTGTTTTCTTTACTTGCGTTTAGCATAAGCAATTGTTAATTACCCAATATCAACATAAGCAATTTTTAATTACCCAATATTGATGTCTCAACAATACTGTGTGTATAAACAGTAGGATTTTTCAATTAATAAAGCGAGTTCATATTCTTCATCCAAAGTGGAAATTTGTAATAGATACAAAGAGTATTTGACTTCAAACAATTTGTTATTACAATTTTTAACAATTACTAACATCTTGAATTATAACATTTTCGATGCGACATCTATTGTAAAATATTGCACAACAATTTGAATTTCAACCGTTTTATTTAGCAAATCTACTCGATCAATCCAAAATAGTTGGCATTCTGTTACACTTTTCGATTTGAACCAAGAGTGCTAGTTATATTGGCGTAATATTTCAGCAGATTGGGCAGAACTTGTATGGAAGTGACATTTTACTAGCAGTCCATTTATTAGTATGTCAATGTTCCGCAGCAATTGACTAATGAAGGCTAAACCCTGGCACCAAATTTTCCCATCAGTATAGGTTGTTAATGATTTTGACAGCTGAAAAACCAAGAAGTTAATTTTGAGAAATTGTGTAGGTACTTAATTCAAAATATACATTTAATATTATAAGAAAAGTACTTATTTAATAACAGAAAAATAGATATATATAGTATAGAACCAAACTAAGCCTTCCGAAATCAGCAATTCGTTCGCAGAAACCAGGCATTATACTTTCAATGCAGTTACTATCACGTTCAGCTGCTTTTATGAGAAGAAGGTACTACATTTCCATCATCAAGGCAAGCAAATCTGTTAAGATCATAACTGACACACTTTTTGAAAGATAGAAAGTTTTATGTTTTAATGAAAGCCCCTACTTTTATTCCACGTTATAAATATTCAAGTTTATTTTTATATTAGTTCAATTAGGTTTTACAATTTTAACAGATATATTATATATTATGTGGGTGTATTCATTATACAAGTCTTTTGCAAAATAAACAGCCGTTCAAATTCTATAGGTCTCTACATATTCCTTTTGTATCCACCAGGTGCCACAGGAAAACTTTTCCATTCGTCAATTGTCGGATATTATTTCATCGGAGAATTTTTCCGACGGTTGCTCTTCGTTGAGAATCTTATGAATACTTACTCAACAAATTTCTTGGTGCAAGAATTGGAAAGGCTATCAGTCACCTTACATTTTAATAGCTGATTTCAAATTTGTTGTCCTACTTGGCAAAATAAAATTGAATGTTCTCCTCAAGATTCTTTTCGAAAGTGGCAACGAAATTCTTACTAGGAACAATCTCCACCATATGATTCTTAATGCAGTGTTGCTTTTTCCTCTTCTCAAATGCTTGTAGTTCAATCAGTCAATCGCTTCCGAGGGGGAAGTAATCAATAGTTTTGAGTAGTCCTTGACTACAGATTTTCTACTTGTGATTGCATGCGAATTCACCTGATTACTTCCCCCTCGATCTCTTCCATACATATACTCGGATTCATCAAGCAGAAGTTCGACTCAATTTAGATCACTTCCATCGCTACTTAGATGATGTAACTAATTTTCTTAGTAAATTAGCAAATTCCTCGAGTTCATCAGACATTTTAACGACTGTTCGTAACACTTTTTTGAATATTTGAATTATGTATCTCACTGGCGTAGCGAGGGGGGGCAAGGGGGGCACAGGCCCCGGGCGGCAATTTGGAGCTGCTGCAATTTTAAAATATATAAAATATATTAAACGGATTCTTATTTTTGTTCAGCGAATTTATTTACAAGGTTCAACAACATTAGCATGTAATGAAACATTCCTTGTGTTGCTTAGCAACAAAATCCAATGAACGCTGCTCCCTAGTATAGAACTACATTTTATTACATTGCAGGAATACTTCTCTGTTGAGTTCGTGTAATTTTGTTTTATTTTGCTCAAATGAAGTGAAGTTTGCAACCATACACAAAAAATTCTAGTTGACAAAGTTTGCAGTATTGTCATATTGCCGTGGTCTTTATTATTGAAAATTATTTACCCAGGTACCTAAGAAGAAACAAAATCTTTCGCGTTTTCTTGCATAATACTTTTAAATCTTACGGTTTTTTACGAATTCTTTAGAATTTTTACTCAACTCTGTAAAAGAGAGCGTCGTCGAAAGAGCCAGAAACCCATACACCGAGAATCTTTCGAATTTTGACTTTCAAATCATAGAGAAGGTACTACAAAAGCGTTCCCTAACTTTTTCCATTTTTCCTAAAAAAGTAAAGGAAAAGATCTAATGTGGAATAAATTCGCGTAATAGTGTTTTGTTTATAATAATAACAAACAATTTATGTTTAATTTTAACAATTCACTTGTCCTTGTCCATGCTCTTGTAATTCGTTCGTCTTTTCCAAGATTTGCGTGTGGTTACAAACTCATATGACGAATTCAGCAGGGGGCGTACTTCTTTGTTAAGCTAAGTCAACTATGCCATACGCCAAAATTTTCCCCACAATCTGGGATCACTACTTCGCACACGCCACACGCCACCGACGATGCTGTGTTGAAATCTTCGGAAGCAGGGGTATATTAATTGTGAGAATTGCACACACATTTCTTTTTTTGCTTGATTTATTTTTGTGGGACTCTTTTGTGTGTCGCTAAGGGAGTTAATATCTAATGTAATTTGGACGTAGCTATTATATTAGATTGTAAGCTCGGCTGGAAGGAACCTGATTTCTATCCGAAACAATATCTCAATAGAGTGGAGAGGCAACTTCATCATCTAAGTCTCTATTGTCGTCTAACTGGTCTTGGAATGGTATGGAACATCCTATTGGCGCGATACGTATTCAATGAAATTAAGCCTCCACTAACTAACAAAAACATTTAATTCAAATAATGTGTAGTGCGTTGTATATACTGATGTCAGGGCTAGAAAATGTCGGCTGTTAACTCTTAAAGTATAATCTTTGTAAAAAAATTTCCAAGTTTATTGACATACATAATATGTGTAGGTAAGACTTGAAACCGTAGACAAAGCTTTTTTTGTGTGTAAAAAAACTACTAGGGGCGGCATAGATTGGGTCTGCCCCGGACGGCCCCAACCCACGCTACGCTACTGAGTATCTGTCATTTTTAATTGATTACTTCAAAAGTGTTCCTAACTTTTTCGTAAGTGCCTCTCTCTTTGAGAGAATTTATCCCCACCACTTCCATTTTCACAGTCTTTTCCATTCTTACTACAAAAGTAAAGGAACAGGCATTATGTCTCAAATGGCACTTCTTCGATTTCGTTTCAGTTGACAAAAAAAAATACGCAGCCAAAGCGACAGTTGAATGTTATAATAAGAATAATCGGTTTTCAAAAATTCGTCATCTTAGGCCTTAGGGTTATAAAAGTGATCTCGTAATAGCGAAAGCGGATGAAGCTATCTTTGGCCGTTTTGAGCGCAAAATTCTTCCTGTGATTTTCGGTGGCATTTGCGTTAGTGGGATTTTTAGCAGGAGATTTAAGAGCGAACGCTACAATCTGTACAGCGACATAATAGCCGTATTTTATTATCAGCATGATCTGATCCGAATCAGTGCCTTGATTTTGTGCGGCGATGTCGCTAGGGAACGATCCGAATCGCATTTGAATATGTGAGTGAGCCGCGTGCTGTGCCAACGTGACCGTTGTGCAATAATTTGGCACTTTTTCGAGGACCCTGATACAATTTGTTGCTACTTTAACCTTTTTTTTCAGTTTGAAAAGGCACTTTGCAATGCTTTGCAATTTTTAGAAATGCTGTGATTTCCATTGAATTTCAATAAAACATAACGCTGCTGTCTATCAGAACACGATTATAGTGTTAGGAGAGCCAAAAATTGTTAAATATTGTGCTAAAATTCTTAAATTGCAGAGAAGCTTTAGAAATGACACTTTTTTCTTTCACCGCTCTTTTTTTGATACTTTTCAGAATTTTGCAACAATCTTGCGGATTGTTAGAGAAAGGTTATACATTTCAGTTTTACAATACATGTAGAGATAGACTGTAAATAGATCACTCTCTCACAACGTTTCTTTTATAAATAAAGCCAAAACAACCAAATCACTTTAGAATTTGATGCCTTTAACGTTGTTCTCTTTCAAATTAGTTTTAAAAAGTCCCTAAAAAAGGAGGGATGAAAGTATAAATGTGACTTTTTCTGACGCTGCTACGTAAATTTATTATTTTCTCCTAATATTAAACAAGTATTAGCCGGCTTTACTCTATTTACGCGTTATATTTTAAACATATTCATTTTGGAATCAAAGTTTTTAAAAACTTTTTTTAAGACTATTCACATAAGCGCGAATTGCGAAGAAATGAATTTAGGTAATTGTATTTATGAATTGAAAATTGATTTTTATACAACCACCAAAGCATTAAATTAAATGAATCTAACATCTAATCTAAAAAAAAAAACGGGCTCAATTGATTTTAATAGCTCAATTTACAATTATTAATTGAAAATTCTTGCGGCGAATTGTCACACTTTATTCACAATAAACATAAAACAGTCGCGATCCACAAACCCACGAATTAACAAATTCTATCGAAGTTAACCTTAACAATGATTGAAGTGATTGAAGTGTCAAAAATATTCGCTTGTTCGCAGTTCGTTCGTTCGTCATTGGCTCTCATGTGAATAGTCCTAAAATTTGAATTTTCCAACTAATGAAAGGGAACAAAGGAACCTCAAATTTTATATACCTAGTGTCCTCGAAAAAGGTACCAAATTGTCGCACAACGGTCACGCTGTTCTCATCCGACATCCTTCTCGCTGCCTAAAAAGGTTAAGTCTGGGAAAGCTCGCCTGGAATTTCCCGAAACAAAGCGATATAAGAACAGAAAATATTGGAAATTGTCAGTTCGCGATATCACTCACTCATTTATAGAATCCGCCTATACGTGAAGCCTTTCCGACACCGCCATTGCGGAAAAAACCGCACAAAATCAAGGCACAGATCACGAAAATAAAATAATACGGATCATAGACAAATTTAATTTTCGAATTGTGGCAACAGTTGCTTTCATAAGACGACCATACCACCAGCCATATTGAATTGAATTGAATTGATTTTTATTAAGACTTTTATGAACGGATTACAAAGATAACAATTCTTAAACGATTATACAATGAATATACGCGGCTGTAAAGTATTGCCTGCACATTACGATTACGTTAGTTAAATTGTTATGCCACATGGCTGTCATTTATAGTGTTGAGAAAAGCTCTTGCTCGTGGAGCTGTCAATTTAGGTTTGACTTTTATGTCATAATGTTGCTAACCTAACTTAAAACTTTTTTTTTTTTTTTTTTTTTTTTTTTTTTTTTTCTTCTATAGTTCTTTATTCTTTTTGTAAAAAAGATAAGTACATTATATATATTATTATAATACATTAAATACTTTCAAAAAAAAAGAATAAGAACTGATACAGATTGTAGCCAAAAGTGACTAGAGGCGAATGACCCTTTTCAATAAAATTAGTAATTATTAATTGTTAATTGTGGGGTAAGTAGTACAACAATTTCAGAATAAATACCATTTAAACAAATTATGATTTTAACTAATTAATGCAGTAAGTTTTTGACGAGTGAACAATCCATGGTTAAAAGCCATTTTTTAACTTTAGACAGGAATAAATTACGTACATTTAAAATTCGTATATCTTGCGGCAATTTATTAAAAATCTTTGGAGCTGAGACAGTAAAAAAGTTCGAATAGTGAGTTTTATTTGAAGTTGGCACATTGACTAGAGATTTAGTATTTACCCTCAAACTATACACAGTTGAGCTTCTGATGTTAGAGGAAGAACCACTGCGCATAAAGAACACTTTGAGTACCTTATAAACATAAAGGTGTCTTAAAGGTAAAACACCAAGACTCTGAAACAGAGGCCAACTACTGCTAAGTCTATTTTTATTTAAAATAATCCTAATAACATGCTTCTGTGCTAGAATTATAGGTTCAAGGGTGCTATTATAGGCACCTCCCCAACTTGACAAACCATACTGAAGCTTTGATTGTATAAGCCCGTAGTATATTGTTAATAAAAGTTTCTTTGAGCAATATGGACGTAGCATGTACATGTTTCGATTTACGGACATCATATATTTTTTTAGTTGTGTTGTATGTGCCTTCCAATTCATGTTTTTGTCAATTAAGACTCCTAAATACTTAAAACTATCAACTGATTCTATTTTAAAACAGTTGGCATTACACGGAAGATTTAAGTTGTAATTGATTTTACCACAAGTGTGAGAGGCCATGAAAAGTTGTTCGCATTCAGTTGAATGGAAGGGTATATGACATTCAATAGACTCAGAAGACTTTAAGCTACAAATCATAAACTTAGTTTTTTCGCTCAGCAAGAGCTGATGCTTTGCGAACCATTGTCTTAAGATTTGAAGGTCAGTATGCAATTTAACTAAAGATTCACAAATCGACTTATTTGAATATGTGAAAGTCAAGTCATCAGCAAAAGCTGTAAGGTTGCTACTAAAGTTTTGAAGAAAAATAGAGTTCACATATATCAGGAACAAAATGGGACCCAAAACTGAAACTATTTGTACAAAGGTGAAGAGAGATACGAGTATGCGTATAAGCATATTTTCGAATTTCCCTTTCAGGTACTCAGACGTCAGTGGGAGTATTCTTGAAGAATAGGAATTGTATTAGATACATTTTTGTTTTTGTTGTGATGAGTAAAAGTTTTCAATTTTGTGAAAGCGATTGAGTTAGGGTTCAGTTAGTAACGGGTGATTTTTTAAGAGGTTTAGAACTTTTTTTAAAAAAAAAACACAAAAAATTCGAAAAAATGAATGAAATATTTATTTGAATCGATATAGTTTGAACCTTGCAATTTAATGTTTAAAGATAATTTCATGCAAATGTTGACCGCGGCTGCGTCTCAGGTAGCCCATCCGCTGAGTCGAATTTTGGCATACTCTTTCACACATATCGGCCGGTATCTCACGAATGAATGCATGGATGTTGGCTTCCAGCGCGTCAATCGAAGCGGGCTTGTCCCTATACACATTAGCCTTGACATACCCCCACAAAAAATAATCTAATGATGTCAAATCGCACGATCTAGGCGGCCAATTGACCGGCCCGAAACGTGAAATTAACTGTTCACCAAACTCGCCTCGCAATTGCGCCATTGTTTCGCGTGCTGTGTGGCATGTGGCACCGTCTTGTTGAAACCACATATCATGCAAGTCAAGAACTTCCATTTCGGGCAAAAAAAAGTTTGTTATCATCGCTCGGTAGCGTTCACCATTGACAGTAACGCTGCGATTCGCATCATCTTTGAAGAAATATGGCCCAATAATGCCGCCGGCCCATAAACCGCACCAAACAGTGGCTTTTTCGGGATGCATTGGTAGCTGTTGCAATGCTTCTGGCTGATCTTCACTCCAAATGCGGCAGTTTTGCTTATTTACGTACCCATTCAACCAAAAATGAGCCTCATCGCTGAACACAATTTTTCGATAAGAAAGCGGATCCTCGGCCAGCTTTCCAAGAGCCCATTCACCAAAAATTCGGCGTTGTGGTAGGTCGGCTGGCTTTAGTTCTTGCACCAGCTGTATCTTAAAAGGCTTTACGCCCAAATCCTTCCCCAAAATTTTCCACGTAGTGCTGTAACAAAGGCCTAACTGCTGGGAACGGCGCCGAATCGACATTTCGCGGTCTTCTGTCACACTAGCTGATACGGCCGCAGTATTTTCTTCACTACGCACAGTACGTAAACGTGTTGGTGGTTTAATGTCCAACAAAGTAAATTTGGTGCGAAATTTGGTCACAATCTTCCGAATAGACTGCTCAGAAGGTCGAGAATGCCGATCATAAAATGGAAGCAGCGCGCGATGAACATTTCGAGCCGAGTACGAATTTTGATAGTAAAATTCAATAATTTGCAAGCGTTGTTCATTTGTAAGACGATCCATGGTTAAATTGCAAACCAAACTGAAGCTCTTTGACAGTGACACAAGGTACTAAACACACGTCAGCTGTCAAAACCAGTGTTGCCAAAACCAAACCAGCTAAAAAATCACCCGTTACTAACTGGCCTAGCTTCTGCGAGGATCTTGTGAGAGCTCTTGACAATTGCTTTCCTCCTCATATGCAATGCCTGCCCATCTCCGAAATTGATGAGTCAATTCTTAAGTTTAACTCTTCTCTCCACGACGCATTAAGCCAACATTCAACGAACCCTGCTATATCTTTTAAAAAATATAAAGGCCTCCCAAGGGACATTGAGCTCCTCCTTAAAACAAAAAACACCAGGGGCAAAAGCAACTTAAAAGACTGTATCATAACACTTATAACAGAATTAATGCTGAATACAGACAACTTTCTTCAAGGATCTCACTTCTTAAAAAAATTGTTATTTTGGAAAGCTTCCTTTGCGATAGATCCTTCTTCATACAGATTCAAGGAACAAAGTCTAACACTTGTGCTTGTGATAGCGGGGTACCCCAAGGATCCATCCTTGGCCCTGCACTATGTAACATTTTTCTCTATGATTTCCCACACACCTTTAAGGACGCTATTGGCGACTCCACTGGCTTACTATATGCAGATAACACCATTGCTTATGCTAGAATGCTACCCTCTTGTAGCCCTTCGACTACTTGAAAAACAAACTACAGCCATGCACAACTACTATAAAACCTGGGGTATAAAAATTAATAAACCTAAGTCTGAGCTTATCTGCTTTAGGAACGCAAGTGGTAAGGGACCGGAAGGGGTGGTCAGAGAAAGTCGGAATCTGGAATTAAGGATAGACGATTGCACCATTCGGATTATTAAATCCATAAAGTACCTTGGCGTCTGTTTCAACAACCTGCTAAAATTTAACAACCACGCCAGATACTGCCTTCAAAAATCTAGGAAAATATCCAATATGCTTATGCCTCTCCTTAGACATAGCACCCTTAAAAAGAAAACTAAACTTCGACTCTACAAGTCACTCATAAGACCCATTATGACCTACGCTTTCCCGATCTGGTTTGCCATTTCCCCCACTTTTGCCTCTGAATTAGAGCTTTTTGAACGAGAAATCCTCCGCCTCTGTTCCAGTAAGAGCTTTGAGTCTAGAACCAAAATCATCTATTTTTTTTTTTTTATCCGAGGGTAGGTGAAAATCTTCCAAAGACACTTTGAGAATAGCAAGCGCGTTCTCATAGTAGTGTCAGATTTTTACTGACTAAAAACACCACCCTTCTAAAGATTGTTAGATACTGCAACTAAGATATAACTTATCAAGCAATTTTTCTGTCATGAAATAACAACTTTTGACAGGTTACTTTCCAGTGAAAGATCCTGCGTGTTCCGCAAATTAGACGCGGTTAATCTTATCTTGCCAAGTCGAATAAATTGCTCTCGTCCAAGATTTGTCGGACTGTGTTGTTGATATGTCCGATTAGTCGGTTTCTATGCTTTCTCGCGAAGCTTCTAGTTTCAGCTTCGATTGTTGGAATTCCGAGATCCCTATGGATATCGTCGTTTCTAATATACCATGGTGCTTGTACAATTTCTCTAAGCACTTTATTTTGAAAAGTTTGTAGAATATTGGCATTTGTTTTCTTGGTACAACCCCAAAGTTATATACCGTAGGTCCACACCGGCTTTAGCACCGCTTCCTTGCGGTACACCGGCCGAAATTTCTTTTAGCTCCGAATATTCGTTTCCATTTCTAACACGGAAGAGTCTATTCCCGAGATAAGATTCTAGAATATCATATAGGCTTGCGGAGAGAACTTGTCGCAATTTAAATTTCAAGCCGTCAAGGAATACGCTTGAGCAAATCTTTTTTTCTTCAAATGCTTTCTCGATTACGTCAGTAGTTCTATGTACTTGGTCAATCGTTGAATGCTTGGCTCTGAACCCAAACTGGTGGTCAGGGATAAGATTATTGTCTTCAATGGATCGCTTGGAAATCGTACGGTTTAAAAGTTTCTTCTATGTAGATGAGCGGCAAAAACGTCCGCTTTTTCCTTATCTTCCCTTGCCCATTCATTTCGATTTATTCTAATTGGCGGCGCGGGGATTTTGGGCCTTTTGGTGCCTTTTACAGCTTTCCAAAGTGAATAATTGGAATCTTTTTTTGCCGTTAAACTTTCAAGGTAAGAACCTATCGCACGATTTTTAAAATCCTTAATAACTGTCAACAAATTGCACAAATAATTCAAATGTGCTTTATGTTGCGGAGCGCGACTCTGTTGCCATTTCTTACGCGCGCCTTCCTTTTTTCGTTGACCAATTCTTTTATTTCGGGAGGATATCGTAGCCCGTAGATGGCCGGCGTTTTCTTTGGATTAGGCGTATTATTCCAGGATGCGAGCTGTACGATCTCGACGAAGCGATCAACTTCAACCTCAAGTTCATAGGGTGTCGTAAGTTCAACATTCTCTTCTATTTCGTTCCTAAAGCCTTCCCAGTTAGTTTTTCTACCAGTTAATCTCGCTCGCTCTATTTTTACTCGAATCGTGCACAGTTGCATAGCTTAAAGCTCTATCTTCAGGTCTTCGTATTGTTCAATGCCAGTCTTTAATAAACAATGATGATCCACCTCTGGCGTTTCCCGATGGATGACAAGCGTGGAAATCATTATAGCCTTTTATTTTTAAATTCGATCCCTTTTTCACGTGAGTTTCAGAAATCAAGCAAATGTCAATATCTTTCTCGCGTATGAATATTTCCAATTCGCCGAGTTTTTGTAAAAGACCGTTTGCATTCCAAGTGCATATTTTTAACATTGGTTTTTCATTCATGTTATTTTTGAAGCACGCGTTTTCCGTGAATTATTTTCGAGCTTAACCAAGCGATCGAGAATAATTTTGTTTATTTTGCATTGTTCTTTAAGTTTCTCGAGAATAACTGAGAAAACACGAGAAACAGGGTCCGGCGAAGTTTCAACGTTTTTTGCTCCTTCGAATGCCGCGGCCTGAGCATAGGTCTGCATTCTGGCTATTCGAGGCTCACTATTCGATGGCTTTCCTGTTGCTAGCTTTTCAGTAGCGGTTATTTTGACTACAGAGGTCGAGGGCCTTTCTATTGTCTCTCTTTCTCTGACAATGTTACGCTTTTGAACCGGAGGTTTTATATTGCCTACTACCTCCTGGGCGGTCCTACGCTTTATCTTGGTAAGCGGCTTTGTTTTTTTATTTTGGGTTTTGAGTAGCGCATCTCTCCGTTTTTGCAACTCCTTAGCTACTTCACAGCCTCTATAATTTGCCGGGTGCTTTCCCTTACAATTACCACAGGTAACGAGGATTGTTTATTTGCTCCACAGTCTTGGGAGAAATGACTTCCGGCGCATTTTACACATCGCGGCTCTTTTTTGCAATACGTTTGCGTATGATTGAATTCTTGGCAACGTTTGCACTGTGGAATTGTTTTCAAATTTCTGCGTATGGGCTCGATTTTTACCACAATATTAAGTATGGTTTTAATTCGGTAGATATCTTCGATATTATCAGACCTATCGAAGGTAAGCATAAAGAGCGGAAGTCCACACCTTACCAGGATGTCCTTATCTTCTTCCATTTTTTGCTTCTCTTTCTTAATGATATTTACGGCATCAAGAATTTTAAACCCTTTAGAACGGAGGTCGTTTATAACCTCTTCTTTCGTGCATGAGGGGTGGAGTCCCCTCGCTACACCACGATGTGGCCTTTCTGACTTTATTTCAAAAGTATACCACTGGATCTTCTCGGTGTTTAGCTTTTGGAACACTGCCCGGTAGTCTTCGTGGTTAACGACGTTAATTTTCCACGCATTATTCCTCAAAGATGTTACCTTAAATTCCGATGTTATCGTTCCTTTAAGGAGGCTGTGTAACTTATTATAATCCGTTACCCCAACGACGTTTATTGGAGGTGGTGAACGAATTCGCCCTCGGAGTTGTTTTTCTTGCGGTACTTTACGCGTTTGTTCTCTTAGAGGCTCGACGTGCTAGCTCTTCTTCGTCAGTGTGGTATTCCTGACTAGGCAAGCGTGGTGGAGTACATTCGCGTTCTTTCTGAGAATGAGTGTTCCTTAGAACATTATTTTCTTTCTTCAACAGTTCTATCTCTTTCTTAAGAGCTTGATCATAGAGTGGATCTATTTCCTTAAGCTTGATTCGGAGTGTTTTAATTTCTTCCTCAGAACTTATATCTTTCACTGAGTCCCGTCAATTTTCTTTTCGTCACAAACAAAATCATTTATCTAAATGTAATTTAAAAGAAGATATTATAGTTAAAAACAAAAAAGGAACACTAAATAACCGATATATCATAAACCTAACGGGTGATTTTTTAGCTGGTTTGGTTTTGGCAACACTGGTTTTGACAGCTGACGTGTGTTTAGTACCTTGTGTCACTGTCAAACAGCTTCAGTTTGGTTTGCAATTTAACCATGGATCGTCTTACAAATGAACAACGCTTGCAAATTATTGAATTTTACTATCAAAATTCGTGCTCGGTTCGAAATGTTCATCGCGCGCTGCTTCCATTTTATGATCGGCATTCTCGACCTTCTGAGCAGTCTATTCGGAAGATTGTGACCAAATTTCGCACCAAATTTACTTTGTTGGACATTAAACCACCAACACGTTTACGTACTGTGCGTAGTGAAGAAAATACTGCGGCCGTATCAGCTAGTGTGACAGAAGACCGCGAAATGTCGATTCGGCGCCGTTCCCAGCAGTTAGGCCTTTGTTACAGCACTACGTGGAAAATTTTGGGGAAGGATTTGGGCGTAAAGCCTTTTAAGATACAGCTGGTGCAAGAACTAAAGCCAGCCGACCTACCACAACGCCGAATTTTTGGTGAATGGGCTCTTGGAAAGCTGGCCGAGGATCCGCTTTTTTATCGAAAAATTGTGTTCAGCGATGAGGCTCATTTTTGGTTGAATGGGTACGTAAATAAGCAAAACTGCCGCATTTGGAGTGAAGATCAGCCAGAAGCATTGCAACAGCTACCAATGCATCCCGAAAAAGCCACTGTTTGGTGCGGTTTATGGGCCGGCGGCATTATTGGGCCATATTTCTTCAAAGATGATGCGAATCGCAGCGTTACTGTCAATGGTGAACGCTACCGAGCGATGATAACAAACTTTTTTTTGCCCGAAATGGAAGTTCTTGACTTGCATGATATGTGGTTTCAACAAGACGGTGCCACATGCCACACAGCACGCGAAACAATGGCGCAATTGCGAGGCGAGTTTGGTGAACAGTTAATTTCACGTTTCGGGCCGGTCAATTGGCCGCCTAGATCGTGCGATTTGACACCATTAGATTATTTTTTGTGGGGGTATGTCAAGGCTAATGTGTAAAGGGACAAGCCCGCTTCGATTGATTGACGCACTGGAAGCCAACATCCATGCATTCATTCGTGAGATACCGGCCGATATGTGTGAAAGAGTATGCCAAAATTGGACTCAGCGGATGGGCTACCTGAGACGCAGCCGCGGTCAACATTTGCATGAAATTATCTTTAAACATTAAATTGCAAGGTTCAAACTATCGATTCAAATTAATATTTCATTCATTTTTTCGAATTTTTTGTGTTTTTTTTTTTTAAAAAGTTCTGAGCCTCTTAAAAAATCACCCTTTATTTACAAAGGATTGTCTAAATATATTCTCTTGCAGACAGATCGATGAATCATCCAATCTAAGGCTTAGTGATAGGGGTAGTGTTCGGTAAAAGTTGGAAGAGTTTGAATATTACCTAAGGTTTTGGTTAAAATGATCAAGGAGGTGTTTGGACACCAGGAAGTGGTCCAGAACCGAGGAGCTCCTAGGAAACGTTGGGGATGAAGATTAGGGTGTTCCTTATATGGGTAAAAAAACATTTTTTTTTAGATATCGAAATGCATACCCCCTATTTTTTTAGACTACCCAGACATACTAAAATACAAAATTTTATATTCGTACGTTAACATTAACTCGTGCTGATAGAACTCTGAAGATTTGGAAAATTGCTATTTTTAACCTTTTCTGTTATGTAGCTAAATCAATTGAAATATTAAAATTTTTTATAATATTTATTAAAAGAAGATATAATTACAGATCAGGCAGGATTTTTTCTTTTGAGGGTCACTTTTTTACGATCTGGATACACATTTCTATGCTCCTGAACACAGCGTAACAAAAATTGCTTTTGCTCTTCCTTTGCAGTGATCAAACCATGAAAATCATGCAAAGATGTTGACCTAACTTGCTCAGGGCTGCTTTGGGGATCAATTTGTCAACAGTTTCATATTCCTTAAGCCTCTTCCAAAAACACAAATCTTGATTGGGTGCCTTCACCGCCAGACTACATCGAAGCCATGGTTTCACATATATAACCGCAATAAATAAACAGACGTCTTGTAGTGCTCGTTTATCTTTGGCACTAATTTTAAACTGGGATTGCAACAAACATATCTTTAAAGAGTAAATAGCTCTAGCCATCTCCTCCTAAGAAAATATTAGATAGTTCAATCATTTCCCGATAATCGTCACGCACAATGGGTTTTTGCAGTTCTTGATTATGAAATGTCAACAAATCTTCTATTGTTTTATTACAAAAATGTCCTGTGACGATATCGGTGTATGTTTCAATGGCAGCAGGATTAATAGTTTCCCAGTTGTCTCTAAACTTTTTGAACAGTGGGATATCAGGGCTACTTGTGACTTAGTGGATTTTTGTTTCGAACACACATCTTAAAACCAGTTCGTAAACGTGATGGCGGCAAGCAAAGAGTAGTAATTCTCTGTCTAGTTTTTCTTCCAAAAGTACACATGCTGCTTTCAATCGCCCTGTATTAGACGCAGTTGTGTGTGCACATTATTTCTACTTTGGCATCGAGGTTCCACTCATAAAGTGCGTTCAACACAGCTTTAGCTTGATCCTGGCCGGAAGAGCTCTCCAGTTTGGGTACAGCCAGAAGTTGTTGCTTTTCTCCAAATGAAATCAGAATTGGCAGGCGTTCTTCTTTAGAACTTCTCACGTCAAGTCCAGGTAATAATTCCCATCCCAGTGGACGGTCACCATTTCAGGCATATTATTCTGAAAATCTGTGCCTTGATTTTGTGCGGTTTTTTCCGCAATGGCGGTGTCGGAAAGGGTTCACGTATAGGCGGATTCTATAAATGTGTGAGTGATGTCGCGAACTGACAACTTCCAATATTTCCTGTTTTTATATCGCTTTGTTCCTGCAAATTCCAGGCGAGCTTTCCCACACGCGACCTTTTTAGGTAGCGAGAAGGATGTCGGATGAGAAGAAATGACAACAGCGTGACCGTTGTGCGACAATTTGCTACCTTTTTCGAGGACACTAATACAGTTTGTTGTTCCTTTGTTACTTTTTATTATTTGTGGATCCTCGAATGTTTAATGTGGATTGTGAATAAAGTGTGACAGTTTGCTGCAAGAATTTTCAATTCATAAATACAATTAAATTCATTTGTTCGCAACGCTCATGTGAATAATACTTAATTTTTTTTTCAAAAACTGTGATTTCAAATGAATATGTTTAAAATATAACGCGGTTCCCCATCATAGTGTAAAGCCGGCTAATACTTGTTAAATATTGGGAGAAAATACTAAATTTACGTAGTAGCATCAGAAAAAGGCACGTTTTTCTTTCATCGCCCCTTTTTTAGGGGCTTTTTAAAACTAAATTGAACGCGATGTTAAAAGTAGATATAAAAATGAGTTGATAGGTATAATTTATGAACAATATTCAATTAATTTTTACATATTTATAAATAAAAATCAAAGCTGAAATGTTTTCATTTCAAAATTTATTTGAAAACGTGCAACTACTGTTTCATAGAAGTAGTGTCTAGTGTCTAGCTCACAAACGGAACAATCTAAACGACATCTAATTGTAAAGTGATTTGGTTCATTTTATAAAAGAAAAGTTGTGTGGGAATGAACTACGAGTATTTACAGTCTATATTGTATTGTAAAACTAAAACTAAAATTTATAACCTTTCTCCAACATTCCGGGAGATCGTTGCGAAATTGTGAAAAGCAACAAAAAAAAGAGCGGTGAAAAAAGAGTGTCATTTCTAAAGCTACTCTGCAATTTAAGAATTTTTGCACAATATTTAACAATTGTTGGCTCTCCTAACACTATAATCGTGTTCTGCTAAACAGCAGCGTTATATTTTACTAAAATTCATTTGAAAATCACAGTGTTTCTAAAAATTGCAAAGTTCCTTTTCAAACAAAAAAAAGGGATACAGCCAGGATCGAAAAAAGTGCCAAATTATTGCACAACGGTCACGTTGGTCACAGCGCGCGGCTCACTCACACACTCAAATCCGATTCGGAACGTTCCCTAGCGACATCGCCTCAAAAACCGCACAAAATCAAGGCACTGATTTAATAGATTCGGCTCTATCTTTTCGACTCTGTGTTCGAATGTGTTGAATGGACGATTTGTTTAGCGGAAAATCATCACAGCTAAGATCAAGTGCTTCTTCTACAGCCTGAAGTATATAGACAGAACCTTTATGCTTAATTGACATCTATCTAAAGCTGCAACTAACCTAGGCGTGATAAAGTCTTTCCTTTCTCGTTTTTTAGTAGTTTTAGAACATAGGTACTGTGGTGTGGAATGTATCGTGTAACCTAAAATGGTGAAGTGAAAACAACCCCTTAGTCACCAAACAAGTTCCACCCAAGTGTCACTTCCAATTGGAGACTGGAACCTGTCAAGTAAATGTATTTCACCACTGAACCTTGTTCTAGAACCACTTAGAATTAGCTAGAAAGTTCTCGTCAGATGGCGGAGCGGGTATAAAAGGACAGCTTTTAGAAGAGGGCGAGACAGTTGATTTATAACAGTGATTGGTTAAAGTTCGAGATAGTAATAGTTTCTGAAGATAAATAAGTGAAAAGTAATAGAGGAAAGTAAGTGATTGGTTTGAAACGTTGAAGAATTGTTTAAGTAATAGTGTTCTGGTACTTAATAAGTGAAATATTAGAATAGTCGATAAAAGTGTAATAAAAGTGAATTTTATTAGAGAAGTTAAACGGAATAGTGTTTTATCTTTACGAATCCCAGCCTGAATGTAACATTGGTGTCAGAAGTGGGATAAAACTTATTCTGTGCTAAGTGTCTAAGTGAAGTAAAAAAAAAAAAAAAAGAGTGAATTTGTGATTTTCTAAATTACAAGAGACAAACAAAATGGGTCGTGTATTGCTACATCTAAGCATACCCCAATTGAAAAGTGAACTAGAAAAGCGGAATCTCTCCACAGCTGGAGGGAAAAGTGACCTCATACTTCGTCTGCAGGAAGCTGTCCAAAACGAGGGAGAAGATCCAAAAACCATGCTATTCGACGTGTCAGAAGAACAAGTAAGTACAGGCGTTGACATTAGCTCTATGATGGAATTACTTCTTGCGAAGATGGAAGAACAGAAGAATTCTCTAGAAGAACAGAAAAATTCTATGGAATCTAAGTTCGCAGAACAGAAGAATTCTCTAGAAGAACAGAAAAATTCTATGGAATTGAAGTTCGCAGAACAGAAGAATTCCCTAGAAGAACAGAAGAATTCCCTAGAAGAGCAGAAGAATTCCATGGAATTGAAGTTCGCAGAACAGAAGAATTCTCTAGAAGAACAGAAAAATTCTCTTGAAGAACAGACAAATTCCATTGTCGCCGCACAAAAAGACGCCGTGGAAGAATTTAAGAATGTTCTAGATGTAAAAATCGACGCTATTGATGAGAAATTAAACCAGCATGAAACCAAGTTCGAGGAAATTAATGAAACGTTTCATAGACACGAGACAAACATCGAGAACGTAGCCAAAGAACTTGGAACAAACATCAAGAACATAGCCAGAGAGTTCGGCACAAACATCGAGAACATAACTAAAGAGCTCGAAAAAGTCAAGAAGCAGAAGGCTCGGGAATATTCTGCTGACTGCCCAAGAAGGAAGGAGATGCAACCACCCGTTTTCGATGGTCAAACATCATGGCCAATTTATAAGAGACAGTTCGAAGCAGCTGCAACGACCAATGGATGGGACGACGAGGAAAAGTCGATTGCATTAACGCTTGCATTACGAGGTACAGCTGCAGAATTGCTTCAAACTATCTCCGAAGAAAAACAACGCGACTACGTGGCTTTGGTGAAGGCTATTGAGATGCGATTTGGTGACGACCACATGCAGCAAGTGTATAGAGTACAACTGCGCAGTAGAATCCAGAAGAGGGGAGAAACACTTCAGCAGTTGCAAGCTGATATTGAACGGCTTGCGCACTTGTCTTATCCCAATGCCGGCGAAGATGTCATCAATGAAATGGCTATTGAGGCATTTACACAAGCCATAGAGGACAGACAACTGCAAATGGCTCTTCGAATGGCTGGAAAGAGAACTCTTCCTGAGGCACTGGCATTTGCCTTAACGATGAAAGCCGCTGACCAAGCATCTCAAGGATTTCACCGCGTGAGAGAAATGACATCGGTCGAATGCTCGTGCCAGAGAACAGAAGTAGTAGACCGTAACAGTTCTCGAAGGGGACCGATCCGTTGCTGGAACTGCAACAAAATTGGACATCTACAACGACAGTGCAGAGCTGAACGTCGACGGGGCAGTTGTCCACATTGCAGAACGGATGAGCGGATGAAACATCTGGAATCGACGCCCCCAGGACCACAATTCAGGTTTCCCAGACCAAACGATGTAATAGGAGTCTGACAGTGGAAGCCCATATCGGCCAGAAAAAGTGTGTCGCCACAATCGATACAGGTGCCACCGCTTCCATAGTCAGAAGGGACATCGTTCGCCAAGCATGGCTGCACAACACCAGCAGCTACTGTCTGAAAACAGCAACTGGAGCAACAGCAAAGGTGTATGGTGAGGTACTCTTGACTTGCAGGAATAGTCTTCTCCCATGCATTCTTAGTGGCTGATATATGTGACGAATGCATCATCGGAATCGACTTTATGAAGACGCATGATATAGTACTCGACATCGGTTTGCAAGTTATAAAGTACAAGAACGTCGAGATTCCGATGGTTTACTGGAACGAGTACGTCGCAGCTCTACGGACAGTTGTAAGTGAGGACGAAATACTACCACCTTCGTCAGAAACAGTTATTTGGACAAAGCTGGAAGGCGACCCTGGGAGCCACCAATTCTACCTAGTCGAGCCAGATGCAGAAAATTATTATCAGAGGTATATCGTCGGAAAGATGCTGGTTGAACCTAAAAACAACTTGGTTCCCGTTCGTGTCCTCAATGTGGAAAACAAAAGCGTGAAACTAAAGCAAGGGGAAGTGATTGGAAAGTGCGTACCGATTACTGCGGTCACAAAGTTGTTCAATGCAAGTCCTGTGAAACCGGTTAGACCTACGGAGATATCGGAAATGAAAAAGAATATACTCGGAGAGTGCGAGCTGGATCAGGAGCAGCGGTCCATGGCAGGGAATCTAATCAATGAGTTTGCTGATATATTTGCTTCACAGAACGGCGAGTATGGCCGAACACATCTCGTACAGCACCGAATCGACACCGGAGATGCGAGACCGATTCGTCAGCCTCCCCGACGACTACCATTGGCTAAGCAGACGGAGGTTGCAGAAATGGTGTCGACGATGGAAACGGAAGGACTGATTGAAAGCTCAAAAAGTCCGTGGGCATCGCCGGTCGTCCTGGTCAAGAAGAAAGACGGAAGTACGAGATTCTGCGTGGACTATCGCCAACTCAACAACGTCACCAAGAAGGATAGCTACCCCCTGCCAAGAATTGACGACACCCTGGACACACTATCCGGAGCCAAATGGTTTTCGACTCTTGATCTGAAGAGTGGCTACTGGCAAGTGCAGATCCATCCAGAAGACCGCGAGAAGACAGCATTCACAGCAGGAAACGGGCTTTGGCAGTTTACAGTAATGCCATTTGGACTGTGCAATGCTCCAGCAACCTTTGAGCGTCTAATGGAGCGCGTTTTGCTGGGACTAACGTGGAAAACCTGTTTGGTCTACCTGGACGATGTCATCGTAGTAGGAAAACATTTAACGAACATCGAGATAACCTTAAGGAGGTATTCCAAAGGCTACGAAGTGCGCAACTAAAACTTAACCCGAAGAAGTGTTCGCTATTTAGATCAGAAGTGAAGTACCTCGGGCACATCATCTCTTCCAAAGGAGTCAAGACTGATCCGGAGAAGGTCGATGCAGTGAAAAACTGGCCGGTACCCAAAGACAAACATCAACTGAGAAGCTTCCTGGGACTTGCGACCTATTACAGACGATTTGTAAAGGACTTTGCCAGGATCGCGAAGAGCTTGCATCAACTGACAGAAAAAGGCAAACAATTCAAATGGTCAGGTGAGTGCGAAAACAGCTTCAAGGAACTTAAGCAACAGTTGTGCAACGCCCCCATACTAGCGTACCCAACCCCTGGGAAAACATTTATTGTGGATGCAGACGCTAGTAATGTGGGAGTTGGAGCCGTCCTTTCCCAGGTGCATGATGGCCAAGAGAAAGTAATTTCCTACTTTAGCAAAGTTCTCTCAAAGCCAGAAAGGAACTACTGTGTTACCGGGCGCGAGCTCCTTGCTTTGGTACTGGCAACAAAACATTTCCATAAGTACCTCTATGGGCGAAAATTCATCCTCCGCACAGACCATGCGTCTTTAAAGTGGCTACTACACTTTAAGAATCCTGAAGGCCAAGTCGCAAGGTGGATCGAACGGCTGCAAATGTACGACTACGAAATACAACATCGAAAGGGAAGTCTTCACTCTAATGCAGACGCTCTCTCCCGTCGACCGTGCAAAGCAAATTGCAAACATTGCTTACGACACGAGGAAAAAGATGTCGCGTCCGTTCAAAGGGTGAGAGCTATGCCCATTGGTGGCTGGAGTGCGCGGGAAATACGGGAGGCTCAAAGGGAAGATCCGGATATCGAACCGATTATCGCCTGGAAGGAGCATGAGGGAAAACCAGACTGGCAGGAGATATCCGATAGGAGCCCCGAGCTGAAGGCATACTGGGCGCAGTGGGACTCCCTTCACGTACAAGACGGCATTCTAAAAAGAAGATGGGAAAGCCCGGATGGAAAGTCGTTCGTAATGCAGCTTGTTGTACCCAGGTCAAAGGTTATGGAAGTGCTCAGGGAATTGCATGATGGAGTGTCTGGAGGCCACTTGGGAATCAATAAAACGCTCGAAAAAGTGCGGGAACGCTTTTACTGGGTTCATTCAAGGGAGGACGTAGAAACTTGGTGCAGGAAATGCGTTACATGTGCGGCCAGCAAAGGTCCGAGACTGAAAGTCCGTGGCAAAATGCATCAATACAATGTTGGAGCCCCTTTCGAAAGGATAGCAGTTGATATTGCGGGACCGTTTCCTGAAACAAACAATGGAAATCGTTACATCCTCGTTGTTATGGACTATTTCAGTAAGTGGCCTGAAGCATTTGCTATCCCAAATCAAGAAGCTAAAACCATGGTGGAGCAAATCGTCAATAACTGGGTAAGCAGATTCGGTGTACCAATGGAACTGCATTCAGACCAAGGACGGAACTTCGAGTCGAAGATTTTCCAAGGAGTGTGCCAGTTACTCGGGATTCACAAGACAAGGACAATCCCGCTTTATCCACAATCAGATGGGATGGTGGAGCGCTTCAACAGGACACTGAATGAACACCTCTCTAAGGTCGTTGGCGAAGACCAGAGAGACTGGGATAAGCAGATTCCCATGTTTTTATTGGCTTATCGAGGAGCAGTGCATAACACCACAGGACATACTCCATCTGAAATCTTATTTGGTCGAACAGTCCGCCTACCTAGCGAGTTGATGTTTGGATATCCATGTGAAGAGCCCAAGAATGAGGAGGACTACGTTACAGACCTCAGGGATATCATCAGGGACGTGCATCGAGACACTAGGGATAAGATTAAGATAGCCAGTGACCGCATGAAAACGAGGTACGATACCAAAACGACAACTAAAGGATTCCAGGAAGGAGATCTGGTATGGCTATATAACCCTCATCGAAGGAAAGGGTTATCGCCTAAGTTGCAACAAGACTGGGAAGGGCCCTATACAATCGTAAAGCGCATCAACGACGTTGTCTATCGCATCCAACGAGGAAGAGGCAAGCTGAAAGTCGTTCATGTGGATCGTCTTCATCGTTATAATGGTGAAAATGTTAACGAGTTTGTTCGGGACGAACAAGTTTAAGAGGGGGACATTGTGGTGTGGAATGTATCGTGTAGCCTAAAATGGTGAAGTGAAAACAACCCCTTAGTCACCAAACAAGTTCCACCCAAGTGTCACTTCCAATTGGAGACTGGAACCTGTCAAGTAAATGTATTTCACCACTGAACCTTGTTCTAGAACCACTTAGAATTAGCTAGAAAGTTCTCGTCAGATGGCGGAGCGGGTATAAAAGGACAGCTTTTAGAAGAGGGCGAGACAGTTGATTTATAACAGTGATTGGTTAAAGTTCGAGATAGTAATAGTTTCTGAAGATAAATAAGTGAAAAGTAATAGAGGAAAGTAAGTGATTGGTTTGAAACGTTGAAGAATTGTTTAAGTAATAGTGTTCTGGTACTTAATAAGTGAAATATTAGAATAGTTGATAAAAGTGTAATAAAAGTGAATTTTATTAGAGAAGTTAAACGGAATAGTGTTTTATCTTTACGAATCCCAGCCTGAATGTAACAGTACCATTTGAGAAGTGGATGGCAAGGGTTCCTTAAGGCTTTCATCAGAGCTGATAAGTTGGTCGTGATGTCCTTGCGTTTGTATAGAATCTTTCATAGTAAGAGATGACGATAAACCTCCGACACACATTTCCTCATGTCTTTTTGTCTCTTCATTTAATTTTCTTTGTCTTACCCTTTCTTATTTTTCGGCAAACTTTTTGTCTACACCCGCTAAACAGCCTGGACGCCCTGGTTCACTTAAAAAAAAAGTACTGCAAGAACTTGACGATTAGAGGGTAACTTTGCACCGGTTATTTGATAATTTACGTCACCAACTAAGAAAATACTGTTTTTATTGCTTCTTAATTCCACTGCCATATCTTAAATGTAAAATAATACGTGTTAATCGCGAGAATAATTGCAAACAAATGATAAATGCCGCAAATACGGACCGCTACTGCCGCGCAATATGTATGAACATGATTCGATGCGATTCGGCACGGGTTATCGTATTCCAAATAAATTTATTTCCGAGTGTTTTAGAGGCAAATGAACAAAACTAAGACCTATGCGTTACAAATTTTAAACTTTGAAAAATAAGGGACACCCTAATGAAGATGTTATATTTGAAAATGACGGAGAGTTGGTCTGTAACGAACTTTCAAGGTTTTTACCATTAAGATTGTATTTTGTATCTCCCCAAGTGGGGCTTTAGCATTCAGGTCTCCTCCTATAATAACCCCGTCGAAGGTGTCAGCCAACGACTCTATCTTAAGGAGCTCTTCTTTAAAAGAGGAGCTATGACAATTTGTAGGAAAGTAGATAGAACCGATAAGAATGTTCTTGGTAATATTGTTAGTGATGACCTTAATGGATAAGAACTTGCGTTGTTCATATTGCTTATATGCTTTGCAGCCCTTAAAGTTCGCAGAGTGTTCTTCCCCGCAGTTGACGCAAGCGGCTTTTGAGCCCTCCTCCCTAAGGACAGGACATAGCCCAGGATCATGACTACCGGTGTATTTGACACATTTGTATCCATTAGCGCAATTCTTCGCAAGATGACCAAATTGTTGGCATCTCCTGCACTGTAAAGTCCCCTTATTTCCCCTAGGCTTTTCCCAATAGACCTGGGTATTAAAAAGGAATCTAATTTTTATTACTTCGTCCGCCTTCGTTCCATACAAGAGCTTGACAAAAAACAGGTTATACTGAATGCCAGTTTGCTTGGAATGGAGAGTTTCAAATTTGGACACTTTGTCCGCATTGCAAACCCTGGTCCCAAGTTCTCCAGAATTTCTGATTCCAGGTAACTATTGGACAAACCCCTGAGAATGAGATTAGTGGTCTTGTCCTCTTTTAAAGTGTAAGAGAAAGCCTGCATCTCACTGTTTGTTGTAAAGAGCTCCAACAGCTTCCGATGAACCCCCCCGTCGTCGACGTATAATTTACTGCTATTGCCGCGGTTCACAATTTTGTAATTAAATTTAACAGAGTTATTTCTAAAATCAGAGACTAATATGCGCACATCCACGTTCTTCATTATAATAGGAGGACAAAACTTACCCTTGCACAAGTTGGGTTGCTTATAGATCTAAGTTAGTGCTGCCTTTCGCTGGGGGTATAGGTGATTCGGTGGGATCCCTCGTGGTGGTGGTGCTCTTCTTAATACAGTGCTCGGTTACGGGATTGGAGGTGGTGATGTCGTCGCATACGGTGGTTTGATCAGGAAGGCTGATGGAACTCCTTTTGACAAGGCTATTGATGCCAATTTTTCCCAAGATGGCGAATTGATTTCCATCCCTTGGTTGGGAGGTGTCCGTTGTTTCAGAGGCGGAGATTGCAGAAGAAGCAGTATGACTTCTGTCCGGTGGTTGCCATTCTTGGGAATTGGTGTCAAGAACGGTTGGCACGTTAGTAGTGGTGTCGATATTGGCTGATTCGCCATTATCCGCAAACTTTACGGAAGTCTTTTTTGGTTTGTCGTGCGTTTCGCCAACTTCAATTCTTCTTTTGGACATGATGTTTTTTTTTTATCGGTTGGCTTTCCAATAGGCTAAGCCCAACCAATCTTCAGGTCGCTACTATGCGGATATGCCTTTTCTATATTAAATTACGCGGTATGAAATAATTTACGAATAACTTTAATGGATCCAAATTAAAGTAAAATCCGTAGTAAAAAAAAATACGTGTTCTTAACCTCTTTGTCTCGAACCTTCTCTCCACCAGCCATATTGCAAACTGTACAATCTGACGTCACAATATGAACTGACATTTTATGTCGATTTCCATTGGGACAGTTTTTCTGCTCTCGAAATCAGCTGGCTGTCAGATTTCATGTTCCATTGGCCGCAAAAAAAGCACTTTTTTTGAGAGTCAGAACAATTTTTCGAATCTCGATATCTGAGCAAGATTCACATCTACTTACACTAACACCAAAACATTTGCCTTTTGTCAAACTTTAAAGTGTGTATTAATTACGTATTTAGAAGACCAGTCTGTGAAAAATAAAGAAAAATTTACATTTGGCCGGCGCAATGGATACCTATCAACACAAATTGAGTGGATTTTTATAAGCATAAATTGCAATTTAAGAACAGCTGACTTTTCAAACACGCACTAGGTACCACAAATGCGGAGGAAGAAAAATCTCGTTATATGTTCCATTTGGGCACGAAAAATCTGAGATCTGAGAGCAAATCTGTAAAATCCCAATGGAAATCGACATTAGTTGCTTGTCGGGGGTGTTGCCATATGAATCAAATCGGTAGTAAGTCCAAACATTTAGGAGTTAATTCATTATTAATTAATTTCTAATAAGAAAAGATGAAAGAAGTCCCAAAGTGGTAGAAAGTAACATTTTGTATTTATCCGTCATTATACTTTGTGATGTCAAATCCACAATGTTTTTATGTATGTATGTTAGAAGCGTTGTGTAACACTTCCTTGATTTCTTGTTGACCAGGATAAACAAAAATGGAAATACCTGTAGAAATGTAAATCGAGATATAATAATGTGTTCTATTTTGTGTGTGGGCTACCGCGGAGGAGGGGGGCGCGGCGTTCGAGGCGATCGCGTCGACAGAAGCGTCCGCGCCGTCCGCCGAGGGCGATTAGTTGTATTCATGTTAGATATAAAGAAATCGGATTCTGTGCCAAATATACCATTGGCTTACTCCCTTCACAGTCCAAAACTGATTGTACTCCAGGAGAACAGATTCCTTCCTTTTATACTTTTCCTTAATGACTTTTCATAAAATATAATTCAATGATAACATATCAATCCTTAATTCAGTGAGTTGATTACTACAAGGTACTTTTCAACTATAACATACATATTATTACCTTTTCGAAATATTCAACGTATATAAAACGGTTTAATAAAAAAAAAATACAGTTTAGAAGGCAAAATGTTCCTACAAATTGCTATTTTAAGACAAATGAAATAACTCCAAACATAGATGAAATTACTCCCAAAACCGTGCTGATGAAATAAGTCCTAATTTGCACTTATTTCATCTGCATGGCTTTGGGAGTTATTTCTTTATGAAATAATTCCTAACACTAAAAGGTGTTATAAATCCAAAACTTGATGAAAATAGTCCCAATACTTTGGAGTTCTTTCACCTGCAATAACTCCTAAATTTATATGGAAATTCTTGGGACTTATTTCATTTATTTTTTTTTTGAGTTAATTCCTTTGCAGTTAATTCGTAGAGCCCAAATATGCAACAAATAAACAATATTAGCTGCTAGTATTTCAGTTTTTCTTTGCATAATAAGGTGTAGGTATCTAGGTAAACTAAATATTTGTTAAAATATTTATGAAATGTTCTCGATTAGCTTCAGAAATATTTCATAAACATTTATCAAACTTTTTTGTTTTTACCGGTGTAGACGCAATCCACTTCGAAATATATTGGAAACCGCAGTTTGCACATCTGGTCCGCTTAGATTGGAATTCTTAGACAAAGCATTATACTTTTCTTAATAATACTCCTGTTCTCTTTGCACACACACGAAATAATATACGTTTGATTGTTATAATAAAATCGTCACTTCACATAAATTTAAAGCTATTTGTCCTAAAAAAAAAACTCGGTGAAAACAGTTGCAGTTACATTTTTCTGTAATATATTGTGATACAAAAGAAATATTTTTCATAACAATTAGTTTTGAAAATAACTTAAATTTATGCAGCCAAGCATTTCATTAGATATTCCAATATTTTCTGAACATTTGTACTTTATGTAAAAACAAAAAACAACTCTCACCTTTCTGCCGGGATACTTGTGAAACAATAATTATTTACGAACTGCGAAACATTTCATAAACATTTTTTTGTTAAATAAATGTTCATGAAACATTTTTTTTGTTTAACAAATGTTTATGAAACATTTACCTACTTAAAAAAATATGGAAAATTTCGCTGGTCTTGTCATACCTTTACAGAATTGAAAAGCAAAATCTCGAAGGACGGGAAATTTATTGGATGTGAAAAAATGCTTATTGATTTTTTGTGCTATGAAGAGTTTAAAATTTTTTAGTCTGGCAACGTGACTGTGTAGCTATATTTTACAGGCACACCAACATTCGAGAATGAAACAAACAGCGCCAAACAGCGCTGCGAGCAATAGTAGAAATAATTTTCAGATCATGGTTCACGATCTCGATGAGAAGCAGGATCATATGCTGTTGTTGTAAGTGCATGTAAATCGATGATCTATAAGATCATGGCTGATAATAAAATAGGGCTAATAATACCATGTTCCCACCAAACGAAACCCCGAGGTTTCGTAAAATCTTTCCAAATCTCCGAGATTTCGCCATATATATTTGAGATGCCGAAATCTCGCGATTTCAGCGAAATCTATTTGAAATCCCTCTGAGTTCATCCATCCGTGAGAGGTTATCAAATCGAACAAGCCTTTATAGTGAACTTTGGTTTATTTTGTGTTCATTTGCAGATGTCAAAATATTAAACGCCACAACAATCAAAAAAAATATAAAAGAAGAATCGAAATTGTAAGAGTCTAAGAACTTGTACATTTAGCATTGTCCTGAGTTGATTTCTCTGTACTGCGAAATCGCCTATAAATGCTGCAATTATTTCCTTAATTTGTTTAGAACTAATTTTTGGTATTATTATTTTGCGTCAACAAACAGCTGTTTTGAAAGCCACTTTAAATTTGACAGTTTTTGACTTATGAAATCACTTCAACTCGGTGGGAACGACTTACAAGGTTTCGGTAAAAGTTCATCGAAATCTCGCGATTTCAGTTTGGTGGGAACATGGTAGGTATAACACTTTAAAGCAGTGAATTTCTTGCCCAACCTTTTCAACTTCTTCTTTTTTTTTTTTTGACTAAAGTCCACCCGAAAAATAATTATAGACGATGACAAAAGTTCAGCCACACTCAGCTGACCCTGATAATCTCTTCCCATATTCTGTTTTTCCTTTACTATGGTATATTTACAAAGTTTGCTGTCTTCCCATAGGAAAGAAGGACCAGGATCCATTGATGTGGTATTCGTTTGGGCTTCTTCAGATTTGCCCTCAGATTTCAGATTTCGTGTGCCCAATCGAACATAAAAACGTATCTTGCTCTTTTTTGTGTTGATATTTGTGCGATTTGAATATGTGTAGTCTTGGACACTTTTCTAAGCGATTTCCATTCACTACTTAAATTTTGTATTAAAACATTAGAAATATCCGTCCCGATTGATTTCTAAATATTTATACATAAATAATTCACAAAAATAGATTCACCCGATGCAACGCCTTTCTTTGATGGAGAAAAAATTCCATAAAAATGTAAACAAACTCCATCAGTTGTCAAACTCAAACGCACTTGTATTGGTAAATCTGAGAAAATATCTAGATTCGCAAAAGTGCTCTGAAATCTGAAAAAGATTGCTTTTTCCTGTACCAAACGAACATAAAAATTGCTCTGAGAGCAAAAAAAGTGCTCTGAGAGCGCCCAATCGAATACCACATGAGTAACATCTTTCTTTAGTAGGCAGAAATGAGGCATGGTGGAATTTAAACATTCCCACAAGGACTGCTACTGAACATATTTCGATTTAAATGGAAAATCACCCTCAATATCCTTGAAGCATGTGTGTCAATAGAATCAACTTGAGTACCGGAATAATCAAATTAACAACCACTGATGTTTTTTTTTCTTTTCCGTTCGCTTATTTCCAACACCCGGGCTTATACAAACATTTGAAGCAGTCATCAGGCCAAGACGAGCTGTAAGCATTTCAATACACACCTACTCACTTAGATTGACGAAAAGAAAAAAATGTTCAAATAGATAGTCGAATGCCTTTGGGTAGTGTATTGGGCAACTTTGGATCGGTGACTGAATTTATTTGCCAGAACACACGGTGGTTGCGTTCGTGCATGTACTGCGAAATTGGCAATCTGAATGTCCCAAGGACCACCGCACGATATTGCATACGTAGAAAGTTATTTGTGGGCGGCGTGTTTGCCTAACCTTAACCAATTTTAAGTTTAATGTGATTTCATGACAATACATACAGCATACAAATAAATGGCTAGACGGTTGTCATGTGAGGACCAAGTTTGTATAAAATAGAAAAAAGCGACGTTCAAATGAAAGAGATCGTGCTGCGACCGCTATAAAAGGCTAAGTTTTAAATAAGTTTTCCAGAACTGAGAAGCAGAATGTGGTCTTACAGAAGAGCAAAGTCTCTGAAGGTGTAGATAGGTATTAAATATTCGGCCCTAGCGAGGTATCCGTCGAAACGGAAAATTCTCCGCAGCGCATACTCTGTCGGAACAGCAAATCGCATTCGAGGTATCCGTTCTCGGAAAAAATAATTGAAATGCGAAGACGCATTCATTTCACATCCTCGTATTGTTTGGTGCTTGGTTTTTAGCTAGATTTTGCAGTGGAAACACAAATTTAGGCAATAAATACAAACAAATGCGTTGCTCTATTGCTTATTATTTTTATTGTTCACATAGGTATTAACGCTTTACTGCAAAAAAGTAAATAAATTCCGCCACTCATTGTACTTCGAGGATTTCGTAAACAAATTCCGCAACCAATTTCTCTCGTAGGATATCGGAGCCTAGCTGTCACAAATTTAAAAAGAAAATGCACTTTCATCGCACTTCAACGTAATTCGCCGATATGCGTTGCAAAATGTCGGAACAATTCCCGAACAGTTGTTCTGAAGAATACCTCGCAGCAAAAATCGAGCGCTTTTCAGTGGGCGAAATCCGTGAACGAGCTACACGTCCACGGAATTAAGTCGTTTTCACATGCAATACAAATACCGTCACCTATTGCTCCTTCACGGATGATGATTATATGAAAGGTCTCGTTTTACTCTCGGGCACAGAGTTCGACTGCATACTAACTTCAGCAAGGCACACAGTATCAACCCAAAACAATTTGGAATTTTTAACCCGACCATGTACTTGATTTATCTAGCCTAGGCACTGGTCTTCCACACAGAGACAGACCTTTTCGAGATGAATATTTGTCGATATACGGATTGCAATTTCACGTCCAAATAATTTAAAAATTTGGACGTGAAGGTGAAGTTTTATAGCTCTGAATGCGGCAGTGTACTGGAGGAAGGTTGGATATGGTTTTATATTGGTATTGTGACAGTGTGTGTAGATCTGAAAAAATATCGAGATCTGCAAAAAGTGCTCCGAATCGAAAAAGATTAATTTTTGGTCCCAATGGAACATGAAAAGTGATTTAGATAAAAAAAAGATTGATTTTTGGTCCCAATGGAAAACGACATAAAAAACACTCTAGGTAGACAGTGATGCCAGACTCTTCGGACTGACTTGCCCACGACAATTGTTAGAAATTTGTCTATGGCGTTGTAAGAAACACCCCGGGGCCTATTCCAGAAAGCGCGGCGGATCGCTTTTAATGGCGGATTTGAATTTTTGTATTTTCAAAAGCGATTCGCTTTCCATTCGACCATATGGAAAGCGAAAGAACTTTTCAACGCTATTTTACCATTGCATTGAAAGCGATGGGTGTTTAGGTAGCTTTTTTGGATTGTTTTGCGGACCTAATAAAAATGTAAATATTCAATAAAAACAAGAAGTTTAAAAGTACTTTAACATTCATTGTGTCATATCAATTGAACTCATTATATAGATAATTCAAAAACGTACTTCCATTCAACAATTTGCTGCACTTGTTCAATTTTAGAAAGAGAACAGTGGATTAACGAAGGGCATTCTTAATGCTCCAGAATATAGAGCCAAGGCTGTAGAACTTTGGGACGGTATTACAAATGCGTTGAATGGCCTTGGGCCTCCGATTAAAACAAGTGATGGTTGGAAAAAAAGTAAGTGAAATATAATATTGGTTCTTATTTTTTTTTGTTTCTAATAAACCAATACTTTTATATGCACTCAAAGGAAGGATTTCAACACAACCAAAAGGCCATTCACGGAACTGGAGGAGAACGAAACAAACAATACGTGTTCGATTTACAGACTTTGAGGCCAGATTCTTGGGTCCTTAAATCGAGCAAAACAATAACATCCTCTTCGATGGGGCTCATTCTGATGTTCTTCCACCCGAAAAAGAACCAAAAAGAGAAAAAAATATTTGGAAAAATTAACGAAAAATCGGGAGTCAGAATGGAAATAACCGGGCCGGCATTCTGTAAGGTGAAAACGTTTAAACGTTTTCGTGCACACGCACAGTTTGCTTTATGTAACATCAAAAACGAGAGAAATTCTCGTGGGCGCGAAAAAAAAACGAACGAACACATTTTCTTTGACGTTTTGGCTTTTCTTGCTTCATGTAACCTTAAAAACGAACAGATTTTATCGTCTCCACGAAAGAAAACAAACGACAGCTATTTTGTTAACGTTTATCATTTTCCTATTTATTCTCTTTGAGTTTGGTGATTTTAACTTTTAAGATTGTACTGAATATTTTACTAGAAATGCAAACAAACTATTTTTTGTTGACCAACGAAAGCGACGAAAGTGAAATGGACAATAAACACGTAAACTTAAAAAAAATTAGAAAAAATCTGCAGGATTGTTCGAATCCTCTCACATTACCTGACAAAATGTTGGTTTATCTAAATTTGGTTCTTAGTCAGAAATTTATTTTTTTTCTTTTAGTTGTTCAACGTTTTAGGTTAAACATAGCTGCCTTTCATTTGCATACAGGTACACGAAATACATACGTGCCTCCTATTTTAAAGCTTTCCTCAACGTCAAAACAACTTAACGAATATAAAGCTACATACTGAGACTGCCAAACTATAATTTTGTTGTCACACAGTTTCTCAAACCTAAACGAATGTAAACAAAAAAACGTTAGGAGTTACATGAAGCAGATTTTCGCTTTCGCGTGATTTATTTCGTTTTTTGAAACGCGAAAGTGGGTTTCGTTTCCTGGAAAGCACTGAAAAGATAATTTGAGTAAAAAAAATATTCACGAAGAGATGGTGGCTGTTTTTCGAGATTCTGCACCTTCGTTGTCAACTGTTCAAAAGTGGTTAAGTTTATTTCAAAGGGGTTGGGAGAGCATTAAAGACGATCCTCGCTCAGGCTGCCCACTAACTGGCTGCACCGGAGAAAACATTACACAAGTCGAGTACTTGTACTTGAGGATGTCCGAGTGAAGGTTAAAACGATACCTATGAAGATTAACCTTTCTATTGGTACCATACACACCATTCTTCATGACTGTATAAATCTTTCCAAAGTCAGTGCAAGATGGGTGCCTCGAATGCTCACATCGCTCACAATGCTTCGGTGCACACGGCATGGATTTGTAAGGCTGTTGTACGGGATTGTGGTTTCGAAAAAAATCAACATCCAGCCTATGGTCCGGACCTTGCCCCTAGTGATTCATTTTTGTTCCCAGATTTCAAAAAAAAAAAACCTTCGTGGTAAGCGATTTACCGATGATTAGGAGCTCAAAACTGCAATAAATGAATATTTTGGAGAGAAAGATGAAAACTATTTTTTTGAGGGTATAGAAAAGTTAATCTCAAGATGTAATAAATGCATTCATGTAAGAGAAGATTATATTGAAAAATAAAAATATTTTTAATTTAATTCGTGTTTTCCTTCATGTCGATCCCGAATATATTGAACTCCCCTCGTAAGATGAGTTGAGATATGAAACCAACAAGTTGCAAGATCTTTGAAAAAAATGTCTACATCACCCAGTCGATCGCCCCGGCTCTGATTGACGAACATTGCCAAATGAATACACCCCCATCCATAATTTTTTTATACTTTTTATTATTTTTTTCTTGTCAGAATTTTTTTCATCATTTTTTCTCTTATAGTATATGCATGTATATAATAATAATTCAGTTTTTTTTTTTCGTATAGTTACGAGTATTACTTTTATCCTCATTTTCTCTTAACTTATTGTTTAATTTCATTAATTTTGTATCGTTATTTTCTGCATACTTTTTAAACTATTATTCACTTTTTAGCTTGTTTTTCGCTTGTTTTTATAACTCTGGAAATAATTAGATTTTTTAATTATAAATGTATTCTTCCATTTATTTAATTTGAGTTTTCTCGTTTCATAAAATGATTTCCATTTTATTCGCTTATTATTTCTTGTTTTTTTAACTTTCATTCTTTTTCTCGTGTGTGTGTATGTTGTGTTGTGTATATATACTATACATATATATATATTATGTATGTTTATAAATGTAAATTGAAAAAAGTTACAAAAAAAAAAAAAAAACAAAAGAAGAAAGATCAGTAACAACAAAAGTCAAGGAGAGACTTGTCCATATTTTCTGAATGTAAAAATATTTGCTTTTATAATTTAGTTGTCGCCTTCGTCCTTTCTTTTTGCGTTTATCTTTCGAGAAGGTGAAGGAGGGATGCACGTTTTGTTTTCTTTACTTAAATAAAAAGCAAATACAAAGTAAAGTCATACATTCATTACTATAATTAAATTTACATACAATGTATGTAGTAAAAATTCAACCCCCTAATTTAGTAAGTATTAATTTATATTCAACAAAAAATGCCGTTTAGTTTTATTTGAATTCTTACTACATAATCATGTTTTTTTTTTTTTTTTTTTGTTTCTTTTATTTGCTTCTTGTGAATATTAATTTATTTTCCTTTAGAGAAAGGTCATCCATGTTTAGTAAATTAAATTAAATTGTTGTTTTGTAGGTAAAATGACATACACCGCCAGGTTTGTGGCGAAATCGGGAATGTACATCTTGTTCTATTTTTCTTCTATTCTGGCAAATAATTTTTAAATCACTACAATTAGACCTAATTAATATACTTAAATATTAAATTTCTTTCCATTTATATATACATATAAATGAACTTTTCTCCTCTTCTCTTTTTCCATCGGTTTTCATAATATATATATAATATAATATTTGAAAAAGTTTTCTCTTGTTTTATTTTCTCCGTTAATTATCCGTATTGTTTATTTGTATTTTATATTTTTTTAATTGGGATGATTTTTTTTTTTTTTCAATGGTTTTCGTTTTTCACTTAAGGTTTTCCATTTTATTATATTAAATTAAAATTGCAGTTTCTAGAAATATTTACAATTGTTTCCTAAATCTACAAATGAAACGAATTTACGAGGAAAATTTTAATAGTAAAACAGGAAAAGTAATAACATTTTAATTTCAATGGAGTATGTTCGCACGAGGAGTTAGTTAGAGATTTTTTTTTAATATATATATATTTTTTTGTATAAAGAGAGATAAAACTATGGAAGAGAAGAAGAAATAAATAAAAAGTAAGAATAGTCTATTTGTGATATTCTGTTGTATTTTTTTGTTTACTATAATGTTTCGCTTATTTATGTCTATTGCAAACTAATATGTTCCTGTTTAAGTTGAGTAAATATATAAAAGTAATGATAAGTCCGTTTGCGGGCTGATAAACAAAAATGTTAAATTTGAGATAAAAACAATTTGAATACGCAAACAGACAAAAATAGTAGGTATTTATCTAAAGTTGAACAAGGGTAGAAAAATTATATATGAATTGAATCTGAGAAAAATATATGTGGCAGTGTTGTTATAGAAAATAGTTTAATATGCTAGATACAATCGTATACAGAATGTTGAAAAGGGGGGCAATTTATAAGAACTCTAGGCACCTAGAGGTAGCTTTGTGGAGAGCTAAAAGTTTATTTGTTTCTATAAATCGAATGATAAAACAAATTCTGTGCCTTTCAACCGAGTGTCGATGAAACGTTTAGGTACCTACCTACTGAAGATTTTTAGCGAGAGTTTTTAATCTGTCAATCTATTCTGCACCAATTTCAGCAGAGTGTTGACGATTTGCAGCTGGCTAGTGCCTACCTTGACTACAGATTCGTAGCAGTGGTCGGGAGTAGGAGAGTGAGCGACTATTCCCTAGGTAGAATGAGAAACGTCTGCAAATCTAGTCACACCGAACTATTTAGTGTTATTCCTCCTGCAAGTAGCTGTTGCGACATGTTTGGATGCAAGGTGGCTATGAATCTCCAATACTACGCCAAGGTTATTGAAAGTAGTTGGTCATGGAGGAACCACTCATTTTAGGGATATATATAACTTCCATGCAAGTGCACAAATACAATACGAATAGCCGGTCATTCGCTGAATCTTTAAGTTGGTTAGGTGTGTTATGAAAAGGGATTGACTTAAATTGGCAACAACTTTGTGGAGTGCAGCTGTAAAAACAATCTCAAACAAAACAATTGTTTTCATTTTCGATTTTTTACGTAGAAAAAGTAGCAACACTACGCTCTGTCGTATTAGACTGTCTCGAGCCCTATATGGGTATACAGCAGCTTGCAAATTTCGTCTAATGGGGCAGAGAAGGTCGCTATAGACAGCTTACACTTTGAGGTAGTTAGGGACTTTTTCTACCTCAGCTCCGCTTTAAATTTTAAAAATGATACCACATCGCTAGAAACCTGTGGAGATGACAACGAAGGTCATTGCATATGCAAATGACGTTGTTGTTGGACTTTAATACCTTAAGAGAACTTCTACAGTATGCCCTAAACAAGCTATAAAGGTGGCCGAACGAATGTGGATTACATTTGGTCCCAACTTCAGAAAACACAAAACTCCACAATCCTTGCACACTCTTAAAAGAGCAAAGAGAACGAAGAAACAGCTTGAACGGCTATTAGACAACCATAGCACTCCTCACCAGCATGCTCTTCAAGAACTAGAAACTAGAACAATGGTAAAAAAAGATTGCATTTTCTTTCTATGTCTGTAATAAAAATGTTGGCAGATCTGAACGGGCAAACAAATTCACCAGTTTTCAATTCGGGGTCAACAGTATGGTGGCCGGCTCACAGAAAAGAAGAAAACATAATCAAGGTTGAAAGAACGAAATGCAAATGAACCACAGCATAGGTTTTTACAACAGCACACAACGCAATCAGACCAAAGCAATATTCATCTATCTCTATCAAGAGAACTTGTATCACCACAACGGATTATTTTGCTCTCATTCACTATTCCTATGTATAGCCCTCATTAGAATGAATCAGAAAGTCTTGAAAAATAGTTTATATGAAAGAGAAACCTGTATTCCACAACTTGGATGTAAGCTCTCGTCGGCAACAAACTCCAACGAACAGGTCTAATGACCTATCTGCCTCCCTTCCCTTCCACTGCTTTAAGTTTAGTTATCGGCTGATCTGTCTTACCTTTGAGGATGCACAGATACACCCCTTCATAGCTCCTCGATAGGGTTGACAACTTAGCTTTCAGAACAGTAAAAGCGTTAACACATTTCAATACGGCAGTACCATTCAATATACCTAATACCCTCCCTCAACCACTACACGCCGTCAAGTAAAAAATTATTGAAAACAAAGATCTCATTATACAGCCCTGTGAATGTGAACGCGAAGTGATCAATTATCATGGCGGATATCATATGTATCTATTATATTGCGCCTTCTTATCCTTATTATGTGGAGAACACTTCATCAGTGTTGCCTAACACTTTTGGTTCAATTTTACACATCTCATTGTTTATGGGATTATATTCTCTCTACTATAAATTCGGTTTAGGTATGAGTGTGTCTGCGTGTTTGCTTTGTAGTTGGATAATAACATAATAGTGCCTATTGTGAAATGCGAGCAAATAATAACAGAGAGAAATTGAATAAATAAAAAAAATAAATAAATAATAGTTTTCGTAAATTTGTTTAATATCTCCTTTAATGTTTGTTTTTCTTTAATTGTAATTTAAGCTAAATAATTGTTTTTTTTTTCTTCGTTTTGTTTCTCAAATAAAAGAAAAGCTATCAAAATAATTAATGAAAACGAATTTTCAATTAAATTAGGAAATTACAAAATACGAACTTTAGTTTCTCGATTAGAATTCATATATAAAAATTAAATTAAATATTTGTAACATAAAATTAATAAAATAAAGACGTATAGTGTGTTTTTTAAGGATATAGGAAATTATTATAATTTTTTTTTTTTTTTGTGTTTTAGGAAATAAAAATTAAGAACTTTTTGTTATCTAAATCTACATAGGCATTCGAATGCTTATGTTTTTTTTTTGTTTTAGTTTTTACAATAAACGAATCAATTTCCTTACATTACATATAAATTAAGAAGCTCTTTTTGTTCTATAATAAGGTGTGAAAGTTTAAACAATAGTGAACACGGGATCTGCAAGCAATTTCGTTTTATCGAGAACGCAATAGCCTGAAACGTTCGAGTTGAAAAGAAATAACTAGAGCACGCCATGCACGTGACATACATTTTGCAGTCTCTCGCAATGTACAGTGCGTTGTGTCAGGAATAGACTTGAGAAATCGACGACTACTTTCAACAACAAAAATCCACTATGGTTGCCATCTTCTCTGTTGTATTGCTATCATCGTTCGCATGGCTCAGTTGGCCCAAGTGGTAGTCGCTTGGGCAATTAACTTCGACTCACAAGTGAACGAGCGAAGAAAAGTAGTAATATCGCTCCATGAGGAATATACAACACATATACGGAATTTGACAAAATTCAACATTTCATACAAATACTGAAATTGATCGGTTGACTATCTGGCTGTGTAGTTTGCAAAAGCTGAAATTACTACCAAAGATATTTGTCGGTTTCTCAAACAAACCAAAACACTGAGTTCTTGTTGTGTTGAAAAATTGATGTGTATGTACACTTTGGGCGGAATTCCGTTCGACCACTCTGTATACTAGGTCAGAGTAGAATGGACTGACTACGCAGAAGAATGTCGACATTGGCTCCCGTACGACATTATAGTCTGGTGGGGAGAATGTAGAACGAGTGCCTGCGGCACTTCGAATTGCCGCATACATGAACGAACTATATATTCACATAAGGGAATGCAATTCTCGATCGGAACAAAAAAATCTGTCGCGTAAGAATTGGCGTATATGTATTTGCAAAATTGAAATGATCGTCAATTGATCGCCACTGCCATATGCAACCAATTCAAACGCTCCATCCTTCTGTATTTACGCAGTAATCTGGTACAAAATTGGCATCTTTCGATATGAACAAAAGTGAACGTGTACTTATGGCAAGAGGGAAGCCACTTCAGGGGACTGGAAGGTCCACAGAACGCCATACATAGTTGTACTTAAAATGGTACAATGCGATTTTAATTATCGTGATAAATAGGCACTGGACCAAAGTCCAAAGTATTAAAAATAAAATTAGAGATTTGACACACCAAAGCATTATGCTTTGCGATTTTGAGTAAATCGCAAGTGCACGTACCGTGAAAAGAACAAATGGAACTGATTGCATTCAGAGCTCAGCAATAACATCTAGAGTCGATTTAATTGTATTAATTCAGCTGGACGTATGTTTGCGTCTATCGAGAGACTTGTAAAGCCTTGGCTATCAAGGTCAGGCATGCACAGCAAAGTAGGTATGCCTGGCACAACTCATCCAAACCCATACTAGACGCTTGAACTAGAAGCCAGTTCTCTAATTAAATTTTGTAGATCCGACAAAATTTGAGATCTGAAGAAAGACATCCAATACCACTACCGACAGCGCGTTAGGACAAGATGAGCTTCCCATTTATCAACATTCAAGGCAGCGCTCAAACTTCGTAAGTGAGTAATGCCAAAAATTACTGTGTACAAACTGCTCATGTGCACTTTTGAAGACGAAACCAGGTGCCAGTTACATTAGCCTAGGATGGCGATCATGGCTCAGCTGTAGACAGCTGCATATGCCTACTGCTTCAGCAAGTCATGTTGAGTTCTTTAAACTGTCAAATTTGGTAAAAGGATTTTTCTGCAATATCGTTTATGTAGCTGTTTTCTAATGAAACAGAATATTCACAGTCCAGTGGAACAACGAAGCCTCTGTTGGAACTGTTTTTATGTTGATAGTGTCCTAGATAATAAAATTGATACGTTTTTTTAACTTCAATACCATCTCGTATAGTTTTTAGTGGTAACATGACTTAACTACACTTAAGCTAGCAAGCTCTCTTATTTGAGGAAAAACTTTTATCCAGTAGGGTACAACCACTCCGCGATTCCAAGTGACTGATCAAATTCTTATGAAGCAATTCTTCTTGGGACACATAGTCCAACCTCGGACTACCGCGGATGTCAGTTGAAATGACTTTGAACCGGAATTATTCATTTTCTAGCTCGTTTCACATATGGCAAGATGATTACTTATACCCTCTACTTCAGACTTATATTCACCGCATTAAATATCGTGTAAACAAACAATAGAGAGAACGAAAAAGACTAATACTGTGTACAAGTGTTTAAGCTGTCAATATTACAAATATGGTTTCTTATGTTTCGTTTCCTTGGGTAGGCAGGTGGAAAATAAAATAAAAAAAGTAAAAATAAATTGATAATAGTTTACTGTAACCTATTAAGTATTTAATGCTCTTGTTTAAATTTACATATTCTACTATACTGATACTGAGTGAATGTTCTTTTGTGTTCTTACAAAACAAATAAAATAAATTAGGCCCCAAAAGAGAAACAGATAGAAAAAAAAAAAAAAAAATAAATACAAACAAACAACTAAATATTGAAATTGATTCGTCCAGTGTTAGTTAAGTTTTCTTTTTTATTCCGTAAATCTAATGTATAATTTATTTTCTTTTGTGTCGGTTCTTTTTACAATTGATTTTGTTTAATTCTTAATATTTTTTAATGTTAAAGTTAATTTACTTTAATATATTTCTTTTGCGACATAATACAGTATGTGTTTTGTTTAATTTCATTTTTCTTCATATAATACAAAGTTTAGTGTTTTTTTTTGTGTTCAGTTTATAACTAAATGAAATTACAATGAACGCTATATCTACGGCTGGGAGTGGCGATTTTACTGATGTGCAGAGAGATGATCACTTTCCTGTCGGTGGCTATGAGAGTTGAACAATGAACAGTAGGCTTATTTTGTCACTGGAGATAGCAATTCGGGTTTTGAGCAGGATCCATTTAAACCTCCCTGGTGAGGTGTCAAATGTTCGAAATATAATGAAAACGAGTGGCATTTTCAGAAGCGTAGGAACTGAAAAGAGGGTTCCCTGTTGGATTGATATTTTTCCATAAGACTTGATTGTTTTTCAAGATTCAACGTATCGATCCGCAAATCGAATGAGGTGTGTCTATTTTTAAACGATGCGTTCATGAAGAAAGCTGATCAAATCTCGAACGGACGGGGTTATAGTCCTTACTAGACTAACTGACTAAATGTATACAAAACGATACTTAAAAAATGTTGAGCCCTACACATCATGTTAACTGCTTGTCCGTGAGTGCGAAGTATTTCCAAAGTTAGCCTTAAACGGATGAACCCCACTTCGATGTTGTGTTCTAGTGGTGTATAAAAACCAGAAGATCAATTGATCGAAAACGAACGACGGATGAGTGGGCGTTCGTGATCTTTACGCTCTTTCGAAGGTAGGAACTACGGATGCCAAAAAATAGGTATAAAGCCGGAAATGATCGCGACCAAAACAAACTATTGTTAATGTGGGACAGTTACGACAAATCATTCGATCGCTAGCAAAAACTAAAAGATCAATCGATCTGAAGTAAATTTGCGAAATGAAAGGAGAAAAACAAGACTACAACAACTAAGCAGGTTGGGCTTAGAATAATTCACAGAATATTCATGACTCAATCGTAAACATATATGCAAACGTTAAATTACACAACTTGAGAAATTGAACGATCGTGAATAAACGTATGTCGCTCAAAGCATCCTTGATCTTAAATATATTAAATGAATGGAGAGCGATGGAAGAAGTAAAACTTCGTTTCAAACGAATCTTTATAAGGAAGATGGCCGTAATTAATGTATGGAAAACTTGAAAACCAAGCCAATAAAAGACGTACTATAAATTCTAAAGCAATTGTCGCTGTCTATAGATTTCGTAAACGGAATTAATACGGTTATGGAAACACCACCAGCAGTGCTCTGAGTTCCAATATTTAAATCTAACTGGAGTGATCGTGAACGAACAAAATGACGGCACAAGCAACAGAAAATATGAAGCAGATGCTGCACAATAACTGATAGACCAATCCTTGTGAAAATTCACTGTACATAGGATGATTGGTAGAATATACTGATTACTATGACTGAAAATGTTCGTACATAAAATGATTTATAGAATATACTGATTACTTTGACTGATGACCTTGAATGAAAGTAGGACCAGATCGGTCTAAAAATATTGTTACTTAAATATTTGAAGGTTCTGGAAAGGGAATGAAAATTTGTTGGCTTTAGTTTTAGAAAACTTCTCCAAAAAATCTTTGAGGTACTTTGAGGCTGTTTTACAAACTCTCCAACATTTTATACAGTTGGAAGAAACCATATTCATAATGTGCTGACTGTTTTACACGAAATCATTCCCAGCTGGGCATCGATAATTACATATCGGAATACGGCACACATATTGAATCGATTATATGGCACTTAAACTAGCGAGTTGATATTTCATTCATTGCCCACTTCGTTCTTAACAAAATCGTTCAACTGAAGCGAACGAGTAAGAAAGTTTCGCTTGTGCATATCTCTGATCGCTCAATCCGATCGCTAAATCTCGACACCAATAAACCGACGACGGTTACATATTCATAGCTTTGTTGGTCATTCGCACTGTTTCTTCTTTTGCTCTACAACTAATTGTAGATATACATATATAAATAAAAAGTACAAATTATTTAAGGCTTTAAAAATGTGATCATGGCTCTTTATGTTGTTTGTTTTATAACGAATTAATACATGTTTTGTGGTTTACATACGAAAGACAAAAAAAAATCAAGAATTCAATTTGTTATAGTTCGTTCTCGGTTCGTTTTTAGGTTTAAATTTTTAGAGGAATACCATCGTTTTGTGTTTTTATTTTGCTCTTTCCTAACGTATGTTTTGCTTGCTTAAAAAGTAAATTAGTTTAACTTCGATCACGACACAACAATTTTCTTCTCATTTTTCTTTTTCTTTTACTTATGAATACCTACATATATATATCATATATAAATGCATATGGTATATATACATAAAAGTGTATTATATATATCGTAATTAACTTTTTGCAGAATGGTTTTCGTTTTCTCGAGAATTTACTGAATTTCAGCTAAAATTAGTTTATTTTTCTCTTTGCAATAAAAATCACGATTTTTTCGTTCTTATGCATTAAATTTATTTATATATAGATACTTTTTTTTTATATCAATCACTTTCTAGTTTCAGTCAAAAAACGGGTTTTCCTAGACCTTAAGTTAATTTAAAACAATTAAAAAATAAAAGTGTTTCCTTTTAAAATAAACCTCAATCGAAATAGTAGTGTTTATTTTGTGTGGTTTTTAGTTTTCTTTTGTTTTTTTTTTTTTTTTTTCCTTATGTTGGTACGTATTATTAATCTATTTTACACAGACGCAAGGGAAACAAGTATACGTGCTTAAAACATAGGTTGATCGTGAGATGAGTTGAATTTTTTTTTCTTTTGTTTATATAGGTATATATAATTTTTTTCTTCGATTTCTCGCCTAGATTTTTTTTATTTTCATGTTTTTCCACTTAAATGCAACGTTCTTACACATGATTTTTTTTTTTGTTTTCTTTTTAGGTTTTTTTTTTTTTTTAATTAAATATATATTTATAAGTGTATATATATAAATTTTGTTCCTTAAATTAACGGCAATATTTATAATATTATTAATGATAATAAATTTTATAGTTCATAATAAAAATTTGTTCATGTCATCAAATGTTCTTAAAAAAAAAATATATATCTATATATATTCAATTTTCATTTTTTTTTTTTGTTTTTTTTTTTATAAAACTTATGTATGTGTGTTGTTGTTTAAATTTCGCTTGTGTGTGTGTTTGTTATCTAAATTAGAATAATAAAAAAAAACTAATTTAAAGTTCACCGTGTAGCTGAGGAGGAGGCAATGTCTAGTGTAAGTGTTGTTTTTATGCAATCTACAGGTGATAATGGTGGTGGTGATATCGGCAAAGGCCTTAACACACGCGACGACAATGTCTTTCTCGTCGAAAAGACTGCATCATCCTCTGACGACGATGATTGCGTAGATGGCGATGATAATATTGATGATGATGATGATGATGCAGCTTTCTGTGAAGTGCATCGTCGCAGACTGCACGATGATAATTTATATTGAAATAAGTTAGTTAAAGTAACTAGGACTGTTGTTGTTATAATAATAGGATTACAATTAGAAATAAAATTAATTAATGTATTAATTGTGTTAATACGGTTACGATGATTGCTCGTGAATAGCAAGAGTTGTAGCAATGATTTGAATTTCTGGTAAATGCTTTTGTATGCGGATTTGCTGTAGCGAAGGCTTTTCCTCAGCGATAATGTTGTGGCGGCTCTTCGTCGTGTCATCTTGAAGAATGATAGCGATGATGCTGCACTGTTATAGGTTAATTCTTCGTTTTTCACCACTTCGTTAGGATGTTTGTCGTAATCATCTGTGCTCGGGTGTAGTTGAAAAAATAGAGAATTTTGAGAATGATGTGAAATTTGGTAGATTTATGTAGTAAATTCAAATATATATTTTATATATCATTTTAGTGGCAAATATTAAATCAAAGTTGTGCATTTCTGTTTTATTATTATTATATTTGTTGCAGACTCTGCCTGCGCGAATAGTGGCACACACTTTTCATAAATAAAAAACTAAATGGTTTATTTTCCAAGCTTACAATGATAGTAACAAGTCGATCTAGATACTGGTATAGGCTCTAAAATTATACAAATGTTAAGGGGAGTCGTACTAAACTAGAAATGAAACAAATAAACTCTGAGATGAACAAGGATCAGGAAAAAAATATCCCATCCTATATGGTTATCGTTGGTGATTTGAAATGAGTGCATGATGGGCGTTATGCTTACACTACTTACCGAAGAGTATTTCGGAGCTCAATTCTCTGAATTGCTAACAAAGAATTTTCCGCTCCGACCAATGGCTTGATATTCACGCTGAAGATGAACAATATCCTCATCACAAACCCTGTATGTATCCGTGTTTGTTAAACCTGATATGATAAGATTCTTTAAGATCTTAGAAGGCTATGCCCACATAGCCCTTTGATCAGCTGAATCTTTTCCGTTTCAATTCCGAAAAAGCCATTGAAACATTGCGTTCTTTTGAGCAGCAGCAAGTGGTGGCCTTACGTCTTCAAGCACATATATATTTCAGTGCAAACTCTGCTCCGTTTCTGGACACTACTTTAACACTTTCGCTAACATCTATATCAGAGTGTCCACAGGCACAGGCAAAACTCGAATGAGCGCAGCCTTATTACAGCGATATCCTTCTTCGACACTGATCCCCTGTCAAGAAGCTTCGCAGCTTTGAGATGGGTCAGAAATTCTGGGCGAACCCGAAGGGGTCTACCATGATGTGTAGCTAATGCATTTAATTGTTTGATTCAAGTCTAACTTTGTCCACGTTGTCGTTTCGTCAATCAAGAGAGGGGCCTCTCTGGGGTAGCCCATCGAATATGCCAGCACTTGCTGAGTAAATGTACTCCTCATTGCGATAGCTGCTTCATTTGGTTTAATTATGTGTTCAAATAAACTATGTGTACACAGTAGGCCTTGAGGATTGAAAGGGATGCTTTTCTTTTAGAGTAAAAGGCCTACACAACTGTGGAAAAGATGTATAAATGTATTCTCTTACATTTTTATTGGAACGACATTGTTGTCTATTGTTTCGACAGGAACATTTACTTCGACTCGACTTGCGACAACTGCGGCACTTCCAACCTTTACTGTCACAATTCCGAAATTTTCTGCATACAATTTTCGGCAATAAATGTGGTGATGCAACAGGTACGAATAACTTACCGCAAAACATTCTTTGTCTTTAAGATTTTATTTAGGGATCGTAATGGAAATGACGTACTTAAAATTGTATGCCGAGTCCAATAATGCTTTTGAATCTGTGAGATATTGGCGACATCTTAAAAGTGAGACCCAGCACCAAGGTTATGCTTTGCATAAAGCGATTAATCGTTATAAGCCAAGAAGGGTCCTAAGAACCTTGTTTGTGCAACACTCTGTTTCATCTCACTCACATTGACATTTTTCGCAGGCAAATGTCAGCTATCCATATCTATCTTTTAAGATATCAAGTCATTGAAGTCAATCTCTATGAACTCAATGACTGTTGCTTATCTGTTTGGAAGATTGCGGTTCAATATTCACCGGAACAATATCAGACACGAAACTGTGCTACTTGTACAACCAAATAAAGATTGGAAGGTTGGATTGGAATCGCTGTTTTTCAACTCATCATAAAGCTGGATCTTGTCGAAAGAACCGAACTCAAGTGAACAAAGAGTATCTCATGGATGGATCATCTTTTCTTAAAGAAAAGAAAATATCTCCTGGTCTTATATCTTAAATCTGTTTCACAAACGACCTGCAAAATATTCACAACCTGATATTTCCTCTCCGTTCGAAGTAATTAACATTTCAAAGTAGGAAACGGAGAGGAAATTTACACTTCAAAGTGGGAAACAGAAAGGAAATATCAGGTTGCGAAGTACATAGGCACCCATCAAACTCTTTTTCTAACGGCGCGGCGCCTCAATCTTGAACCCACAGGCAGTCCACTATATCAAGGCTGTACGACTGCAAGGGCTCAGGATCATAACACCAAACTTAAGCGATAAACCTTATAAACTTTAACTTAATGAAAAAAAAAAAAAAAATAATAAACACTTTGGCAACTAAATTTCGTTTGTAATCCAAGTTAAAAACAAAAAATAAATATAAATCTAGAGATACCAACTACGACTAGAAAATAAAAATTAATGCCACGCTTTAAGGTATACTTTTAAAATTGCACACGCATACACAATACCTACCATAAAAAACTAAAAGAAGTACAAAATAAAAAACAGTAATAAATAAATAAGAATACAACTTAAATGCACTTTCACAAGTGATTATAACAATCGTTACACCCCAATGCGAGCAATAATAGTAATAATAATGGCTCTCTTCAGTTTTTGGTTTTTGTTGTTTATTCAAAAAAAAAAAAAAAAAAAAAAAAAAAAAAAAAAAAAAAATAGACGATGAGTGCTCTTCGTATCGCACATAGTATTGATATTTGTTAGTTTATTTCTTTAATGCTGAGAATGAAGACGGTAGTGATGCAGTTGTATACAAGATCATTCAAAAAACTTACCACACACGCTTTTTATATTTTTTTGTATTTTATTTTATTATATTTTTTGTCAGAATGAGTAGAATTGGTTTCTCTTTTGAATTTGATTTCGACGTGTTATGGCAAAAATAAGTAAAATCAAATTCAATGTCTACCGCTCCGTTAATGCGCGCGGATTTGTTTAAGTATAACCAATGCAAATATTACCCATCCCATAGCACCCACTATCGAAAAAGAGGAAAACAAAATTCATTGTATATTCATGTATATGTAAATAAGTACTTTTGCGAGAGAAACAAAATTTGTATCGTTGTCAAATCGAACAGAGCCAAAATAGGTATATTTTTGTATGGAAAAACAAACCAAAAAAAAAAAACAAAAAAAAATAAAAACATAAATTGAAATAATAAATAGTTTTGGTTTTTTTTTTTTGCGAAATCAAAAGAGTAAATATGTAATGCATTCAAAATTCATAGCCACAAATGCTGTCCAAAAGCAATTAAAATACCTGCACGGAGGAGTGGTAGAGAGGAATAAGTGAGAGAGATTTGTACTTGGAATAGTAGCACATCAAGCGATATATCTATCATGAATGAGGTAGAATTTGTTTGTTTGTTTTGTTTATTTGATAAGGATATTTATTATGAACAAGTCACCGGAAATTACATCGCTCTCTCACCAATGCCTCTTTACCACTCTCCTACATGCGTCAATTTATTATTTGTTTTTGAACCAAAACGAGGAAGAGGTTGGTAGTGGTTTGGGATTTTTGTAAAGAAAAACGACAAAAATAAAACACCGAGAAAAATTAGACCCAAAAGACGAGAAAATGAAAATTTCACAAAAATTTCAAAATTTTTTCTTTTTCAAAAAATTTGGGATGGTTTTTATTTTTTTTATTTTTTATTATTATTATTTTTTCTTTGTAGTTCTTTGGAAGAGTTTGTTTGTTTGTTTTTGTTTTTGGAATTTTTGTAACTACTACTTACTTGTTTTCTTAGTTGGCTTATGGGATGGTGAATAATTACTATTGTTATTAACAGCGCTATTTATATTAGGACGAGGCGATGTTATATGAGACGGATAGAAATGCGGGTGTATACCAATTGTTGAAACTGGCGTACTATGCTGTTGCACATTAATACCGCCTTCGCCACTTCCGCCACCATGGTCACCATTATGATTATTATGATTGCCCCATTCGGGCCAACTGATTGTGCTTTGCACAACGTTACTGCTATTTGTATTAATATTTGCCATTGGCGATATAAAACCCCCATGCATACCATTCTTTTGTGATGGATGTTGCTGCGATGATGGCACGTTATTGATTCTAATGCCAGTCTGATGTTGTCCACCAACACCGCCATTGCCGCTCATGCCACCCATTCCCATGCCGCCGATCCCGCCGCCGCCACCAATGTTATTGGGTTGTTGCATTGGTATTCGATTGAATTGGTCGATATTCGTGTTAATCGAAGTACCACTGTTGCCATTTATCATGAGGCCATTGTTCATTCCACCACCCATGCCTGGCAGTTTGGGTGATGGCAGTTGGCCGCCACCGCCGCCATTAATATTGATATTATTATTGTGCTGCTGTTGTATGGCGGTATTGCTGTTACTGCTGCCACTACTACCGCCACCGTTACCAATTCCTCCGCCGCTACCACTGCCGCCACCAATGTTATTGTTCGTTCGATTGTTTTTGTCTTCTGGTGCGCAGCACACTTTGAATACTACTTTCATGTTATTGGTCGAACAGCGACCTCCTATCCGACGATAAAGGTCGTCTTTAGATGATGTTGCTGCAATGAGTAAGGAAAAGGACAGTCAATATTTCGATTTCCACTGAAAAAGGGATACCTATCTACTCATTTGGAGTATAACAATAATTTCAGTTGCACCTTTATTAAAAGAAGGCGGAAAGCTAACAACAGCACCTAAAGAGAAGACCGATCTCACTGCTGGAGTCGTTAACAATCAATCCGGGGGTTCAATCATCGACGAAGGATGTAGAATTTCGATCGAAACACGAAACTGGGATCACATCGTGTGATTTTTCAGAGAGCCGAGTCATTGTTTTCCAAGGCTAGCAAGAGTGATGAGTATGAGAACGACCGGACTTGCCTTCTTCTTGGTCAGCAATTTTCGAAAACAATTTAACAGCGACCGAGAACAATCGATGCGCGTTTGCTTGGATAATTTTCTCGTCAATATAGTGACGACCTTGAGGGTGGTGACGTTCCGTTCAATTTTGTGGATCTGCCCCGCTGTGGTTCCTAAACAACAGCCTCTTATAGTTTACATCACAATTTACTACCTACACTCTACTCTACAGGCATAGAATAAGTGCTGCACTACTCAGCTTGGGTCGCAAGTTCGATCCCAGGGAAGTGTTTTCCCTGATTCGGTGTGTGTGGTTTGACTGCAAACAGGTAGGCCGTGGGTCCTTTCAACTGAAAAGTTGAAATGTAGTTTTATTACTAATATATATTTTTTATCAGGGGGCGGATGATTTTTTGAAGTTGTAGAGGGTTCACGTGAGCACTTCAGGGATAAGTGGGTCATTGAAACTGAATGAAAGGAAAGAGAAACGAGCCACTCCGAACATATAAACCGATTTATGTTTTTTTATAGCTGACCCATCTGTTCGTTTTTCTGCTAACAAGTTCCTTTATGTCGAGCCAAAGGAAACCCTTGTTACTTGTCATATTTGGGGATAACTCCATTCAAATATGGAATAAAAAGATCTGATGTAACCAGGTATGTTTGAAGCCTTTAAAAGATGCGTCAACAACATGATATAACATTCCAAATCAACAATATTAATATATTGTCAAATAACAAGACAAATTGGCAATTTAAAATTATGTTAGTATTCCAGTGGGTTGTTTTTGACAAAAGATTGAGATTGAGGCTGATTTTTACTTTTAAATTTAATTTAAAATGGGACAGTACTTGATTAGGTAGTTATTCCGCAATTGAAGTACTCTACTTTGAATGAATTTGAGTTCAATTATTTTTGATTAGGTTAGGGAAACGTTTACCTTTTTGTTCAAGAAGGCCGACTAAGCAATCAATCCCAGCCAGTCCACTATGTGACAACTTGGCAGAGAAGGAAACCACCTAACAAACAACCCATTGGCAATAGATCCATGTGTGCTATCACGTTGAGCTTCACTTGGCATATCTTCTTGGCATGAGTTGAGCGATAAAAATTGTGTCCCATTTTATGTCGACGAATCCATACGGATGACGTGAGTAGATTTAGCGGCATTCAAAACAAACATACTGAAAAGTACACCCGTGGCGGACATATATTATTCATTATTACCTTCCTAGAGAGTTTCATTCTTAAGCTACTCAGAAGCTGTTTTTTTTTCTAAATGATTGGGTAGAAAGGAAAAACAACAACAACAAATGTTCAATGTCTAATGTAGCGAAAGGAAATGTTTCTCGGACATACATTGCATATCCCATCTTAAGGCTCCACAAAAACTGCAATCAATTTCAGGCTTAACGAAAATGAGCCCTTGTTTTCGTTCCCCTGATTCCATGCTCCAATGCACACAGATACAAGACAATAGAAATATCGATACAATTTGTTCCAGGCTGCCCCTATTGTGCGAAAATTGATAGGGTCTCCATTCGTTTGTCTATCTCTCAATCAAAATGACTACACTATTAAAACCATGCAAAATAATTACGTAATCAATTCCAATCGATTCATCACTATCCATTTTGGCTCGGTCAAAGTTCCTTAATAAAATATTTACATGAACAGAACCCACTCCTTAAATACATCCAATAAAAATATTAACAGCATAACGGAGAACAGACAGCCAACATTCATCGTCCTAGCCACCGCTACTTCTGCGTCCACCCACCCACACACACGGAATATTATTATTGTCTTGTCTTGTCTTGCCACAACAAGATACCGTGACCTTTACCATTCATCATGTCCAATCCAAAACGAGAACAAATGCGTAAAAAAAAATATGTATACCAGAACATGTACATAGAGCATACTTACAAATGAAATAGTAATCATTTCCAGGAAGGAACTCCAAACCACCTGGCTGCGGGGTAAATGGCCGGAACGTTATTGTAAAAAACATTAGTTTCTGTGGCTTATCACAAATGGCTATGACACGCGGATCCGCATTCGTTATCCGGCACGTTTCGTATTCGACTTTTGATACATTATAGATGATGTATTTCTCGGTTTCATTTTCAAATGTACCCGGCTCATACACAGGACATATTATGTGTACTTGATCGAACTCGAAGGCTAAATTGCCTTTATTCACATCGATTATGTGATCTGTGTTGTCTATACGAAATCTGCAAGCAAAAGCAAAAACAACATATTAATTAAGGTATCGGTAGATGGGTTAGAAGAGTTATTTTTGAGTATTATGTATCACGTGAAATAGTCTAAGAAATTGTGCGCAGTGATCTAAGTTAGAAGAGAGAGAAATCGCGTCAAAGGTACTTGGAATGACACACTCATGTTTAGTTTTGAAAGTTCTCCTTTTCCAATATATATATATATATATTTTTTTTTAACTCGTTTCGGCCTTCATGGCCTGTCGTTTCTGAAAACGAAACGTTTACTCGATAAGTTGGCGATGTGTTGGGTTTTTTTTTTTTTTTTTTTTTTTTTTTTTTTTTTTTTTTTTTTTTTCAAATAAAATAATAAAACACAGGTGAATTTTTAGTCGAAGAGAGATTCACTTTCATAAAATATAAACATGTTATAAGAGCGGCAAAAGGTCATGGCAAAAATTCGGCGAATACATAGAGGACGAAAAGGAGGCCACAAGGAGGCTGCACCCCTTGCATCGTTGACATCTTCTCGAGCTGTTTACTGTACAGGGTCATACCTAGAGAGAGGTGAGTTGACGCCGCCTTCAATAGCAGGTCCGTCGACCCCACTATCTGACTCAGTTTTGTAAGTAAAATACCATCACAAGAGGCAGGGTTCCTCTCGTCTTCATACCGTCCAAAAAATCTTCCAGAAGATCAGGGAGCCAAAAAATGGAATAGTAATATTCTAATATTCGGTCTTGAAGAGCTCGCTGAGTGGACTAAACCGAACACTTTGGGGCCGAGGACATTCTGTTCACCGGAAAGAACGGCTATCAGGACTTACTTAGTCTCCTCTGAGGTGGTTTACAACATCCTCAACTAACTCTCATATCATAAGCAAAATTCTTGTTCAACTAGCCTAAAAGGTCTAAAATGACTCCTGATGGAAGCAGCAGTGTTTTTGTTTTAGAGCTCAATTCAGGCAAAAGATTGCTTCCACAAAAATCTGTAAGGAATACTGAGAGTAAGCGAGATGGTTTGACCAGACAAAGTTTGAAAGGAAGCCGAACTTTTTGACAGAAGATGGAGCTGCATTTTAGGCAAAGCTAGAGTCTGCAGATCTTCTATTTACAGTGTAATACCCCACTTGTTCTATTTTCATTGTACCCACAGTCCGTTTATCAAAGCATCCCCTAATCATTGTCCACATGGACATCAGCAAATCTCAGTTCCGGTTACTTCGTTACGCAAAGCCCACACAAAAAAAAAAGAATTGAAACTCTTTGGACACGAGACTTTGGTAAAAACTGACTTATTTACTGACAAAAGAAACGACACAACAAACAAAAAAAAGAACTAGATAGCGTTTGCATCCGATAAGGGTGTAGTAGAACTACAATTTAAAAATAATAATAATAATAATAAACGTCGAGAATAGTTTCCGTTTCAATGTGCAGCGTTCTACAAGTTTGTCCGAGTTAGACTAGTGGAATAATCACAAAGGAAACTCATTTGTAGCATCACTAGAAAATGAGAACGTACATTTCTGTTCTGGAGAGTCCTTCTGTACTGTAATAGAACGGATTGAGTCAAATAACGCTAATGGTTTCCAAGTAAATGTCAGCTAATTCCAGGAAAATAATTTCCAATTTTCTAATTGAATTCATGTTTAAACATCACCTCTTTTTTTTTTTGATAAGGACACCTTGACAAAATCAAAGCGCAAGGACTTCAAAAGCATTCGAAATATAAGAGCACAAAAAGTTTGTCGGACGAATCGACTCATTTGAACAGTCTATGGCACATGACGGACGAATCTATTTCTTTTTGAAAGGATGACAAACTTAAAAAAAAAAAAAAAAAAAACCTGTAAAAAGCAAGTCGACTTTTATAATGAATGCGGAAACTCGACTGAATGTGATCTTTGAACGGTAATATCCGATGAAGGTCCGTGACATTCGTCACTTCCTCGTGATATTGAAACTTGGAAATTCATTTCTATATTGAGAATTTCTGTGTGTGGCCAAAATTGTTTACCCATCTAAAGGGCTTTTCGATAGTAGTAGCAGTCTGCTGTACTGCGATAAGGACTGTCTATTCATTCCGCAGCCGGAAAAGTAAAGAGTCAAATGCTTTGCATTTAAAGGAAGCAAGAAGTTCTATTTGAGTCGGATAACGCTAATGATTTGCAAGTAGATGTTAGTTAATTCCAGGGAAATTATTTCCATTTTTCTAATTGAGTTCGAGTTAAATAATCACGTTTTTTTTTTGATAAGGGAACCTTAACAAAATCAGAGTGCAAGGACTTCAAAAGCATTCGAAATGGAAGAGCGAAAAAAGTTTACCGCTTTTTTCCTATTATGTCTTCATTTGTCCATTTATAGTGAGCTCATCTGGTCGAAGTCTGAATAAAAAAACAACAATTTGATAAAGTGATGGATGAAGACATGCTTCCAGAAACCATTTCATGTATGTGTCAAAAGAAAAGTACTAAGCAGATAACCTTGTGTGCCCCCAAAGAGCAGCTTAACTCTTAATCACAGGAGAAGAACAAACTTTCGTTGGACCACTGTCAATAGGTGCAGACATAAGACCAATAATAGTAGAAAAAGCTGGCTTCTGAGCTCAAGGACCACTGTCGATACGTGCAGACACAAGACCAATAAGAGAAGAAAAAGCTGGCTTCTGAGCTCAAGGACTAATGGCAATAGGTCAATAAGAGTAGAAAAAGCTGGCTTCTGCGCTCAAGGGTTGTGCTAACAATAATGTCAAGGATGGCTCCCATAATGGACGCTACTCATGCAACTGGGGTTTTAGTGAATTTGCAGACATTTCGACGCTCTCTTGACCTTTTTATGCGGAACAATGCTTTTTCGATTAAGAGACCTTCGATGGGCCCTCTCAGGTAGACACAATGAAGCATATTTGGGTTGAAGGCGAGTGTATCAAGTTCAGAGCCCTCAAGCTGGGCACTTTCGTTTTTAGTCGCAAAAAGTAAAACAAAATAAAAAAAGCCTTGCAATTGGAAGTCGATGTTCGACATTAAATGTCCTCCTTGAGAAGCTCTTTCGAGACAGTTAGTGTGCTTCCACACCGGATGGAACAAAACGCCTTAGACAAAAACTGGTTTTCTCGTTTCGTTTTGCCTTACTCAGTGTGGGCGAGCGTATTAAAATGTGGGTACTTAAACTCAAAAAAAAAAAAAAAAGATTTGTTTGTCTAAGGCGTTTTTTTCCATCCTGTGTGGAAGCACACTTAGGGCCCGTTTTATTCACTCGAAGTTGAACACAACTTGGGTAGTTTTCCATATAAAAATCCCGAAGTTGTGTTCAACTTCGAGTGAATAAAATGAGCCTTATACTCTCAGATGTTTGTCAGACGTTCGCGAGAGGTGGCGCAGTGGAAAAAAAAACATTAATTTGAAATTTCTGTGTTCGCGGGATTCGAGCCTGGGACCCCTCGCTTAGAAGCCCAACACACTAACCACTAAGGCACTGCGTCTCCCCGATTTCTCTAAATAAGTCAATAAGTCAATAAAGCATTTGTTGAATCTTTCGAACAAAGCAAGATTTATGCAGTTGTAAACGAACCAACTGCGATCGTGTCCTGAGCAAGGGGTTTTCCCGCTAAAAACTGTTTTTACACCTTGAGGACTTTCTGATTATAGGATGGATGGATGTTCGTCAGACGAAAAACCTTTAAAAGACCGAATTGCAAATGGTCTGGGGTGCGGGCTGACACCTATTGGAAACCCCACAGAAGTGCGATTCAAATTAAAACAACCCGAAGGAGGGTCTAGTGTCTACAAATTTAGCAGCACAAACGCAAAGATCTTGTACGAAACAGCAGGTAGCTCAAGGAACTACTTCTCCGTATCAATGCTTCGGCTGTTTGGTGATGGCTAGCACAGTTAGGTATCTACCCCTAATATGAGAAGTCCTGCATCTTATACGAATAACAAGTGTCCCTGATGACGGCGGAAGATAGAAATATAATACTTCCCGACCATCCGTTAAGTCTCCTTGCTAAAACTTGTCTCTGCTGGTCTAAATTCTCAAAATCCGTGAAATGATCCCTAAATTTGATGAGGTTTTTTGAACGGCTTAATTGATCGCCTCCAGTCCGGAGGGACAATGCAGTAGAGTAAGACATCACGCAGGTGGAAGGGGACTTTAACCAACTAGGAGTAAGTGGAGGCCAAGGATCGCGCTAACTGAAGGGGCGGATTGATTGAGACCCAGACTGTAGCGCCACCTGAGTAAATAGTGAATTGAAAAGCTTTACAACAACATGTGGAAGTTTGTACTCTATGATTTTTGAACTTTAACTACTAACCACTGACCCTAGTAGAAGGCTATATATGAACCAGCATGAATCGTCCATATATTGAAGGGAAGGAGTGCTTTGGGACTTAAATTTGGATTTTTAACAAACCTCCCCAAAATATATCTACCATCCTTCTACTTTTTTTTGCAATACCTTTTTTTGTTTTTTACTCGAGGGGGATAAAATTTGCACAGAGATCGTTCGTAAGTGGTTATTGATATTGATGTTTACAGTTTGTTTCAAGATAAAGTTAAATTCTTCCCCTCATTTTGTACAGAAAGACCGCAATCGTATTTTGTTACATTTAATTTAAATTCAAACGATAACAGTATTTTTTGCCAACCAAACCTTGCAAAATGAATTCGTCGAAATAACCCCAAATAGCCCTGAGCTATCCCGCCATGGGTCTCAAATGATCTCATTTACACACAAAATCATAGGCCACACCATAATGTAATTACTGAGTGAAAACTGTAGATAGTCAATCCGTAGCCGTTAGGAATTATTCGCCTTGAAAAGCGATTTAGACTAGAGGCGGGAGATCCTTCGAGGGGCTCTGGCACTGCTTCTTAAAGGAGCCTATTGTGCCTTTAAAAAAAATCGATTTACATTTCTGTCAAAATATTTCTGCCGACTAGAGTATAGTATTATATGTTTATTTTGTTTTTGTTTTTATTATTTCGCTTTTATATGAATGAATTTTATAAGCATTTTTTATATACCATTTTGGCTTTAAATAATGTTAATAAAGCTATAGTTTTTTTCAATAAATGACTTTTAATTTTAAGTTTAAAGTTGAGTGCGTACCAAAAAGTCACGCTTCGTGCCTGATTTCAAAGTATAATAAATGACAAGAGAGGAACGTGCGTGGTGTATTTTATTTTTGTTATTATCCATGATAATGATATTTAGAAAGAATTACAGTCTGGGCTGTATCGACCGCAGATTTCATCCAGGAGGCCTACCGTGAGAATTCCTCTTTCCCGCCGATCAGATTTCTTCCATAGTAAACCTAACAAGCTGGAATTGAAATGCAAGTACAGCCTTTAAAACGAAAAATGACTCCAGCTCTAATAGCTATCATAGAGTAGGCTGCTCGGTGAATGTTGCAGTCAAATTAAGTTAATATCAATTTTTCCATCGGTTTTCCTCGGTTCAGATAGTTTCGGGCCTATCGTTTATTTTGGGAGTTCACCAATATAAGCTAGGAGACAATCTACTAGGGGGAATTAATATTCACTCTCATTGTTGTCGTTCGTTCATCAAGCGTAAGCCCGTTTTAAGTAAGATCCACAGACAAGGTAATCCCATCTAACACTAAAAATTTCTTTCCGAAAAATATAAATATCAAAGCTAACCGATAAATCCTGAATACTGTTACTCTAAGTACATGATATGCTTTAAAAAAAAAAAAAATACCCGTAACTTAACACAAATTTTGAATTTTACATCCGCCCGTTCAACTTTTCCAACAATTAAGTTGCTCAATCAATTAAAGAGAGTATCCAACAGATAAGTTGTGTACGTGTGTGTATATCTATTTGGAAAGGTTACGTCAACCATCACACAAAGAAAAAAAAAAAAAGGAGAAGGATAATATATTTATAATGGTAAACCCAGGGGTTGGTTGTCCTATCGGATGGGACAGGAGCGAGAACTCGTGCGCAGTACCATATCCAGCCTAAACGAAATGGGAAGGTAGTGAAATAACCAGCAATTGGGGGGCCAGACGACGCGACGAAATACGAATTTTGTGTGAGGGTTTGTGATAACCACGAGGTGTTTCTATAGTAACCAAACATTGTGTACATATATACGGATTGGAGTTGAGGTGGGACACTCGCCAACTAATGTCTAATTAAACCAATTAAGCGAGGGTATTTACTCATCTTAAAAGTTAGGAAAAGAAAAAATTCCTCCTGTTACCTGTTTGGCTCTTGACGTATCCATGTCATGCTCGGACATAAAAGTACCTACTGCAGATGGCAAGGCAAATATACACTTTAACCATGAAGCGTATCAGAAGGTTTTCCAGCATGTAAGCTTTTAGTGTTATCACCTAGGTAACTCGTTACGTTGTCGAATTTGAAGATAAAGCACCACCCAACCCACCAAAATTAGAGGATTTTCCGCAGGAATAGCGATTCGGCGGACGGATTTATCGAGGTAGAAAATTCCATATTATTCCGCATCATATTCATATAAAATTATTTTCCGAAAAACACTTTTATATGCGATAGGGGGTAGAGTGTTTAGAATAGTTGAAAAACCCATGTAGACGTATTACAATATCAAACTGCTCCTGCAGTACCTTGTTTTGTTACACACATGCCAAATGGAGATGCTCCAGCGATCAAAATTAAAATCGCTTCATGAACAAGAACATCCCTCTGTAGTTGTGTTTGTTAAAATTTCCTAACAATTTGAGAAAGTATTTGAGTTTTTGTTGTTTCAAAATATTGAACAAGCGAACAGGCGAAGACTCAACCCAGACGATAGTCATCATGCCGGCTTAAGGTTTTAGTTTGTTAAATATATTAATTTGAAAATACAATTAAAGCTAATTGAACAATTTTCGTGTTTCAAATTACATTTCATAAGTTTAACCATGCAGTATTACAGAATATTCACTAATTGTTAGTTTTAATATACATTGTTATTTTTCATTTTTAATAGCTTTAGGTGGCTTATTATTTTATTTATTTATTTATTTATTAATTGTTTGTCAGCAAAGTACTAGGACCTTTTTAGGCGGTATGAATTTGAAATTAGAAGCATCATACTAATGAAATGAGAGGCAAAGATTGAAGAAAAATTAAGTAGATAAGTAAAGATAAAATGCAAATACAAAATTTGAGCAATACAATTACAAAGGGAAGTAATTAAACAAGACGGATTTTATTGATGGCATTGTCTTATTTGTGCCAATTAAGGACGCAAAATCATTATACAATAACATTACACCATTTCAAGAGGAGGATCTGCCGTAATTAGTAATAACGAGGAATATAAAAGAGCCTGTTATTACGCAAATCAAGTGCTGGAAGATTGACCTACAAGACTTAAAATATCCGGACAGTGAATATCCCCAATAAGTATTCTGTGGAGAAAAATAACTCTTCACATATTTATTCTGACCTCAAGAGACTGGAGTCAAATAAGTTGTAGTCGGTTATTAAAATCCAACCAAGGAAGATGTCTGAGGGCAAACCTAAGAAATCTTTTTTGAATTACTGCGATTCTTACAACACGAGTGTCGTAGTATGGACACCAAGTAATTGACGCATATTGCAACAGCCATCGAACAAAGCAAATATAACATTTTTAGCGCATAGGGGTTGGTAAACACCCAGCGTAATGTTTAAGCATTCCCCATGCGCTATTGGCTTTATTTGTTATAAATTCATAGTGGTAAATGGAGGACAGTTCACTATCAAACATAACACCTAAATCTTTTATCAAAGATACCCGCGGAATAACATTATTGTCGAAGGAATAAGCGTGAATGAAAGGCGAGGTACTTACTTACTGACTTAACGGGCTGCCGACCCGTGAAGTCTATGCCTGAGACACTGTAGCCTTCAGTCCTCTGCGATCCCGGGCACGCTGCTTTCAGTTATGCAGACTAATCGCTTTGTCAGCCACGATGGCTTGATCTTTGAAACGGAGGTTCAGTCTTCATTGTCGTCTCGAACCTGGTGGCTGGCATTCGAGGATCCTCTTCGCTGGAGCATTATTGTCCATTCGTTCTATGGGGCCAAGCCAATGTAGTCGACGTATTTTGGCCTTTTGGGCTACATCCACAACTTGGTACAGCTCATAGAGTTTGCGGTTGTTTCTTCTCCTCCATTCGCCCCCTCGCACACAGGACTAAAAATCCACCGAAGAATTTTTCTTCGGAAGGAGTCCAGTATCAGCACTCAGCGCCATAATGCAGAACTGGCAGGATAAGGGTTCTATAAAACATACATTTTGTCCTTCGAGTTAGGAGTTTTGAGCCCAATGGCTTTGCCTGATCTCCACTAAGATGTCATTTGTGTAGTTCATGTATACTGCGAGGTAGATAAACTCCTTAACTACCTCGAAAATGTTGCCATCAATAGTGACGTTTTGTCCTTGCCGGTGGACAGATGTATGTTTGTTTGTTGATAGCATGTACTTAGTCTTGTCCTCGTTTACTTCAATACCAACATATTTTGCCTGTTCTTCAATCGCCGTGAAAGCTTCTATCACGGAGCGCTGTGACCGACCGATGATGTCAATATCGTCCGCATACCCCTGCAGCTGAACGGACCTGTTGCAGGTGTTGACACCTGCCCTTCGCACTATCTGCTCCAGTACGAGATTGAAGAAGTCGCATGACAGCGCGTCCCCTTGCCGAAATCCGGTGCATGTTTGGAATAGTTAGGTTAGCGTGTTGTCGAGTGCCACGCGACACAACTGAATCAGTTTTGTCGGGATTCCGAATTCGGCCATCGCCATATACAGCTCCTGACGATGAATACTATCATACGCGGCCTTGAAGTCGATGAATAGATGCTGTGTCTCGACTTAAAATTCGTTGGTCTTTTCCAGGATTTGCCTCAGTGTGAAAATTTGTTCTATAGTCGATCTGCCGGGCCGGAAGCCACACTGGTACGTGCCGATTAGTGTGTTGCAGAACGGTTTAAGACGTTCACACAGTACGTTGGATAGGTTCTTATACGCGACATTAAGCAGGGATATGTCTCGATAGTTCTAGCAAGACATAGGATCGCCTTTTTTGTAGATGGGGGCATATGGAGCTGATAATCCAGTCATCGGGTATGCTTTCTTCCACCCATACTTGGTTGATGATTTGGTGCATGCGCTCTACCAAAACATCACCACCGTATTCCCAAGCTTTTTTATTGCTAAGCCACTTCTTCTATACTATACAATTACAATTCCCTGTGCTTCAGTGACTAGGTTTCCTTCACTCTTTCGAAGAGCCTGTGTTCCGGTCTCGAAGCCAGCAGCCAGTTGCTTGGCTTTCTTATAAAACTTGCGGATGTTGCTTCGATCGCGAGGTACGACGGGAGTAAGTAATGACCGAACATTTACTAACATTAAGGGACAAGTAGTTTTCATTGTACCATAAAACGAAGCCTTCGAGATGTGCTTGTGCATTAAATCTATCAAAACTATTCGGATCATTGCATGAAGAGTATATTTTAAAATCATCCGCAAACATCAGGATATTGCAACGTGGAACAAATTGGGATACATCATTAATATTATTTTTCCTACTGGATTTAAATATTGGTACTATTAAAGAATTTTCCCATAGGGACAACATTGATAATGTTGCAAAGTACGGAATGTAAGTGAAGGGCACACATTTTTAAAAAGCCTTCTGGAATACTATCGGGTCGAGGATTTCAATTTAGAGCCAAATTTCTATGTTTACCCAGTACCATATCTTCGGGAAAAGCAAAAATGGAGGAATTTGGTGCACCTGATAAGAAAAACAGTGTTCATCTATAACTGAATCAGGATTTGAATACACTGATTGAAAAATGCTTGAAAACTATTGCAGATAATGCGGGTATCATCTATTGACTGATCTTCATAGGAACAAAAAGAAGTCATCACTATTTTTTTGGCGATGATTTGATTTTTGATTCGACATCACTGATATAAGCTGATTAAACCTGACAAACTGCATCATTTCAAGGAAGATCTGGCCAACCTACGATGATGCCAGAACAAATAGCCTTTTAGCCAGAACACGTATAGATGTCGCCAGACTAACGGCAATTGGTACGGGTCATTGGCCTTTAGGAACTCACGCAGCCAAGCTTGGCATCCCCCACAATACCCACTGCCGTAGCTGTGCTGACACTAACAAGAGTGAAACGGTGTTCCATCTCTTTTGTGAGTGTCCGGCCCTAGCCAAAACCAGACGCAGTGCACTAGGTCATCCCTTGCATCCACTTCCACAAGATTATCAAATTCCTCAACTCCACAGGCTGGTTTTGAGCTCTTTTAACTTCCTCATTTCAGGTTCCGTTAGTTGTGGTTTCAAAACGGCGCTCAATGCACTACTTGTGTTTTTCCCTCGTCGGGAAATACAGCCACCTAAACCAACCAACCAACCAGGCATGGTGTATAGAAGTTTTAAGCTCGGTTTTAAGCTGTCGATATAAAGTATAGTCACCATTCGACACTTCTTATAGGCTCTATTTTTAAGAATTTTATGTCTACGTGTAACGTCATCATCATCATCCCGAGGACAAATACGAGTACTATTAATAAAATTTATAATTTGAACAACTGGGACAAAACCAAAAATTAAGTTATTTAATACGCTGTAAAATGAAGAGTTAAAAATGGACTCCGATTAAAATTGGAAAGCTCATTACATATGTTTTTATAATAAGGGTTTTTAAAATCAAATTAGTAAGAAGTAGAAATATTAAAACATTAAACTCTATATGACAAAACAAATATAATGAGGAATGACTGGTGTCTTCAGGAACCAGCGGAGTTAGACTTCTAGTACCATTACTATCATCGTTATAATTATTGGAGCGTATAAGGTCCAAATAGCAATTCTGATGGTTTTTAATTGGGTTTAGTTGAACAAGTACTATCGATTGAATGCAGTCGAAGAGTTCGTCCTCAATGGGTGATAAGATATTGGCATGCGTAAGATACGTTAAACCTCTATAAAAAAAAACATATGTTTTTAGTTGTTTTACTCTTAAACAATTTAAGATTCAAATTGCTGTTATTCCTTAAATTATAAGGCTGGACATCTCTTGTAAGTGACGATTTTCGTTTAGGTCCGGTATGTCAAAGATACGGCCACGACAATAAAATACGCCACGCGACATCAATTCAATAATGCTTTAATTTCATGTGTGTTTTATTGCAATTTCTTTTGGAACATACCTATTTTGTGTTTTTAAATATCTATGTAAATTATTTGATTCCTGTCTTACGGTGAGAGGGAGGAAAGAAAAAGAACAACAAACCCGAAAAGAACAGAGCTAAAAAGAAATGAAAAATGCAGCACTGTTCGCTGGCTGAGAAAAAAAGGATTTACCTTTTTGTTTTTCCCTAGGAGGGGGAACCAGCTTCTTCAGTTTGAGTTTACTCGAAAATGTACAAGTAAGCACGTAAAGTCATTTATCTGTCTTTCACTATTTAAAACACTTCCGTGATTAGAGAGACTTTGATCAGTTCACCTTATTGGTACTGCGAGCTCGGTTTTATAAAGTGAAATTACTCAAAATTGTTAACCTTTGCAATGTCAACTAAACGAAAAGTCGATAGTGGGTGACGATTTTTCTGGTCAAAGTGGGAGATTTATTATTGAATGGAAAGCTACTTTGTTTAATTTGCAATCAGATTATTTCCGTTTGTAAAGGAATTTAATGCGAAAAGACACTATGATAAAAAAGAAAAACTGGTATCTTGCAAAATTTAACTTGCGGTGCAACAATAGTTATTCGATCGCATTTAAAATTGCCAACTAATCAAAAGCTTTTAGTGACGGCGAATTTTTAAAAGAATTCATGCTAGACGTGGCAGATATTGCATTCCCATCACAGAAACAAGTCATTCAAGAAATACCTCTGACTAGAAATACATTTGCTTCTAGGGTAAATGAGTTATCAGAAAATTTTGATTTTCTATTTAAAGATAAATTTTAAGATTTTATGTCGTATGGCGCAAATGCTGGTGTTGTGACGAAAATTAGGTTAGGTAAGGGTGTGTGGTACAAGAGCAACTTTTCCACTCGGAGGCTCTAAGGTCCATTGTGATTTCCTTCGTAAATTACTCTCTTCTAAATTACGACTCTTCATCTTTCTGATTGTTTAAACCAGTTGGTGCTCTTTGCGAATTTGAGAAGATATGGATACGGTATCTCTGCTCCGGCCAATTCCGAGAGATTTTAAAAGAACCTGGACCCCAGGGATCGGAGTCATCGTTCCTGGAGAGCGGGATATAGGAACAGGAAATGTTAGAGTGTCTCCGTTTCCTCCTCGTCTCCACAGCTGCTGCATAGGTCGTTGGTTTCGCGATTGCATCTCCAGACCATGGATTTGGTTGCGCAGTGACCAGTGATTATACCTGTGAGTTTTTGTTTAGGGACATGAGATGGTTTGTTCTTTTTTCGTTCAGATCTGGCCATAAGGCTCGTGCATTTTTGCAGTCTATTTTTGTGGACCCGGTGTTGCTGGTCTCTTTTGTGATTGAATCGTTTATAATGCCGTATAGTATACAAATCGGTGGCTGTATTGAGATGTCTGCCTCGTTTGCGTTCATCGCTGACCCCAATCTTGCGAGCTCATCCGCATTTTCGTTCCTTTCCATATTACTATGTCCAGGAACCCAGCAGAGCTTGATATTATGGTTTTTGATGCTGCTTAATGAGTTTCGACAGTTCTTTACAAACATTTGATTTTACTGTTTTGGCTATAATCGATTTAAAAGCGAGGATGGAATGTTGCTAGTACGTGTGTCCAACTGCCTTGTCCATGGCTAGTATCCAGGACTTATTTATTTGCATTTTTTCGGAATAGATACCTTCTCCGTTACCTATCTCCATCTTGGATCCATCGGTGTAAATAGCGATTTCGTGGTCGCTTAATATTTTGTTCGTCTCCCATTCATCTCTACTTCGGAAGATAGTTTGAATCTATGTAGGGAACTATGTAGTCTGTTGTGGCTTTGAGGCTATCGAAGGTGCTATTGAGGTGTTGTGAAGAATATACGGAACAAAATTTTAAATGAAACTAAAAGTGAACGACCAAAATTCGTTGGAATTCAATGTATTGTACATCAAGAAGCCCTGGCCTCGAAAGTGCTGAAAACGGATCATGTGATGGATCCCATAATTAAAGCAGTCAATTTTATTAGAAGTAGAGAACTTAATCATCATAATATTTTTTAAAAGATCTTGATGAACAATTTTCAGACCGTGGCTCGTTTTTTGATATATGATTAAGCCATTTTTCGAATTGCGTAAACATATTGTTACGTTTATGGCTCAAAAGGGTAAACCAGTGGAATAATTGAATAATTCGAACGTTAAACTTTTAGGAAAAAGTGTAATCATTACACTGTACTAAAGTATTCAAGTTTTCCAAATAAAATAAAAGTTGTGGGAGTCTCAGCTGTGTTAACATAAACTTGACCAATTCCTTAGCATTCGTTAGATCATCATATTATGTAGATCAATTAGCAAATCGTTTGCTTGACCTTATTGCTGAATTTGAAAGTCGTCTTGCAGATTTATACGTATGACTTTTCTCTTTTTAGTAACCCATTTATGTTAGACGTTGGTAGAGCACCGGCTTACTCGCAAATTAGACTCATTGCGAAATTACTTTAAATAACAAATTCAATGAAGTTGGCACTTTGACAATCAATACAAATTGCTTCAGAAATCAAAACATCTATCCCAACTTAAGGAACCATGCTGCTCGCATTTTATGCATATTTGGAAGATTATATGTGTGTGAACAGATGTTTCCAGCAATGAAGATTAATAAATCTAAATACCGTTCAAGACTACACCGCATCTTCAGTCAATTGTAAAAATCAATACAACATCGTTGCCACCAAACATCGAGGAAATAATGAAGCGGAAAAGAAGTCAAGTTTCTGGATCCTCAAAAAAATATTAAGGCTTAACTTAAAAAAAATCAACCTTTTCTTTAATAAAATCATTTTTTTCTACTTTTCACTTATACATAGTTTAATATTTGCATTTTATTTTTAATGTGGCCCGGTGTCATACTTGAGACAAGATAATGGCACTTATTGAGTGAGAATTAGGTATTTAAATATAAATGCATTTTAGAATCCAGCGAGAAGGCAGAAACCTGTAGGAATGTCTAAGACCGCTTATTAACAAGCTGGGACCGCATCGCGTTATCTATCAACAAGCAACACCTAGGCTTTTCCATGCCTTTTTGGCATTTTTTCATTAGCTAAGGCTTTAAGGTTTTTTTTTCCAAAAAGGCATCTTTTTTTTATTTCAAATGTATATTTTTTTTTTGATTCAACGTATACTGACTTTTTATTTTTTTAATCATTCTTAAAAAATCTTAGCAAAAAGACCTCGGTGCTCGGTCTTAAGGAATGTGTTTCAACCTTTAAACTCTGCCTATTTTCCAAACACTTATAAAAAACATATATTAGGCATTATTCTATTGAAAAGGGCATCTTTTTTTCAAGTTAGGCTTTTTTTCGACAAAATTGGTTGGCAACGCTGGCTCGGTTTTAGTCACTTGACCACCACTGCAGCCAAGCATTTATTTTTCACAGTTGGGCATAATGTTCAGGTTGGTACTCGCACTGGGCCTTGTCCTGACATCTCAGCCTTAACTCGAAGATTATACGGCGGCATGAAGGGGGGTTGGATCACCGCATCCGTGATCGAGTAATACGCGATTGAATTTTTAATTGTTTTGCTTGTAAAATCCACAAAATTCAGTGACGTATGCGGTAAATCGGGCCCATAGACAGCAACAAGGTATGCAATATTCTCAACATCAACCCATCAAACCCTTCGTAGGAAGAGCTTGGACAAATGGATGCCTTTCGTACCTGCAGGGTAAGCGCTGAAAAAGCAAACCTTAGCGTAGGATGCGTACCCGTACAGAAAGGGTTTGGGCTATTAGAAATCTAGGCTTATATGCAAAAGTTTAGCTCTTATAGTTTAACGAATAAGATGGTGGCATGGAAGGTTAAAAACGAAGGCAAATAAGAAAAACACGAAAGCTTTGAAAATATTGCAAAGTTTGTGAAAGACTGTGAAGAATTGAAAATAATTGAAAATGATTGTAAAAGGGTGTAAATGACGGAAAATGGTTGCAAAAGACTGCTAGTGATTTGAAGGAAATGTAATTGATGGTTGGGAAAGACTGCAAATGATTGGGAGAGGCTGCAAGTTATTGGAAATAATTGAAAACGATTGGAAAAGGATCTAAATGACATGAAATGATTGCAGAAGACTGCAAGTGATTTGAAGGGTGTACAGTCAGCGAAAGTCTGAGCTGTTTGGATGGGAAAATGTACGTTCCTCGATATGGGTAATAGGGAAATTTTCAACCAACGAAAGGGGATACGGCGATTTTCCAGATGGTTATTTTTAAGCTACTTTTAAGAAAAAGAACAATTAAAAGACGAAAGTGTTTTCGACAATTCGGTTGTACAACTATGAGCAGCAAGAAGCGCAATTGTGTTTTATTGGTCTTTATATACATTATTAATTGGTATAAATTAACTGAATATGCCAAGAGAAAATATGGCCAATGTTTGACAAATTACAATCTAGAATTTAGTACATTTCAATTAATTGGAAATAATTGAAAACGATTGGAAAAGGATGTAAATGACAGAAAATGATTGCAAAAGACTGCAAATGATTGGAAAAGATATCAAATGTTTGGAAATTATTGGAAAAGATTGAAAATAATTGGTGACAATTAAAAATTATTGGAAAATATTGTAAATGACGGGAAATGATTGCAGAGGACTGCAGGTAATTTGAAGAAAATGGTTGGAAAGCGCTGCAATTAATTGGAATTAATTGAAATTGAAAGTGATTGGAAGGGAATGTAAATGATGGAGAATGCTTGAAGAAGACTGCAAATGATTGGAAAAGACTGCGAATTCTTGATTGACGACGAGAAATAAATGGAAAACAATGAGGAATCGTCCTGAAATGCTGCTTTCGATTAGCACACTCTGAAAGCACTCGACTAAGGCCAATGGTGGATGTCCTTGGGTATCTAACTCGCAAAAGTAGCCAGTTGTAAATGCAACTGTCGAAAAGTATGATGAACGAAGTTAAGAGAATCCCTCTTTGGCATGCCGAATACGGAACTTTATTTTCGCAATTTTAATTATGGCCTTACAGGCGTGAATGGAGGAGTTAGCAGGTGTTAGCATGTGAAGACTATGACTCTGACTTTTCGCCTTAGGGGTCAATTCATCTCCATCCTGCGCCCTTTATATATGCGACAAAAACGTTTCGTCGCTTCTTGACTTTTAGTCGTCAGTCGGTTGATTCATGGAGGTTTTCCTTAAAGTAAGACCGCCTGTGTATATGCATTTTCATTTTTTTTAATATATACATATATATAAATATATATATTAAAACACCATTAAGATAAAAACTAGTGCATACGAGTACACAGAAGGACATACGACACAGTCGAGAGTGTTATAATGCATCGCAGGAGAACCAGAACAAGTCCAAAGGTTGATTGTGTGTGCAGTTGCAGTGGCTGTAGGTATGGTACTGCGTTTTTGCACTTGTGTGCATATGCAGGAGAGATGAGGTGAGTGTTTTTTTGCTGTTGTTGTTGCTTCGTGAATCCCAATCACAGAAGAAATGTGTTTCTAAGGAAGAGGCGACTAGAAAGAACAGAAACGCATGTGGCGGTGGGTACGAGTATGTGGCGTAGAGCTAAGCATAAAATATGGTTTTCTTTTGAAGCAGGATAATGTGCTTTCGGTGGGAGAGGGAGTGATTTGTAGATCGCACCACATGGTGACGACGATGACGTCGACGACGACACGGGGTGGTTCTGCTTATGGTCCTGGTTCTGGTTATTGTTGGTGTCAACACACATTGGGGTTGTTGGTTGAATTTTGCTTGCTTGGTTGCTGATTGCAAGAGTACACGCGAAAAGGAAAAAAGAGTGATACCACCGCACACACCACCAACACGGTATACAGAGAGATGAATGATATTCAAGGAAGAGAATTGTGTACACCTTTAGCAGTTTTGCGAAATTGTCGCCCATTGAGTGGATGGATGGAAAGATAAATATATACACAAGCGCTTGCAGTTTACACATGTAGAGCAGCACATACACTTATAGTCGTCATCATCCGTTTTCGTCCTTTTGACGACGGTGATGATGAACTAAGTCATACGCACATGTAAGTTCACATACAATGGAGGAAAAGTGATTCCTAAGGGGAAGGTGGACGTGGTATGGTGTAGTGGCGGTGCCCGTTGAGTAAGAACTAAGAAAAACATCATCATAATCGTCGGCCCTCATCAGATGAAAGCGTTGTGTGTGTCGCTTTGACTGTGAATAAAGCCCATCCTCTCGCAAACACAATGGCGATGCGTGAATGCTCTGCACTAGGTATTATACTGACGCCAAAAGGATGCAATCTTCAGAGTCGCATACTCGCATCGCATCTTCCTGTGCACAGTTACACTGAATAATGATGATGACGAGTTAACAGTTTCGTACAATTTAATTTCATTTCTGAAGAGAAGCACGAAATTCTTCTAACAACTTGGTGGTCAACTTTTGAGTGTGCATAGTCGCAGGTCCTAAAAAAGAAACCGGTCAGGTTCATTGTCCAATGTCCCCTGATACACAAAAAGGCACCCAGGACAGAAGTAGCTCAGAAGCAACTTTTCATGATGCCATTTTGTGTTCATCTCCTCAGAAGTATTGTATACGAAGTCTTAAAATTTCAAAGTTGGACTTGTGATACACTGATTTCAAAAACAAATCACGTTGAATATTTTTTTTTCATTCGAGGGTATGTGAAAATCTTCCAAATACACTACGAGAATAGCAAGCGCGCTTTTATAGTGTAATATATCCATAAGTACGGCTATCGTTGTGTATAATGTATTGATTAAACCCCATTTTGACTATTGTGCTAGTGTATTATAATATGTCCTGAAAGTTATAAAAACAGATTACAAAAAATATTACAGAATAAAGCAATGAGAGCTATAATAAAATGTAACAGATACACACCAATTAGATTTATGCTCAACACCTTAAGATGGTTAAATGGAAATCAGAGGCTATATGTAATGACTATGTTATTTGTATATAAAATTAAAAACAATATGCTTCCTGGTTATTTATGTAGTAACGCACGTACCACGGGTGACGATGACGAGTCATATCAACTAAGGAGTACGGGCAATCTACAAATTCAGAGGATGCGAACGATCCGAGGGCAGCGACACATTTTTTATATGGGTTTTCAAGAATTTAATAACCTACCAAGCAGTCTAAAGAACATACATAATTTTAATGAATTTAAGAGAAATTTAATTGAATACGCTACATATAATTGTCAATAACAAAATTTAATTGTAACATTTGGAGTTGTATATTATACGAACTAAATGACTATGTTAAAATTATTATAATGGCTTAAATGAGCTAAATAAACTAACTAAACTAAACTAAAACTAAAACTAAAAACACCACCCTTCTAAAGATTGTTAGATACTGCAGCTAAGATATAACTTATCAAGCAATTTTTCTATCATGAAATATCAACTTTTGACAGGTTACTTTCCTATGAGGTACATAATGCTATCAAAGCTCGGAGAAAACTGTATGCTAATTTTAAAAAAAAATTGTCTACTCGTCGCAACTGGGAGGTTTTTTGTAGAGCAAGGAATTACTCTTCATCTGTCATAAGAAGAGCTAAAGAAAGATACTTTCTTTCAAAACTTAGCGTTGATCAACTTTGGGCTAATTTGCATTCCATTGAAATTGAAAAAAGTCGAATAGTAACTAAAATGCCTGATGCAGATGAGTTGATTGAAGCCTTTCCCCCCAACTCTAATAGTGTTTCGTCGTTTTCGCCAGAAAATCAGCTATTCTTTTATTAATCAACCTCTATGGAATTTGAAGTTGTATCCGAAGCGGATGTTATACTGCACGTTCGTGCCCTAAAATCTAACGCGGTAGGTGAGGACGGAATCAATTTGCGCTTCATTCAAATAATACTTCTCCATTTAATTAGTTCAATAACAAATGTGCTTAATTTCTGCATTACCTCTTCAACTTTTAGAGACTGTTGGAAAAAGGCAAAGGTCATACCTGTGCCTAAAAAGAATAACTCCATATTAGTAACCGATTTTCTTCCAATAAGTATCTTACCCTGTTTATCAAAAATTTTTGAAAAAATTCTTGCGAAACAGATTTCCAATCTCTTGACCGTTTTAATTTATTGTCGCCAGTACAATCAGGGGTCGAATCGCGTCGTCCGTGAACGAGCATTACGAGACGGAATTTGTTTTTGTTTCACATGTAAAATCAACATAATTGCGTGAACGTATAGCTCGTTCACGGAAGTGGCGATTCGACCCCAGGTTTCCGTCATAGCTATAGCTGTTCTACAGCTATAATCAAAGTGCTTGACGATATTCGAATACAATATTATGATAACGAATATCTTTCACTGCATTGCTTATTGGATTTATCTTTGCACAAAATTGAAACTGTACTTTGGTTTGAGTGATTCCTCTGTGTGTCTGATTAGAAACTATATTACTAATCGTGTTCAAAGGATAGTTGATAATCTAAAATACTACCAAGCTAAAAATATACTCTCTGGAGTTCCCCAAGGTTCAGTTTTGGGTCCAGTCCTTTTTGACTTTTTATTAATGATCTACCACAAGTGTGTCGAAATACATCTGCATATTTGTATGCTGACGATGCGCAGATATACCTATTTCGACCGTCTGTGTTGGTGGAAGACCTAGTGGCCAGATTTAATTTGGACTTGTCATTCATTGCAAAATGGTCTGGTCTGGATGATGTATATGAATATTTACATATATACATATATGAATATTTTTTGACCCTACTGTTGGAATACGGTATATTAAGCTCTCATAGTCTTAAGCGCCTTGGTTATGTAGTTTGTTAGAATAAAGAAGTTTTTAGTCGTAAGCTGGACATAGTGCGTTTCATTTCGATCGACCTATCCTCTTCCCCAAAGACACAACATTGACTGATTATAAATGCAAAAAAGCGCCAGTTAATTTTGATCTCGAAGAAACTATTTAATGTTGAAGAATTGCCGCCCATTTTCCTCAATTCCATGAGGCTTACCTTATCTGACACCGTTGTAAGTCTTGGATATAAATTAAATCGGTCCCTTTCCGCCACTGATTATGTCAACTGTATTAAAGTGCGTGTTTATGGAGGATTTCGAAAGCTGTGGCAGTTATCTAGTTTTACACCTTTTACATTTATTTTGCCGATCTTTGATTACGCTTTAGTTATCTATTGTAAACTAGATTCCGTTTCTCAGCACAAATTACTTATAGCTTTTAACGATATGGTTCGATATGCCTTTGGAGTTAGAAGATACGACCATATATCTCATTACTATATGCATATCCCTGAATGTTCATTTGTAAGTTTTTTGGGAAATAAGATGCTGCGTATTTTTACAAAAATTAATGCATGATCGATCACCCCCGTATTTATTTTAAAAATTAAAATTTGTTCAGTCGCCAAGAACTTTTAATCTCATTAAGCCTAGCTCTAAATATCTGAATTCTTCCCGCCTCTTTTCTGTTCATGTGTCCAGACTGTGGAATTCACTGCCTACAACCATTAAGCAAGGAATAAGAGCCAAGCAATTTAAAAGTGCGTTATTTGCACACTTCTCGTCATTGTAATCTATTCTTATAGTTTTCTTTTTATTTTATCTTTCTTTTCAGCTTTCTCTTTCCCCCTTCATCTCCCACTTTTCCATCTATTTAACTCCTTCCTCTGTACCTCTTATATCTTCAACATAATTTAAGATTTAATTTAAACTATAAATTTAATTTAAACATTCATTCAATTTTCCAAAATGAATTTAATGTGCATATTCTTGTGAGCTTTCTTGTACTATAAAAGACTTTTGTTCTTATTTGTACGTTGCCAAATAAAATTGAAATTTAATTGAATAAGTGAGAGAGCAAAGGTGCAATATGGGTAGATCTTGATTTCGTACATCCTTTACAAGAAAGTGCTACATTTCTTTATTAAGGGAGGATAATGCAGAAGTTTATTTATTTATTTATTTATTTATTTATTTATTTCATATCATCTACTAGCTACGCTATACAGATTACAATATAAGTATAAAAAAACAATATACCTACTTATTAATAAGATAATGCTGCCAAATTAAGTAAAACACTTTTGAAGTGATCGCGTGAATAATTAAGATCAACAAAAGTATAAACATCGTTGAATGAAACAATAGCTCTGGACATGGGCTCATTATGGCCATAGTTAGTTCTATGAACAGGTCGAAGAAGAAGGTTTCTTTCCCTTAAAGGTCTAGTTGGGGCATAGATTGGCACTAAGGCTAAAAGAGATGGACATTTAATGTGATAGCACAATAAATCCCTTATCAGCATGATGTCATGGGCTTTTCTTCTAGAACATAAAGTTGATATGCTCAACAATTGACATCGAGTCCAGTAAGAAATTTCAAAATCCCAGCTCATTTTCCGGAAAATGTATTTTGTGAAACGCCTCTGGATTTTTTCTAGGCGATCTGAGTGAATTTCATAGAATGGGGTCCATATAACATCAGCATATTCCAGCAGAGATCTAACCAACGCAATAAAAAGCGAAATAAGGGTATGAGGATCCGAAAATTCCCTACTATTTCGTATTATAAAACCACAAAGCTTATTAGCTTTGACAATAACGTAGTCAATATGAGATGCAAAGGAGAACCTCGAATCAATTATAATGCCAAGATCTTTCACCTCATCGACTCTATTTAATTCAATACCGTCAATTTCGTACTGAAACTCTAAATGATAAGAACTTCTGTAGAAGGATATTATACAGCATTTTTTAATATTCAAGTGTAGACAATTTTTGACGCACCATACAGATAAGTTTGTTAGATCATATTGTAAAGACTCGCAGTCAAGTGAGGTTTTGATTTTGAGAAACAGCTTTAAGTCATCTGCATACATCAAGCAATGGCAGTATTTTAATGCACACGATATGTCATTGATAAAAATTATAAATAGGAGTGGACCCAAATGACTACCTTGTGGTACTCCCGAGCTGCACCCAAACGATCGTGCAAAGTAACTATCAATTTTGACTCTCTGAATCCTGCCAATCAGATAAGATCTTATCCAATCAAGCATTACTGAGTGAAATCCAAAACTTTCAAGTTTTCTTAGCAAAATTTGATGATTGACGGAATCAAATGCTTTACTGAAGTCAGTGTAGACACAGTCGACTTGATAACCATCTTCGATAGCATTGATGGTATAATGAGACAAGCAAGCTAAATTAGTGGTAGTGGACCTGCCAGTAACGAAGCCATGCTGTGTATCACAAAAAAATTCCTTAACCGAAAATTCAATTTTTGATTTAACCATACTTTCGAAAAGTTTAGGCAAAGCGGACAATTTGGAAATTCCTCTGTAATTTTCAATATCGTTCTTTGATCCAGATTTAAAAATTGGAATAAGAAAGGACGACTTCCATTCATCCAGAAAAATACCGGAGGACAGAGACATGTTAAAAATATGATGGAGGGGACTGGAAATAGCTTGGGAACACTTTTTAAAAATAACCGCAGGAAGTTGATGAATGTAATTCCCGCATTGCCCATCAAAACTACACAAAACAATGCGTACTGAAGGAATGATATGATACTTTAGGAAGCAAAACCCAAAAAGCAGAATTACTCTAAAACGGCAACCTCTTCCAAATCTCAGAAGAATTTCATCATCGTTTGTACTTCTTGAACTGTCACAGAGCTAATACTGATACTTCTTTAGTTCGGCCACCTGTTCTCGTCAACAACTGACTCAACGCAGTTAGCCTTTCTCTACAGCACCTCCGCTGCTCTGGTGTTTCTCAAGGATAGGACCTATTGTTTTTGCAGAGTTTGCTCATGAAATATGTGAATATTTGTAAGATTTTGGTATACAACTTTAGAGGCTGTTGTACAGAGCTACTCCCAATACTAAAATCGAAAACTTCAGCGAACAAAATAGTCACAAAGCGATGTCACTTCATGAAAACGATGTAGTTGACTTGCAAAAGTTTAAAGCTTGTTGTTTTCAATCACCTGGGTAGTGAATTTTACGTTTAACACAACACTACTTTTTCAAACAAGTTACCAACATTTGAATCAAAACTCTCAGTTAAGTCAAATGTTTTGACATCATCAGAGAACATGCCAAACTACGGGTATTCCCCAGGCTGTTTAAAAATTAAAAAGCATAAGTCATCTAGGAAAAATGCGAGAAACCGTCTATATCTATAGTGCGGGTGTAGTGGTAGTGGCACCCCCTTGCGTTACACGTTTTTAGTTCTCCTCCAGGAAACAATTAAAAAAGTACAAATTCAAATGAGAGTGCATCATCCTCTCAACTCCCGTCACAGTAAATCTTGTTAAAACTATATTTGAACACCTCACGATTTCTTGCCAACATCCACAAGCTCCGTTTCTGTTTTTTTTTTTTTGTACAAGACGATAATGGTGGTGGCTTGTGGCAAAGCTCTATGGGTATACCACTCTCTGAGACTACTCACAGCTGCATGTATTGTATCCATTTTCATAAAAAATATGCGTGTGTGTACCAAACAACAAGTAAATTATAATAATATCAAGTAAAGAAAAAATTGATTTTATCTAGAAGAATGGGCAACTTCCTGAGATAAAGAAGTTATTGTTGGGGAATGTGTTTGCCTCGTTGCAGAATGTGTTTTAAATTAAAATTTAGAGGAATTCGATATATTGAACACGTACCGAGTGTGGGGATGGTCTTAAGTAGACCGAAACTGGCTGCATAGAATTTTCCGCTGCTTGTACAAAACAATCCAGATATATACCATTGCGGTTTCTGCAGCAGTGACACCCAGCGTTGGAGATTTCAACCGACTACAATTGTTAGGAGCTAAAATCTAGCATCAAATCTTCCAGTCCCTTGCAGAACCTTATGGTCGTTGCCAAAATATTGAAAGCTTTGTCCCAAAAAATACTCCAAAAATTGCACCGAAATATAGACGAATAATTGTGTTGTAGAAAGTATGAAAGTAACAAGTCTCAAAACTGGCTGAAAGTGCTGAAAGCCTCGTCTCAAAAATTGTCTTAAAACTGTCCTCAAAAATGGTCTACGAACTGTCCTGAAAATGAGACAAAAATAGAGTTGTAGGAAAAAAATGTAGTCCGACCTAAGAAAGCAACGAATGCCGTCTCAAAACTAACTGAAAGTGCTCAAAGCTTCGTCTCAAAAATGGCCTACGAACTGTCCTAAAAATGAGTCAAAAATAGAGTTGTAGAAAAAAAATGTTGTGTAGTAAACGGCTTGACAATGATGAGATTGACTACGGTGTCCTTGTGAGTGAAGAATTCGTTTCAAATGGCATCCATAAAGAGATACCAGTTATTTACTTGGCGACCAATTTTCGATACAATTTTATTTAAAGTATACCTACTCTGTAACTGTGGGTCGACTTCGATTTGTATCTTGTACTAACCTGGCGAATGTTTGCAATCGACGCTTTCCATAATTTTCCTTATTATTTCATTTCATTTCTTTCAATCGCTTTGAAGTTGATTGTTTTTTTTTTTTTTTGTTAATTCGCTACTTTTAGATCAACGGATTCTAAATTTGTTTTCTACCAACAGTCAACAAAATTAAGAACGAACATTCAAAACGCTTTGCCGAATATATATTATATAACAGGACACACGTACATAACGTATCCAAACAAAAAATAATAATAAGAGAGGAGAGTACGAGAAAGAGCGGAAACCAAGAGTGTTTATGAATGAGTGGGTATATATTGTAGGAGTGAGTTCGTATTATGTGACATTTGGGTGGGGTACTCCTACAGGGATGTTTGTGCTTGATGTGGGTTCTTTGCTACTCGCATCTCATTAACCCAATTTTCAATGAATTCCGTCGCTAAGTTTCCTTTTTTTCGTAGATTTTCTATTCCTGTAGGCTGAAGGACGTGCCTGGGAGTAAGGGGTAAAAATGAGGAAACATTGCACAGAAAAAAGAAACCGGGTGGGGAGAAAGCAAAACCAAAGTATACACGTAGACGGTTACTGTTTTGGTTCGGTTTTGTTCTTCTGCCATGAAAGAGGGAAAAAAGGTGTTGTACAGATTTATTTTTGCACGGCACTGTCCGCAAATGGCGTGCGTGAGGTCGTGGTTTGAATTTGTTATTCGATGTTGGGTCGTTTGGCAGATTAAACGCAGGCTTGAGGTGCTTCAAGCTGAAACAATATAAACAAAAATTACACACAATCAAAATCCTTGAACAAAAGGAAGTTGCACGAGAATTCATAAGAATAGCTGCATACATTTAGACTGGGAAGGTGTGGTAAGACATTAGGGGAAGATTACACGTAGTATAGTTGGTCTACCGGACTGGTGCAGCTGTTGACGAGAACTGAAGTAATTGGTGTTACATTTCGGGGTACAGTCCATTTGTTGACGAAGCGTTTTTTTAACCACTAGATATACGCTTTCAGATCCTCGAAAAGGCAACCAAAAACTGAAACCGTCTGATATGATTAGTGTGAATAGAGTTGAGCTCTTTCCTTACTCACTCAGAACACATTCTCTTCTACTGAACGATTGAAAAGAACAGAACAAATGTCATGCAGCTTCTTCAACCACCGCCATTCATCTCAGTAAATTAAGGCCCATTTTATTCACTCGAAGTTGAACACAACTTCGGGATTTTAATATGGAAAACTCCCCGAGTTGTGTTCAACTTCGAGTGAATAAAATGGGCCTAAGCAGTTTGTATTTCGCTCGCCTTGGGTTTCTCCGGAAGATCTTCTAATGTGCCAAATGTGCCAAATCGCCGCGAATTTAAATTAAACAGCTGTTAACGAATGCAAAAAAAGAACATACTAAAGAAAGTTTATGCGAATTGGGAAACGAGCAAAAAATTCACGATCTTGAATCGGAAAATTGGGCCCTTAGCAAAATAGGTACGGCCGAAAAAAAGATGAATGTCTGGAATGAATATTAAAGGCAGCGCATTACATTTATAAAAATGCAATTGACGACATGTGTCTGTTGCAACGAAGATGGGTCGTTCCGTTTCATTCGCTTGATGGTGTCAATAGTTTAAAAAAGATATATACAGGCTCTTACGATAGTTTTTGACTAAAAGCTCTGCCAGAGATAATATTCTGTTCAACTTTGAAAGTCATTTAGATTCCCATACAATTTTCCACCAGAGAAGGATCACCTAGACCCTAGAGCAAGAAACTATCGAGCCTTGCCTTGAACGATGCCGTGTTAAATTCAATTGGAATACCGTCCTTATTTTGAATTTTTTGCTCGAACCACCAAATGTTCGGATTTCACTTTGGTGGAGTCGAGTTCATTGTTACTACACCTGGGGGCGGAGGATTTTAATTCATTCCGACAGTTTAACAAAGTTTGATGGTATGTACATATTTTCTATTAAAAAAAGAGAGGAACCGCCTCTAAGTGAGAACTCTCACCAAGTTGTTCTCTGTTTGGTATGATGTCCTCAAGTGCGTCCTTTTTTAAATTCGACCGAAGGTTCATCTTTATGGATGATTGATTCGGAAGTGAAAACTAACAACTGACTTACTCACAAAGAATTCATAGCAATCACTTCCATTGAAGATACTTACCTAAAAAGAGAAAGAAATGGATTTTCGGTTAGCACAAAATTTAAATGTTAGAAATAATATATAGACATAAGAACAGTATTTTTAAAATATAGGCACTACCTAAAGTCGGCTTAAAACGAACCACCCCTTGCAGTCTTGACTAAACTTGCAGAAGATGCACGGGTGAGTTCGAGTTAGATATCCCTAAAGTGCAAATGAAACAAGCTGAACGAATGCATACTCGTTAGACTCCCCTGAGGAAGATTTGACAACGAAAATGCTATACGGTTACAAGAGATTTAAACATCTTGAGTTCTCCTCTACTTTAAACTTTGCAACAGTCTTCCGGGCAAAAACAAGAAGCTGTTTAATCTCTCAAATAAAACCATTTATCGTTACGGGACATTCAGGTTTTCTTGTACAGGATCTTTGTACAAAAACAAAAAAAAAAGTTTAACTTTTCCGACCCCGACTCGGGAAGAAAGAAAAAAAGAAAATCTAGAGGAAAATCCATCCGTATACTCATGTGAAAAACAGGACATCAAAAACAGAAGCGAAACGCACTTTTATCCCCCCATCCCAGGGACCAATCATCTCCCCCAATGAATGAGTAGATGGAGTGGAGTGTGAAGAGGCGTATACACACTTCCAAATCGTGCTGCTTCGTTTCTCCCTTCTAATTCCATCATCCACCACCCGTGTTTTTCACATCTAATGGCAACCATCAAAGAAAAACTCTTGATATATGGTATGCATGTTGGATATCAGCGAAAGTCGACGTCTATACGTGTATGTGTTTGTGACAGAAGCAGCAACCACCATCAATCGACATCACAGAGGACAACAGAGCACAGCACAGCGGTAAAAAGCAGAAGCAATATAAAATCATACATAGCCCGCCCTAGTACTAGAACCAGGACCAGAACGACGATGACGAGGACGAACAAGACGACGACGACGGCTACGACTATACGACTTTGTCGATGGCATAGTGTAGAAGTAGGTGCTGATACTGCTGGGATAAATATTAAAGAGGAATGGGGGCTTCGCGAATATCAACAACTTTCCATTTAACATTGCTGCGACGGCGACGACGACGACCACAACGACTATAAAGAAAGGAAGCAGAAGCACACCCCCAGTAGTCCTAGTCTAGGAAAACACAGCCGTGGCTGAGGAGTTTAAATTAAAAAAAAGAAAAAAAAAGGAGCGCATCATCATCATCATCTGCCAGTCACAGAAGTATGGCAACACGAGGACGTCGGGGGTGTTTAGTTGTGATACTGACGGCACGTTTGGTGGTGGTTCAAGAGAATTTCTCTCCACTACCATACAGGGTGATGTTTCAGTTCAGGTTTCAGCTAAAAGCCATACTAACCTCAAACCCCTGATGGCTTCTTGATACAACCGGAAAAAAACCGAGAAAAACACATTCATATGTCACGCATGTTTATTTTTGTTTAAAACGGAGATCGATTATGAACAAATTAAATAAGATTCAAATTCCACACAAGTCCTGTCATGAGGGCAGCTAATTGACAGCCGGCTACATAAATGGCGGCAACTGCAATTTGAATGCGTGCGACTGAGTTGTACTAAACTCAGGTTAGTCCCGTGGATCGTTGTATGGTCGGGCCTACACGGTCCTTGGTTAGGAGTTTAACAATTATTTTAAGTGAGTAGAACAAATTTTTGTCATATAACCTAAGACTTTGCCTCTCTTCTATGTGAATTTATTGTCAATGAAAAACTCGTAGAGCTCGACAGCGTTTATATGTTTTTTTCCGCCTTTTCGTCTATTACAGATAGACAAGCTGGAAAAAATAACATCCCCCGACATTGAACTGACTGTGCAGCAAGGATGGGTTAATTCCCCGACAGGCACTAGAATTATTTTATAAAACTGGAAGAATCCCCCCGCCATGTTTCTATAAACTGAAATCGTCCGAAAGTTTAGAGTCATCGCGTTAACCAACAGTGGGCTCCACTTCACGTCCCTACTGAAATGAGTGTTGAAATCCCAGCCACTCATACTTGAATTGTTTACTATTTAGAATAGGTAATCGACTGGATGCAGTCGCAGTCAGTGGAGAAAGTAGACATACACAACTCTTTCCATATCGACTGTTAACAATCGTAGTTGGGGATCTCTGAAAAAACAGGGTCGGCATTCTGTACTGCGAAACGATCAAACGTTTTCGTGCACACGAATGATTTGCCCTATCTTGCACAAGTAAATTTCTTCGTGCACACGAAAACGTTTGAACGTTTCGCCTTACAGAATCTGACGTCAGGTCCCCTTCCACCAAAGAACGTGAGTTTTATTTTTAATTTACCCTTAGCCGTAGTATTTTTATTATTATTCATAAGTGCGTTGTTGAACTGTATTTAAAAAAATAATAAAAATTGGGACTACATGTACGGAAGGAACTTGGCCCATTTCTACTTGAACGATTGCAGAGGAACCTGCATCAACATAAATCATGACTTTGTGACAGCGGTCGCTTTTATGCCAAATCCATTTGCGACATGTACATATTTCAATATGTCATGCGAGTAATTTGCAAGCCACAATGTGTAGTAATTTCAATCGCGCAGACCCATAAGTCTCCCTCCATGGTATCGCCCTTATCCCCAAGTGAGGTTCAACCGACGTCCTTCTGAAAGCTTTAGAAATGCGGTTAATTGAAAAACCGTGTTTTCGTAGAGACTGCCAATTTTTGATTTTCGATTTCGCAGGCAATATAGGTGACGCACGGGTTTTGGAGGCTTGTTGTGTATAGCATAAACGGAGTGAAAAAAAGTGTGTGATGTAGTAAGCTCAAGGACTAAGTAGAGGTAGCTTTACAAAAAAGGGTTTTTAAATTTCTGCAAGCCTGCCCCCCCTTTGTAGCTGTATATGTTGAACAAAGACCAGTGGTTTAATCTTTTCGTCTTTATGGAACGTCCTGAACACGAAACTGTTTGTGGAGTTTTCAAAAATATTGCATTAAATATTTGATAAGGTTGGGGTCTCCGTGTGAGCATCTTTCTCCCATTTACATCATGCACACAAGTATGGAAAAAGCGAATCTATCTTTTCACACCTTATGGCATTTTCTTTGTGCAAAATATGCGCCTAAATTGAGTTGAAAATCAGACAGACGAAGCTTTATTTGAAATTGCGGCTCTTTGAACCGATTGGAATTTATTTTGTCACAAAATGTATCCTTATTCAACACAAACCGGCAAGTTTCCTTTTACTTTCGAAGTTCGCGACTGACAGCCAGTTCCAGTTTCAGACAAATTGGAAGATATTTACATAGCAAGCTGTTTTCTATCTTGCGCAATAAACACGTAAATTTTGGCCAAAGGTGATATCTTATCTCTTCTACGAATGGCTGAGAAGTTTTGTAACCATTATATGTTTATTGTGGCAGAGACAAAAACAAACCAACAGCGATTATTGTCCCAATAAATAAGAAAATAAATTCTTGCCCTCTTTTTTTTTTTTTTGTTGAAATGACCCGGGCCACAAAAGCCCAGTAATATTTAAACAAGAGACGGATCGAGGTTATAAATGGACAACAAACGAAGTAAATAAATGTATACACAAATATATAGCCATAAGAGAGGAAGACAGAAAAGGAAAAAAAAAAACCAACCAGCCCCACAAGGGTACCGCATTAAGAACAAGTTTCTTTTTAGTTTCATACGTGCTCCTCTTACCAACACGATAAATTTTTTGCCTTCTTTCAGGTTTTCCAGTTTTCAAATGTATTCTTCTTTCTTTTTATTATCTTCTCCTTCTGCTTTGTGTTGATATTGATAGTTGTACCGTTCCGCTTTTGTGGGGTTATTTGAATCGGTTAATGGGCGCGTTCAGAGAAATGTGCTTGCATTGACTAAAACTGTTGTTGATCGTACATCCCGATCGAACCGATCGATTTGACAATCAACGGTTTAAGTTCAACGTGGCGTGCGAATGTGGTATAATGATAGTCCGCTTTATCAAATGGCCTTAAGCGTTTGAACAATTCAACGGACGAATTTTGTATTCAACTTACGTTGCTACAAAGTTTTGTCATAATTTTATTTTATTATTCAATCACAAGAACTTTTAAGCGTCCAGACTTCAGCGGCATTTCCAGGCTGAGTCAGTGGTCCCAGATTGAGGGGCAATTTTGGAGCTTTTTGATTAAAAAAATGGAAGAAAGGGATAGGCTTTAAAAAAGGGGAAAAATGCAAAATCTCATGCATAAGAAATAGTCCACTAGATTTGTGCAGTGGTTTTCAGTGGTGACGATCTTCTGGCTTTGTAATCTGTGCCTGTTTGATTTTGGTTAACTAAATTTAGTGTTGCATGCCTGCCTGGATGTAATAAGGAATTGGCTGTTTCTTTCACCTTACACAGCTAAAAAAAACTTTTCAGTTCGCAAATTTCCCACGATCACACGGAACTGGTATAGCTTTGTTTCTTTTACGGTCATACTTCCCCTTTAAAACCCATCACAGTCAGAGTTAAATAAGCATATTTTATGCCAAAATTGACCATGTAATAAGGCCTTATATCACCTCAGGTTCATGCCAATAGTTGCAAAATCAAGTTGTGAATGCACCCATTGCTGATTAACTTCGTGCACTTGGTTGCTTCGTAACTATGATGATGTGCGGTTCCCTTAAAATATTTCATCTCATTTAAAAGAAAATTAAATAAAAATAAACAAAGCAAAGAAAAAGACGAAGCCAGAACAGCGCAACACGCCAATTGGACGGGGGTGGAGAGGTGTGAAACGCATGTAACCGATAACAAGTTCAAGGCATTTACAAGTTCAGTTCGATTATTTTTTCCCACTCTTCTGAATTCTTCTTCGCCGACCTCTTCTGCTGTTTTTTTTTAAATTGTTCTTTATTTCTTTTTCGTTTTTTTATTGAGAGCTGTGCGGCCACATAAATCTAGTCTAGTTCAAAAATAAAAGAAAGATCAATAGCAGCTACATCATTGCATACTGAAAGAGCAACAGCGCACAGAAGATACAGAACCAGAACAAGAATCGGGGAGAAGCGCAACCGAAAGTTATTCCTGCACACCTTAGTCGCAAAAGTAGGTTTTTTTTTTTGTGGTACGAGTATCTCAACTTTACAAGATCTTTTATTTCAAGAGGTCCAGACGATGATGGTTGTGTTGGGAATGTGGCAGCGGGGAGGGTGAGGCGGGTCTCTGAAAAAACGAAAATTTGTTGACTCTCAACCCAGAGGCTATTGGGATTTTTAGAAGTTTTAGGCGAACGATGGGAAGAGGTGAAGGATGTTGAGTATTTGTTTTTTTTTTTTTGTTCTGATGGAGGACTTACTTTTGCATAAGTTTTGCTAAGGTGGTGTCTTTAGGATTCCTTTAATTTTTATTTTATTTTATTGCTTTCGGGTTTGCTTTTTAACGAATTCTGATCTAAGAATGTTTTATCTTTTCGTTTTCCTTTTTTTTGTAATGTTGCAGATTCCTCTAAAGCAATCGTTTTAATTGTCAAAAGGGTTAATTTCATAAGGACAGAAATTGCCGTTGTATGACAAGAGTGAGATGTTTGTAGGTGGATTTGTCTGTGGTAATGGCGTATGAAGAACTGGATAATTGTCTGGTTTGGCTGATTTATTAATTGGGAAAGGACAGAAGACATGAGATTTGGCAGCTACGGTTAAATTCATAAAACAGGATATGAGGACACTTAAGCCTTACAGGAATCGGAAAGTAGTCAATAGGTTGTAGCACTTTTTTTAAAGAGTCCATCTGACTTTGAGGGTTATATCCCTCCGCCGCTTACAACCATAGAAGAATTGCTCTATATCTGAGCACCAGTTTGGGTTTAGAAGCAAGCATTCGACTATCAAAATTGCCATGCAAAAGAGGCCTTTCGGGTATGCCGCAAGGAAGCGTTCTTGGACCACTTTTATCTTTTATCATTGTTGCTGTTATTGACCGAACAAAATAAACAAAAAAAAAAAAAAAAAAAATCGGATATAACGAGGATATGGATAAAAATTGTTATGGGCTTTCCACAACCCTCGATATTCTGCTACCTACTATACAAATATTCAGGGACACCCCTAATTCGCATAAAGGGAAGATGGCCGACTTCATCCATCCATTCCGCAAAAACATCTGTCATGAGAATAACCTAAGACATACGAGTGTCATCGACTCTATAGTGAGACCGTTAAATCAGTATTTTTGCAAAGCGGTACATGTTTAAGGTCCGCTACTTTCGGCTAATGTCTTAACCCATTTAGACCCAGAGTTGCGTTTTCGCAACACTGAAAAGCATGTCACAAAATGATTTTTTTTAGCTGAATCGTTGATTGCATTCAATGTTTTCTTCTGTTACTCTCTTGTGCGTGAATAATCCTGCACAAACAAATTTTGTTTGCTGTTATAACCGTGTTGAGTTGTTCGTCAAGTGAACTTATTTAGCAGTGAATAATTTCTTGTTAAAAAAATATAATTTCAATGGATAAAATTAATTCGTAAGAAAAAGTGTATGCAAGAACAAGAATATTATTTAGTTATTCTGTTTGGTTACATACCAAAGATATAAATAAAGGAAATCAATGCGAATAAATGCAATTGGTTTACATTTATTGGCTTCACAAATTCTGTTGTTGCGGAAACGCAACGCTGGGTCAATGTACATATAAAACACATACGTAGGTATCTATTTTTTAGGACGAGACCTTTAACACTGCCAGAGATTTCGGATGAGCTTGAATGCAACGATGAAGCCCTTGAATCTATTTTCTTGCTACCACCCACAGACGGTGCTTGTAACAGAGGAAGATTCTGGAGAAGAGGATTGTGTTGACCCGAATCGGATGAACTTCAACCAGCTGTTAGCGGAGGTAGAAGTAGGTTCAAAGAATAATGCTGTCGAAGTAGAAGAAGAGTAGGTAAATACAAGCAAAATTGAACAAAGCTGGCGCAAGGGCAATGAGGATGGCTTACACCTAAATTATTTTTTTTATAAATTCAAACCGTGGGAAGGAGTATTACTGCCAAGAGCAAGAGATTCAACAGCGAGACAAAAACAAAAAGTTGTGTTACGCAACCTTTCGTCAACAGGCAATACAACAGATACATGGGCGGAGATTCAATTAGACAACAATGTATCGAATTACAGGATTTTAACTCGCGGAAAGAAGTGCGGTACTGTCCTATGTATATTTATGTGGATGTTAGATGTAGCTGTTGCAAGTGCTTGGACACTGTCAAGAAGCTTTGTGGTGAAATTAGATGCGCTGGAGTTTCATCGTCAAATAGTTGCAGCAATCGATTCAAATTATATAGTTCTGCGCCAGTGGGCGGTGGAGGTCCTTCAAAACTGAACACGTTTCTTCAAACAGGCAATCATGTAATGGAACATTCAAATAAGAGGCTGCAATGTCGAGCTTGTGGAAGCCAAACAGTGAAAAAGTGCAGATCATGTGATGTTGCACTTCACGAAAAATGTTTTTCGATTTTTCACGCGAGTCTAAAATAGTCCATTGATTTTTCTTCATATCCTTATAGTTTTCTTTAAAAGTGAATTAAATTATAATAATAAATTAAAAAAATACAAAATTGTGTTTCCGTATGTACTTAGACCCAGCGTTGCGTTTTCGCAACACCTCATAACTCGACTTTCACTAATTTGAAAAATATTTTGACTTGACTTATTGATTTCAGAGCAGAATACCATCAAACGCCTAAAAAATCATTGAAATTGAAAGAAAAAAATTTATTCGGGTCTAAATGGGTGCTACGATTACACCATGCCACTTTTCATGTCAACTTTTGACATGCCGACGTCATTATGATGTAAACATTTGTCCTAAATTTGTCACTACGTGTAATCGCCAGCGCCACTGAATGACCACAAAAATTCCACATGATAACAACTTGAAGTTGTCAAAGAAGAAGGAAAGTACCTTTAACGATTTAAAAAACGATTAAATCGCTCACAAGCAAAAAAAAAATCCATCCCATGTCTTCTAGAAAATTCAAAGGACACATGACCTGCCAGCTCTCAAGTTGGCTGTAAATGTAAAAGGCGTTGCCAGTTCGCAAAACAGACTTCGAATGCGTCTGAATTGTATGTATATGATGTGGCCGCGCTTACTTGCGGTTCAAGCCTTTCGATTGTCTTGGGAAAATTTCAGAGAGCTGAATGATGAATGTAGCGTTAATCCCGCCCCATATGTCTGGTCGCATAGTCGTCCTTGGTGGGGAGCTTTGGTCTACATATGTCAAGCATTTCAAAAGCGCTCCATAGCGAGAATTCCTTCTGTTAAATTACACAGTGATATGATATGCAATCCTATCAAACTCAATTGAAGGTATGTTTTTATAGGCGCAGGGTCATAAGTCCACAGGCCAAAAGTCCACAATGGACTTTTTACCCACTTAGGTGAGCCAAAAGTTCACACAAAATTCTTGTGGATGAAGAAGGTGAAAAAGAGGACAACGAGCTTGAAAGCGAAGCTAAAAATTCTAGTAATGACCTCATTTGCGGTGTTTGCCTCCAAAACCCACAAGACGAACTTCTCCAGCATTGCAATCATTTTAAGATTGCGCTTTCAAACTATGAATTCTGTATGGAGGCATGCTGCCCCCCTGCAACCCCCCTGCTTAGGTTTACTGATGGATTACGGGGTGGGTGAAAGGTTCTTCTTATTACTCAAATTTTGTTGGCGTTATTGCACTTTGTGGGAGTGAAATAAGACCAACTGTTATCATTTTAAGATTGCGCTTTCAAACTATGAATTCTGTATGGGGGGGCATGGTGCCCCCCTGCAACCCCCCCTCCTTAGGTTTACTGATGGATTACGGGGTGGGTGCAAGGTTCTTCTTATTACTCAAATTTTGTTGGCGTTATTGCACTTTGTGGGAGTGAAATAAGACCAACTGTTGGAAGTTATCCTTATTACACTATTTAAGAGCGAAATAAGGTACATTTTTAGAAGTTGGTCTTATTTCACGGCATCTATCAAACATTCCCATACTTTTTGAGTTGTTAAAACAACTCTTTTTGTCATATGGATAATTGTGGACTTATGGCATACTTCCATTTTAAAATTGTGAACCTAGGCCCAAATTATTGTGAACTTTTGGCTCATCTGGGTCAAAAGTCCATTGTGGACTTTTGGCCTGTGGACTTATGACCCTGCGCCGTTTTTATATGCCATCCCTATACGCTTTCTCATGAAAACAGAATTTATATTCAATCCCATCTGTACCAGGGACGTGCGGTGAAAAATGCTTAGGGATCACAGTGATCACCAGTCATGTCATCGAAAAGGTTGTGAGAAAAGGATGGCTCTGTAAAAGCCCAAACATTTAAAGCCTTCGCAAGCAGATTTGAAAGAGCGCTCGAACGATCTAGCGCAAGCCGTTGGATCTAAAGAGCTTCATAGGAAGTACCGGCTGGTTCAATTTTACGAGTAGAAAACGAACAGACAGGCGCATTACACTTTTGACACAAATCAAGAGGTTATTGCTATTGTTAGAGTTCTCCAGCTCGAACCCAATGATCAAAAAGCCAAAAGCTCTTCAAATACAAAAAAAAAACTTTTGAGTAAAGCAGTCATCATTGCCATTGTATCCATTATCGTACAATTGAAAAAATTGGAAGAGAAAATAACATCCATCGCAACGCATCCAGCCAACCAATTATCCTTTTCTAGTTAACTATACCTTCAAGAATTTGGCACAAATTGAAAGGTGTCCTAAAATTTCCTAATCAGATCTAGGCCCTATTTTACTGTTTCACTCATTCATTTCCGACTGTGTCATGTCCTGTTTTATTTGGTTCATTTCTTCGCCATGATTTCTCTCTCTCTTCCGTTGGATATGCCTCTCTACATATTTATTCCCAATGATGAGGTTTTCTTCTTCTCATGGGACAGGGAGAAAAGAAAAATAAAAAACGTGTTTCTCGCCGTTTCGAGGTAATTCACGTAGAATTCCGGAAAATAAGGGTGTTTATTAGATAGTGCTCGCCGCAAATAGACCTACGCACACTTGTAAGCCCACACCACCACAGCAGCAAACCTCCCTCCAAACAACAGTTGGTGGGTGGATTTTCCCTCTCTATAACAGAGCATGAAATATACCCTTGTGGAATTATTCCTTAATATCTACACATGTGTGTTTTATTTTCTATACCGACTAAGACGACTCTTCGTGTCATTACCAACCACCGCCATGCCATACAAAACAAAATCTGTTATGGAATATAAAAATAAATAAATAAATGTCTAAGGGAAGAAAAACCGTAACACTGCAAAGCGAGCATGAAGATGTGATGTTGGTAATGCGGATGATGATGACGACGGTGACGACAGGACACAAATAAAACATTTTCGTATCAAATGAGCGTAAGTCAATAACCTTAGACAACAAGAGTTGAAAAAAAAAAAAACAGAAAAGTATGTGCAGACAGCTGGTGGTAAAAATGTTGCAGTCTAGCAGGACTTGAGCTTCTCAGAACCACACCGTCTGTTCCATACTAGTTGGGAAAAGGAGGAAATTCGCTTGGGGAACATACAACTACTGATAGAGTGAACATGAATGTGAAGGGGGCTGCCACAGTACATGCGACCCGGCAGCGAGAGACTTGAAAAAAATGCGCACAGTTTGACAATCGTTTTAAAGGCTGAGCTTATACCAGCGGTCGCCGACTTGAAAGAAGGTGAGGTTAATTTGATAGAAAGCCGAAATGACAGACTTTCAAAGCTCGGAAGTCTTTCAAGGCAGCGAAACATTTTGCAGACCGTCTTAAATTCAGAGATTGCAACTTAACTATAGGTGGGGCGAAGTTATGTATAAACTGGGCGACGATACCTGACGCACCGAATGAGAATTATAGAGGGTTATTAATTTTTTTATTTCGAAAGTAAAGCCAAATAAAACACACACACAGCGATACATTTTTGATGGAAATTTTATTCCGTTTTAAAGTTTGGCCATTAAGTGGGAAAAACAATATCATTCAAATGAAATAAGCCTCGAAAAGCTTCGCTGCATGCGATTCTTTTGAGGTAATTTTTAACCACTTTTCGCATATTTCGGTCAGTATCTCGGCTATAACTTCAGTATCTTGGTGGCCAATTGACGTCGCCAAAACGAGAAATTATGCGACCAGTTAACTTCTCACGCAATAAAGCCATAATTGGTCCTGTTGTGTGGCTTGTTGTCCCGTCTTGTTGGAACCACATATCGTCCAAGTCATGCTCTTCAATCGCCGGCACAAAAAAAAAAATCGGTGTACGGCTTAGTCAATTGCTGCGAACACCGGGAATTCGATCAATTAGGATCATCAGCAACACTTGCACTTATTTTCGACTGAGCATGCATTACGATGATGCATAGGCCTTAAGGCATTAGTAACGCTCCGCTCTATTCAAATTCGTTCACAATTTTACCGATTACTTCCGTAGTCGGTCGATTATGACGACCACAATCATCGCGTAATGCGCGAAAAGTGGTACACCACTTTTCTAGTAAGTTTTAATATTTTTTTGTGCGATTGTTATGCGAACCATTATCGTAAATGACAAGACATTGAACTAATATCATGGCGCTTAAAATGACAGCTGAGTTTGACAGAAGTCAAACTACCAACTTGTAAGCACGAAATGAATGACCCGTACGAGGACGTATAAAAAGCTTAGGAATCTAAGCAGCTGCCACATACGGAAAGTGGAACTCCACCTATTTTTTTAATACAAAATACACTTAAGCTCTGTCCGAAAGAAATGTTTTCCATACTTCCACGAAAAGGTCGCTAAGACAAAAGTTCCTTAAAAAATACTAGAAGAGCAAGGGTGGTTTATTATGGCCGCGTAGATCGAAAAGACACCTTTTTGCAATAAGTCGCTTGTTTTCCAAACACAATCTTGGTGGAGAGAAAGCGATTACTCAGCAATTGTTGACCTCGATGGCGTATGGTATGGTGATAACTACCTTTTCGGATAATTCGGCTGCCTCCCTTTCGTTAAAAGAACGAATTCCATCTTGAGCGGATTCACTTAAAACGCGTTTATTGATCATGACCAAAGGTACTTTACTTCATAATTATAGACCCTGAGCATAGATGCGGCAAACAGGGCGTCAGCTACCATAGTGAAGACGAAACTTCTTCACTTGGTGGCCTCAATTAGTAAGAGTTGAGCGCGGTTTTCAGTACTTTTCACTAGAAAGAAGTTGATACTGTTTGGCCAATAACTTTGCAAATCATTGAAGATTCTTTTCAAAATAGGAGGAAGCACCGCGACTTGTTGCTGTCAAAAAATGCATGTTTCCGATACCCAGCTTCCTTAAGATTCTAATTGAGTCAGGTTAAAATGGCCTGCCATTTTGCAAGTCCTATTACTTCACGGTTGCTAACACGCTGTCGTAAATCGCCCAAAAAAACTAAGTAGATTTGAAGAAAAGTGAAGCAGATAATGAAAATAAATAAATCTATAAACCAAACTAACATATTTTTCATTTAACAATTCCAGCTTTTAAGGAACAAGTTTCACATATTAATAGGTACAAAGTACATTAGTTCATTTATTGCTTTTATTTCCCAGTGCAAGTAACTGTTCTTCATAACTATTATTATTTGCTAATGCATTCACAAACAGTTGAACAGTTATTTTCAACCGATGAATGCATTCAGATGAAGCAGTTGACTTTTTGAATTTTGCAAAAATTAATCAATACAACACATATTCAATTAAATTTTTATCGTTATATAAAAATGAATTAAAAGAAGTAGAAATAGCAGGTGCATACAAAAAATATAAAGTACATTGGTAGACCTGCTTAGAAGTACCACCAGGTAGGTGTATGAAAACGAAAATTTGGCACAAGTCCACGCATAGGAAGTGAGTTACTTCCTTTTTGAATGAGTTACCATTTTTAACTTTCCCCATTACGTAGTAAGAGAAAGATATTGTTTTCGTACAAACTCCAGATGTGGGGCTTACGCAATCAGAAAAACAAATCTCACACTCCTAATGCAAATTCACAAGTTCCTGAATCCTGTAGATATCGGTCTACGTTGAGTAGTACTTCCATTCATTGAAAACTTTAATCATATTCCAGTCAAAATTAACAACATATCCTAGTAAGTCAAAAACAGAAACTCCAACTAGGTACGCTCCTGTACTCAAAAATCTTGTGAGCTGTAAGATCTTATGAAATAGTACAGTAGGCGCTTATAATTCCCGAGCCAGAACTTATGACAATTGCCTGTTACTGAGAGCTTTAACTTTTAAAAAAACTTATATTGTTTTTGTTATTTGATATAACTGCCATATGAGATAAATCCCAAAAAGTGGATTTTGTTTTCTTCTATCTAGTATCGAGAAAGTTTCGTTAGTCCTAGTCATGCACTTTACTTAAAACAAATAGAAGGTACCCAATATTTCAAGCCTTCGATCGGTAACACTCTCGCGTGTTCGTCAGACGTTAACCAGGGAAAAAAATCTTAAGGGCCAATCTTTATCGGGTAAACGTGACGCACCCAAAAATGACACTTGGTAGGTTTTCCATACACAAAAGCGATATCTTAAAAGCTATCTTTCGAAATCACTAAGTTCCTTTTTCAATTACAAAAATAAAAAAAAATAAAAGACTACAACCCAACACGTGTTTATGTTCCTACACTGCTCGTGCTGTGTCACATATTTTGTCAGACTTTGGGATAGGTCTACACTGCTGTCACTTAACATGCGTGCATGCAAGTAAAAAGAAGCCTTTTTCGGTATCCTTTCTTCCCGATGCACTGCTCCTTTAATTGGTGTCGTCGTCGTCGACATCGAGTGGTTTATCCTATTTCATCCCTGTTTTTCCCTCGCTTAAAGTTCACCATCACACCACCTACATACCCTTGGTTGGGAGAACTCTTATTTCTATGAATTTACTTGCGTAGCATTTGGCATTTCTCTGTCGGTGTTTGTAGAGCATTCGTCATCGTTCTCTCCAACTCCTGTTTCTTGTTGGCGATGAGGATGATGATTTTATATAGGTATACGGACAACATATAAAAAAAAATTGTGTTGGTGTTGGCAATAATAATATTGATAACAATCGCAAAGAACTGCAAAAAGGATGTGCATGCTCAAATTTCCATGAGGTGCATTTTAGTTCAATACAGGGTTTCTATATTGCTTTTCGGTTTCTTTCGCCTTTTTGTCGTCGAACGTTTTTTTTTTGTTTTGTATTATTTTCTTTCGGTGCGTTCACTTTTGTTGTTTCACTTCACTTCAAGTTTTATCAGCCAACATACACACTACCGCATATAGCAGCAGTGTTGGGTATGTATGTTTGTGTCTGTGTTGAGCGCCTATATAATTTGTGACAACAAAAAAAAATTAAAAGAAAAACCCAAGTTAAAAAGGGGGCGTAAATGTTTGGTTCTCGTTTCTTTTTTTCACGCCTGAAATTATATGCTTCATTGATTTATTTATTTATTATTATTTCTTACGAGTGTGGGTTGTGTTGGGCTCTTTGTGTTCTGAAATTCTTTTTTTGATTTAATATCTCTGGATTGCTGATTGTGATTCTGATTTTGATTCAGTGGGCTTAGCTAAAATTATGAAACATAAGCGGTTTGACTAACTACGGAACAAGCAATGTATGTCACAGCTGGGGGAGGCGACGACGATTCGACGAATTTTCTACCGGTTTCACTAAATATATGCTGACATCTAGGAATGTGTCTGAGAAGACAATGTCCATTTGAGTTTGATTTCGAAGTTGTTGGCATGACTAATGGTCGTGAAATGCCACTAAGCACGATTTGGAAGAATGCCTCAAACAGGGTACTCCGTAGGTACTCTAAGGGGAAGCCAACACACAACATATTATATTCTGCTGTCGGGGACGATCTTGGACGGTCTCCGTGTCGGTGACGAAGGTGGCGGATAATGCTTTGATGAAATCAAAGCTTCCTGGCGAAAAAAGAGCGTTCGGAGCCACCTAAAAACAATACATCACATCAGTCGGGGTTTTAAAGATTCACTTTTAAAGAAACATTCAATGCGAGAATACCAAGTTGCTTTTTCATGGGAAACAAAACGGACGACGCAATTCGACCCCTGGATTTAATCGGGTAATCGAACTTAACACGTCAGTAGTGCAAGTAAAAAGTTCACTTAATTCAGTGTATTCAATATGGCATCTGAAGAAAAATTTCGAATCGAATATGGAATAAAATAGCATATAGTTCAATTCAAATCAATTGATTTAATATTAGATAGGTACCTTAATGGAAGCTCCTAATAATCCTGCGCAACAAAGACTGACTTGCAGCAACCTTGAACACCAGGGCCGACAATATTTACCGGGCTATGTGTAGCTTTTAACATTTTCATTCCCGGTGACATAATAAAGGGTCATAAATTGTTCGGTTTCGAGAGTAAAGCTAAATAAAACACACACAGCGATACATTTTTGATCGAAATTTTATTTAATTTTTAAGTTTGGACCTTGTCATTAAGATTCGCAACATCTGATTCTTTTGAGGTATTTTTTAACCACTTTTTCGCACATTCCAGGCGGTATCTCGTCCATAACTTGAGGAGGCCTTACAATATCAGTAACGCTTCCACTCTCTTCAAATTCCTTCACAATTATACCAATTTCCTCCATAGTCGGTCGATTATGACGACTACAATCATCGCGTAATGCGCGAAAAGTGGTTACGTTTGAATCACCACTTATTTAGTAAGTTTTAATAATTTTTTGTGCGATTGCTAAGCGATCCATTATCGTAAATGGCAAGACATTCAACTAATCATGACACTTCAAATGGCAGCTGAGTTTGACATATAATGTCAAATGCCAGCGCTACCAAATTGAAGCCACGATATGATTAACCCTAACACCCGCTATTCAGCAATCTTTAAATATAATTCAGTCTCCTGAGCTAACAAGCGTCCTCAGATCTAGCCTACAAACTGGTAAATGTAGTTTCCATGACAAGGGTGGGTCAGAGATCTGAATAACTGACCGTATTCAGCCATAGGTCCATTTGCTACCTTGGCAAGTTTATCAAACTATCTCACAATGCTAATTGAAACGGCTTCATCGGCTGAAGGTGTTAAGCATCTCTTAAGGTTCTATTATCGCACCAATGTAGTTACCTATGCATGGATGCGAAGTTATGACGGCTTTGGGGACACCAATGGGCCGACACCGAAAAATCAGAAAATAAGAAGACCTTGTTGACTACTGGATGAAGTGCAACTAAACGGTTCTTAAAAAGTGTTCTTGTTCTGAACAAAGAAGCTCTTGCGAAGAACAATGCACATGAACCGATTTTTAGTACCATACTCTACTTTAAGCCCGTTTTCTGATACTACTCACAGCGATTTAAGTTCTTATTAAATACCTGAAACGGTTCTTAATAACACCTTGGAACGGTAATATAGCCGTCTCTGACAAATGTAGGGGACCAACGATTGTGTGCTGTATGCGAATGGCCAAATTGAAAAGGTGTCTCAGTTCAAAAGTAATTGAATTGGATTTAAATTTTTCCCTCCACTTTCACGCTGTACACTCAGTGACACAGTGAATCCCATTTTCCATCTTAAGGTGTTTTCCAGGGCGCCACCGCTCGCAAACGTCTGGCAAACAACCGAGAGTATAATTGTTGTGAAAAAGCTTCTCATCGGCCGTTGTGGCTCGGCATAAAAATGTGGATCCCTTCCATTCGCCCACAAAAATTAACAACTCACTCAAAACGAATGGATATGATGAGCTGGGCCTAATATACACGAACCTGGGGTCAGATTCTGTAAGGCAGGAACATTGAAACGTTTTCGTGCACACGAAAAATTCGCCCCAAGTTGCGCAAGTAAGTCCTTCGTGAACACGAAAGCGTTCGAAGGCCGACCTATATTTTTACCTTTTTTCGTTTTAAACAGTGGCAACAAATACAATCACGACGGATATAGGAAACACTCGTATAAGAACACTTCGCTTATAATAAACGCATGTAGAAACACCTTAGATTTTGTGTTTATAAGTCTTCGCATATAAGCACATCTCGGGTATAAGAAATTTTTTTTTGGTATTTTAGAGGTTTCTTATATCTCGTGGACTGTAATGGCGAAAACTGTCAAACTCTATCTGCGAAAACTGTCAATAGCCGCTACAGGGTATTGAGGCTTCAAATCGCGCTAGGGAGGAGGTCATTGGTCGAGGCTTTCCAAACAAAATATCTAAGAAAGTAATTTGGCTGATTTGGCTGTCGAACTATTCAGTGTAGCTAAAACTTTAACTCCGTTTATTACAAAAAAAAAACTATTACCAACAAACTACGTCAAATATCCCAAATCAACAGCACTGCCCTTTTTGATGTTCTCCACGTGTCCAAATCCCATCAAGCGCGTAAACTAAGTGGTGTGTCGGCTTTAAAAGATGTTTACATTTACCAACGACAGCAGTTATAGCGATCGAAAGCGGCAAAACCCACGTTTGAAAAACAAACAAATCCAATCGATACAGATGGCATGAGTGATGTCCTTTCGATGCGCTTCCAAAGAGTAGTTTCATCGAATCGCTCTTCACCTACCACAAATGGCAATTACAATAACCAAACAGAATAGAGAATTGAAATCCAAATAAATTTCCATTATCTCGCCGCAATACAGCGACACGAAGGGATGCGACTGGAACGATATAGACACAACGTAAATAGGAAAACTTTTTCCACAAAGGGCGCCAGTAAACAAGAAATAAATTCAATAAATATTGATACTTGTGATTGGTGGTTGTGGATGGTTTTAATGCTGTTGGAGTGGCACGCACAGACATCATAAGTGTTAATTGAACGATTAAACAGCTATAGCCAAACATCAGACTGGAACGAAAGTACCTCTACTGGAGACTGGAGCACCGGAGTCACAACCGAGAGGTGGATATATGATTTTCTTTTGAAAAAAAAAAAAAAAAAACAAATATACAGACAAGGTACTCGTAAGAATGATTTGTGTTGTTTCAGTTCATAATGGAGAAGGACAAAGTCCTTGTGCGAATGGGCATGTGTTGCAGCAAGCCGTCGTTACATTTTTGTTACTGTATAGCAGCTCATCGTATGGTGCTTAAGGGATTGGGGGATAGTTTTCGCGTGTGAACATGATAAATATTTCCTCATGGACATTTTGTTTAAAGAGAAGGCAACAGATGCTGTGTTTACCTTCGGCTCGTACTGGTCTTGTCCATCCACACTTGAATCGTTCAATTTTTAAGCGCGAAAGATAACAAAACACTAGAGTGTGTCGGAAATGGCTGAAAGAAAAGTTTAACGAAAGGAATGCTCTTCGGCAGATCAAACTAATTTTCGTATAAGAGGGATCCGAAAAGGAACGGTGATTTAAACGGTTAGTCTCGGCGTCGTCGGTTAAGTACAAGCCAGACACTACCGTGAATCGGATCCGCTGCGAGGCAGACAGAAAAATTTGGAACAGATTTTATTAACTCTCAAGCCCAAACTTCGATGTCCTTGCTGTGATATGCATCTAAGCTATATTCCCAATCGCAATCATATCAGACTTCTAAATTCAATAGAGTTGAAGTCGCTAAAGCAGTGCCAGCCGAATAAAGCCCGCCAAAGAGTCTAAAGATACTACCAAACAAGTGTTTAAACGACTTCTGGACGGGTCTGTCCGGGGTAAGCTCAAAATTCACGAAACGACAACTACGGACAGTCGATTCTACAACAGCTTGTTATGGGGTGATAAGTGGCACAACGTTTCGAAGGCCCCAAATCGCCAGGCATTCAAATGCACTTGTCTATGTGCAAAACTCGATATTGTTGCGAACTCGCCCCAGCTGAACACTCATCCAAAGGAAGGCTCCAATTCATCAGTCCTAATCCATTACACCAGGTCCACAAAAGTTATTATAAACCAGGAGTAGTTTTAACCTACGCAGGCAGTGATACGGAAAATCAGAAAGCTCCGGAAATGTCCATCCCCGAACAAGGTCACTCAATTGCCAAGTGTGCCAGCATTTGAGCTACTTTTTTTAGCAACAGCATTGCCAGAACTACATTTAACCAATAATAAGGCTCGTGCTAGGACTAACCAGTTGTGATGAGATTTGCCGTTGAGACAGTTACATCAATGGTCCATAGGAAGTCGCAATGTATTATGCCTTGCACGGTTACAGAAGACTACCTTTTTCGCACCTGTTTTTCGCAGCCCCTTCAAGATGGATCTACGTTCTACAAACACAAATTAGTCACACTGTGCAGCAAGAATGGTGCACATTTATCCAATATGGCGGATGCGGCGAAAGATAACTTCCAAAGAGCAGACAGGCATTCGACGACCAAAAACACACGTATTGTATTGCCTCCATTCGAATAGTATGTTAAAAAGAGTTGCAGTCAAATAACAACTTAATTTAAAGAATTATTAAACTAGTCGGAGGGAGGAAAAACAACCTTTCATGACAAATGCATGCAAAATTTGTTAAATACTAAAATTCGAAATAAACTAAATAAAAAATAAATTCTAAAAACTATTTGACATCATGACGTTCTATGGTGATTAATGTTTTGTTAACGATAACTACGTCTTGATGTGCATTAAGGTATTTACGAGATGTATTATTATTCGCTAATAGAAATTTGTTAGATGCAGAGTGAGAGAGAAATATTTCATTTTTGACATGTCCGATACATATGTGACCGAAGAAATAAAAGGGAATGTACGATCGAACTGTTCCTTCTGTGCTACTATAAAATATATAAATACAAATAGAAAAAATATATATTCGGATGTTCTCTGGCAAGTCACCTTGTCAAGCTTTTAAATTGTGGAAATCTATTTCCATAATCAGGGATCCATTACGAGTTGCACGCTTTGCTTTGTAGGTTTGAAGGTAGATAAAACAAATTTTCAGAGTCTTCAGCCTACAGGTATGCAAGCATTTGTGATAAGGTGCTATAAGCCGGTTGTTTTGGTGGTGGTTTCATTCAAGTTACCGGACGATGAAAGTGGGCTATAATTTCGTCTACTACTGCAGCTGGATGGAACATTTTCTTCTCTTTACAGGTTAGGTCTTAGGTTATGTTTTGCAACCATAAATTCCGCATTCACCGATGGACAATAAGCCGGTACATACTCAGAAGCAATGCAAATTAGGAAGAAACCAACCATAGACGAAAAACTAATCCCAATTTCAAATACATATAATCCAGCATAGTCAAATCAAAGGTTGAAAAGAACTGTTAAAGCTCCATCAGCAAGTCCTCCTGGGCGTAGTAATATCGAATAAAAAAATACAGCTCTTACGATCAATTCTATACCACAGCGATTTTCACTAATGACACTAAGCAAGAAAAAAAAAAACAGCCCAAAACCACCTGGTCCTACAAAATAAGTTCCAACTGCCAGAACCGTATTGGACATGCCCACTAACCTCCAGTAACGACTGCTTTGCTCTCTGGCGTCCATCGAAAGCAGTCATTCCGTCAGTTGGAATTAGCTGAATCAGAAATATTGAATCTGCTTAAATTCGCCTAGAGCACTAGCTGGTCTGAGTATATTGATTGATTTTTGCTTGCTACTCAAAATGGCCCAACATCAACTTGCTCCTAACATATGGACCTCGGCAGACATCTTCTCCCTATTTGTATTTAATATGTCGGTATCTCATGATTTGTTATTCGGCAGCCGTCCAAAGTGAAAATTTGTCTACAATATAAAACCTTCCGTTCGTTTTATTTATCCAAAAAAGGAGAGCGCCCTACAAGCTAGAAGTACATTTGATAACCATGAGGTTGGAACTTTGCAAAAGCAGACTTTGAAAAGACCTTCCTATAGACATATTTCCAAAGCAATCGAACAGCAGAAGAAACACCTTTTACGTTTTTGCAAGCAGCCTGCTGTTTGTCTTTTTTTTATAACCTTCTTTTTAAACTTTATTATCATCGGTCATTAGAAAAGGTCGGACGAAATTTTATGATTCTCTCGTTATATTGCTACAAATATCGATTTGTCTACGAGGTTAAGTAGATTGAAACAAATATTTTTGACTGGATTTGACAGCTAAATTAAATTTGACATTTTGTCAAATAACGTCAAACTATAGGTGTGTTGGTTTCAAGTGCTCCTCAATGAGGCGCACTTCGACCAAAATAGGTACATGTGTGAAATAGGTACATTAGAGGCAAGAGGGTAACTCTACTCGTTACTCGTTGTTTTACTACTTATCTGTTATTCTGTTATTTTTTGATGCGAACATTTGAGGCGATTGGTTTATATTGATTGCATTCAAATCATGTAGAGTAGTTGCTTAGAGGCAAGAGGGAAAATCTGCACGCTACTCGTTGTTTTCCTACTTATGTCCTTCCCTATCATTTTTGGTGCGGACATGTTAGGACGCGCGATCGACATATATTGATAGCATACAAAACGTCTTAGCCAAGAGGGAAAATCTACTCGTTAGTCGCTACTCGATGTTAATAAATAAAGCCCGATGGAACGTTTCGAGCTTTGAAATTACAGTACAAAAAATACAAAACGCCCAGCTTTAATTTGAAACCTCGTCCAATTTGTGATGCATTGCAAAGTTCAAAGACAGTGCACAGATAAATACTAGGACCCATAATAAATTCGATCCGACATAGTTCATTCCAAATGAAATAAAAATAGCAATGTATACTTTAGAAAACCGTTGCAATCCGATTACTTCATTTTATACACTGACGGTTCTACACAAACGACAAACCGGAAGGATAATTGTCATCACTCATCAAATTACCATCAAAATGTGCCCGAAAATATTTAAATAAATCCTATTATGATAGACGGGACGACCAGAGAGCGAGGCCCCCCATGGCGAATTTGTAATTGCAGAATTTTAATATCAAAAGCCCAGAGCATTTGCAGTCACATATACTCGAATATGCAACTAATGCATTTGCTGTCAAAGCGCAAAAGCATGTAGTAATGCGAAACCAGTATTTTGCGAATATACCATAGAGCGGCTTCCAATTAAAAAAGGATTAATGATGGCTAATTAATTGAACGACCAGATGATGCTGCGAAATTAAAATCAAAGACAGGGGCAAGGGAAGGGGCCCAACACCAATGGTTCGTCGGTAACCGCAAAAATTTCATTTCAATAGCTAGTAATATTAAACGTAATTAGCTCAATTCGTACGTTGTAGGGTGTGTATCTACTTTTGTCAACCGAATTATGTGACTCGCGGCCGTAAATGTTATATCATTGCTTGTATACACAGATGCCCGATTTTACCAGCGGTCAGATAAATTTATAAGGGAGGCCTTAAAAAGCTTTACGTTCCATATGATATATCTACAGTCTACACTATTCAATGGAGTGTAAATGATTTTACTAGACTTTTATTCAAGATTAAGTCGAGAAAAGTTCAGTGGTAGATCACCATGCCTCGTTTTTTCCAGGATTGCCTAAGACCCTTGCTTCTGGCAGAACTTTTATTGTTGGTGCGGCTCTCACCCACCAAACACAAACGGCTGTATTGAGACACTTTCTCAAGGCAACTATAGTCTCGGATGATTGCAAGACTATTGCGAGAGGTGACGCAGTGAAAATAAAAGTAATTTGTGTCTTCCTACTGATTGAAGCTGTAGTCCAGTCCACTAAACCATTGACAGTGGACTACACTACCGATTATCTCTACTGCATGCGACCCAAATGAAAATTTTCTAGACTGTTGAAGTGGTGACAGATTGACTGAGAGTGAGCTTCAAAAATATAAGCTCTTGAGGGCTTATTACCTACCTTTTTGAGGACTTGATTTCACAATGAAATTTACGTGCGGTGGTTTATTTAAGTACACACGTTTGGAATTGTGTCGAACTGTCGAGGAGGCGGAAATTGACGATCTATAGTCTGCTTAAAAGCGGCCCAGACCATCTTGCTATGGGGGTCATACCTACAAAACTTATATATGAGACAGCTAAATGTTAGGACAACTCATCCCCGAAAATTTTGTCTAATACCAGTTATTGTTAAGGGTTGATTTTTTGAAAAAAAAAATCAGACTACTTTGTTTCCAAGTATAATCTGTTGTCTTTTATGGACTTATTGTGCGTTACTTTCCGAATGCCGATAATAAAAGAAGTCATTGTTTTTCACCCCACGTTTCGTTAGTTTTCTTTATAACTTCTTCAAGGGTACAGTTCTTTTCACGAACTGTTGGAAAATAACCTACCATTCGGTTTGTCCACAGATGAGCTTCAGTTGGCTTATGGGTGAGTTTTAAGAAAGTGATCTATACCCCCTGCATTCAAGCAACATATAGACGTCCAGTTTGGATTTTTAAACTGACAGTAAGAGCTATCGATTCGGGCAAGAGTTTGTCACATTCTAAAGGGCTTCAACAAGGCTATGTGAATTTGGGAACAGTTTGCGCCTCCTGCTAGTTTCTTCAGTAATTGCAACTAGCGAAGTCCATAAATTAGATTTCTTCCAACGACTGACTGACTGATTGAATATGAGGGAAACAAACAACAGATCAAGATGACATGTCAAAAATTGAAATATATCCTCGTTGTGATAATTTGAAAAGGGAACAACAGAAAATGTGTACTTACATGCTGTTTGATGTATTCCAATGCATATAGAATGTCTTGGCACAATTTGATACAGTCGACAACAGCACCGTCTCTAGGCATACTAACGTCAGGATGGTGAAAAAGGATGTTGCTTTTAGCCCAGGTAAAAGTCGAAAACGCAATTGGGGTGTATGATGATGATGGTGATGGTGGTGATGGTACTGCTGTTGTTGTTGTTGTTGTTGTATAAGACGGTGACGATGACGCTGCTGCTGCTGTTGTTGTTGTATTAATTTTGTTCTTCCTGATAATATAGTTGTGGCTGCCGCTACTGTTGGTAGACGTGTCGTTGGTAATGACGCCGACGCGGACTGTGGTGGAAATAACGACACGGACATACAAGATTTACTAGATAGTGTGGGAACAGCAGCCGCAGAGTATGGTAATGCTGCTGCCGTCGTTGTTGTTGTTGTTTTTAATGGGGATAGTTTTGGTGGTGTAAATTCGGATAGTTGTATATTCCGCACCGTTCGTGATGGCGAAAACGACGAGGATGATAATGTTGGTGGTAGCGAAGGTGGTGAGGGTGGTGGTGGACGTTTTGTACTACCACCAAACATATTATCCTGATTTTTCACAAGCATTTTATTTATATTTTTTATATTTTTATTTAACATGATTATTTTAATTTTCTTATTACTACTTTTATTTGTGTTTCAATTTTATTTTTATTTTTAATTTAATTAATATATGTATGTACATATATATTTATTCATAATTTAAACACAAAAAAATGGTTACTCCTCTTCAATTGTAATAAATAATATGATTATGCGTTCTAGCTGTCCATAAAGTTGTTTATCTGAAATGAAAGAGAAGAGGAAAGCAATTTGTTATTTCAGCAATTAAGTAAATAAGAATGGATTGCCTGAAATTGAATGTAAATGTAGTGTCATGTAAAACAAAACGAAAAATTTTTTTTTTTTTTTTTTTTTTTTTTTTATAATTAACACGCACTAAAGAGGTTATGACTACTCTTATGGTGTAGTTTGAAGTACACAGCGCGGGCGTTAGGGAAATTGGGATAGAGAAGATAGGAGATTCCGATGCACATTGGTTTTAAATGTCTGCAGATTGAACCGAGGGGGAAAGACAGAGCCGGGCAAGGCGTTCCACATTCGCGAGGTACGGCTTATGAAGGAATCTCTATATTTCATAGTACGACCGAAAATAGGCTGAAGGGTAAACTGATGGGCATTCCTGGCTTGGCGAGTATTGCGGTTGAATTGTTGAAGGGGTGGAATGCAGCTGGCGATTTCGCTTGAGCACTGTTTGTAGAAATAGCGATAAAACAATGAAAGACATGTTACATTTCTGCGATGTTCGAGCGAATTTATAGAATTCGCTATATTTGTGTCTCCAATGAGTTTTAAAGCACGATTCTGTATCCTATCCAGCAGGTGCAGTGAGGAACTAATAGGGATGTTTTTTTTTTTTTTTTGTTTTGTGTTATATTTTTTTTGTATTTCAAAACCTGTAGCACTCAAACCAAGGTTCGAACTACTCCATCCGTGACCAAGCAATACGCAACCGTCTACGTCGGCTGTAAAAGAGGACAATACTGGATAGTTCGCAGAAGGCTTTCAAACTTGCCGATCTTATCGGTTAATGTTGTTGTTGCTACTACCATATTCTAATTACAAATTTATGAATGTTTCCATAAATCTGTTCCTGTCACAAAAAAAAACATTACTTCTTCTCCCCTGGTATAACTGCGAACTGCGATCTCTTCGGAACAAACAAAGCAAACTATGGCAACATAATCAGATGCATATCAGTGTCTAACCTCTCAAGCTATCTTTTAGATGGACGTCCGAATACCTTGCCCGCTTACAGCATGACCTAGTTTCTAACACCAAACGTTTCTTTCAATTTATAAACACCAAAAAGAAATCGGATGGGTATACTTCTACCTTAAAATTCGATAACTGCTCGTCTGCAGATTCTAAAATAATCATCAAACTTTTCGCTGATTTCTTCAGAACAGCGTTTGTGAATGACGACGTTGACCCGCCCCTTCCTATTTCAGTTACATGGACGGCTGTGCTCAAACCTCTTTCACATATGAACTAAGGCTTATCTTCAGTAGTTAAAAATTCAACCTTCTTATGGACGACTACTCCTCCGGTCCAGATGGTCTCCCTACCATAGTTTTAAAGAAATGTCTTAACAAACTAGCACTGCCCCTTTATGACCTTTTCCGGCTTTCAATTACACACGGTATTTTTTATAAATTGTGGAAAGACTCATTTATCATTACAAGAGTGATATCTCTAATTATAGACCCATTGCTAAGCTCAGTTTACGATTCAATGTTCTTCCATTATAAATTCATTTAGTCCTCTAAGCAACATGGGTTTTTTTAAGGGCAGATCTACAACCAAAAACCTTACGAATTTTGTCTCTAACACACTATGTTCCTTGGAAAATGGTAAGGAAATGGATGTTGTGGCTACCTATTTCAGCAAAGCGTTCGATAAGATCGCTCACAAACTCATGCTGTTCAAACTAAAAGCGATCGGTTTTTATACCGCGGTTTACTTCATGGATTAAGTATTATTTAGAAGATCGAAGTATATAGTGTCCTTTTTAGATTTTCCGTCTCTAAGCCGGTCATAGCGTCCTCTGGTGTACCACAGGGGAGTCATCTCGGGCCTTTGATTTTCGATTTGACAATAAACGATTTAATACGTGTCATTTTACTCTTTGACGTGGAGATTTACAGACCATATGAGATTCCCTGAACAAGTATCTTGACCGCTGACTCTTTCTCACTGCAATCTGACCTTAACCACTTCTACACCTGGTGTCAACAGAATCGTTTAGAGCCTAACGTGAAAAAATATCAATCTGTTACTTTCTCCCACAAATGCCATCCCCTGAATATTAGATTTTATTTCATTAACAACGAGTCTGTCTCCACTGTTTCATCTATTTGTGATCTGGGCATTATCTGCGACGTCCAACTCACATCGACAGCATTATTAGCTAAACTAACTCTGCATTCGGCTTTGTTAAACGTTGGTCGAAGGAGTTCTCTAACCCCTTTGTACGACCACTTCTTGAATATGCCAGCCAAGTCTGGTCACCTTACCATCAATTGAATATTTTGAGATTCATTCGTTTTGCCTTACATGGGTTTGACTGGGATGACCCTCAGCAAATTACCTTCCTACGAAAATCACCTAAAATTGCTCAATTATGACTAGTCGCGATATCGCCTGATATTATTTTTAATTCATCAGTTACTATCTGCAAACATAGATTGCCCACATTTAGTGCACTAGATCTTCTTAAACACTAATCCTCGTCGATTAATATCGAATACCCTTTTACGACTTACCCATCTCCGTACTGACTGTGGCCAGCACGAGCCTTTAACAAGAATGTAAATAATTATGTTGCCCAACTTATTTGACCTAAACTGCACCAAAGAAACTCTATAAAATTCGCTTCACCAATTACCATAACCATGAAAACCTCATTTCCGTTGAATTGTTACATTGCGATTTTTACCTTAAATATTTGTATATTTTATTTAGTCTTAAGTTTACTAGGTTATTGTTTTATACGCTTATATTGAGCAGTGGCTTAGTGGTAAGTGTGCGAGGGGTCCAAAAACCCAAATTCCAACTCAGGGTTTTTTCACTGCGCCACCTCTTGCGAACGTCTGACAAACATCCGAGAGTATAACTGTCTTGAAAGAGCTTCTCAATTAGCCGTTTGGAAACGGCATAGAATTGTAGATCCCTTCCATACGTTCCAAAAATGAAATCTCACAAAAAACGAATGGTTGTCAGAAGCTAGGCCTAGGGTCCCTACGGACCTGTTGCTCCAAAAATTATTATTATTATTATTATTATTATATTAAGCAATTAAATTATACTTAATTTTTGGGTGCCAGCGTCCACGCGATGCATGACCAGACCATATTGATGTTAAGATAATATTTTTTTGTATTTTATGTATAATGGACTTATTTATAAAAAATAAAAAATAAATAAAAATACTGTTTTACTTCTAATACGGTTTTAGGTTCAATATTATTCGTACACTTTAAATAATTTTGTAGGTACCTACTTAAATGCATGGAAATGTACTGTGTGACTCCATACAAATTTCGCAATTGTGAGCTTCCGTAAATTTGAAGTCGAGACTAAAATCTATTATTAGTACGCCGCTTTGTTCATATAAACTGTGACATTTTATATAAATTTAATGAATTTGCTCATAAGTTCGTTGAATAAATAAGATAAGCACGAGGAACGTTTTCCGATAAGTCTAAAAGACTTGATGTAAATATTCATAATTACAATTATAGGATACTTTGCATTCGTGAAAGTCTACATAAGCAAAGGGATAACCTTTTTATGAATTCTATCCATTGCTTTTATGAACAAATCATGCAGCTAATGAAAGCTTCATACCATGAATATTTTCATACACGAATGAACGGAGTTACATTGATTGAAGGGCTCAATTTCACAGATTTTATGACAGCACTATTTTAACTGGCGGCCATTTTGTCAACTGTCAAGTGACTTATTTTTAGTTTGGTTTGGAATTTCAACATAAATAGACTGACGCCTGAACAACGCTTCCAAATTGTGCAAATTTATTTTGAAAATCATGGTTCTGTACAAAATACGAGCGCGAATTTTGTTTAGCGATGAAGCTTACTTTTGGTTGAATGGATACATCAATAATAAAAACTGTCGTAAACGATTGACCACTTGGCCGATATACGGCCACAAATGTTGGAAAAATTCATCGAAAATTGGAAGTCCAGAGCCAGCAGCGGCGGTCATATATTTCGAATAAAGCAAATTGCATGTCAATTTAAAACAAATCATCTTTGTTTTATTCCATTTCAAAGTTCTATACCTCTAAAAAAAAAAAACTTTATTATGGAACCCTCAGGGTTTACGACAAATCTCTTCCATAGAGAGAGATGCGGTTTAATATACACAGTAGTTCTAGCCGAAATAATTGGTAACATGTTAAAATTTAAAACTGCTTAAGAACTATCGACATAACTCTTCTAAATCAATTCCCATACAAATAACTTCGATTCAAACTACGACTATGTAATAGCAAATTCGCTGCCCACTTCAGTCATACAATCAATCGACACATTACCATCCGTAGTTGAAACTCTCATGGGTACCTAGTTTGAAATTGCGTGCATACAACCAGACAAACTACAGTTAATTAACAAACTTGTTCTCTCTACAAAAAAGCCCTTAAACGGTTCTCCACCGAATTATTCAAGGTACATCAAATTTGTCGACTATGTCGTAACCATAACTAATTGCTACTTGTTAATTGTGAATATTCTCACGCATGTAGCTGGGTTAAATGTCGAAAAGTCGTTTAAAAACAAACAATTTCGACGTTTAAATCATAAGCGTCACACCAGCACAGTTCATTCGACCAATTTCGTGTGTCCGTCCACAGGCATGATGAAAGGGTTTCGAATTTGTAAAGCGTACTCCACCCTACTGGCAGAAGGTCGAAAGACTGATTCGATTTTTAGAGCGCAATAATTATTAACAAACAAATTCCTCACATTAGTGGTGGGAATTGACACGCATATGGCCACAGTGTTTCAGCAGATCTGTCTGTGAAAACGAACATCTACCGAGAGCCCGTTGAAAAGTGAATTTTTTCCTTGACTGACTTTGGGTAAGAATCTGGAACTTAGTTGCTGCCAAAAAAAAAAAAAGTAATACATCAGAGAGATGATAAGAAACAAATCGCTGTGCTGAAAGTTAATTTGCGTAGATAAATCTTCATTAACTCACCCGCGGAGAGAAGGTTGGTAATTGCCTTAAAAAGTGTCACTTTAATGTTTTATGACCATTTTTAAGGCATCTACGAAAAAGTCCTTTTGCCACAAAACATCAGGGGGAAGTTGACTTCATTTGGATTTTTTTTGCGCAACTTACTAAAGGATTAAAATTCTTTCAGTCCATGAACGACAATAGGAAACTAAGATTAGACAGTAAACTATACGAGTTGTACTTAATTCCATGAGCTATATTAGCTCGTTTAAGGTGGGGCGATTCTGGCCGAGATTGAACTGGATAGACCAACACTTTCGGACATCTTAGGTAACAGTTATATCCAAACGTAAAAATGTTCTTTTGCTTTTTCTGACCACTTAAACTTGATATGGTATGGATGAACTCAAACTGGATCTTAAAATGCTGCTTATCAATTATTAAGTTAGTTTATTAAAAAAAAAAAAAAAATTATTATCCAATCCACTCTATATTATTTCTGTAGTGTATTTTTACCTCTTGCGGTTCCACGCTCAACCAATATTAACAAATGAAGAGTCAATAAAAAAGAGATTTTCTGGGTGTTTATTTTTGTATTTTTATTTTACTACATTTAATTTCAACTACGCGGTTGTGTACAAACTATGATTCCGGGAAGTACTTTTCTTTAATTCTTATGCCCTCACAAACGACGCCACGAAAGAAAGTTGACGGCCGAAGGGAGTTACAGTCATAAGAGTAGTGAAAACATAATACTCTTATAAAGGATCGCATTTGATTGGATTGTGAAGAATCTCAAATTAAGTGTCACACAATCGATGATTTTGAGTCGAATGCAAAAATTTTAATTCCGCGGATTCCGCTTATACAGAAAGATTTGGCATAGGTATTTAAGCGTCTTCCATTTCCCATGCGTCTCGTTTTCACTATGAGAAATAATAAGTTCCAAGGACAACCACTCGATATTTGTGACATCAATCTTAAATTCCCATGTTTTCTCACATGATGGCCAACGACATGTGGCGTGCAAACTTCCCTACGTGCGTCGTACACCCTAAAGCACTTTATTGAAAAAAAGGAACGATAGCCGACACGTCAATCCGCGGGTTTAATTGAAACACATCGACATTGCTTTAGTAATTTCTATTGCATTTAATATAACTTTGGAATATGGAATTTAAATTAACCGAAGTACAGAAAGTGACTTGTTCATTCTCCGAATTGATATTCTCATTACATTAATGATTTAGGGCGGAACGAAGTCCGCTGGGTCAGCTGGGTATCTTTAAATTTCTTATCGAAAAGGTATCGGTGTCATCGCAACTCATACCCCGCACCTGGCGACATCACAACTTTACAACTGGACCTTCTTACTACTCACCCTTATCTTTCGAGTTGTTGTCAATGGCATTTAGTGTCAAAAATAATTGTTACCATATTACAAATCAATTTGTGTTCGAAGTTTGGTGGTGGCTTGTGAACCATTTTGTGAAATGGAGTAGGCTGGTGATATTCACTTATGAATACGGACACACTTGTATGGATGAATACTTTTGCGAAAATTTGACGTTTATTTTCTCATATTTTCTAAAGTTAAAATAATAAGTTTTTGAGAAAAGAAATTGACTTTTAGCAATTTCAATTTCTTTTCTCAAAAAAAATTTTTTTTTAAGTTGATAGAACTTAATTAATAATATTTACCGTCTTGGAATCGCATAACTCCATTCAACAACACACATAAAATATTTCCCACCCTTTTACCTTCTACATTTTTTACCTACCTTCTTCCCCCATATTACATCTTTCCAAATTCCAAACATAATTATTAAAGAAACTTTAACCAAGCACTCAACATAATTCTCGATTGATATGGTAACACCATATTCTAAAGGTGAGTGATGCGATTACTGGTTGTTAGTTGTAAAGTTGCGATGTAGATGGCGCTAGGTGACAAATTTGGCAGGGGATGAATCGTCTAGGTATGAGTTGCACCCGACCCATATAGTAATACAACTGGTGAAGATTGATTGTCGGTTCGTCTTCATGTTGTCTCAACTGGAAAAACAGCAATACAAATGGTCTCACAAGGTCTGCAGATGTTTGTAGTCACATAGTATTGGCCGTGAATTTATTAAGGACCTGCGCATTGTCCATCAAGCTGTGCGGTTTTAGATTCTTCTCTGGCTCAGCCGAAGGGCACTGATAAGGAAAAGCCTCTACACCCCTTGTGGTGCCAATTTCGGGCATAATTGGAACCGCTGTCATAGTTTTAAGTTCAACATCATCAAGAAACACATCGCCAAACGAGATGGTCACATTTTGACAACGAATGGAATTCCTCACCTTTTGTTAATGCAATTAAAACACTTTTAATTCAACGTTGCGCCCTTCGTTTCGTCGTTTCCTTGCCATCATCTGCAGGGGTACCTTGATTCAATTAGTTTTATTTTAATATAATCCTTTGAATAATTAACAGGACACAAAAGCTGTAGTCTAATCAGGACTTTTGTCAAAAACTCAGTCTGGCAGACATGGGAGATCATCTAGAGGCTGTAGAGTGTACTGATTTATGAATATATTTGCTAAATCGGAGTTTATAATGTTTTTTATATTACCAGCACTTATGCCAATGTCTGTCAGAATTTATTCTCTGAAGACCCCAATAACCCAAAAACCCTGACATTTGCCGTCATCATTCCAATCAAATATTCTAAAGTCGACTAAGATTAACTTTTGTTTTTTTTTAATATCTTCAGCTACGTTGAACAGTTCTGTGGATGCTAATTGGAGTTTATTGCGGCTTCCCCGGCCTGTGCATTCCGTTATGGACACACCTATTGTTAAGTCCCTCTTAAAGGAAAACGTATAAATGTTGTGCTGCCGAAAACTAATTAATTAGCCCAAACCTGAGAAGCTTAATAAATGCTTAAACCAAATTCTATGCTTCTGCTAATTCGTTTTAAAATTAGAAGCCCGATGCAAATTAAATTAGAGAGGACTTAATACGCGTATTAATAAACTCATTAGTTGCTTGTTGAACATGAACGGCAGATGGAATGGAATATTGTCACTTAATTAGCGATGCGGTTTTACTACCATGTTAGAAAACCGCAAAGCAAAACTAAGCGCTCCCAGCCAGCGATAGCTTTATACATGAAAACGGACAGTGGAGGGTTCACGCTGAAGGACTTTAAGGGGAGAAGCATGTCTTTTTTTTGAAAATTTAATCCTGCAACTTTGTTAAAAAACAATAAATATAAAAAAAAAAAGAATACAAATCAGAAGGTTCTCCGAGGCGCACGGATTTTTCCAAGATTCAAGAGACAAATTTACAGAGCCCTGGAACAACCGGACCAATGCGTTCACACAGTTTGACAGACAGATCTTGTATAGAATATCCGAAAGACTGATACCTCCTTTAATTGTCGCAGATTTGGACGATATCCTTATTTGTTTGGATAAGCCAAATCATGTCAATTTTCGTGAAAAACGCTAAATCATCTAGCACTGCATTAACGCGTTTTAAGTCGACTCACCAGCCTCACGAATTGCTCGTCCAGATATAGTTCGATTTCGCCACAGACATAACCACAAACATGGAACACCTTCGTAATCATATTAATTCACTTAAGTCGGACGCCGCATAACTCTTGGTCGAAATCCATAAACGAAATGTCGGACACATCAAAAGGTGATGTTTCAAAGTTGCCTTTTTTCTACGTCCACCCCATATTCTCTCGAAAAAATTAAGTTTTGATAATATTTCAATGGAAACCATCAGTAACACATTTCTGGAGGTGTCCCACCCAAGACAATAGCGCGAGCACCTCTAATGAATGGAACTCTATGTGTCACAAATATCGGAAAGACACTTCAGAGCGCCGCACAAGGACCGTTGAAACACAGTCAAAAGTTTACTTGAATCTTATTCAATAAGGTCGACTTGAATTTCTACCGACATCCATGAGTAAAGTGATAGTCAACTGTCAACATCAGACAGTCGTGGTTGTGGTTTGGAGAAATCTCAAATCCAAATTCTACTGCATATGTTCAGGAATGGCATTTCCAAAGGATAATGTCCAAAAATGTTTTGCTGAAAACCGATAGCAGCAGTTGGATGCGATGTCTTCTGTAGAATAAATTTTGGCACATAAAACAGTTCCAGTTGTTTGTGATTCCAATTGAAATGCAAAAAGAAAAAAAGAAAAATAAACATTGTATGCAATTACTTTGCTAAATATGAAATGGTTTCCTTTTTTTAGGGAACGACGGTTGAAGAGCCATTTCGAGGATGTTTTATTTTTACACAACCCTAGAGCAAGTAGGTATAATCAAATATCAAAACTATCCTCTTACAGAAAAAGTTGGTCGTTTTATTTTCCTTCTCATCACCACCCCCAAGCCACCTCCAACACCACCACCAGCATTCAAATTTGAGAGAAGAATACGCGAAAGTTAATCACTCTTCGGAAGTACGTACGTCACTTCAGAAGCCCTCTCACTCTGGCTCGTTGGCGGCACTCTCGAGACTGCAAGGGAAACAGGGGAGGAGATTCGAGATTGTTTGTTGTTTTCGGAACTTTTTCCCCAAAAAGAGAAAAAAATACTCACATAAAGAAGAAGAAAACGAAAAAGAAATTCTGACGGGTGTAGTGCGCTTGACTATGACTATACGCACAGCATAATTGAAAGGCTATACCTACCTAGGAATTGGATGCATGGATGTATGTGTGTTCGTGTGTGAGAGCAAGTGTGGAACGACGGCAGAGGCAAACTGAGGAAAAGCTCTTTGTAGGATTTAACTTGCTGGCCCGTAATAATATTACAAATTATCCTTATTTCGTGAAGTTCGACTATGGGGATGGTTCAGTTTAGCATGGCCAGTGCCAAGCCGGGAAACTGCACTTTAAAGTTGGAAACTCAAGAATTGAAGAACACCTCCATACAGAATGGTAAGTTTTCGGCTACCTTACTCGAACACGAGGACTGATTAAAATTGGTTGTAGGTTAGGCTAGCATTAACCAAAGTGGATTTCAAAGAGAAGCGCCCTTGCTTTAGGTAACAATTAGTTGCCTCAACGTTCGGGTGGTTCTCTATTAACTTGCACAGAGAGTGGAGCCTGTGTTAAACATGTGTGTTTGAGGTTATATCAAACCGAATGGTAGCACATTTGACACTTTTGCATGAAATTGTTCAGGACTTTCACCAGTTTATAGAGATATATATAACGGTTGATTTTTTAAGAGGTTTAGAAATTAAAAAAAAAAAAAACACAAAAAATTCGAAAAAATGAATGAAATATTTATTTGAATCGATAGTTTGAACCTTGCAATTTAATGTGTAAAGATAATTTCATGCAAATGTTGACCGCGGCTGCGTCTCAGGTAGCCCATCCGCTGAGTCCACTTTTGGCATACTCTTTCACACATATCGGCCGGTATCTCACGAATGAATGCATGGATGTTGGCTTCCAGTGCGTCAATCGAAGCGGGCTTGTCCCTATACACATTAGCCTTGACATACCCCCACAAAAATAATCTAATGGTGTCAAATCGTGAAATTAACTTTTCACCAAACTCGCCTCGCAATTGCGCCATTGTTTCGCGTGCTGTGTGGCATGTGGCACCGTCTTGTTGAAACCACATATCATGCAAGTCAAGAACCTTCATTCGGGCAAAAAAAAGTTTGTTATCATCGCTCGGTAGCGTTCAGCATTGACAGTAACGCTGCGATTCGCATCATCTTTGAAGAAATATGGCCCAATAATGCCGCCGGCCCATAAACCGCACCAAACAGTGGCTTTTTCGGGATGCATTGGTAGCTGTTGCAATGCTTCTGGCTGATCTTCACTCCAAATGCGGCAATTTTGCTTATTTACGTACCCATTCAACCAAAAATGAGCCTCATCGCTGAACACAATTTTTCGAAAAAAGCGCGCGATGAACATTTCGAACCGAGCACGAATTTTGATAGTAAAATTCAATAATTTGAAAGCGTTGTTCATTTGTAAGACGATCCATGGTTAAATTGCAAACCAAACTGAAGCTGTTTGACAGTGACACAAGGTACTAAACACACGTCAGCTGTCAAAACCAGTGTTGCCAAAACCAAACCAGCTAAAAAATCACCCGTTATATAGAGGGCGGAATTGTGTTTGATGGAATTCATACAAAGCTTTTACTTTATGCGGATAATATTGTCATTATGGCGGAGTACCTAACGATGATGCAAATGATGATGAATAAATTGCAAAAATACAATACAACGTGGAACCTCAAAGTCAATTTAGCTAAATTTAAAATAATGGTGATTCGACGAAATGGAGCGGGAAGGTACGCAAGGCAGGAAAAATGGTTTTGGCAAAGTGAGGAATTTGAGATTGTTAAGACTTATAAGTACCTTTGAGTAACCTTAACACCTACAATGTCAAATGCCACCTTCAAGAAAAACTAAAAGAAGCGAAGAGGGCAATCAAATGCAACTGGAAGGTGATACGGCAAAAAAAACATCCCATCGAGTTTTAAATTCAAAGTTTTTGATGCTGCCGTTCGGTCAGTGTTATGCTGCAGGCTGCACAAGTTTGGGGTATCTCTCGGTATAACGAAGTAGAAAAACTTTTAAAATATTTTTTAAAGAAAATCTTAAGGCTTCCAGAAAACACTTCAAATTATATGTTGCATCTAGAAACATAACTGCCTCCTCTCTACATATTTACAATCAGGTTGCATATGGAGTGTATATTGAAAGTAATGACGCCACTGCCGCCGCCTTCCGCATATAGTGGCAAAACACGCAGTGCGTGGACAGCTTGAATTTTTTTCCAAGAATGGACCAGATTGAGCGCCGAACATAACGTTCCGATAACGAAATATAATGCAGAAGTGTGAAATGGAAATATACAGGAGCTATTAAGGAAAGTCGATGAAGCTCATCGCGCGGAGTGTAGAGTCAGAGCACAGCAGAGTGAAATCAGGTTTACGTATCGAATGCTCAACCATGTACTCATAGAGCACAACATGATCAAAATAGTATAGAAATTATTCCAACAATTTTTAAGGTCAGAGGGGAACTTCTTCGTTTAAACTACATATATGCCACACAGATGGGACACCTATTCAGAATGCAATCTATGTAATCTACGTGTGAAGGAAGACATTCAGCATTTCATCGGAGTTTGTCCTATTCTAAGAAGTATCAGAAGAGCACATTGAGATAAATTTACACTTACGGAAGATGAAGTTGTTCTGCGCTTAAATGGTAAGGATTGGAATGTACTTGCAAGTTAATTGTAATCTTATTTGTGTAAGCTCTAATAGAAATATTATTAAAATTAGAATTGAATTTCAAAACATTTTAACTTTTGTTAATAGTAATATTGTAAAAATTATCTCGTTATCCGGCGACGACACTTGCCAATGCACGTTATTGTGAATTATGTAAAATGAGTTTAATATATAATTAAATAAAATCACAATTTAATACAAAAAAAAATAAAGAGATATAACAAGAAGCTGTCTTTTTGTAAGGGCGATAATGAGCTTGATAACCAACGGGATTTAATGTTGGACACAGGATTGTGAGAAGAATCGTCACGAGACATTAGGCACCTTAGTGCCTAATCACAAGCAACAGATCCGTGAGAGAGCCTAGCTTTTCACAGGCCTTTGTTTTGTGTTAGTTTTCCATTTTTGGAACGAATGGAAAGGATCTTAAATTTTATGCCGGCTAATTGAGAAGATCTTTCAAGACTGTCGGATCTGTTTCAGATATTCGGGAAAGGTGGAAAGAAAGCCTGTCCTCTACGCACAATCAAGAAACGGAATTGTTCTTCGTGGTGGTCCAAAGACCTCCTTGAAATTAGAAGGTAAGTCAGACGCCTGTTCAATTTAGCCAAACGCACCAATTCCCAGTCAGACTGGGACTTATACAAAGCCGATCAACGGAAATTCAAGGCTGCTGTCACTAGTGCTAAACGTACAGCCTGGCATACCTTTTGCAATGAAATAGAAGATACCAGGGAATCAGCTAGACTTAAGAAAATCCTATCGAAAGAACCTGCAGTTCCAGGTTATCTTAAAGACAATATGGGCAACTGGACACAGTCTTCAGAAGAGACATTAAGTCTGCTTCTAAAAACGCACTTTCCGGGTTGTATCAAAACAACCGTCCAGTCTGCACCAAGCACTGCAACTACAGCAGCAACAGTACCAGCTGGTATAATAACCGAGGAAAAACTTAACTGGGCGATTGAAACTTTCTCCCCTTTTAAGTCTCCTGGGCTGGACGGTATTTTTCCAATCATGCTCCAGAAAGCCAGGTCAATTGTCATACCAGCTCTGACGAGACTCTTCACGCGCTGCCTCGAATGTGGTCACATTCCCAGGGCATGGCGTGAAGTAAAGGTTGTCTTCATTCCGAAGGCAGGAAAGTCCAGCCATACAACTGCTAAGGATTTCAGGCCCATAAGTTTAACTTAATTTATCCTGAAAACCTTGGAAAAGCTTTTGAACGTTTTTATCCGCAGTCGACTTGATAATAACGTGATCTCAACGGCTCAGCATGCCTACATCAAAGGTAAAGGAGTTGAGACTGCGTTGCATGAGGCCACTCGCATCATAGAAAAATCCATAAATGACAAAGAATACACACTAGCCGCGTTCCTCGACATTGAAGGAGCATTCAATAATGTTAAGACCTGTGCTGTGAAAAGAGCACTACTCAATAACAACGTAGACCAAACGCTTACCAATGTGATTGAGAGTTTGCTCAATGAAAGAAATATTAACGCAGAATTAGGTGGCATTGAACTTAGAGTGACAGCCTCAAGAGGTACACCACAAGGAGGAGTCATTTTCCCCCTACTCTGGGTCCTTGTCATAAATGAAATTTTATTAATGTTCGAAAACAGAGGGGTCAAAGTAACTGCTTACGCAGACGATGTAGTAATACTTGCTGCAGGCAAATTCCTACCGACCATAAGCGAACTACTAGAAAACGCATTAAGAACACTTAGTTTGTGGGCAAACCAATACGGTCTTGGAATCAATCCACAGAAGACTGAACTAGTCTTGTTCAGTAACAAAAACTTCGATCCTCCAACTATTGAGGGTATACCCCTCAGGGTTGCTGAGAGTGCCAAATATCTGGGTATAACCTTAGATAGGAAGCTTAATTGGAAACTAAACGTCAATGAAAGAGTAAAAAAAGCTGCAAATGCTTTTTACGCATGCAACGGAATCTTCGGCAAAAGGTGGGAACCAAACCCCAAAATAATTCTGTGGATTTATACGGCTGTTGTGCGTCCAATACTACGGTAGCTTAGTCTGGTGGCAAGCCACAAACAAAGCTTCGAATCTCAAATTAATGACCAAAATACAAAGACTAGCGTGTATAGGAACAACCGGCGCAATAAGGACAACACCTTCTGCTGGAATGGAGGCTATCCTCCACTTGTTACCTCTAGATCTATACATGCAAGAATCTGCAGCCAAAAGTGCCCTCAGGATCAGCCAAACAAAAAGCTGGATCCCTACATACAATCCAAGTCGGACTATCAAGCTTTTGCGATTTGATAGAACGTCGATGTATAAACTGGTAGGAGCCCTAACGGGTCACAACTTCCTAAGATACCACACAATGAAACTTAAACTCAAGAATGACGATATATGCAGGGGTTGCGGCGACGAGGAGGAACACGAGGACACATCTCACTTCCTCTGTCAATGCCCAAGTCTCTGTCACTTGAGGAATAGGACACTAGGAAGGTACTAGGAAGATACTACTTCCATGATTTACATGAACTTTCAGATATATCTTTATCTAATCTTTACAGGTTCATAAACGCATCAGGATGGCTGGACAAGGTCGAGCAACCAAGAAGGAAACACTATAGCCAACAACACCGGCTAACGCCCCAATAAGGGCATCACAATGGGTCCACATGGACCTAAGTGGGGTGCGGCAGAACCCGTTCTGACGCACCCACCCATAAACCTAACCTAACCTATGCACGTTTAGGGGAGGAACTCGAGTCTTGAACGAACAGACACATCGCACTTGGGGACAAGACCAGTAAGCTTCCAATGCTAGTTTAGAGGATCACATGTCGGAGGATTGAAGCGATTGGACAAACCTTACAAGAAGGACTTTCTTCGAAGACCTTATTCATCTTAGGATGATAATTAATTCGGTGATACTGACAACGTGCCACAAGCCTTTGCAGACGTTGATTTGACCCGAGTGCAAGTATAATTTTTTCTAAAAATCCTACAGAACGTCCTTTGGTTTTGTTAAAACTGGCCTAAATAGCTGACCCTGATTTGCATCTCATATCAGTGTGAGGACGACTGCAATTTAACAATTGCGCCGGTGTCAGACATCATCCTTTCGTCGTTTGAAAGACAAAATTCTGCTGCTGTAAAGATTTAACTGCGAGCTTAGTAGAGTGAAGCCTCGCTTTAGGTAGTAGGCACAAACGGAGCCAATGGAGTTGATGTTTGATCATTATGGACGAAGGACTTGTTACTGGTAAAATGAAAGCGAACAAACGCTGAGCAGTGGGTCGGTCGTTTTTGCCCGCATGTCGTTCAAATAAAAAGATTTCATTCTGTTGAGTCCTTGGATAAAAAAAAATACGAATGCTATGACATTTCCGCAAGGGAATGTCTTAATTCAAGCTTCAGTGAGTTCACATCTATAACCAAAAGGACTCCTAACTTTGCAGCTTTTGATTATTTTGTCGTGGCACTTCATATTCATATTGGCCGTACTCTAAATATTTTTCCCGTCCCAGAACGAACACGGCAAAAGCGTTTCGAACTTCAAAGGAAGCAACACCCGACGGTGTAGTGCATTACTCCGTTCGATTTCGCCAAAAATACGAAACAAAATGAAACCCTTCATTTTTATTTCCAGTGTCCCTTTGCTGGTGGAGTGATTTGGGACGGCAAAGCAAAAACCAAATGGCATCCTCTTACAATTTTTGTATTTACAATACACGATACGAAATACAGTCAAAATCGCTTACAACGACACCGGTTATAACGACCAAATTCTTAGGTCCCGGCTGAGCTCTATTATAAACCCATTGAATAACAAATCGTTTACAACGACATCGCTAAAAACGACATATCGCTTACAACGACCGATTTTTTCCTTATTTTAAAATAAAATATTGGTTATAACGACTAAGATCGACGCAGCTGTTGGTGCGACTGCATTTTTTCTGAAACGGTAAACTATTTATGGGTCTGTACATGCGATGTATCTGTCTAGACACACGTTACAGCTCACCGTTTGTTGAGATATTATTATTCTTTATGTTTTGCGCTTATTATTGGTTTTGAGTTTATTCAATAGTAGGTGGGGAAATTAGTGTAATTTTTTTGTGTGACGAGTGGTCGAAGAGTTCTGATGTTATTCGGTTTGCATAAAGTTAAATGTATGTACTTTGTAAATAATTCTCGTATGTATGTACATGTACATATATATGTCTGGTACAAATAAAAACTATAAAAATAAGTAAAAAAAATTGAAAACGGATTAATTTACGTATGCACCTTGATGACACTTTTAAGCTAAAAGCTGTATTCTTTTAAAAAATCTTTTTTGTTAGCTTTGATTTATTTATTTTTTTTATATAGCTTTAAGTTTTTTGAATGAAATAAAGAAAGATATAAAAAAAAAAATACCGGTTACAGCGACCTATCGCTTATAACGACCAAAATCGTCAGTCCCTTGAAGGTCGATAAAACCGATTTTGACTGTAGGTATATACCAAAGGGAATCCAAGGAACTTGTTTAAGAGTCATGCAACCAGAACGGGGGAAGGTTGAAAAGTGTTTAATAACTCCTAGACCATATGAAATTGTTTTCTGTATCCCTCGTCGGACTCTTAAAGTCCATCCAAAGCGCCGCTAAACGTTTTATTTTCGTTAGAGTGCCTTTGCGACGTTTAAAGTAGATATACCTACCTCGATTCGCTCTCAACGCTGTGACAGAGATTTGGTCAACTGGGAGTTTGGAATTTTAATTTTTATTTGTGGGCACTGGATTTTCCTGATTCTGACTGTGAGGGTAACGAAAAGACGACAAAAAATTATACTTGAGCGTAAGAGTTTAAAAGCTGCAGCTCTACAAATCACAGGACTAGCACAACATAGACAGCCAGGATGGAGATGAACTGCACATGCCTCAGAAGCGCTTTAAAGCCTTAAATACACTTGAGGTTAGGTGGCTGTCTGAACAAGAGGTACACATTTTGATATGGCATAAAAGATAGGAAAGAGCGATGACCAGAACATTAGCAGTTGAGTACGCCTTGCACGTGTACCACCGCTTAATGCTTTGGTACATCGATGAACGCACCCATTTGCCCCGAAAATCAATATGAGAACCTAGACCCTGGCGGTTTTATGAACCTAGTTTGGGCTCAAAGTTGAAGCTCACAACCATTCACCCCCAAAACAACTAGAAGCTGGCTTTATGAACCTACTTAGGGCACAAAATTGAAGCTCCCAACCAAAATGACTATGAGAAGCTAGACATTGGAGGCTTTATGAACCTACTTTGGGCACAAAATTGAAGCTCGAAAATGGACTTGACCTTAACACTTAGCTCTCATCTCATAGTTAAGCACCTGACGTCTATTGTAAAACCCTTCCTTTTTCGACTTGTTCAGGAAGTCTTGAAATAAATAGAGAGAAAATAAGAACCAACTGTTAAATATAGAACCAGCTCAAAAGCGTCGCAACAAAAACACGAAACGAAAACTTCGAAAATTGTCCACCTACCTGGGAGCGTTGCTAAGCTTTCATCGTCCGAATGGTAGTGGAATCGTTTTAACCAAAAGCTCTGCTCACACTCCCAGAAGGAAAAGGCCGTCCACTAGGAAGATCTGTCTTTGACCCGAATTTTATTAAAATTTGAAACAAGTTCCTCAGTTTGAGATTTTTGAGCCTCAGATGCCAAGCTATGTAATACCTATTACTCGTTTGTCGTCTTTCGACGCCACAAAGACCTATGTCCGACCGTTTAAAAGTTCCACATTGGCTCTACATCTACTGGTTACATTTTTCATTCACCGCTCAAATTTAAAAGAAACATGTGTATACATAATTTAATCGAATTCCGTATTCCTCCCATCACAAGGGGAGGAGGGGAAGCATTAATTTCAATACAACAACGACTGTACATTTGATAGACGGACGGGCGTGTCAAATACTATCCAAATAAGTTTCCTTTGTCACCGTGTGTCCATTGTGTTCGATAAATTGGTCGCACTCCAATCGCGTCAAAGAACTCTCTCACTCTCTGGCAATGTTCATATTTCCGCCCTCATATATTTGGTTCGTCGTTTTAATTTTTCTTGTCCTCCAAAATGGGGAGCTGCGCCCAGATGTACGAGTATGTATTCTGAAATTTTCAAAAGGTTTGAAGGTTTTTCCAACAACACCTTGTTGTCCTGTCTTGCGTCTTCGCCAAGAACAAGGATCAACAAAGTGCAAGTGAGTGTGCTGCCAAATTGGTTGACAGCAATCAGTTGAATGATTTCCTAGCAACGCGACTAGCACAGCGGATATAGTATATACCTACGTACATAATTGATTGATCAATTTTATTAAGTGTACACAATCCATCAAAAAGCCATTAAGGTAATTGGCTCGTTAGGTGCACGCATGTCTTTAGTTTTATTTAAATTTCTTCTATATCCATGAAGAATGTTGACGAGCGGTTTTATTTTGCACGCGGCAACCGGAAGGAGGTATTGTCAATCAGGTGTGGTCGCTTTCAAAATATAATGCACATTTATAGTTCTTGGGCTTTGACATTTATGTCACTTTGAAAGATTGCGAAATGGCCAGCAGTCGGTTTATTTACGCGCTTTTATGTGTGTCCTGGCAAAAGCGTTTAGTTCGTTAAACTTTTATCGCAAAAGCAGTGCGAAAAGGAAAATAAATTCAACTGGCTGCAAAAGTTATGGCCCGTAAAACAGTCAATTACTTTTTATGACAGTATTATTGATATTTACCGGCATTAAGTGCAGACATTATGTTATACGCTTCCAGGGCGAGATTGAAATGTTTATGCAAGCTGTCAGGCTGAAATGGCTGAGGTGTATACCTATATCGCGACGAGACTTTGCCTTCCCTTTGAACTTATGAAATGAATGGGAGAAAGTTGGATGCGCTTTGCGATGGCAGGCGTCAACTGTTGCATTGTTGGAGCGATAAAACGTGACAAATGGTGTGACAGACGACACGTTTTGCCATTACGTAAAATACTTAGGTGACAGATCGTTCACTGGGAGAAATAGAAAATACCTTCGTCATGATTTACAGCTTTTTCTAATACAGAAGAAAAGATAAACAGGTTATGGCTGTCTGTAGAAACTTCAAGACTCAAATTAAATTCTTAGCACGAATGTAAGCTTAAAATTTATTTTGCAAGACTGAGAGTTCTACGAAGAAAAAGAAGGGGAAAAGAACAAGTTCAAGTAGCAGGCCGTTAAATCTGTGGAGAGGTGCTGCTGCAGAGTCAGAGTTGTAAAAATTCTACAAAACTTCGCTCCAACAACGGAGATGGACAGCTTCCCTCCATCCGACTAACTGAAAACAAAGTTCAAATCAGATGGATGAAAGTACCTTAAAGAGTACTATGACGGCAGAATTAGATATCGAACCGATGTGATCTTCTAGACTTTCTCGGAACACCCTGGACATGCACGTGCAGCAAATAAGCCAGGGGGTCAGATTCTATAAGATGAAACGTTTTAACGTTTTCGTGTGTACGAAGAAATTTTCTTGTGTAAGATAGGGAAAATCATTCGTTCGCACGAAAACGTTTGGTACAGAATCTGACCCCAGGCATATACAAAGCCAGTCACAACCCCAACGATTACGGAAAAACATCAGAAAGATGGCCTGCCAGCAGCACAGCTATTGAAGGCAGCGGCGAGGAACTTTGTGTCAACTCATATCCAAGAATATATAAGAGCAACGTCGGATAAAGCCGAGAGGAGAACCAGCCCCGCTTAGAATGTGACTTTAGTGGGTGCAGAAGTGTGCTTATTATCTCTGCATCCTGGTCGAAGCCTTCACATGCAGTACAAACAAAAAATTGGAGCTGCTTCTTCCATGCAATGTGTTCTGCCGACAATGAGCTCTGAAACACTTGCTTTTACAACCAGTGTAGGTCTTATTCATGATAATTCTTAGCAAAATACCACGGGCACAATTGATGGTCAAGATAAAATAAGTTGACCAAGATGTCTCCCTTGAAAACCCCTGAGATGGCACGAATGGGATTAGACACCGAATGTCTGAAGTGAACACTGTTTCGACTCTTCTACAAATTTTATCTCATAAAATGAAGTTAGATGGAAAAAATCTATCACCCCTATCGTGAAATTCGGCGTATTTGAGATCACTTTCACTTTCCTTATACATCGTGAAATCCGCCAGGAAAGGTTTCCTTACCGACAGGTACATTCATTCAAAGTTGGACGGCAAATCAGCTGTTTTGTATTAAATAGAGCAAAACAATTCAAATTGTATTTTACAGAAATCAAATCAAAAGTAAATGAATATTATAGGCTTGTATTTAGGTATAATAAGTATAATAAACAACGACAGGAAAATGAGTGCATATATAAGAACTGCAAAGGATTCGACGCGAGTTTCTTCAAGCACAATAATTGTTGTTATTCGAATTATTAATATAATTATTTATCTCGAAGATTTACCAAGTGCTTTCGTTTAAATAAAGCAACAATTTTATATGCTTTTGATTTTTTGAACTTAAGGCGAAAGGATGTAGGTAGCTACGAACCGCATACCGCAGGCAATCTTTGTGGGCTTTTATTTTAAATGCAAAACCAAATCCGGTAGAGTGGTCGTAGAAATGCCCGACTCTCTCTCTCTCTGCAGCGCTCCGACAGTCGTATAACAATTAGGATATCCTTTATAAGCTTACTAGTAGGTCTCACTGCCTCAATGGGAGGCATGCCCTCAGGCTGGGTTTACTTTCACTTCAACTGCACAAGCTCGAACTCGCTGATATATGCCTCATTAAGCGATTTATTTTAAGCTGTAGTTTAGATCATTATTTGTCCTATCACCATCTTCGGAATCACCCCCAAACAAAAATTTAATAAAAACGAGACAAAAAAAATAGCTTAAACATGGACTAACACTATTGGCACGAGGCAAGCATCAGCCAACATGTACATGAATAAACTTCGTTCCTATTGAGCCTCAGGAAACTAGGCACTTCCGCAGAAGGTCTCTGCAGATGAGTTACGAAACATGTTCGACTGGCATCCTAACATTGAAATATCTGGACAAAAGTCCTAAGAACGCTAAACTCTTACGAGAAGTTTCAAAATCGCACGCAAATTCATTGGACCTACTTTTATGTTGGTCAAGAATCTGCTGTGGTATTGAGCTAACTTCATCAAGCCAATTTTCACACAAACTAACCACGGACTAACATAAAAAGTTCACCAATTGCACAAGGTGCCAAGGCTGTGCCGTTTTCACAGTTTGTTCGTAGGTAGTCAAATCCTCCCAAAGAGAAGCCAAACCCAGGCAGCAAGGACCCACATTCACATTCTTAACCTAAATTCAGAGTCTTAACTGAATGTGGGTCCTTCTGTTATTTTTAAAGTCAATACCCGTCAAGTGAAGGTATTCCTTGCTAAGGCTCAAAATGCACCTATGAACCTGCCAAACACCCACAAAGAACTACATTTTGAACACCAAACAAAAAGAACATTGGTATTGGTAGGTACTCAGCCAACTCCGATCTTATTTTAAAATGGAATCGGTACCTACGGTTTTTTTGATCGAACTTTTAAATATGAAAAGACTTGCAAAACCTGATGGGTAATGGCGATATGGGCAGTTCATTACGCATATCCAGACCCAGAGCCTATAGCCAGACGAGACCTTCGGATTAAAAAAAAAATAATAGAAACACACAAGGACTAAGTTTCACCTGCACAGTTAGAAATTAGAAGAAAGCCAAACTGCTGAATTTGTGGATATTTCTAAAACAAAGGTTTATTTTTTTCTATTTGTCATAATTTCCAGGAATTTCAATTGGTTTTTTTTTCTCGTCTTTTTCTCAGGTTTCTTTGCTACCACTCCACCACCAATACAATCAAAACCAAAAATCCAGTTTACAGAATTTTTTGTTCTTCTTGTTATAATGTGGAGCGCACGCACGAAAACTTAACACAAACACATTCGCACGACGAAAAATCCCAATAAAAATACCATCCATAGAGCGATAAAAGAGAGGAAAAACACACAAGAATCGTTTTCGTTTCAGGAATGGTTGAAGGGGGGCGAGAGAGGAGTGTTGCAGTTGAATTGGCTGGAGGCAACTCCAGTCCAAAGGAATGAAAATTAAAAAAAGAAAAATTGAAAAAAAAAAAAGAAACCGATAAGGGGAAATACAGACCGACCAAACAATTTTTTCTGTCAAATGTTTATTTCTTTTGTTAAATACGTTTGTTTGTTTATGTTCGTACCTTCGTTATTCCAATTGCAACGGTTTTCAGCACATAATTTCACCAAACACCAATATTATGCACTATGGCTCGGCCCGAAATCGACTTTTTTTTTATATTATTTTCAGTGTGTTTTGTTCTGTTCCTGTCGTTCTTTTATATTCACCATATACGATAGAGCGAAACACCAGACGCAAGAAAACGAGTAAGACACGACGCGACGGCAATGGCAAAGACGATGAGTGGATAAGAGGAATTATTGAAAGAAAGAAAAAAAAAATGTTTCCAATATATTTGAAACTAAAGTAAGCACTTGGTACTAGTATTTTGTTTTATTTTTTTTTTGAGGCAGCAGCGATTCGGAGGAGGACGATAAAGCAATTAAAACAACACACACCAAAAACGAAGCAAAAAACAGAAGAAACACTTTTTTACTCGATTCTTTTTGTTGAGAAAAACCACTCGACTATGCGATGAGAGACACACCGCACACACCAGAAGCAGAAGCAGAACCAGACACACACGGACACGGCGAGGATATTATTTTACTTTAAAGAAAGGAGCCAAATAAATGACAGAGAGCAATATAGTTGCAGCGCGACACATAGTCGACAGGGACACTCTGCTACTTGGTAGCCGTAGTGTTGATGCCACCGTTTTTCTTCAATGTTAGTGTGTAGCAAAACGAATTTTGTTTAAGAAGTAACTTTTTGTTTATGAAAATCAAGTTGAAGGCATTCTTCTCAGAAGCGGCGACTTTTTAGTTGCATTTTTAACAGAAACAGAAAACAAATTTTGCCATCAGTTTAATTTACACACACACAGTCCCATTCACACGCGCGCACAGAAACACGAAAACGACACAGCCGAAAATCGACAAAAAGCGAGAAAGGTATTCACACAACTTCCTTTTTAGTGTTGCAAATGAATTTACTTCTCATGGATTCACCGAATTGAAGTTCCTTTGAGGATAATCGTCCAGTTGAATTTCGCATTGAAGAAATTATTGTTTTTCACGTTTGTTTACCATTGCACATAATTTTGCTGATTGTTCCGTGTCTTTAAGATTGGTCGTCTCCGATCTGTGATATGCCTTTTGTGTTCTTCCGGGAACTGTTCAGGCATACAAACATACACCCCGCACACGCGCACACACGCCGTTGTGTGTGTTTATAACGAAAAAAAAAATAATAATAATAGAAGAAGAACTTCAATATGAAAGAAGACTACTATTTTGCCCTCATGTACGCGACAACGACACAGCAAACCGTTCTTCACGGTATCTAAATCACATCTGATTTCAAAATGGACTCGTCGTTTGATTCATGGTTCACTCACTGTTAACTATTAGTCTCTCACTCCAGTGTTATTATATCGTGGGATTTATCCCTTTTTGTGGGATTTTTTATGTCTAAAACGCCTTCTGTGGGATAAAGGGAAACAGCACGAAATCGTGGGATTTTTAGGAATCTAGCAAAAAGAATTCATACTAAATTTTAGTAGCAAATTTCATCAAAACAAACCACAAAAAAACTGTTCGTAAAAAATTGCTTATGTAAATTGTCCTTCATGAAAATTTCCTAGAACCACCAAAAATAGTCATAGTAATGTTAGACGTTAATATAATATTTTTTTCAGTGTAATACAAATTTTACTTTTAAAATTAGAATTATTCGCAAAAATGTAACGAGGGATTTTTAAGGGAATTTAAGTACTATGAAATGGGAAAAATGACTACGCTTCGTGGGATCTGATAAATGAAGAGAGAGTTATTACGACACTGTCTCACTCTCCCGCTGTGGTTGCTTTATGCTTTTGCTTTGCTGGTTGGTGCTCTCTCATTGGTTTGCTGAATACATTTTGAGTGACATTTGGAAAACGACGATTTGTGCTGTGCACCACAGACACAGTGCACTGAACACTGAAGACTGAACAACTGAACTGGAATTGGATGAATAAAGAGAATAAACTTGCGATTAAGGGATTTGGGTTTTTTTCTGTGAACTACGATAGACAGACAGTGACGGATGGACTATTTCCACTCAGTGATCTCGGTTTGAGTTTTTCGTAACGCCACAAAATAAGATAATGATGCTGAAAGCAGAATGAAATTGTTGGCAGGGGCGAGGGGCAGCCGCAGCGCTACCAGGTATACCAGCAGCGACTTGATGTTGTAAGCACTTTTCAAAAACCGCAAAGTGTAATGGCTAATGAGTGTAAGCCGCTGAGTTAAATATTAATAGCAGTTACCACTTAAGTTCACAATAGCCATACTATCCGTAAGCAAATTACAATATTGTATACTTACACAAATTGAAACTAATTGGCTTTTCACACCAAGCCCAAAAACCGTGTTTTCCTCGAAAACTCGCCGATGCATTCACAGCGGTGCAGGGAAATAACTTCACGGGCAATAACTTCACATGGGAAATAACTTCACCTCGAGTGGGAAATAAATTCACTTATCTTAACATGCCGCGACATAGGTATGTCAGCCTACAGTTATTATTCATAAACAGTGGAAAATGTATGGGGGGGCATGCTGCCCCCCTGCAACCCCCCGGCTTGGAGTCTCTGTTTAGGGGTGGGAGTAGTTGCGAGTTTGGGTGTATGCAAAGTTAAATAAATTAGCTATACTACTTATAAATAATTTGATTTTGTTTTCCAGTTAGAATCAACAAATTCTCAAATTGTAGGTGGGAAATAATTTCACAAAATTTACGGTGGAGTTATTGCTCACTTTCAGTGGGCAACAACTTCACTTTTTGTAAGTGAAGTTATTTCCCACTCGAGGTGAAGTTATTTCCCATGTAAAGTTATTGCCCGTGAAGTTATTTCCCTGCACCATTCACAGCCACAGTTTCCACAATGGTCATTTGTGACCAAATTTGGTCATTACTTTTTCTCTTGGTCACATGGTAAGTTTTTATTCCATTTGGTCATTTTTTTACGAAATGAAATATTATTAATAATTAAAAAAATAATATGATTGTGATCTGTGTACATGAAGAATATGTTGAAATAAACATAATGAATTGATTGGTCTGCGGTTTAATTATTATTTGTCATTTTTAGCTACAGTTGGTCGTTTTTATTTCCTATTTTGGACACAAACATTATTTTTAAGTGGCAACTGTGTTCACAGCGACCACCAACTAGGTAGTTTTCGTTTGACGCTTCAATCAAACAAAATGAGTTTAGTGCATTTCAAAATAATATTAGCCCATTAATTAATTGTGGAAATTGATTTTAAGTTGTGAGTTGTACCATTTGTTCGGTCAGCCATTTTGCTGAATTTTCTGAATATTACAAAAGGTGTGTATGTTTCAACAACCCAACGACTGGAAGTCGTTTTTGCGGTGCTTACGTGGAAGACGAGTTTAAACGACTCGTTTTGAAAACTGAAATATGTATTGGAAAACTTCTGTTTTCGTAGAAATTTTCGAGCTTTTGCGAAAACCCGGTTTTCGGCTCGGTGTGAAAAGCCTGTGTTTATTTTGAAATGTGAGTCGCTTTGTGTTCTCTTCCCCGAAATTGGGCAATTACAGAAAATGCAAGGAAACTAACATCGGAAGCGATTAATTTCCAATAAAAAAATCGCAAAACTATTAGTTATTAAAATTGCATTTCAGCTTGGTTTGGCCATTCAAAGATTCGCATTTCGTTCGGCTCGACGAGTTCGCCGAAGGAAAATTTCGTTCGCCAGTGAGTTCTTCTGAGTTCTGACAATCCCATTTGAAGTGGTTTTGAGCGAACGACGATAGCAAATTGAGAAATTCGTTCAGCCTAAATTGACAGATCAAAGGAATAAAATTTGTGTTAATTTGAAGCAGTTTTCCAATGGAGAATATATTTCTGGAGGAAGGTACCAAAAAATAAAGTGCACGACTGGGTCGCACGAAACTTTCTCGTTTAATGCGAGTCTGACTGAATTTAAAAGTGTTCAGCAAATCGAAAATTGAGCATTGAGGACACAATAGTTTTGAAAACATCCATTTGACTCTAAGTTTGCATTTTGGTCAAAATCGTTATTGCCGTTTTCCGGTAAACTGAAAAAAACTAAATTTTAAGAAATTCCTTTTTTTTCAAAAATCCATTGTACTATAATATAGAGAAAAACTGAGTTTGCTATTAAGCTATAAATGACCACATTACCTTAGAATTTATTTTTTGTTGCAATTGTATAGAGCGTTTTCGAGATATGTCGAAATTTCAAAAGTAGCGTTGTTCGACTTTTTAGCCAAAAACTGGGTACGCAGTCCTGGTAACCTCACCTACTTAAGCTTAAATATCAATTTTGGTTGAAATCGTTAGAGCCGTTTTCGATCAAATCAAACTGGTACGAACATTTTATATGGGAAGTACCATTAATATTGAGGTTACCTTGAAAAAAAAAAACACCTCCCAAGCTGTAAGCCCAAAAACTCCAAATCCGAGGTTTGAACGTAATCCGGGAAGCCGTTTAGGCTGTAGGCCTGTGGAAGGACGGACAGACGGACAGACCGGACAGAATTTTGTGACCCACTTTTTTGAGTTCCTCTATCATCGTAATATCAAAATTGATTAAAATCTCGAGTTCGAAATTTTGTACGAAACCAATATCTTTCTCTTACTACGTAATGGAGAAAGTTAAAAAGTCTGTGAATGAGAAAAATATTGAAATATGCGTCAAGACACCAAACTTAAGAGTGCTATCCCGCTTTGCTGTTCCAAAAGCAACCGTTAAGCAACTAGTTTAGAAAATATTGGGGAAACGCTTATTGTTGGCTTTGCTGGAAGTTCAGGAATGTAGATTAATAAGTGTGACAGCTGGCTGGCTTTTCGGGTCTCAGTTTTGATTGACAGACAAAAATTATATTTTTTTTTTCAGTTGACGTTTTCGGAATCAAAACCAAGTCAAACCAAATCTAAAGGAATTTCTTTCCTTTGACAGCTCGTATATGTGTCTGACATAGGAAATGTGACGTTTCCGATCAATCTAGTCGACTTCTGGATTTTTTAATGTGGCATCATCTTTTTGCAGAAGACCAAGCACAGTTTTTTAATCTGTCAAAAAGCACACATTTGTTTAAAGTTAGTGTTGTGGCGTATTTGGTCGTGTTTATTGGCTTCGCAATCTTTTCGAAAACTTAGAGGGCGACTAGGAGTTGACCACGATTTAAATTAAATGGATTGAGTCCGGTCTAAATTGCGTGAATCTACAAACCTGCCATCTTCGAGGCTCTTCAAAAGCAATCTTCTTCCAAGGAAGGTATTTTGTTGCCTTAACAACCAGTTTGCAGTTTTGAGTTGGCCAAACCTCGCCTTCATAATGCTTTCAGTTTCTGCAGGCTTTAAAAGGACAGTGAAAGCACATCTCAAGCTTAATGCTTAAATTGTTTGATAACTGCAGTCACTATCAACCTATTTAATTGCGCAATTGCGATTAGAGCTGGAGTAAATTTTTTCAAATTTTTTTCTGTGATTTTGGATGAAATATGCTCAGCGGTTAAATGAACAGCTGGGGCTAAAAAATAGCTTACTCTTCGAGAAAATGTACTAAGAATTGTGGATGCCTAAATTATTATAAATTTTTATGTTTGTATGTACCTACTAGAAATTTTGTCTCACAATAAATAACATGCAAATATAACAGCTATTTTCGAAGGTTAGTAAACGCATGCCTTTCCAGAGATATTTGTTAGTGACATTTAAATCCGGTACTGCTAGTTCAGTAACAAAAAAAAAGCACTTACAGTCGTATTTATTAGATTAGTTAAACAACGCGTAAGGATTTACGCAGCCTCTACTTGACTCTCCTAAATGTTGTTATTAATAAACGTTTTGCCTAAAGGTAAAAATTTCAATAAACTATTACAGAAAACACTGAAATCCTTTTGCCCTGAAACAGACATCAGCTGTTATTAGCTTTGTAAATGAAATCATTTTACACAATAAAGTCAAAATATCTAAAACAATTCCGAAATGTCTTCGAAGGGACTGCTGAAATATCAAACTGCAATCATATATCCTATTCCTGGTTCAATTCGAACCACCGCCAGGTCATTTGTAGTCATATTCACACACATCCTAAGACATTCCCCACAAGCAACAAAACTGAACTAGGTACAAGAAATAATTATCAAAAACGCACAATTATTTGAATTTGTTTTATTTGTTCAATATCTTTTACATTTTATAATTGCATAGGTATGCAACTGAAATTTGTGTGGCAGAAATTTGCACAACATACAAAATGAATGAACAAACAGAAATTAATTTTATTTTTTGATTTTGTTTACAATCCGACCACAAAATGTTCGCGTTTAACTAACGCAACCCTAAGGCAGCGTTGCTGTGCTGAAGTTCGAAAATTTTTATAAATCTCATTTTCCTGCGTAAGGGCATTTTAGAGGTTGCTGTTAATCCTTAAAAAGGACTAAGGTTGGTGTACTTTCCAAACCAATACAAATGTGGTTCATTCATCAATGAAATACTCTGGTCCGTATTGAGTGCACTCAGAGCTGTCTCGTTGCAATTGGTCCTGAGTGACACTCGGTTGATTGCTATGAACAGTATGAGCCAAAAGGCTTCACACACTTAACTCTATCTACTTTCAGTTCTGTCAAAATGTTAAGTGGCTGTAACTCCTAAAGTCATCTTCAATGATTCTCTTGCTGTTACAAAATATGTTCTGGACAAATAATCTGCCCCATCCAGGGATAGAGTCGATTTGTGCTTGAAGGGCTGATGGAAATATTTGACGTTCGAATATTAAGTAGTTAAAATGATAAATCACGCGTAAAGTTTTCTAGAATGGAAATGCTACCGAGCGCTATACCGCACATTTTTGCTCAGTTTGAATGAACCACAACATCAACTCGAACTCGACTAGAACATACAACTCAGTGGAGTCAACTCCACCGTTAAGTTAAGTTCAACTCAACATTCTGACATTTAAACGGAACGAGCGATTCGCCTAGCGAATAGCATATAGCAATTAATTCCCGACCGAGTGCAGGCAGAGTGGAGTGATGCCATTCTGGCATTTTGAATGCTAGATCTAGCATTTTCGAAAACTAGAAAGAATTTTTTTGAAAACAGAAAAATGCCAAAGGCTTTTCTAGCATTTTCGAAAACTAGAAAGCATTTTAAAACAAACAAATGCCAAATAATGTTTATTTTTTTTTGTATTTTTAGATTTTTGCCTTTTTTTTTACTGGAATTGGGGTCATTAGTGTACAAAGCTGATATGTACTGCAACGAAGTTTCAGGATGTTTTCCTTCACTTTCTCATACATCAGACGTGAGCTGGGAAGTGTGAGAGCGATGAATTCAGTCTATCGTGAATAGATATAGATACATGCTCTAATACAGATATAGAAGCTGTGAATCGAACGATTTGTAACTAAACTGAAAGCTAGTGTTTTTTGGAAGAATCGTTTCCATATTAACTGATCAGTGTTTTGTTTTGAAGAACTTGTGTTTCGTCATATTGTGTGCAGTGATTTAACTTGTTGACAAGTTTATTGTTTATTTGGTTTGACGTTGATAATGAAAAGGTAAAAATGATTTGTTTACATATCTTCGAAAAGAAAGTTAGTAATTAAAATAAATGAATCTGATGATGATTCCCCTTGAAGATTATGAAGAACAAGAAAATACCGAAGAAGTAGAAGAAAGCACTCATAGGTCAAAAAAGTAAAACAACTGTAGTTAGATTCCTCCATGAGAAAGTGTAGGTACCATAGATATATTTTTCAAAAATTGGTACTATTGATATTTTGTTTGTTCTGAAGACTGATACTTTAATAATAAAATGAAATGCGTTGTATTTAAGCACGTTTTCTAACTGTTATTACATATTTTCTCAGTTATTTTGAGGCACGGAATTTCTTACTAAAGGAAGAGGTAGAGGTACGCAGGCATTTAGATGATTATTATTATTTTTTTTAAGCTGATGAAAACAAATTTCGTTTGATCTAGCATTTTTTTTTTCATACATTCTAGCATTCTTTTTTGTAGTCTAGCCATTCTGGCAGCACTGCCAGAAGACAGAGTGTGAGAGTGCCTTCAGTGTTCAGTCTTCCTCTTCAGTCCTCCTCCTCAGTCCTTCATCACTTCCACAGTACTCACTCCTCTCCCAGTCCTAACTCCCAAGCAGTGATGCCAGATCGAGGGATTTATCCCTTTTTGTGGGATTTTCTCACTTAAAATAAGCTAAAAGGGACAAAGGGATTTTTGAAACCTCATAGTACAAAAAAAGGGGATTTTACTTTTTTGATCAGTTTTTGTTCCTAAAACGCTAGTTCCACTAAGAACAAAAAAAATAGTCCTCCTACGATCAAATTAGATATTTTTTTTTCTTAGAAAAATGTCATTCAAAATATTTGAATGCATTCATTTTCTTCTGCGGCAAAACAGAGATCGTGCAGCACAGTGTGCGTGCGGTTCAAACTTTTGTCCAACCGAGATAAAGTATTAAAGTTGTTAGCATACCAACAATTGAAATAATTTATTAGGTATTTATTTTACGTTGGTTTTTCAGAACTCAAATACAACAACTATAGAGTTTTAAAGTGTTAAATATAGCGTAGTTGCTGTAATTGAGTTCTGAAAAACCTACTAACGTAAAATAAATATCTTATGAATTATTTGAATTATTGGTATGCAAAAGTTGCGTGCTGAAAATCCTACTTTACTTTGCTTTGCTCAGATGGAAGTTCAAAATAAACACGATTATTGTAACTTCTTAATAATTAAAAAAGCCTAAAATTAATGAAATACATGTTTTTTTTAATTTAATACTTCGTGGGATAAATGTGGGATTTTTGACTTTTTGGCGAGGGATAAAAGGGAGTCTGGCATCACTGGTCCCAAGTCCAAAGTCATTTCAGAGAGTAAGACTCTGCTAGTTACAGTGCTACTGCTACCTACCTACTGCTGTTTGCTGTTGGTGTTGCTGTTGCTGTAGTGCAGTGCTGTGCCTGTGCTGTGGGAACTGGAAGAGTGACGCTGACGAGTGCTCTCTCACTTGTAATTGTAATCGCTGAATTCATCAGAAGAATGAGAATGAATCGAGTGAGCTCTGAATTCTGAAAGAGTCAAATATCAAACCGAAAAATGGCTGACAAAATATTGAGATTAAAATGAAATGAAAAGTTTTGCGTTTCTTAACTTAAGTTAGCAAGCAGTTGTGTGAATTTTAAATAAAATTAATGCTTGTTTTTTTTCAGCAGCAATCATGTTCATAAAACAAAACTACCTCCAAAGCGAAATATTGTCCTTTTAAATTTAGAAAGTAGGTAACCAAACATCAAAGTAAGGTAGGTAGTTCTAGATGTCATGTTTTGAAGTCGTAAGTCAGCGACAACCGACAAGTACTGTCAAATCGCAACTACAGTCGACTTTGCTTATATCAACTATGAACTACGCTTTACTGAAAAATTCGCTTAACTGAAACACAAAATTTGTCACCTTTTTTAATTATCCAAAGTTAGCCGAGAGAAAATGCCGCTTACGTTTAAAAATGACTGTGCCAAATTGGTGTTTCACTTAAGCGGAGTCAGCTGTATAATAACGGGTGCTTTTTAGCTGGTTTGGTTTTGGCAACACTGGTTTTGACAGCTGACGTGTGTTTAGTACCTTGTGTCACTGTCAAACAGCTTCAGTTTGGTTTGCAATTTAACCATGGATCGTCTTACAAATGAACAACGCTTTCAAATTATTGAATTTTACTATCAAAATTCGTGCTCGGTTCGAAATGTTCATCGCGCTTTTTTATCGAAAAATTGTGTTCAGCGATGAGGCCCATTTTTGGTTGAATGGGTACGTAAATAAGCAAAATTGCCGCATTTGGAGTGAAGATCAGCCAGAAGCACTGCAACAGCTACCAATGCATCCCGAAAAAGCCACTGTTTGGTGCGGTTTATGGGCCGGCGGCATTATTGGGCCATATTTCTTCAAAGATGATGCGAATCGCAGCGTTACTGTCAATGGTGAACGCTACCGAGCTATGATAACAAACTTTTTTTTGCCCGAAATGGAAGTTCTTGACTTGCATGATATGTGGTTTCAAAAAGACGGTGCCACATGCCACACAGCACGTGAAACAATGGCGCAATTGCGAGGCGAGTTTGGTGAACAGTTAATTTCACGTTTCGGGCCGGTCAATTGGCCGCCTAGATCGTGCGATTTGACACCATTAGATTATTTTTTGTGGGGGTATGTCAAGGCTAATGTGTACCTATAGGGACAAGCCCGCTTCGATTGACGCACTGGAAGCCAACATCCATGCATTCATTCGTGAGATACCGGCCGATATGTGTGAAAGAGTATGCCAAAATTGGACTCAGCGGATGGGCTACCTGAGACGCAGCCGCAGTCAACATTTGCATGAAATTATATTTAAACATTTAATTGCAAGGTTCAAACTATCGATTCAAATAAATATTTCATTCATTTTTTCGAATTTTTTGTGTTTTTTTTTTAAAAAAATTCTAAACCTCTTAAAAAATCACCCGTTATGTAGTTTGGACAAATCTAGTACATAATTTAAACTTTTGAGTTTTGTGAGCTTATAATAATAATAGTTAGCGCAACAGGTCTGTAGGAACCCAGGGCTTAGCTTCTCGCAACCATTCGTTTTGTGTGTTTTTCATTTTTGGAACGAATGCAAGGGATCTACAATTTCAAATTTCAGTTCCAAACGGGCCGATTGAGAAGCTCTTTCATGACAGTTATACTCTCGGATGTTTGTCAGACGTTCACGAGAGGTGACGCAGTGAAAAAAAACCTGAGTTGGAATTTGGTTTTTTTGCGGGATTCGAAACCTTGACCCCTCGCTTAGTAGTCTTAGTAGTCTAACACACTTTTGGTCTTGCTTTTGTAAGCTTGCTCCTTATAATTCGGGCACAGCCCACTTGTGACAGAATAGTTTTCTGTAATCTGGAAATTTGGCCTTTTTTCACTTTACAAAAGTGAAATAAGGCCATATTTCAACAGTTGGCCTTATTTCACTCGAACAAAGTGCAATAATGCCAACAAAATTTGAGTAATAAGACCAAACTTGCATTCACCCCGTAATCCAACAATAAACCCAAGCAGGGGGGTTGCAGGGGGGCAGCATGCCCCCCCATAGAGATTTCATAGTTTGAAAGCGCAATAACACACATTTGGCGTTATTTCACTTTGTCGGAGTGAAATAAGGCCAACTGTTGAAATATGGCCTTATTTCACTTTTGTGAAGTGAAAAAAGGCCAAATTTCGAGATTTGGTCTTATGACGCTTGGCCTTATGTCACGGCACCATGGCGGATATCATTCGAAACTTTTAACAAGGCCGTTATGCGGCTGTGATCAGATCTAAATCCAGATTGAAAAGAATAATCTATGTTCTCCTTGATTTGTTTACTGACAATAACCTCAAAGACTTTCGACAATAGGACAGAATGGCATTTCCTAAGGTTTTCGGTATCGTTTCCAAACTGTTGGATAATCCGACGTAGTTAAAATGGAATTAAAAACATAAGTAATATACTGGAGTATTTTAGGAATAAGAATTTTTATAAAGTCGGTGAATATTATCTAGTACCACACACTTTGACTTGATTGAGAATATCACATTGCCAACAGTGAATATATCCACTGCAGAAAGAGAAAAAGCATCTTAAGAGTAGTTGGGTGTGAAATATGTGGAGCTGTTTTGGGTGACCAAGATTGGGTTGGCAAATTTGTAATCAATTTCCTCGATATCGATGTCATCATTTACAGACGGGAATTTCTTGCCAAGCCGCAAGTCTTTTACGTAACACGGTTTCTGGCTATTTTGAATGCATTGAGCATTACAGTACTTTCAAACATTTTCCATCCCCGGAAAATACTATCGCGTAGTTAAACCGCATTGATAATATCAGTTGGCATCCAAGGACTCTCGGTGGTTGGGTGTTGTATGAATAGGGTAGACTCTGATTGGCATCAAGTTGGCGATGCCCAGTTGTTGCAACTGTATCATACATATCAATTGTGCTTATTTTACCTCCGCCTGGTAACCACCGGGTACTGGTCTTGTCCGTCCGGGCATGACTTGCTAAACTTATAAGCGCGAGTGTTGAACACGAAGAAAATAGCAACACTATAATGCTCTGTCGGAAAGACTGCCTGATCGAGACTCAGATTGGATCCACGGTGGTGTCAACAGTCAAGATGGCAGCTACCTTGCATGAGCTACTCTGACATATTTGGAGCTAAGGTCAGTAAGGATTTTCAGCACTAGTCAGGGTGCTGAAATAGAGATGGTGGCGGATGAACCCTTTATGGGCCAACGGCAGCACTCATATCCCCGAAGTGGGTTACTGACAACGGAATTTCCGACCCGATGTCCTAGGGTGAATTTAGGGCCTGCTCCTCCAGGTTGGGGGTTGTGCGTGGGGTTAACTACCCAACCACGGAAAAAAGCAAACGGTTACGAAGCAACCAAGAGCCTCGGATAAGGATGGAATCACTGTTGACGACCCTGCAAAACGGAAAAAGGACAATGACTTTCGGATTTGCACGTGGAATGTTCGAACCCTGAACAGACCGCGTGCAGCCGAACAATTAGCGGAGGCCCTAGACTGCTACAATGCAGACATCACCGCCATCCAGGAAGTGCGGTGGGATGGGCCGGGCAAAAGAAGGATGAAAAACTGTGACATCTACTACGGTGATTGCTACAGGGAACAGAAACAGCGTCTATTTGGATGCGGATTCGTTGTAAGCGGCAGACTTAGGCAAGAAGTCTTGAGCTTTCGACACGTCAGTGAGCGTCTTAGAACTATCCGCATCAAGGCTAAATTCGCTAACATCAGCCTAATATGCGCTCACGCTCCCACAGAAGATAAAGACGATGCTACCAAAGAATGTTTCTACGAGCTCCTCGACAAAACATACGAGCAATGTCCTAAGTATGACGTTAAAATTATCTTAGGTGATTTTAATGGCAAAATAGGAAAGGAAGACATATATGGTAGCACAATTGGAAAGCACAGCCTACACGACACCACGCCTGGGAACGGACTTAGGCTAATTGACTTTGCTGCGGGGCATAATGTTTCTATAGCTAGCACACGGTTTCCACACCTCAACATTCACAAAGGAACATGGCGGTCACCAGATCATCAAACCGTCAATCAAATTGACCATGTTGCGATCGACGCAAAGCACTCCTCCAGTATTCTAGATGTCCGAACTTTCCGAGCGGCCAACATAGACTCGGACCACCATCTTGTTGTAGCCAAGGTACGAATGCGGATATCCCAGACGCCACAACAACGGGGAAATGCTGTGAGGAGATTCAACGTTGAACGGCTACAAACGCAACAAACCGCCAGAACCTTTGCCGATCGTGTATCCCTCAACCTCTCGAGATGTCCTGTACGGCCAGCATCAAGTGCTGAAGACCAGTGGCATCGCTGCCAAGAAGCCATCAGGAACGCCGCAACTGATGTGCTTGGTTTCACCAAACCACCCCCACGAAACCCCTGGTTCGATGAAGAATGCCGGCAAGCACATGCAGCAAAACCACATGAATAACACCGGCTTCTCCGGAAGAAAAAAAAAGAGCATGAGAAGCGCGCGATCGAGGAAATAGAAAGGTGTTACTCCAGGAACAATGTTCGGAAGTTTTACCAAAGGGTAAAAAGGACGTGTCATGGCAACAAAACCCGAGCAGAAACCTGTCGAGACGAACAAGGAAACCTTGTAGTGGAATCACAGTCGGTGCTGAGGACATGGAAAAACCATTTCTGCAGACTGTTAAACGGCGAAGACGATATAAATTCCGCTGTCAGGCAGATTGAACCATTCAACCTGGATGATGAAAACCAAGACTTTCGTTTACCTGACCTAAATGAAGTGAGGATTGCAATATCCAAGCTGAAATCCAACAAAGCTGCCGGACCAGACGGCTTACCTGCCGAGCTTTTCAAGGCAGCGGGAGATGATTTGGTAGAGTGCATACACCAACTCGTCTCCAAGATCTGGTTAGAGGAAAGCATTGTCTGCCCGATCCACAAGAAAGGAGACCCTCTAAACTGCGCCAACTATAGAGGCATCAGTCTCCTTAACATCGCGTATAAGATTCTTTCTGCCGTACTGTGTGATCGCCTGAAACCATATGTCAACGAACTGATTGGACCCTATCAGTGCGGCTTTAGGCCCGGTAAGTCCACAACAGACCAAATATTCACACCACGGCAGATCTTGGAGAAAACCCAAGAAGTCCAAGTCGATACCCACCACCTGTTTATCGATTTTAAGGCCGCATATGACAGCATTTATAGAGACGAGCTATACAGAGCCATGTCTAGTTTTGACATCCCTGCCAAACTTGTCAGATTGTGCAGAATGACGATGGAGAACGCTCGCTGCTCCATAAAGTTCGGAAACAATCTCACCGAGACCTTTGGTGTCAAAAAAGGATTTAGACAAGGTGACGCGCTGTCATGTGACTTTTTTAATATAATTCTTGAGAAGATTGTGCGAAACTCACAAGCCAACACCAGAGGCACAATTTTCCAGAAGTCTGTGCAACTACTTGCATACGCTGACGACATCGACATCATTGGCAGAACACAGCGAGCTGTCACTGGTGCGTTTGCAAGTATCAGTACAGAAGCGGCTAAAATGGGTTTAGTGGTGAATGAGGGCAAAACAAAATATATGCTGTCCACAAGAAGGGACACACAACACCGACGAATCGGACAGAACGTCACGATAGACAGCTATAACTTTGAGGTAGTTCGGGACTTTGTCTACCTCGGCTCCGCTATTAATTCTGAAAATGATATCACCTCAGAAATCAAGCGAAGAATCACACTTGCCAACCGTTGTTACTTTGGTCTAAGAAGGCAATTGATTAGTAAGGCCTTGTCGAGAAATACTAAGGAGACTCTATATAAGACCCTCATCATCCCAGTCCTACTTTATGGTGCAGAAGCATGGACGCTATCAAAGGCGGATGAAGATCTCCTTGGTCGTTTCGAACGCAAAATTCTTCGAGTGATCTTTGGTCCCGTTTGCGTTGACGGGCTCTGGAGGAGGAGATTTAATAACGAACTCTACGAGCTGTACAGCGACATCGATCTAGTCAGAAAAGTACGCATCAGTCGTCTAAGATGGCTGGGACATGTAGAGCGGATGGACAGCAGCGCTCCGGCCCAAAGAGTCTTCGAATCCAACCCGGAGGGACAACGCAGTAGAGGAAGACCTCGCCTTAGGTGGCGCGCGCAAGTGGAAGGGGACTTCAACCAACTTGGAGTGCGCAACTGGAGGCAGTTAGCCAAAGATCGCGCTAACTGGAGAGGCGTATTGGTTGAGGCCAAGTCCACCCCGGACTGTAGCGCCACCTAAGTAAGTAAGTATCCAAGGACTCTCAGAGTTTACAACGACTTTTGTTCTAATTGGTACATATTTATTAAACATAAAAGTGCAGACCACCTTAGTCGACTTAGGATTTTTTAATGTGCCCAGTAACATATTAGGGACTGCTGAAATGGTCGCCCTCCTTCATTTCTAAAGCTTTTTTTTTTTTGTATAAATGAGCAAATTCAAGAATGTAGTTTTCTTATGTCGACTAGATTGGTCCCGATGAGATGTAACCTGAACGCAAAAATTATAATGGTCGGGAACGTCATTTTTCCTACGCCAACCACACATGTGAACTGTCATCTTTGTACTCAGTCACGAAATTCTAGACTAGATTGGTCAGCTACCAATCCATATACGCGTCAACTGAAACAGCTGCTCATATGACCGATTTCAGCTGCTCATCGTGTTGATGGACAGTTTCAGAGACGTTCACAACATGATCTTGTATGCGATGTTAAGTAAACTGATGTCACTCTCTTTCTTGTATAGATCAGGCAATACACTCGTCTTGGTGTACGGTCTAACGTCTAACAGATTATTTGGGTTAAAGCTTACTATATTTACTTTCCTTTGATCAGGTAGACAGAAGTGTTTTGTCTATGTTAAGTAGTTCCTTCTGCCTAAGAGTCGCAGGGATATTCCGGAATTCTCGTTTTCACAAAGTTCTAAATTATATATTCTTAAAGTATTTCTTCCTTGTATTTGCATTTCAGAAATCCGCATTTATACTTTGGTTGGAAAGTTTAGATACCGAGGGGAGACTTCTCGGGTTGCTTATAAAAGGTTTAGGTTCAAAATCACTGTAGGTATTAAGAACATTGTTACCTCATTTAAACCCTCTTTGTACTATAAAAGATCAAGTCTTAATGCACTTGAAAATTGAATTGAATTGACCCTTTCTAAAGAAAACGAATAACCGCTGAGAAACTCTCCACTAACCTTGCAATCCATCAGCTACCACTTGAGAATACATCGCAAATGAACTCTTATTGATGGTAGTTCCTGCAACTTGCAACCTAGATTTAGACAGCCCTTCTTGCCCCTCAAATCCTATAGAGATTTTCACAACTTGCAAGAATGATGACATAAAGCTGTAAGAATATTAACTGTTACCAACGATTCTCAGCAATTGTCAGAAAAGCTCCGTGCAAAAGGTAGGCACCAAAAATATCTATTCACTGATTAGCTGAAGCTCTTTCGGCTTCGAAAGCAATATTTGCGTAGCTACATTCTCCTTAACAAGGAAGATCCCAACTAGTGCGGCTCGGCATTAATTATATTTGTAAATGGCAGTTGATTTTAAGCCAACCATAAACCAATTGCGTTCACGTGTTCAAAATCCGCAGGACTCCTTTCGACTAACACCTGACCGCATATTGTCTGACCTAGTTCCCTAATTCGTACTACTGTCAAATTTGCCTACAAGAACCATTCCATGTGTACAAACTGCGAATCGATTCGAAACATACTCTCCACCATAATAATACCTACTCGTGCACTTCCTTCTCAAGTAACACGGAGCATAAAATCAAAGCCCGAAAAACCTGAAACTGAACCTACACTGAGTTTATTCATCACAAGTAGGAGAACGGGTATGCTGTTTCTTCAACGCCAGCCCATCAAAACATGTAGGTATTGTACACGCTATAGCTATAGCCCTGTGCAAGTTATATTGACTTTGGTTTCCCGGACGTAATTGGTAATAATGTAATGAACCAACTGACAGACTAATTTGATATGAGGGGGTACTCCTTCTGGCTGACCCTGACTCGGTGGGGTTGTTTTAATTTCAACTACGGCCATTGTGGGTCCCACTGGTGGTGATGGTGATAACAAAGTAGCAGTAGTCTGCACTATAGAGTGATCGACTCTGTTCGGCCGTTATATAGGTGGTGAGGCGGTGGATGAACAGCCTCCCTCAAAAAATAAAAAATAAAAATAGGACGGTTTTGTGCACTGCTGCCACATAACATTGACTATATTCAAAACTCTTAAGCGCCACCAACAGCAGTGCTACCTACACTATCGTCCAACACATTACTGCTGCAGTCAAAGAGTCTAAAAGCTTTTATCAAAGGTGTGTTTGCGTAGTTGTGTGTGTCTGTGCGCGGTACGGGGTGGGCGGTCGGATTTCTTTTATATTCATTTTTAGTTTCCGTGCAGTAAGGGTTTTTCTTTTTCGTATGTAATATTCTAGATGTAACAGTAGCCGCCATGTGGATTCGTTCGATTTGTTTAAAATTCCAGAAAGACAGTACCTACTTGATTTTCATCTAAAATCTTCTACTTATGGTTCAGACTTTGATTACTGTTTTCCATTTTTTAATCGACAAAAGCACTTGTTTTCATATGAACAAAACTGAAAAAAAAATGTAACCGTTTTTATAAACAAGCTTAAAATAACAGTTAGTTCCATACATATTTTTAAAACGAGGGCTTGCTATCATGTTTAATATGAACAATTCATTCCGTGAAATGTTTTCTTAATGAAAATACGTTTTAAATTTATTTTCAAACAATTTAAGTCGCTCGTCTACCTCGTCTTCCACCCTTTCGTTACAAAGGCACTAAGTCCGGCATCACTGGTTCCATAATATTCCACTCACTGCTAAAGCTAACATCAGAGACAATACTGAGACCCATCACGCCCACAATGGTTCTGCCCCTGGCCACCGCATATTTTTTATTCAAATTCGCCATTTTGTTGTCCTATCGGTGTTATGTCAATTTAGAATCCGTGTGGCGTACAAAAACCTACAAAAAAATATAAAATAAATGCTGCCAACCGCTGCCGTGGGGGAATGTGATAGAGTTCGGAAATACCACATTTTTAACATTACTATTGGCTAGTTGTTAAATATTTTTAAATGGTGAATAATATAATGCGTTTGGTTAATAAGACTACCTAAATGAGATGTTTTATATAAACTTCGCTTTAACTGAATAAGCACAAAAAATTATTGTTAACATACGTTCTCCACTTTTTCAAAACCTTGGGCCGTAATAATATATCATTTGATCCTACTGTTCGCTTATGATGTTGAGAAAATAAATCAAAAAGAATAACTCAAAAAGTACCGCTATATTTTCTCTGTCTCTCTTGCAAACATTCAATGTGGAAAAATTCTGTTTTATTATTATTATTATTATTATAGCTTTATTGTTACCTAAATGAATTCAATAAACGATAGAAGAATATAGCATTAGCTGCCAGGGCTTTAGGCTAATTCAAGATGAAAGAGGTTAAATAGATAATTTTAACTTAAGTTTTACAATGGTCTTATATATAGATTTAATATTGCTTTCTGAGATAAATATTAAGAGTTTTTGAAGGTCGTTTCCAAAGAAAATTCAGTTTTATTTTGCGTCAACACAAGGTCATTGTTTTCACTATTATGAATATTCTGTGGAGATTGACAGCATTCGATCAACAGTTGAAGTGCGTTATAAGTGAATTTTATTTGATTAATTGTATTTCAAAGAAAAATGGGTGGATCGAAATCTCTAAATAGTGTTGAATGAGCTAAAATCGATTTACTAAAAGAACAAGGACTAACCGGGCGTTCTAACAAAATTGGACGAAGTTTTAGTGTGCTCTATTCTTATTTAAGAAGCAAAGATTCGTACGGAAAAAAACATGAAAGGATGTAAAAAAAAACGGCAACAACAGCCTTTGACCGAAGATAAATTTAAAGATGTGCTTCCAATTCTTGCAACTCTGCGGCAAAAATGAAGCAGAAGGCCGGTGTTACTACAAGCGTGTCAACAGTGCGAAGGGTTATCAATAGTACCAAACATCTAAAACGGATATGAAAATTCAAAAGAAACCACCACTTAACGAGTAACGGAAGTGCATGCGCTTAGTATTCTCTAGACTCCATATGAGTTGGAAAAATGAATGGCGTCACGTATATTTTTCGGATGAAAATAAGTTTAATTTTGATGGCCCTGAAGGTTTTAATTGTTATTTCCACGATGTGAGGAAAGAACTACTACATTAAATTATAAAGGAATTTTGGAAAGAAATTTCTTATGGATCTTTGAAGTTTGTGTGCTGCTTCTTCCGCATTGTCGCCAATTTCCATTATTGCTATGTCATCAGCAAAAGTGGCAAGGCTAGTTGCCTCAATTATTTGATCGCTGATTAACATAAGGACTGGCGAGTTATAATGATGAAAGATCATCTTTATTTTCTACTCTAATGTAGTTTTCAGATATTCATTTTCCTACAGAAATATCTATTAGATCCGCGATTTTACTCATAACTGTAGGCCAGTATGTTGGCGCCCCACTTGAGTGAAAGTCGCAATTCATTGCACGCCTGCTGCATTCAGTTTTTACCTTTTGTATTACTTAATCTTGATCCCTATTTTTGGCATTAAAATCACCTCCGACCATGAAGTAATTTCCCAATGTTTGGAAAATGCTTACGTAGTCTTCTTTTTTAAAGATTTGTTGTGGTGGGCAGTATGTGGCTTATATTTTTATGTCACCTTTTCTTGACAAGTGAACGTTTATAATAGCAGCTTGCATTTTTTCGTCTTCGATCTTCGAGTGTTCGTCGTGTTTTATTGTTTTTGGGTATGGTTAGACCCCTGACAATTTTTGCATTGTGGTATCAAAATAGTTGTTCTCCTTAAAGGCTCAACTTTAACTCTCATGTTGAGAATTGACTTTAAAAAGTCATCCGGCCTTACCAATAATCAACTTTAGTCTGGCACTTTACGAAAAGACTCCACACTTTCCAAAATCCCTTTACCAATAAACAAATATAGTTGCCAGACTTTCGCTAACTGTAGGGTTAAATGTTAGTGTTGAGAAAGCCATGTTTATCTCGGGCATTATCTAAATAAATCCTCCCTTATGTCATTTTGAAGACAAGTGTTGCCCAACCATCCAAAATCACGGTATTAAATTTCGTTATAGGAGAGAATTTAATACGCTGTTGTTCAGCATGAGCGTTTACAATTATTAATTAATTTTAGTAAATTGTGAATGTGTTCTAATTTTTTTCGTTACAATACAACAATGCAAATAGTTTTTAAGTCTAAAAAACACAAATTTGCACAAATGTATTATGTATTGCATTTTTATTTTATTTCTAAACACGTGAAGCATATATTTCTGTGTTTTTTTTTTTTTTTTTTTTCGTTTTATCTTGTTTTACAGCTAGTTCTTGCTTTTTGATTGGTTTTCCTTTTTAAATAGTTGCTTAATAAATCTAAATTGTATGTAAATTTGGGATATTTCTAAGACTTTCTTGACAGTCGTCGCAAACAGAATAAAATATCTTCTTACTTAAGTTTTGACGGTTCATATATTTTTGCAACAATTCTCAGTACCTACCTTAGGCGACTCAGGTAGGTGTTTTGTTATAACCAAACAATTTACAAACTCTTTTAAAAAGGTGTTTGTTTACCGAGAATGAGGATCTCTAATGAGACAATGGTTGGTGTGAAAAGGTTCACTTCGCGGAAAATATAGTTATAAAAATAGAATTATCAGCATTCAGCTAAATACCTACATGCAAAATATCAAGTTTATTAACTTATGGAGGGGTAACAGCCTAACAGGTAGTACGAGAATATGTGTGCATAAAAATGTGCGTTTTATATTTTTCAGTTCGAATTTCAACATTTGTCGGTTTCTAAGTTTCCCGAATTAAGTAATATGTAAGCCATACAATTATTTATAGGTTAAACTGTATTTATTTTCAACCCCGGAAGCGATAAGTTCTTAACACGCTTCCTACGTGCGATTGTAATTTATTCTGAAATGAATGAGGAATGAGCCAGCTATTATTTCTATTTTCAAGAATTTTCACTTGCTAATTACGCAATTGTGATTTTGACCACTAATAAGTTTTAATTTGCATCGTCAGCCTACGAATAAATGAAATCATTCAAATAAACTGTGCTCCGTCAATTGAATAATTTGAAAGAGATTTTACATATTACGAAACAAATGCACTCATAAAGAAATCGCGAGGTAGTACTACAAAACAATAGAAAGCGTACCATAAAAGTACTGAAAATTGTGTCCGATCGAACGATAGGGCATTACTGATTTGCATGTGATATTTGACAGATCAGCGGATATTTTGTGCATTTCCTATTTTGTGTTTTGTTTTTTGCTTATAAAAAGTATCAAAGAGCATTGGAAAGATATGTGTTGGGCAAATTTAATTGCAATTTATGTATTCCTTCTTTTAGAATAAAATCCTCTTTGTGAAAGAGATCATTGACCATGTTTTTCACGAAAACAAATTATGAAATTTGAATTCTGCAATGACAACAAATGTAATAGATTATAAGAAAGTTGTCGGACTAGTAAATGTGGAGGTCTAATTGTTTATTGGTACCATTTCACAAATGCTGTACATTTTTACTAAAGCTGACATCTAACTAGTTGTCGACATTAGTGATTGATTATTAGTAAGGCCGATCATAAATAGCGGTAGAGGTCTTTTGATGATTGTTTCATTAACTTTATCATCCCTTTGTTTTTCTTTTTTTAAACGTTAACATCATCTAAGAGTTTAGCTGCAGATCTTCATCTATATTTAGCTTGTCGGATTCTGGGTGGTTGACTCTGGGTATGACCTTGACTTACCTATTGTTTTTGTTTTCGTAGGTATACCATTGAATCTCGTCCTCGTTGAGCTTTTAGCCAGGGCTCAGTATGAATCAGAGTCAATGGTGAGAACTTTCCAAACATTATTGTTCAATGTCAGGATTTTATAGTCTACTTGTTACGGAGGTCATTATTGCTTTAACTTCCGAAAAAGTTGTTATACCAATAATGTTTATTGGAGGTTTCTCCTTTCTTCTAACGGTGCTTGCTCCATCTTTATTTAGGGCCTTTTCTTTTTCTGAAGACAGCTTCTCTTTTCTTGAGATTTTCTTACCCTCATTGTTTCTGGGAGAAACTACTAAAATTAACCAATAAAAAACTATTTTAAGAAAAACTTGGTTCATTTAATCCCAATGACTTTTATTTACAATTTCAATATTTGTGTCTATTCAGTTGACGTAAAATAAAACTGCAATTTTTCATATTGAATGCTTTGAAACACAGCCAAAGGCAAAAATAGAGGTACTTTTTGAGTTATTCTTTCTGATTTCTTTTCTCAACATCATAAGCAAACAGTCAGCATCATCAAATTATGTATTACGATACAAGATTTTGAAAAAATGGACAACGTAGGTTAGATATATTAGAAAATGTTTGTGCTTATTCAGTTGAAGCGAAGTTTCCTACAAACATATATTGGGACAAACATGGTTGTGTAATTTCCGCTTATGAATAAAATTAGCATCGATTTGATGAACAAATTTTTCTTAAATAACTGAAGAAAAATTGTTAAAAATGAGTTTATTTTCCCTTGACAAATCTACATTGTTGATTTTTCATAAATATTTCATGCAAAAGTGCACTTATTTGTACAAAAAATACTATCCAGAAGTAACGAATAATTTCAAATTTAACGTATAAAACACTATGGCCACTGACAGCAGCTTTTTCGGCAGCGGAAGTGATTAATTTTTTTGAAGTTTCCTGACATTTGTCAACACGAATTTCTATAGGTTTCAATATTAACGCACCAAATCGTGACCACTACGTAAAAATATAACTTGTTGTCTAAGTAACAGGAAATCAGCAGAAGTTGGGGGTCTCGGTATTGTCTCTGCCTAACAACGATTGCTGTTCGAGTTCGAAAACGAGCTGTAACTTCCATTATGAACGTGTCAACACTTTGAGGGCTACGATTTTTAAATATATGAAACCATGGAATTTTATTTTCTAAACGATTTTTCAATATTTGAAAACACGTTTGTTCGTTTCACTTAACGGGCGGTTTCTAACAAATTGTGCTTTTATTTAACGGTCATACAATATTTCAGTTGAATACTGGATAGTGTTATGCCACAGTGAGATTCGTACGATTTTTCAATATTTGGAACCAGGCTTTAGTTTGACACTGTGCAGTGTTATGGGATTTTCTTTTCTTTTTTTTATATAACTTGGCAGTGCTTAAATCGAATCGCAAAATTGTTCAACAAGTTCCCTCCCGGTACGCCACCGAGCCATTTTCCTGAACTCAGAATCTTAAATAAATTATAGAACGCTATTAAGAGTTTGCTAAAGCAATTCCAAAATTAATTTGGTCAATACAAAAACAATACAGCAATTGCCTTCCCTCACAAAGAAAAAGGAAGGGAAGACACGTTCAATCGAAATTACGGGAAAAATGCCTACTGCGTCAGGGAAAAAAACCTACGATGTTTATATGCTGTCCAAGAGCGCATTCGAAGATGAGAGGATTTTTCGAAATTCTATGTAATAAACATTATTGAATGTCAGAATGCAAAACCATGATCCGAAGACAACTTCTGCGATTGTTATCTCCGAAAAAATGTTAATTCCAAAAAAAAATGTAATTCCAAAGTTGTTTTGTCTGAATATTAATTTCTGACAGTCAGCCTTGAATGAGATGTTATGTCTGTCTTGTCTTTGGCCTAAGAAGGCACTTTTTAACTCAAGCCTAGGTACGCCTTCTCTAATAAAAATAAGGGATCTTTCTGATAAATTGTTTGTGTTTTACTACCAGTTGTCACAAATATATTTAAAGTTCGAAGTTTCTAACATGGAGCGCTTGACGTTTCCTAACCGTTTCAAAATGAACATAACGTACAACTAAAGTAAAGCATTTGTTCACTGAGAATGGAGACGACAGTACTCTGCTTGAAAATGAGTTGGAGCTCACTTTAAAGGACGATCCACTTTCTTTTAAAGGGTTTACCACCTCATAAGCTGACGCCATACGATCACAGGTTGAGGTGGAACAACTGTGATTGGCGACATCTATAGAGCTGGATCTACTCGAATTTCTACAGCCATATATTTATATTATATAAACTAAATGACTGTGTAAAAAATATCAAAATGGTTTATATGAGCTAAATAAGCTACAAACAAACAAACAAGTATAGATGTTGGGAAGATGCGTAGATGCAATTCGAGAGCCAAATGTTGGGAACAACATCCGAATTCCAAAAATTTGTTTGCAATCGGTATGACCAAACACCACGAATAGTGGATACAGCTTTTCACTCCCAACTGTATGGCGTTGTGTTCTCAAGAATCCACATACACAATGCCAGTGATGGTTGACTGCAACGACAAGTGCACTTGCAAGCAAAATAAAAAAATACCGCACAATACAATGAGAACTAAAAGAAATACGACACAAGAATCGAAAGGTTACTTCGGCCACATCTAATATTTTTAACGGAATCTCGAGAACGTCGCTTTTTTCTCATTTCGCTGAAGGTATACCTACCTTAGTTTCAACATTATCTAATATTTTCCGTCAATTTTGTGGGTAACCACGCTCGAATGGAACGGGTCGCATGTGGGGTGGGCTCTGCATATCCTATCGTTTGTTACATGGCCTGGGCCTTGTCAGCACTCAATGGGTATACTTGTAGTATTCAAAGCACCGCCGATTGTGCCTACACTTGTGTACTGCATGGAACTCTGATGGGGAGTTTTATCGATAGTTGTTGAGTGAGCGCCTTCTACGGGGGATGGTGATGGTATTTAAGCAGGCAGGGGATAGTGCAATTTTAATGTTCAGACTTTGTTTGAAATTTGCTGTGTGAGTGAAGGATGGCTGGCTGGCAGACATTTCAAATAAAATCAAAAACTGTGCTATTTTTCCTCCAGAGCAGGATACGATACGGCACCGAAGCGAGACAAATTCGAATGTAATGGACGGTGTAGGATAGCAAATTTGAAATGATTATATGAAAATGGTTTCGTTAGTGAACTCTGGGATGAGTCTGGGGTGATTCTGCATTTCGTGCAATGGGGTGGTGTTTACATTAACGAATTTTCAAAAGTAATCAAGTGATTGTTTTGGGGTTGCCAATGGGAGGCCTTCAATCATGTTGCCAAACTGCGAGTATAAAGCAGCGAGGGTTCTTTTTTATTTTTTTTTTATTTTTGCATTTAAAATTGATGAGAGCTGGAATCAATCATTTACCAAATTGACATTGGGTCTTTCGGTTGGTTGTAAGGTTGTTAAGCCTTTTTTTGTCTGAACATTGACATGGGAAAATTTGCATCACTATCGATGGTTTTTCGGGGAAATGACCGTTGTAATTTCGAATATATATAAAGAGATACTAGTTGTCCAAATTCTGAAAGACTCATTTGTTAAACCTTGCGGTATACAGCGTATAATTTTATGTGTTAATTTTTGAAGACCGTCGCTCATTTAAGCAATGTTCTTACCTTTATTCTTAAAACAGCAATTACCTGCGAAACGACAAGAATAAGATTAGCAAGCGTTCATCCCCGAAGTTCTAGGAGCTTAGCATGCTACGTTCCGAACTACGAGCCGAATCAACGAGGCTGTTTGTGTACTGGATGATCTACAAAGAGAGCTTGTTTCGAAAAAGAGGTGAAATGGCAGAACGAAGGTTTATGACAGCAACTCAATCTACTGACGGGCACCGGTTACTAGTGTTAACCCATGTTAACATATATCATGTGTGAGTTCTTAATTTTCGGGACAAATATAAGAGATCTACAACTTTAAGCCGTGTCCAAACGGCCAATTGAGAAGTTTGCCATTCGTTTTGTGTAAGTTTTTCATTTTTGGAACGAATGGAATTGATCTACAATCTTAGGTCGAGTCCAAACAGCTAATTGAGAAGCTCTTTCAAGACAGTTATACTCTCGAATGTTTTGTCAGACGTTAGCGAGAGGTGGCGCAGTAGAAAAAGACATTAAGTTGGAATCAAACTTTGTTCGGGACTCGAACTTGGGACCCCTAGCATGCTTAACAGCTTTTTGGACCGCTCGAATCTCCATCAAGACTTGGAGTCAGATTCTACAATTCAAAACGATCAATCATTTTCGTGAGCTCGAATTATTTGCCTTATGTTAAACGTGCGTAGGCACAGTGGCTTAGTGGTTAGTGTGTTGGACTACTAAGCGAGGGGTCCCAGGTTCAAATCCCGCAAAACCCAAATTCCAACTCTGGGTTTTTTTTCACTGCGCCGAATGCCGACCCTGCTTTCCCTACTGCAGTTGCCTTTCAGCACTAGAAGATGAAACCTGTCCTGTATTAAAAAAATCTGTCCGCCATTGAATAATGAATACTCTGCCAAGTATCTGGTCTAAGGTAAAGTTCCTGTTCAAGTCAGAAAGTGCACATTAGAAAGGCCGCACCTCCGTCGAAACAGCTCCTTATTCCATCATAAACAGACCCCAGTGGCCTTCCCTGATATAGAAGGAGCAGTCAGCAAATTTTGAAACAAATTCGATTATTTACCCCCGCCTGGTGAATGGTGGGGCATATACCCAGGCACGGAATAAGGTGGCTTTAACAAAAGACTGAGAGGTATTATCCATTCTAATCTGGAATCTTGTTCTTAGCACACTTGTTCTGGAGACAGAAGATAGTAAGTAAGACATATATTGTATCCTTTGACAAGTTCCAAAGTTCCCAAGCTTGTTGCTACCCAAAAAGTCTCTGAAATACCGCTGACTTTTCGGATTTAAAAACGGACTGAAAGCTACACTCTAAAGAGAACTTGTCCAGAAAGCTATTGTTGTTTTACACAGTAGAATCGGCTCTACACACACAAACGCGCTCTATAGAAGATTCCTTCTGCCTTAAGAAGTGTACAATGGTTGCATTGCTTTCAACAACGTCAACACTCATCTGCCTCACTTGGCTAGCTGATTAATTTGATGCTCAATAGACGAATTATCAACTCAAGTCTGGGTGAGATATCTACCAGAAAATCCTGGCACTCATTGACATCTTCATCAAAGATTCTTCACAATGGACCAGCAAAACAACGATTTTAAGAACCTTCCAGGAAAAATCGACTTCACCACACCAAAACTACAATTCGATAAAAACGTCTAGGTCTCCATTCCCACTAGATCCTTCTGGGAGGAGGAAGCTTTCCTGGATGATGAATCGATCTTCACAGATGGTTCGAAACTGTGGACGGTTTTGGTGATGGTGTCTTCTCCGACAGACTAAATCTTAGTCTCTCCATCTGTCTTCCTGATCACTATAGCGTTTTACAAGCGGAAATAATGGCGATAAAAGAAGTCTTATCTTGAGCTGAAAGAAAACGTGATATCTGCTAAAGATAGTCAATATTCACATCTGTTGAGTGCCTCATAAGTCATAACTCATAATAATATAATAAAGCTGGATGGAACAAATCTCCTTTGATAGGAAGCATATCAGTGCTACATAAGGTGCCTGCCTCATATGCAGGCATCTCCTCCGTACTTGTCCGGCTCTCTCACAAAGACCAAAACTCCATTTGGGAGCGTTCTACTACAGTGATCTAAAAAATGCAGACAATCGAAATCTCCTACGCTTCGTCAGAAGCTCCAACTGGTTCAACGAGTAGGAAGAATAATTATTAGATTCATGTGGTATCGCAAGGGACCTAATAAAGGTCTAAGTGTGTCCGCTGGCCGACAGACACTTCAACCTTACCTATAACCTAACCTTATACGGAATTATGTTAAGGCCGAACGTCCTAGAAAGATGACACGAACAGTGTCTCAGTGAGTGCTGCCAGTTCAGACGCTGCAGATCTATTTATTATAAAATGTTACTAAAATTGCTATTAAGTATTGCATGCGTCTTTGTTGAAGGAATCTTTGCAACGAGTTCAATAAAGTCAAGGGAGTTGCGATCGTACCTGTAAACCGTAACATATACATTTGATTATTCGAAACATGAGAAGGTACAAAACAGAAAGGCTCCGAGCTTTTTGATTATGACGAAGAGCTCCAAGAGTTGTGCACGACTCTACTTATTTGTTCCACGCGTGTCTTCAAGGGGGCATTATTGCGTCTATCCTGAGCCTGTGAAGCGCCAAAGTCTGGAGGTAGTTTAATCCGGAGAGAAACCAGCAATAACAATCGTCGTTAGACCATTGGGGTCTCCTGCAAGGTCTCCTCCTTCCATGTAACGAGCTCAGAGATAGGCTCCTGTCTGCCTGACCGTTACGTCATGCACTAAACTATATAATTTTCTAGTGCAAGCACGGGTTTTAAAAGTTCCCTTAGATAGCTAAAATCGAACAAAGTGTGGCCTTTAAGAATTCCTATGGTATATTTAAAAAAAATAAAAAACCCACCCACACCCCATATGCCGCCCACTTGAAGTCCTAAAAACAAACCTCGTCAGTGTAGAAGACCTCTCGTCTTTGAGCGTGGGGTATATAGTGTTTGCGTTCACAATCTCGGAGGGCTTCCCACACACACTGCACTTCTTGTTCCTTAAATAATTCAACAGGACTCATAATTGTGCTGTGTGCCCTGGTACCTCGTGTCCATTTGGTCATTGTTTGTTAAATAAGCAATTACTACCAAAGCAGGGATGGTGTATACTCGCAACTGCAGCTACTGCTTCAAATGCACTTTTGTGCGTGGGAGGTATGAACGGAAAAAAAATACACAAGTCCTTGGGGTCAAGAGAAAACAGATTTTTATCTCGATCACCAAGGCATACTCCACCTTGCATTGCAACCATAGGCTATAGGCAGGCATCTTATGTTGCGTCCCCCTGTATGCATTTTATGTTCTTTGTGCGTTAATTACTCCCCTTCTATGTCGTCCTGGACATTGTCCACATAACTTTGTCATTGCTTCTTCCTATCCATCTACAGCAGAGCACGATGCCACCAACATCATCATCATCAACGTCGTCATCGTCTTCATTGTCGTTGGCATATAGTTTTGACCCCGTAAATTGTTTGCGTGAAGATTAGTTTTCTTCATTTTTGTTGTGTTTGTGTTTACCAAACCCTAAGGGGGGTGGCTGGTACATAGTACATGCAGTACTCATTCATTGGTCGTCCTAGCTCTAGCTCTACCTCTAATCGTCCGCCACCGCATCACAGTCAAATGGAGCCGAGCTCATGAAATGTAGGACACTTAGCCATGCATTCGTTTTGTTCCCTTTTGCCTGTTTCGGAGCGATCCGTTGCCGACGAACGAGTATATGAATTCTCTGTGTGTGCGCTTCTTTTCTAGACAGCAGCTTGTGGGTGGCATTGGAAAATATTGCGTTTCGCGCCCACCCCTCCCAATATTTCGCATTATCCTTGGTAGTTGGATGCTTTGCTCTCACCAGACACAGATTGATGTGCACTGCCTATCGTACAGGTCGCCCATTTTTTTTTATCGCACTCTTTCACTCTTTATCTGCTGGTGGAAGAAAAATGTTTTTTTTCCCATCATTTGCTCTGGTTTATCTTCATCCCCTTTATGCGTATTAATTTTTGAAAAAAGGAACCTATAAGCAGAAAATAATAATATATAGGTATATATAAAGAAAACAGAAAAACGCAGACCAAAGCAGGCAAGTAAGACGAGAGGTGAAGAAGAACCAGAAAAATTAATCACATATTCATATGATGCACTTACATATACAAATTAAGGATTCTTTTGATGTTTGTTCGCAGGATACAGGGGAAAATGTATGAAATAGTAGTAATGGGGTAAAAAATCCTCCCGTATAGTGTGTGCGGCATAAAACGTGTGCTGCTGTTGCTGCAGCTTGCAACGCTCAACGAACGATGCAGGGAATTGAATTGCTGCTGCCACTGCTACAGAACATTGATTTTGTTTGCAAAAAAAAATCCACAAACATAATACAAAAAGAAAATGTAAGGAAAAAAGTGGTATAAATTTACCCCAAGATTTATAAGAGAAAACAAAGGAACGAAGAAAAAAATGTATATCGATGCCACTTGGCCAATTGGCACATATATAAGCGAAGTGGACACTACACGCAATTGCATACCAAACGACCTGAGACATTTTTAATGAACAATTTTCATTCTCTATGCATGTTCGGTGAAGCGGCTTCCATACAGTCCTGACCTCCATCAACAATTTTTATCAAGAGTGCGAGAGCAAGCAGCACACATGTGCACGCATATATGGGATATTGGGACTGCATTTGCAGTTATCTGAATATTCTTTGCAAGAGGGTGAAGCCAACCAGCAGCTGAGTCATGTAGTGCAGCTAGTAATGTTTCACGAGCACAGGTTGCCCCAGAAGTCTTTGGTAATACGATCTACCCCTGGGAAACCCAAATTTACGGTGGTATTATTGACACCTGTCAAACTCAGCTGTCATTTGAATTGTCATAATATTAGCTGAATGATTGCCATTTATGATAATGGATCGATTAGCAATCGAACAACGCGTTAAGATTATTAAAACGTACTACAAAAGTGGTGATTCAAACGAAGCCACTTTTCACGCATTACGCGATGATTGTGGCGTCATAATCGAATAAATTTTAAGAGACTGGAAGCGATACTGATGTCGTAAGGTCTGTGCATCATCGTAATGCATGCTCATTTCTCATTTATCACTTTGCTTCGAAGATGCCAATGGGTATATGGTTACAGTCAATACGTATGGCTATATGGTCGAATGAAAACCGATTTATTTTGACCGCCGATTGAAGACCATGAATTGGAAGACAAGGCGGGGCAACTTGCAACACAACACGACCAATTATGGCTTTATTGCGAAGTTTCATGGTCGCGTAATTTCACGTTTTGGTGACGTCAATTGCCCTCCAAGATCATGCGATTTGACGCTACGCAAAAGACCGTTCTTACGCGAATAATACCCGAACTGGACGCATTAAAAACCATCATTAGTCAAGTTATGGACGAGATACCGCCCGTAATGTGCGGAAAATTGGCCATTTGAATGATATTGTTTTTCACACTTAATGGGAAGGTCCAAACTTTATAATGAAATAAAATCTTTATCAAAAACGATTTGCTGTGTGTGTTTTACTTAGCTTTACTTTCGATTGTGTAACCACAGCGGTAGTCGGAGTAAAAACCTACTAACCGCACTTACAGGGTAGACCACGCACTTCAACCAACAATCGCTTATAGCCAGTTCGGTCTCAGCCGAGTTGTCTTAACTTCTACACACTAGGTTGTTTGAGGTCGCTCTCCAAAGGCGGGATCTTATCCGATGGCCTGGTGCGTTGTTGCCATCATTATATTTCAAGTCTTTAAAAGTTTTCCCTTGCATCAGCGCCCTCCATCAAATCACAATAGAGAGAGAGAGAGAGGGCGTTAAGTCTATTTATTTTCGAGCTCCAGTTTATCATAAAAAAATTTGAGTAAATTCAAACGAAAGGGTTTAAGTTTTTATTTTGAACAATCATTTTTGAGTGTGATCAATTTTCGTCCCACAAAACAAAACAAAAATAGCCACAGCAGACTAAGCTTCATGCAAAATGGCGTGTCATTGCAACGGACTCCGGCTAAACTCGATGAAAACAATAAAAACAAGCCTTTAACAGTGTCAAACAAAAGAAGACTAGCGGCAATCTCACCTGAATTCAATCAACCAAAATTATCAGAAAATAACAATAATATGTCCGTTGACAGTATAGCCACAGATAAGTAATATACAGATGTCTCACGCCAATGTAAAAAAATGCTGTACTTTTTGCGTTCGTCCAACAAAGATCGTCCAACAAATCGATGGTGAAAACAAAAACCCACCACACCTCATTCGAAAAGTGGTTGATTTTTTGTTTCAATGAATGCTACTTTTAGTTGAATTATGACCGCACGCAGAAAGGCATGTGCGCAGCGTGATGCTTTATTTAATTCCACACTGAACAGTGGGTTAAAGGGTAAGGAAAGAAAGGATACAAGGTAAAAGGAAAGCGGAAGGACAAATATCGTCTTTCGTTCTTTCGTATTGTCAATGCCTTATGATTGTGCGCCGGCGGGGGGATGTGCAGTGAGGAAATATTCGGTGATGTAATGCATGATGGTTTTTGTTGGGAAGAGCAGCCGATTTGGTTTTGGATTCGTTTTGCTGAAAAAGTATCTAAAGCGATATGAACAATTTATTTCCATTTCGGCTGGGGATACAATTTTAATTTTCTTGTTTGGGTAGGTATGCATTCACATTATTTTTAGGGGTTTCGTTATGCAATGCTCGATAAAAGAAACAGTTTATAAAATATTAAAAATGAATATTGTTAAATAAAATAAAATAAATAATAAAAATCGCTTTTGGGCAGTGCATACCTACATATCAATAATAACAATGCGAGTTTTTATAAGTTGAAGCAATTGAACTGTTGCAAGTTCTGGCTAGAGAGTTTTAAAAACTCTTACACTTTACAAGAATTTTGACTTCAAAGCAAAGTGTAGTTCGTATTAGTCCGATATCTTTACATAGATATTTATATGTAAGGTTTTAGAGATTTGTTTTTTTAATTTCCACTAGCAGTTATAGACCGAATATGCCGATGGACGTGTGTGGGGGTGCAAATGAAGTGGGAGTTTTTGATTGTGTAACTTTCCAAGTGGTTGGAATTATCTTAAGGTCCATAATCAATTATGATTGAAAGAAAGAAGAAGTGGGAAATATTTGCTAAAAAATGCGTTTTTTGCAGTTGGGATTTGGGTAATCATTTTGAGAAATAATTTAAAAACCGATTTATTCGAATTTTTTTGAGAAAAAAATAATTGGAGGATCTTATTGAGGATACTTATTTAAACTTAAATATGGATTTTGATCAAAATCGTTAGAACGGTTTTTGTAAAATTTTGCAGACCAAACTGTACCTACCTACCAAATATTGCAATGCTTAGTTTGAACAATACTATTGCTTATTAATTTAGCTTAACATCTCCAGTTCGAAATTTTGAACGAACACAATATCTTTCTCTTACTACGTAATAGCGAAAGTTAAAAATACGTGATTGTTTTATTATTATAATGTTAAAAGGCATTCATGATACAAAGTCAGAGCGTTTTGATTGATTTTCAGGGATGAACAATACTATTTTTTATTCCTTTTTTTAATAGTGATTACAGGCATGTTAATGAAATAAAGTGCACGACTGGGTCGAACTAAACTTTCTCGATACTAGATAAAAGAAAACAAAATCCACTTTTGGATATTCATCTCATTTGGCAGTTATATCAGATAACAATATATAAGCTTTTAAAAGTTAAAGCTCTCAGTAACAGGCAATTGTCGAAAGTAAATAAGTTGAATATCCCGATGCTCGTGTGTGGTTGCACCCCAAAGTTCGATTTTCTTATTGTGTGAGCCCCAAATGGTTGGCATTATTTTAAGATATACCTATTCAATATTGTTGGAAAAAGAAGAAGTGGGTTGTATTTGCTAAAACTAAGTTTTGCGTAGCTATGAGGCATTAAGGCCCATTTTATTCACTCGAAGTTGAACACAACTTCGGGATTTTTATATGGAAAACTTCCCAAGTTGTGTTCAACTTCGAGTGAATAAAATGGGCCTAAGCCTATTATACAAAAATATACCGTAAATATGCTAAAATACATAGATCGTGATTTCTGTTGTATTTTTTTGAGAAATAATTAAAAAACTGACTTCGACTTTTTTGAGGAAAACTAAGTAGGTACGGGATCTTGTTTAGAATACTAACGCTATCTTCAATATGTATTTTGTTCAAAATCGTTAGAGCGGTTTTTGTAAGATTGTTCAGATAAAACAGTACCAAATATTGTAATGTTTAGTTTAAGAAATAACATTGCTTAACTATTGAGCTGAAAGCTGATTATAAGTTTTTGTTCGGGATGTAAGCATTATACTTCGTTTTTTGAGTTTTCGCGAAATCGAAGATGGGGTTTTCGAGATATAATTTTTGGCGCAACAGGTCCGTAGGGACCCTAGGCCCAGCTTTCACAACCATTCGTTTTGTGTGAGATTTCATTTTTGGAACGAATGAAAGGGATCTACAATTTTATGCCGATTCCAAACGGCTAACCGAGAAGCTCTTTCAAAACAGTTATACTCTCGGATGTTTGTCAGACGTTCGCGAGAGGTGGCGCAGTGAAAAAAACCCTGAGTTGGAACTTGGGTTTTTGCTTAAAACTTAATTTTCACAAAATTACTACTATTTTCAAAAATTCATTGAACGATAAGAGAAAAATTGAGCTTGGTATTAAGTTATAAATGAACGCATTTTAATTAGGAATTAATTTGTGTTACAATCGGATCGACCGTTTTCGAGATTTGTATGTTGAAATTTCAAAAGTACCGTTGTTCGAATTTTTAGCCAAAAACAGTCATGGTAACCTCACCTACCTAAGCTTACCTAAATATCAATTTTGGTTGAAATCGTTGGAGGCGTTTTCGATCAAATCAAACTGGTACGAACATGTTATACGGGAAGTACCTACCTACCATTAATATTAAGGTTACCATGCAAAAAAAAACCTCCCGAACTTAAGCCCAAAAACTCCAAATCCGGGATTTAAACGTAATCCGGGAAGCCGTATAGGCTGTAGGCCTGTGGAAGGACGGACAGACCGAACAGAATTTTGCGACCCACTTTTTTGAGTTTCTCTATCATCGTAATATCAGAATTGATTAATATCTCGAGTTCGAAATTTTGTAGGTACATACTTAGTTACATAATGTCATCTATACAGACAATCTACGTACCTATTTCCTACAACAGGAACTTGAAAACGCAGAATTCTTTTTTCGTAATCCTACTTTATTTATTAACAGGGAAGAAACCCCAACAGTTGTCAGTTTAAATGTTATTGATCCTACCTAATAGGGTACCTATTAATTAATTAATTAATTATATTCAATAGAAAATTATATAAGTCTAAAATTTGACATACAATTATTGTATCGAATATAATGAAAACCCTAAAAATAATGTGAATGCATAGGCATACCTACCCCACCCAACAAGAACATTAAAATTGTATCCCCAAATTGAAATGTTTACCTATATCGCAAAGAGGTACCTTTTCAGCAAAACGAATCCAAAACCAAATCGGCTGCTCTTCCCAACAAAAACCATCATGCATTACATCACCGAATATTTCCTCACTGCACATCCCCCCGCCGGCGCACAATCATAAGGCATTGACAATACGAAAGAACGAAAGACGATATTTGTCCTTCCGCTTTCCTTTTACCTTGTATCCTTTCTTTCCTTACCCTTTTACCCACTGTTCAGTGTGGAATTAAATAAAGCATCACGCTGCGCACATGCCTTTCTGCGTGCGGTCATAATTCAACTAAAAGTAGCATTCATTGAAACAAAAAATCAACCACTTTTCGAATGAGGTGTGGTGGGTTTTTGTTTTCACCATCGATTTGTTGGACGATCTTTGTTGGACGAACGCAAAAAGTACAGCATTTTTTTACATTGGCGTGAGACATCTGTATATTACTTATCTGTGGTATAGCGATCAACGATTTACAAACGGTTATAGTAAAGGCCTTCCTTGGCCCGCTTTTGGATGATAAGCTGAAAGATATGCCCACGAAATCCGACTTGGATGGTATTTGCTCTGAGATTTACGGGCTTAAGCATACCAAAGATAATGAATGCACTGCTGTCATGATTCCTTTTCCTTCAAACGGAAGAACTAACAGGTTGAATTTCGCTAAGCAGGCCTTTTAAATCTAAACGAAAATGCTGATTTGCCTCTAACCGTCACTATGCAGTAGTGTACCACAATGGTACTGAGTCTCCAGAATAAACAAACTGTTGCAAGAATTATTGAAGCGGCACCAAAAAAAACTTAGCAACTCTGTTATCGTTGTCCATAGGGAAAATTCACTAATGGCCCGAGCAGGGTTCGAACTTTACTGCAATTGCAGTACATCTACTGCAATTTTAAGAAACAAATAAAATCTACTGCACCACTGCGCTCGCCTGGCAATCTACTGCAATTTCGGAATTCCTAAATCAAATTAAATATATTTACACATTTTCGTTTCTTGTTATATTTTTATAATCCCAATGCAAATAATCACTATTTATTGATTCTTAACTTATGTGGTATACGATTGGTCAATCTCAGAGCAATTTTTATGTGCGTTTGGTACGAAAAACGATGACAAGATGACAACTGGTGGAGTTTGTTTACGTTTTAGTGAATTTTTTCTCCAGCGAAGAAAGGCATTGCATCGGGTAAATATATTTTTGTAAATTATTTATGTATAAATATTTATAAATCAATTGGAATGGATATTTCTAAATCGCTTAGAAAAGTGTCAAAGACTACACATATTCAAATCGCACAAATATAAACACCAAAAAGAACAAGCGACGTTTTTACCCGTTTTTATGTTAGATTAGGCACACGAAATCTGAGAGCAAATCTGAAGAAGCCCAATCGAGTACCACATTAAAGACTGAATTTTAATGTAATAATAATTATATATAACTAACACTAGAGCCTAAAAATCAAAGATTTGTTATCTGATTTTATTTCAACTGGAATGTGCATTTATGTTTAAGCTAATATTTTTTTAGAAAAATATTTGGAAACCTAATTTTTATCGCATTTTTTCTAAATTCAAAATCTACTGCAATAAAAGTGAATCTACTGCACTTTTTTTTAAGATCTACTGCGAAAACTTACAACAGAAGTCCGAACCCCGCCCGAGATAAGAGAAGACGTTTATTTGCGACTAGCTGACCCGTGCTCGCCTTGCTTCGCCATGCATGCATACGCAAAAAACTTATATTCACCTCCAGGATAACGTACGAAGATGATTTTAAAAAAATGTATCCAAAAAAAAAAACAATTATACCGAACACAAACTGGTTTCGTTCGTGGTATGCATGCACATGAATCACAAATCAGATCAGCACCAATATAGCGCATTTTAAATCACAATTGAGTGCAGCTCCCTCGCAATCTCAATTAGATTACACACCTAACCTATCACTCTCCCACTCCCATGCACCACATTCGCTCTACTACTCAACCCATTAATACTCCACTACTCCACACCTCCATCCTCCACTCCATCTCCAGTTCTCCAGTTCAATTTAAAAAAAAGTGATATATAGAGCTAGAGCATATTGCAGAAAAGGTACAGAGAGAGAAACACGTTTTGCCGCACACAGACACGAAATTTCCTCCACTCAATGCCGGGAAAATCCAACGATCTAGCTACAATCGAACGTTTTACTTTTTTGAATTGTATAAAATTTATAGTTTAATGCTTATTGTTCAGCTTCAGGATTACGTACAAAGATGATTTATATCTTCAAATCTTTGTACATACTCGTAATTGAACTTTATATTAAAAAAAAAATTATTTCAACGGATGAGTCATCCCAAAGCTAGGAGCTAGAAGGCATTCGAGAATTACAACTTTTGTTAAATATCAGCTTAAATCTCCGCTTCCGGACAGCGGATAATGATTAAAAATATCCTATAATCTAATATCGACAATTTCCAATAAACTGTGAAAACCGGAATAAATTTCGTGCAGCACTTTTTGAGCCTATTGCACACAAACTATTTAAAGCCGGAAAAAAGTTACAGTTTTATTATAGTAAGGTTTAAGGAGACACTTCTCACTATCAACAAAAACTGCAAAATTGCAATTAAAAGAACCCTACTACAAATCGACAAACTCATCTTTCCGTGTGATCGAGGTTTGAAAATAAAATCAAAACAATAGCTTGCATTTATTGAGGAGAAGTTCTGTGATATTGGGGTCGGAGATCGGAGTGTGCTAATTTGACAACAATTGAACTGACAGCCGTCAACAAAATCACCTAACGCCACGTGTGCCATCTGTATGCCAAAACGAGACACGATAAATGTATGGTTCTGACCCTGGATGTAGTAACCAACAATAGGAAAGTGTTGCTGTCTGCCAAAGTATTTTTTTGTTATTTTTAAATATAGTATGCTATAATATAATATTACAGGCCTTAAAAGTTAATTGTAAATTTCTGATTTCTTTAAATTTATTTTGAAATATGATGTAATAATATTACTAGAGACTTTTGTAAAGAAGGAAAAGGAATTGCAATATCACAACTATTTCAAGGGTTATCGTGTTAAGTGCTATCCAGCCACAAGAGTCCATTTAAGGGGAAGAGCAAGTAGTGGTATTTTGTGCGCTGTCAAAAACACGAACTACCACGTAAATATAAACATCAAAATGAATTTGATATTTAATACAACTTTCTACTCAAATACAATCGGTGATTGCAATGGTCGAATAAAATAGAAAGTCACTGAATGAGAATTGTAACAGACGGGGGAGGCTTTTGTCCGAGATGGTCGACGATTTCGGTTTCTTTATTTTGAACGGCGCCGGCGTGTCTAAGGGTGAAGCTATGGGGGATTGAACTTTTATATCTGGGCTCTAATCGCGTATGCACAAAACGACCGAACGACATCGTCTCGACGATACTTCTACTTCATGTAACAACAAAAAAAGATAATCGTCGAAACGATTGGACGATCATCGTTTTTTGTTATTCACGCTACTTATTCAAACGTCAAATACCCTCGTCGAAACGATTCGATTGAACGGTAGCTATTTTGCAATCGTTTCATCGTTTTTGGTACATTTTTGCAGTTTTAATTAGGAAATATCAGTTTTAGAGAGAAGTATAAACAAATATTTAAAGATAAACACACTTATGTTCTTCTTGGAGGCACTCGCTTTTATCTGAGTTGTAAAAGAATGCATTCCTTGCAAAAAACAAATGGTTGAGTTTCATTTATTTGTTGTTTTTTTGATGTGTAAACATCTAAGCGCGCGTTGTTGGAATTCCAAACATAGGACTTGATGCAACGGATACGCGTCACGGATATACATTGCGCGCTGTTGGAATCTGGTGGAGTAATTCCAAACATTTAACTTGCCGTCACGGAAATGCGCCATTGCATATATTTTATCATTGCATACGTTTTTATCATTGCATACATTTATGAGCTGAAATAAAGCATGTTTTTGAAGTTATTTCTTCTTTAGGCGCGGCGAGTTGGGCACTTTGGATGTGAAGACACCAATAAACTCGCGTCACTGTTACCATCACCGTCACTGTTACCGTTACCGTCACCGTCACCGATCCCAATGAAACTTTGTATGTGTGCATGGTTGTATGCAGTTAGAAAGATAGGATAGTTTTGGATCCGATAGGTGGCGCTGTTGTCCGTTTTCTGAGAAACTCAACCGATCTCAATGAAACTTTGTATGCGCGCATGGTTGTATGCAGCTAGAAAGATAGGATAGTTTTGGACCCGATAGGTGGCGCTGCTGTCCGTTTTCTGAGAAACTCAACCGATCTCAATGAAACTTTATATGTGTGCATGGTTGTATGCAGCTAGAAAGATAGGATAGTTTTGGACCCGATAGGTGGCGCTGTTGTCGATTTTTTTAAGAAACTCAACCGATCTCAATGAAACTTTGTATGTGTGCATGGTTGTATGCAGCTAGAAAGATAGGATAGTTTTGGACCCGATAGGTGGCGCTGTTGTCCGTTTTCTGAGAAACTGAACCGATCTCAATTAAACTTTGTATGTGTGCATGATTGTATGCAGCTAGAAAGATAGGATAGTTTTGGACCCGATAGGTGGCGCTGCTGTCGATTTTTTTTAAGAAACTCAACCGATCTCAATGAAACTTTGTATGTGTGCATGTTTGTATGCAGCTAGAAAGACAGGATAGTTTTGGACCCGATAGGTGGCGCTGTTGTCCGTTTTCTGAGAAACTCAACCGATCTCAATGAAACTTTGTATGTGTGCATGGTTGTATGCTGCTAGAAAGATAGGATAGTTTTGGACCCATTTGTGTTGTTTTTTTTTTGTTTGTTGAATAACATTGAATTGAATTGAAAGCGCTGCAGGTATGCTCGATTTTATTTTGTGTGGATTTGCGATGACAGATACGTAATTAAAAATTAAACACGTCTAAATCACGAATCACGAAAATGTATGGTAAATCACGTAATTTATGAGATGGTGGGAACGTGTTAACACGACTTTTTTTAAGCAAACTACAACTTTTCCGAACAATGCAAATTAAAAGTTAAAGCTAAAATTTGTTCATATGGCTTAACAAATAGTTAGGATCAACAATCATGGTCAATTTTCAGCATGAACTTCACGAGAATTATTTTGTAGCTCTACTCAAACCAAAAAAATGCTTAAAAATCAGTTTTATATAATTTATTATTTCTATAAAATTTTAAATTCACCAATATACATATATAAAACAACTAGACTGCATTCAAGGAAATTAAGATTTTTCGTTTAATATGCCAAAATTGCAAAAAAAAATTAAGAAGTTAATTTTTTCTGCTTTTTTTTTTAATCTAGAACTAAATTGATCAACTGTGATATGCTCTAAAAGTCAAACTACGAGTAGTTAGCAGAAAATTATTTGTGTTGTTTTTGAAGCTCCGTTTATATTTCTTATTAGAAATAAAAAATAAAACACCGAATTTAGTGTTTTTGCCATGAGATTTGCCTTTTTGGGTAACAGTGCGGCCGTTGACATTCCGAAAAGATAAAGCGAAACGATGCAAACACAGCTGTCCCCAAAAATTCGCAGTTGGAGATGGCAGATTAAGGAACTGCTCGAAGTGTTATTGTCCGGCGATAAGGAGAATAAATTGATTTTGAAGCCCGATGAACACCTTCTACCTTTTACAACCCAAGCTTTCCATACGACGCTTTTCTTTGTAGGCCTCTGTGCCAAACTTGGTCCTTTTAGATATATTTGTTGTTCGGTTGCCTGCGTCCGTAAGAGGATTACCTACGTAGCTATATGATATTGCCTATCAATTGAACGTCAGTTGGATTCGAGCGAACTAAGGCCTAAACGTCTTCTGGTTTAGTACGAAATGCTGAATAGCTTACATATAGTATAACTTAGTTTTATGGCTGAGCTCCGTCGGGCTCCGTTTACCTTTTGCTAACCAGATCTTTGAGGGTGCGTGTTGGAAATTTCACGTAATTCCACCCTCGGGATAGAATGCGGCTCTAGTTTTGCAGAACCCAAAGTAGAGCTCGCCGAATAACTAGTTGAAGATTGACGGTAATTGGTAACCCACAAGCCATAAATCTTGACAAGCAGTTTTTACTTTGACATCATCACCAAAAAGGAATTACCACGTTTTTATTGTGCTCCTTTACTAAAAAAAAGAAATGGAGCAGCTACTGACTTTGGCATAGACCAGAAGGCACGAGGTAAGTATATGATTGTGATTCTTGCGTTGTTTCCATGGCTTAGTTGCATCTATTGCTGAGACTGTTTTCTGTTGGACCGCCATTCGAGGGACTGTGTGGTCAGTCCACAATATTACCGGAATTTCTCCGTTCGGCCATCATTGACACAGACAGGGGGGTCGCGAGCACGCGTAAGAGAACTTTCTTTCAAAATCTTGCGTTGAAATTGGAGAGGTACCCCGAAGCCGACCGTCAAGTTATATAGTCTTTGATCCTGGACCTCTGGTTTTCGACAGTATATGGGAGATTGCTGCCGCCATACTTAGGTCATTAAGGTCCATTTTATTCACTCGAAGTTGAACACAACTTCGGGATTTTTATATGGCAAACTTCCCAAGTTGTGTTCAACTTCGAGTGAATAAAATGGGCCTAAAGGTTCTCTTGTTATCTGCGTAGTTATTCCCCCTACTAGTTGGATCTTCTGATGAAGCAGATTTTCTTGCCTGGCCTTAACTCACATCGTGAACTTAAAAACTAATCCTTTGAGCTTCACTGCAAAAGGAAATATTTCCAATTGCAGCACAGCTACAGTTGCTTTTAGGAACAAACACGATTTTTTCGTTTTTTTCTTTCTTGTCTTTTAAAGAGATTCACACCCAAATGAGCATTTCCGATATTCCACCACAAGAGGAGGAACTCCCAATCTGTGACGGCAATTCAATACTTTTGGCCTCGATAATCCCTACTGCCACTGTTCAATCGGTTAGTGCCACTTGACTTGGCACAGGCTAACAACAGCAACAAGCATCACGTCCACGACGAAGGCTCAACGCTGAAGTGCGAACTTTCTAATTTTGCAGTCGATCGTGATATGGATCTTGCGATGCATGAAAAGTGCACCGTAGCCTAAGGTCGTTTGCATCCACCTCTCATTTTGGTTGATTGCATCACTTCAAATGGTTTGGTGCACATTTTTTGTGCGAATTTGTCTTAAGCAACAAGGATGTCGGCCGAAATAAGAAAACTTCTCCGATTACATTGATCGCACCTAGTTGCGTATGTTTTTTAAGATCCTTTGCCTGTTAAACAAAATTTGATACTTTAATCATCTCCTCAGATACTGAACGCCAATCACTTGAATTATTCACACAGTTAAATGTGGTTACAAAGTGGAATGCAAAAAATGGTCGATCGATCAGTTTCTCCATCGATGTTGTTGGACCAAAGGCAAAAGAAAAAAAGTCCAACCAGGTAAAGGAAAGGGAGCATAAATTGTTTACACCTTGCTGTTTCCTGTGAGGTTGATGGCATCGGCCCATACAGCACGCTACCGGATGACCAGAGACCAGGTTCTGGAATTCAGAATTCCATTTCAATGGGTTTTTGTGAGAAATCATTTGCATCAGAAAATCCTTTGTGAAAAGCATGTGGAGTAGACACATTTACATTCTGCATGATTGGACACATATACATTCGTGAGGCTTTGAGCTCTGCGGTACGCGAACTTGTGACGCGCCGTTTAAGTAGCTAGCGATCGACAGACGATTTCTTTTCCTTGCATACCTACTGTAGGTGTAAGTATCTGTTTTTAGCTAGAATTGCATCTCTGTCACTGTCTGCCTGCATACACCATTCATCTCTGCTCGCGATGAAACTCTGATGAGGTTTTTCCTGGGCGGCATTCACCAAAAAGGCGTGGAGCCTAACAAATGTCCCTAAAATACTCTTTCTTTATGGTTATTTCTGGTATAGCCTTAGAACTCTGTGAAGGGACGTATGTCCCAGTTTTCAAAACGTTGCCGTGATGGGAAGATAAATGACTGAACAGAGTTGAGAACTGCAGTTGTCAATTTCATTTGAACACTATTAAGAAAGCGATAGAACAAAGAGAGGCGTAACTTAAGGGAATTAAAAAAAATTTTCCAATATTCGAATCTCCGATTAGTTTGATCGCACGACTTTGAATTGTATCCAACAAAATGAATGTGGTTTTCGACGCACCAGACCAGATATGCGCAATGGCGCAAAAATATTCACCCAATCGGAAGATGTATAATAAATTTGGAAATGGCGTCGTACGTCAATCATATTTGACATTTATGAACTAGACTAGCTGCAGTATAAACCAGACAAGCAATGGCGGCATATACTCCGCAAGCCACTATGGATATTGTTAAATTGCGAATGAAGCGTTTCCTGGTCGCGTAATCTCCCGGTCCGTAGGGACCCTAGGAGTAGCTTCTCACAACCATTCGCTTTGTGTGAGATTTAATTTTTGGAACGAATGAAAGGGATCTACAATTTTATGCCGATTCCCAACGGCCGATTGAGAAGCTATTTCAAGACAGCTATACTCTCGAATGTTTGTCAGACGTTGGCGAGAGGTGGTGAAAAAAACCCAGAGTTGGAATTTTGGGTTTTTGCGATATTCAAACCTCGGACCCCTCGCTTAGTAGTCAAACACACTAACCACAAGTCGCAATGTGTAACAGCACTGGCGGCAGCCACTTGACGGATATTATCTTTTCCACTTAACAGAAAAAAATTCCAAAAGTCCAAATAAAGATTTCAATCACTCTAAATCATTTATTATTTTTATTTAGTAAAAAACTAGTTCAAAAACAAAATTGGATGACTAACTTTGCGCCACCCTGTATAAATAAAATGAAATATTTCATGGAAAGTTTGAGGAAACCTACGCACTAGAAACGTTTTTGACGACTTCGTGTATCCGACGCAGGTTGTCATGAACAGTGTCGCCAGAATTCCAAAAAGGAAAATTCTAGACTGCCAAAAAAATATTCTAGATTGTATGAAGCAAATAAAAAGAATGCGAGATAAGACACACATTTTGGTCTCAGCTTCATCATCATTCATCAGCTTTAAAAAAAAAGTAGGTTGTAGGTACGTAACGCTAACGATACCTTAATAATATATATATCAATCGATTTTAGTATCATAAGTCCGTTAATGGGCCGTTATACCCATTTTATAGATTTTAAATTAAAAAAAGACCATTTTTTATTTGAATATGACTTTGTTCTTTGATTAGTGCATTTTCCGGTGAAGAGATTGATGTGTATTAATCATTATTCTGTTATTCGTATAACGGAAGTAATAAACAAAAATGTCATTATTTGAGACTTGCATATTTCACATATATGCGTAGGTCATTGCAATTAACATTCAACAGCCCACCAATGGAGTGCGGACACATCTACGTTTATCAAACAAACTTTTGTTCCCCTTCTTTCTTTAGAGTATGTATCGTAGGCATAGTGTCTGGTTAATATTTTTTTATTTTTTTTTTCATTACAGTCAGTCGAATTTTTCGATTTTTAAATAAACTTTTTTTTTTCTTTTGTTTTTTTTTATGTATCGTTTTTGCTTTGTGTTGCTCTCTATTTGATATTGAACTGGACTGGAATGTTATAATTATGAGTTGAGTAGTAGAGCGACTGTGGCCACGGTTGCCAGTCCAAAATACAGTTTGTGTCCAAAATTGAAAATAAAAATTAACCGAAATAATTTAAGTCCGAAAAATTTGTAAGCACCGAACAATCTGACGATAAGAAAAGCGCTTTAAGTTGCATGAACATTAAAGTCGGTTGTCTTTTTTGTTTCATTTCGTAAAAAATGTCAAATGGCATTAGAAATGACAATGTGGCCAAGAGAAAAATTAATGACCAAATTTGGTCACAATTGACCACCTTGAACGTGGCGCAAGGAATTGAGAGACATTATATGAAATTTAATTGAGATTGAGAGGGGCTCGCAATAAATTGTGATCTAAAATGCGCTATAGTGATTCTACTTTGTTTCAATTCCTTTACTGATTTTCATATAAAAATACAACATACTAAATACCTACATAATAATTGCCTTACGCCTCCCAGACCACTGTAGCGTTTTTCAGACTGAAATAATGGCTATAAAAGAGGCAGCCTGTAGACTTGCGGCCTTCACTCGACCAACAACAGTAAACCGTACGCTCCTATGCAATCGATCAAATTCTCCCTATTCAAAAAGGCAATAATGGTCGCAAATAATAGGTGGAACAGTATAGATACCTGCGTCAGATCCAAACAAATCTGGCCGAAATTAGATGCTAAAAAGACTAAGAGACTTCTCTCTAAAAGTAGAAACAGAATCAGCTCCGTAGTGTGTGCATTAACAGGACACTGTTTGATAGGTAAGCACGCTCGCAGATTGGGAGCACCCCACAATGATTTTTGCAGGAGCTTCATGGATGAGGTGGAAAAAGAAACCGTTCTTCATCTATTTTGCACATGCCCAGCTCTTGCAAAGTTGCGAAAAATCAACTTAGGGGAATTCTTCTTCGAGGACCTCAGTGACTTGGCAGACATACGCTGTATCAGCAAATTCATAACAAAGACCAATTGGCTTGAATGATCTTCAGCGTCAGCGTCAGCTAACCACTGGCCGCACCACCATCTCTTAGACGGGCTATTTTGTAAATTATAATCAAGGGGTAGATAGACTGTTTCGGTCATCCTTCGTTATATCGAAAACAAACCGTCACACGGTCAAACTCACCCTTTTTGACCAAGTTGAATCATCCTGCAATCATGCGTAGCAAACAGGTCGATTGTTACAATCACCACTACTACTATGCTTTTTGCAACACCCGCCCTTTCTTGATAATTTGCCAGAGGACAAAGCGAGGGTCTAAACGATACGGTCACCACCCGCATATCCGAGGGCATACTGTCCATCGGTCATCCTTGACCAGCCTTATTAGGACTTTACATAGTAATGTACATAACGTAAGAGCCGATCTATAACCATCACCGATGTTGTATATCGGTTGACGTCATTTTGACGAGATGTCGGAGGATTATAAGCGAGGGGCTTATAGTCCCATAGTCATCCCCAGTCTCACTTCTTCATGGAGTTGTCTGAGGATTACAGGCGAAGGGAAGACTGTTTCGGTCACCCTAACATTATCTGATTATAAACTGCCCCCGATTCTCTCTACGAGACGTAGCAGGACAGAAGAAGGCAAAAAAAAACATGCACAAGACAGCAATAATGCCCACTAGACTAGCACGTCCGGCCTAGATAACACTCTGGCCGTCCTTCGATTCCTTAAATATTGCGTAAGAATATGAATCATTCGTGTGTCTCGTGTTTTGGACAGGTAAACCTACGCCGTACTCACTGATTATACCTATAATACATAAATAAAAATGTTTTGCTAACGTCTTTAGCTTGTATGAAGAAAGTAATGGGCTCTGGTGTCCACATGTGAGAGTTCTGGCACATATGCGCTAGTAGATGATATATATTCATGTCGGAACTTTTCGAATTAATTTGTAAGAATACCAATTAATTAAATCTCATATTACATGTAGGTATTTGTAAATTAACGTTTTAAGCAATAAATTGGAATTTTTGTATGTAAAATAATACTTATGCATTATTTTTCATGTACAATAGCGCATTAAATGAAAGTTCACAAAATATTCCCCGACGATTGAAAAAATCCACACGTAATTGTTCAAGTTTTCCCTTCTGTCGGCACTCCCGGAGTGCCACTGCTTTTTTTTTCATTCATTCATTCTATCACCGATTTTCTTCTTTCCTCCCCAAACAACCCGAAAACACAGTTTGCTTACTATACCTACAAAAAACGTGTGTAGTCAACTTAATATTGCCATGCTTAGCACTTATTCGAGTCCAGAATTTAAGCTTATTGCTATTGACTCGCTACTTGTCTAAGAATGCGCAAGAAGCTTTAGAAAAATATGAAGATGAATCATCTATAACTGCTGGACTTGAAAGATTAATAATTGTTTTAAAAATTGGTTTGACTATGTTATGATTCGTCGAAGTATAGACGTAATATATTGAAGACAAGAAAAAAGCCAAGGGAATAACCATTACATTTAGTCATGGAATAGGTTATGGTTAGGGGCCTGTTAGAACCAAATTCTAAGTCATAAATAGAACTTTCGTATATCGGGAACATTATTTTATCCTATCTTATCCAGAAGAGTGTGTTGTCCTTGAAATAAATCCATATTGTCCCCCAAAGACACCACATTGATGACGAGGTTGCTAGACACATTTTCTTTTTTTGGTTGCTACAAGAGTAAAAAGAATAAAGCATTGCGAACAATTCTATTATTTACAAAGGAAGCCTGGAGCAATTTTTCAGTGCATGGGGATGTATAAAAAACGTGCAGCTCTGCTAAATTTTAGTGAGTCAATAACTTACTATATTATTTACGACATCTGCAGTCCTAACGATCCTCGGAGCAAAAAATACAACCCGAAAATGTTATACTGCGAGCGGCAAGAATTCTACGAAGCACGCTCTCTAAATCATGTGAGTTTTTGTTAAGCTTAGATGATCGACAAGTTCATCACAGGAATGACAGAACGTATTTTCGACAGGCTGCTTAGGACGGAGTACAAAAAACAGCAGCAACGAAGTAACCGCCAAAAACGATCATCGCTCGTCAGCATCTAAAGGTGAACGGTGAACATAAATGCGAAAGCATTGCGGCTTCAAGAACCACAAAGGCAACGATTGTCGCTACAAATAAATTAAGTTTACAGCTGTAAGCAAATTGGACTTAGCTATACTCACAACAAACGTTTAGGCGAGACGTTTTAAAAACTTGCTAACGCTTTGCTATACGGGTAAGCACAGCGCCAGATAGAATACCTCGGGCATAAAGTTACAGACAAAGGGATTTTCAAAATAATTAAAAACGAAACGATTATTAGTTTCCCAAAACCAACTAACATTTCTGAAAATTCATTCCCAATCTTTCCACAAAGCTTTATCCCATTTACGAGCTCCTAAAGAGCGAGCATCCATTTGACAGAACTTTGAATCGGTAAAGCGGGAAATCATGTGCGAAACGGCTTTAAAGCATTTCAATCCCGAATTGCCTTTGATACTGACTTGCGACGTATCCGTGCGGTGTTAGCACACAAGTATCCGGATGGTGTTGAACGTCCAATCGAATTTGTATCACGTTTGCTATTTAAGACAAATATTGAAAACTTTGCAAAAAGTAGTGAGATCAGACCAAAAACTAAAATGTGGTGGGTTTACTTGGCAAGTTTACTTTTTGTTACGCCCACTTCGAGAGGTTATAACAACTTGACCAGTGAACTCACCAAATTTTGTCAGTAATCATTAAATAACAAAATATCTCTCTTAATTTGTAGATATTTCAGTATTATTCAACATTAAATATTCGGTATTGAACCTTCATAAAGTAGAAACTTGGCGTACTTTTAGACCTCAGTTTTTGGATAGGTATTTAATTCCATTCAGCCTTTTAAAATGCTGTCGAAGTCCGAGTTTGATTGCCGGTCAGGAAGATCAGGGATGTGAGGCCTCGAATGCGTATATGAAAACCTGAGGGTGCAGTCAGCAGCGAAGCAGTGAACTCGATCAGAAGTTCATTTATGAAAATGAAAAACAGAGTCCGTGATAAAACAGAGCCTTGCGGAGCACCACAGTTTGTATGGTGAGTTTCAGACCTGAGAGAGCCCAAAAGAACTTGAATTGAACGGCCAGAAATGTTGTTTCTAATCCATTCAATAGAAGACGCATCTTCGATTAAGGTACGTGATGCCAAACTCAGTCAAATGTCAAGGGTAACAATATTCGTTTCACCGGAGCTATGAAGAGATTGGTTCCACTTCTCGATGAGAAAAGCCATCAAAGCTAATCACAGGTGAATCTGTTGCGCGGCAACCGTATACTGCCTGTCATTAAGGAGCTTTCGTGGTACATAATATTTCATAAGCCGAAGATTTACAGCGATGATCTACAAATGCACTTTAAGTCTAATGTAAAAAATAAAATATATAAATAAAAATATTTTCTAAGTCAATAAATTTATCAGCGTTTTCATGAATGGGTAAGGTTGGACAGGCTTTTTTCCAGAGTCTTGGGATTCATAAATAGGTCGAGGTATTTGTGTTTCCAACAAACTTGGACTATATAAATTTGATTTGGGTAAAAGAAAGAGCAAAAAACAAATAAAATCTACCTAAATTTAGTAATAGAGCCTTATCGGGTCTGTTAATCTGCTTTAAAAGTGAAAAGCTTGTTCGTAAAAAAAAACTCTACCGAATAGAACCTCAACAACAGAGACCAGGTGAATATATGATGTCAAATTCATAGGATTACATCTCTATCACCTTCGCATGTGTAATATGATTGGCGTCACGACTAAAGCTGGCTTGAGTCACCCGAAATGCATACAGCCCACGACAGTTCAACAACAGTCCACGATCTACCTTTGAAGGGAACTCAAACTCTCAATCAATCATACTACCAAACAACAGCCGTCGCTATCTGTATATACTCCTTTGGCAAACGAGGAGACGACATAAAGGAGCCTAACTCCATCACCTCCCCAGTCGTCTGTCCTAGGAAATTGATTCCAAAAGCTCTTCCTCTTATTGACGAATCGGCATAAATCCATTAATTGGCACATTTCACCACTGTGTGACTAGTTTGAGTCCTTGCACAGTAGTGCAGCAGCAGTCACTCTTCTTAATGTGATGTGGAACGATAGAGCGCGTGCAAAAATTCGTTAGAGGAAAAAAGGAACAAAAAAACTCTTATATGGGTCTCTAGCGCGAACTCAAGTCCGACGTGTCTTCGTCACAGTATTCCATAGTCGACGTTCCAGACATTTTAATTGCTTTCTTCTGCTTTCTTTTTTTATGTTCTGTAGCTTTACATTTTTTTTTAGAGAAAGGATATTCCCCATAGAGAATTAGAAAATTGTGCGCACGGTGAAGAATATTGTAGAAAAACTAAATGGAGGCTGATGGAGGTGTACCCTCTAACATCTTTATCAGATCTAGTCGTCGGCAGTGGCTTAGTGGTTAGTGTGTTGGACTACAAGGTGAGGTGTCCCAGGTTCGATTTCCGACAAAAAAAACTCCATCTTAATGTTTTTTCCTCAGCGCCACCTCTCGCGAACGTCTGTACATGACTGTATTAGTGGTCGCAGTGGCTTAGTGGTTAGTGTGTTGGACTACTAAGCGAGGGGTCCAGGTTCGAATCCCGCAAAAACCCAAATTCTAACTCAGGGTTTTTTAACTGCGCCACCTCTCGCGAACGTTTGACAAACATCCGAGAGTATAACTGTCATGAAAGAGCTTCTCAATCGGCCCGTTCGGAACCGGCATAAAATTGTAGATCCCTTATAGGTATTCGTTCCAAAAATTAAAAACTCACACAAAACGAATGGTTGCGAGAAGCTAGGACCTGGGTCCCTACAGACCTGTTGCGCCAACTATTATTATTATTATTATCACTGTATTAGCTGTCACTTTTGGTTTTTAAGGTTCCGTACCCAAAGGGAATAAACGGAACCTTATTAGTACATAGAAGGCTAAAATTTACACCAACATCCGGTATAACCTCTAGTTAAACGACAAATACCAATGGAAGCGATACATCGATTGGTTTTCGAGTAATTAGTAAACTGGTGAAAAAAATATTTTCATTCGCCCAAACAATTATTTCTTGATTCACAATAAAATACATAAATTCCTTATTTTGCAGATCATATTCTTAGCTATATAGCTAAAAGTTAATAGGTTACAAGATATTTTCAAAAAAGATATTTTACCATATAAAATACGTTGCCCTCATATGTTCCAATCGTTTCCTCTCTTTTATTTCTGTAGTATAGAATATAAATCCCTTTTGCGGTTCTCACACATAACCAATCTCATGCTTCTCACCTTCTAAAACAAATAACTATATCTTCTCAATTTCAATAAGAACATGTAGGAATAGGAATGTTCTTTCTTACTTTAGCCAAATACGGAATCTTCGGTGCGCGAGTGACACTCGCACTGGGCCGGTTTTTTTTCTTTCTTCTGCGTTTTAAATAAAACCGAAAGCAAGTCGTATTTTCTTTCTGTGTTCAACTAAGAAGTCTCTTTTCCAATTTGCAAGTTAATATTTATTTTCAGTCTTTTAAGAAGTCATCATATGGCGGCGGCATGGTGAATCGTGAATGTGTTCGAAATGGAAATTTAATAAAAAACTGTTTGGTTCCAAAAAAAAAATCAACTAATTTCTATTCCAGTTTGCTCTCAGATTTCGAATATGCAATCCTTACTCTAATAAAGCTGTAACTTTTTTTCCGGCTGTGAGGTGTTTGTTGGGAATATATTAAAAAAGAACTGCTCGAAATTGTTTCCGGTTTCCGCATCTGCTTTGAAAATTAGATTATAGGATATGTTTTACCATTATCCGGAAGCGGAGATCTAAGCTGATAAATCTAGGAAAAATTGTAGTTCTCGAATGCCTTCTAGCTCCTAGCTTTGAAATGATTCATCCAAATGATTTTTTTAATATAAAATTTAATTAGGTACCAAGATTTTGAGATATATCATCTATGATTTGATTGATCCTTAAGCTGAACAATAACCATTGAACTATAAATTTTATACAATTCAAAAAAGGAAAATGTGAGTCTGGGTCGTTTTATTTTCCCAGCGTTTTTGTGTTCTGCATCTTTTCCTTTTGTGCTGGTGCTTCTTTTCTTTCATAAAAAAAAGGTTAATTAACTATCGAGCGGCCAACATTTTGTGAACAAATTTTAATCATCTTGTTGGTTAGTTGCAGTTCCTTTGTATGATATGAAATTTGTATCCTTTTTACTAAAAAGGCAATATTTTGTTCGGTAGGTCCAAGCATTGGCCAGCTAAAATGAAAATAAAAACATTCGTACAAAAAAAAAACGAAAGGGTCTACTTGCAAATGACCGAAACATAAAACAATTAAATTCTTGTGCTCACCTTGGAGAACTTTCTGTCTACTTTCAGAATGTTGGCGGCATAAGAACAAAAACAAATTACTTATCACTCTCCATTTCGATCAATGCTTATAAAATAATTATGGTTGTAGAGACATGGCTTCATACGCACATTTTCTCACAAGAAATTTTGTCTACCGACGTGATAGAAGTGCTCACACCGGTATGACAAGGGGAGGGGGTGTACTCATAGCAGTACACCGCTCGCTTGTCTCGTTTGAAAAGCCGTTGCCGTTTGTCGATGACTGATGAGCAATGCTAATGCCGACAACAATTTGAGTGAAATAAGTTTTGCAGTTTCTTACATTAGGCCAGCGACTGCATGCAGCATGTAGGTACGTTTCACACACAAATAACATTGAATTTGTTGCAAATAATTTGCGAGACAATCAAACGTTGTTTCTTGCTGGTGATTTCAATTATGAAGTGGTGTGTATTGACACAATTTTAATTTGTTGGCTAATGCAAGTGAATCATATTCCAAATTCATTTAATAGGTATTTGAACTTAGTTTTCACTAGCAAGAACGGAGTTGTAGTTGTGTGTGCTTAACATTCTCTACTTTTGCCTACATCTGTTCACCATAAGGCATATTCTGTTAGTATTACAACTGATAATTATGTATTTGCCACTCCAAAGTCCAAAGTGCTCAATATGAGTATAATTTAGCAAAGGCAGATTATAATGACCTGAATATGTATTTAAATTCTATCTTATGGAATGATATTCTTATTGTTTCAAATTTATCGTGCATGTACAGCACTTTCATTTCAGTTTTAAAGACTGGAATCGAATTACATGTTTCTATAATAAAGCGAAAAGACCATAGAAAGTACCCATGGTTCAATATGCAGCTTTCTAAAATGAAAAACATCAAGAATATTCAAAAAATATAAACTGACTGGAACGTCAAAAGATTTTTCATTGTTTTCTCGTTTACGTACAGAGTTTCTTAATAAATTTTTGCACAAAAATTATATATATTCAGTGGAATCAAGAATAAAAAATAACAGCAAAGCGTTTTTGGTTTTTCTAAATTCAAAACGCAAAACTTCTAAAATATTGGTACTATTCAGTAGGAGGGAGTTCGCTCAGATAATGTTCAATCATCTTGCGAACATTTTGCCTCATATTTTCAGACTGTTTATTTGGATGACGTGGTCGCAGTGGCTTAGTGGTTAGTGTGTTGGACCACTAAGCGAGTGGTCCAGGTTCGAATTCCGCAAAAATCCAAATTCCAACTCAGGGTTTTTTGACTGCGCCACCTCTCACGAACGTCTGACAAACATCCGAGAGTATAACTGTAATGAAAGAGCTTCTCAATCGGCCCGTTTGGAACCGGCATAAAATTGTAGATCCCTTCCATTCGTTCCAAAAATTAAAAACTCACACAAAACGAATGGTTGCGAGAAGCTAGGCCCTGGGTCCCTACAGACCTGTTGCGCCAAGTATTATTATTATTTTATTATTTGGATGACGTTTGTACTTCTGTTGTACCTAAACCAAAACGATGATATTTCTCCTATCACCGATTTGGGAATAATTTAATTGACTGAAATTGAAGTATTGACATCATCTCAAAAACTTGAACCCAAATTAAATCCGGGATTTGATGGTATGCCACCCATATTAATTTAAAAATGTAGTTCATCTCTCTCGATTCACACTAATCTTTAACTTATCCCTTTCGACTGGCAATTTTCTAAACTGTTGGAAATATTCTTTAGTACCTATTTATAAGTCCGGTAGTAGGAATGTGGTGACAAACTGTCGTCCAATTTCAAAGATGTCAACGATTCCGAAATTGTTTGAAAGTTTAGTGAAAGAGAAGATTTCCTTTTTTCTAAAGGAATCTTTATCCACCAATCAACATGGATTTATGAGAGGCAGGTCCACAGTAACGAATTTAACTGTAATTACTAATTTTGCCTTAACGGCAATAGAAGAAGGTTCACAGGTTGATGTAATCTATACTGATTTCGTTAAGGCATTTGATCGGGTAGACCACAAATTGCTTACAAGAAAATTAGAAGCACTTGTTATCCATTCAATACTTAACAAGGGGATCGCATCCTACCTAAGTAACAGAAATCAGTAAATTCGAATAGGAAATACTTGTTCGAGGCAAAGTCTGGTGTCCCACAGGGAATTCACTTAGGAACTTTGTTGTTTGCATTATATGTGAACGATATAGATTCAAGGGTGACTTTCTGTAAGTGTCTGGGATTTGCTGATGACTAGAAGTTTTTTTGTAGAGTCAATTCTGTAGCCGATTGCCATAAGCTTCAGGTTGACATAGACGCAATTACGGATTGGTATAATTGTAATAATTTACAACTGAGCTCAGGGAAATGTAAGGTTTCGTCATTTTGAAGCGAATATAGCTTTTTTACGGACGGTCGGTGGGTCACGCATATAAATTATTCAAAAAGATGGGGAGTAAACCGAAAAAAATCGTCACCGTAGCGTTAACTTCCCCCTCCATGGCGCACTTTGAAGATGAAAACTCTAGAACGGCTCCACCGATTTGGATGATTTTTGTTTTGTGTTGTTCGTCTTGATTCAGGGATGGTTTAGGAAAAAAGAAAAGTCGAAAAATTCTTAAATATATGTGTGTAGACAGCGAAAGAGGAACAGAGAGAGTAATCTAAACTAACTGGCACTATGGGCGCATTTGGAAGATGGGGAGCGAACCGAGAAAAGGTGAAAGCGGTATATATATCTTTTCTCTCTCTCCCACTCATCCGCGTTGCGCGCGCACGTTCTATACGTAGCTAGCTCTCTCTCTCTCTCTCTCTCTCTCTCTGTCGCTCAGCGTAGAAGCGTTAGATGCGTTGCATGCTAACAAACGTTTGCTAACGTAACACGGGTCAATACTTTACGTCCAATGATTCGCTTCTTTCGGCCGTCCCACGACAGCTCGATTTTTTTTTCATATTAGGTTGCCTATACTCTATGGTAGGCGCAGTGGCTTAGTGGTTAGTGTGTTGGACCACTGAGGGGTCCAGGTTCGAATTCCGCAAAAATCCAAATTCCAACTCAGGGTTTTTTGACTGCGCCACCTCTCGCGAACGTCTGACAAACATCCGAGGGTATAACTGTCATGAAAGAGCTTCTCAGTCGGCCCGTTTGGAACCGGCATAAAATTGTAGATCCTTCCATTCGTTCCAAAAAATGAAAACTCATACAAAACGAATGGTTGCGAGAAGCTAGGCCTATAGGGTCCCTACGGACCTGTTGCGCCAAAAAAATTATATTATACTCTATGGTTACTCGATAGCTGGGCACTAAATAACTAGATCCGGGGAAATTAAAGACTTGGGCGTTACGTTTGATTCAAAATTAAATTTTAATAAACACATAGACAGAACAATATCCAGAGCGAACTCTCTTCTTGGATTAATTAAAAGGAAAAGCAAGGATTTTTCAGACATACAAACTCTTAAAACCTTGCATTGTTCTTTAGTAAGATCTGTTTTAGAATACTGTTCTATTATTTGGTCACCAGCATATCAGGTGCATATAAATCGGATTGAACGTAGGTATACAAAAGTATTTTTCAAGATATTGACTTCATTTTTTTTTTCATTGCATTTTTTTCTTGCACACTAGGTGGAAGTTTTTTTTATTTCTTTTCGATAAATTTAAAAAAAAATTTTTCTCTTATTTTAAGAGTTTTTTTACAATTTATTTAATTCTATAGTCTGTAAATTATAAAATGGTAGATTTTGTTTTTATGGTTTTTAATATCATTGTATATATGTAATATATATATATATATATATTGTCTTTTTATTAAATATTTTTTTTTCTTATTTTAAGAGCTTTTTTTTGTTTTTTTTTTTTTAAATTATGTAATTATATATAAAGTTTGTAAATTGTAAAATGGTAGACTTAAATAAATAAACAAATTTTTGCTTCCGTAATTTTTTTTACTATTATTCAAATAGATACGTTTTTCAATATTCAATTAAAATTCGGCACATAATCTATCCATACCTACATATTATGTATTTAACATTTTTTTATTTAAAATACATTTTTAAATCTGACAATTTTAATTTTTATTTTTAATACTGAGCCCACCCATACTGATCCTGTACTATACATGTACCCTACGACTCGAGCTCACATTTGCATTCGTAAATTCCTCCCAATTCATGAAAGTGTGTGAGTACTCATGCTTGATGGGTGTGTATGGAAAGTCAGCTTAATACACTCTCGCATGCTTGATGAGTTTTTGAATTTTGTATATTATGCCGCTTAAGCTTCCACAATCTACATATCTCAAATGTCAATAATCTCTGGATTTTTAAAATGTTGTTGTACTAAATGAATTGACTGATTATCAGGTGATGGGAAAGGCGGTGTTTGTTTTTTGTTGTTTTGGATTTATATGTCTGTTTCTTTCGTTTTTAATAAATTTATTTATTCGAAAAAAAAAAACATATGTTCTTGTGATACATTTAGTAAATACAATTTAGAGGCTCAAATTTAGATACATTTAAACAACAAACAAACAATACACTAGAGTATGTACAGTATTTATACTTGAAAGTGTTTGTTTGAATCTTTTTAATTCTTTTTTACAGTCAGTCTTTTTTTTTTTGGGTTTTTTTAAATTAACTTTTTTTTTTACATAGTACAGCAACAGGACAATATAGTATAAGCATTCACTATAACCGCAGTCTATAGCCGGCAGATGTCTTCATTTCCGTTCGTCTCTAACCGCACCTAGCTCTCGGAACGGTTGCCATCGAATCGACCAATATAGTCGAGTGACCATCCTCACATGTGTCTTCTCTGCAGCGACTAGTTTGTTAGTAGCCCAGTCAAACTACCCGCAACATTATCACAAAGTTATGCAACCGACCCATTCAGCCGAGAGGGATCTAATCATTTCAATTTTGAGACAGCTTCGTATAGAAATAAAACAGATTGATTATGTACACGTTTCTATTGCATCACTAATGCTTAAGCACACACATCGCCGGCCCGTTTTGTCAGGTTAAGGTGAAAACCGTTGTCATGGCATGTAAATTCCAATCATTGTCCTCATCTCAAAACCACATCCTTCGAAACTTGAAAATACCAAACAATAAACTCACCGTAATTATTTTCTATCGTGTAGGTCAGAATGTATCAAGAGCGTAACGTTACCGTACGAACGGAATAATATCGCCCACTGTGCGGTCATGGGTGGGAGGGAATAACTTTATTGATTAGTTTATATGAGAAAAACGAAATTAATTCCCCCCAACGAGCATATATACACACACATGTGTAATTATCATTATTGCGAGTGATACCCTAGTCCGCACCCATCGCAGTTCATAAGAGCTAGCTTCAAGGAATCGGATCTCTGTAAATCTAGGGGCCGATTTGGCTTTTCCTTGACATGCACACCCACATTTTACATTAATTAATCCTCAATCTAAGGATAATTAGCTGATAGATCGATTTTAAAAAGAGAAAAAGCGCAAAATCGTCCTATCTCAACGTGAGTCCTGCCGCCGACACGACGACTATTCTTCTACCTGCACATATGGACTACATTCACCGATTCCATGACCTGCGGGGTCTGGTCTCTGGTACTCTGGTCTGTGGTCTCCGGTGTCTGGTGTCTGGTGTCTGGTGTCTGGTGCTGGTGCGGAGGACCGTGTATATATTTGTGTGTTCCACTCATGTGAGTGCACGAGAGAGCCGAGGCGAATACCAATGTTACTGACTCTGAGCCCCAACCAGCGACCGAAAGACCGACTGACAGACTTACCAAAGGTGAACGAGGCGAAACCTTGCTGGGTAAAGTGATTTTCATGATTCCAGCCAATCATCGTGCTAATGATGATTGGCATGTGAATTTATCCTGACACAAGAACTCTATCAAGAAAACTACTTGCGCTGCATACCGGCTTAAATATTCACGTGAAGGATCTGGATCGGGGCGAGCGCCGAGAGGAGTACACAAATTTGTCAGTAGCAGTTTGAAAGCTTTTCTTTTCATTCACCTGCCCATATGTGTGTGTTTTCTCTCCATTGTTTTCATTTCGGCTGTCTCTGCCGAAAAGGAGCCACCCGATAGGTATAGGTACCCGTTCTATTTTCGTACACACAAAATGGAAGTGGAAAAGGGTTGAACGCAAATCAAGTCATTGTATACAAGTCAACCTATTTGATATATGGAATAATCAAAAGGTATGACTAGCCCAAAAAAAAATCATCATCAAAAAAAATCACAGACCCCAGAGAGTGCAGGCTACATTCATTCACACAAAGTGTCGGGTTAATGAGTTGTGATGATGCCTTCTTTTATTTAAGGTTTATTTGAGGACGAAAATAAGTGGTAATTTGTATTCAACCCGAGCACTTTGACTCGTATATGAGCTTAATGCGATGAAATTAATATTTCACAGGTCTGGTATGATTAATTTAAAGGAACTCCGTTAACCACGTGGATTTTTATTTTTTGTTGTTTTTGCCACTTGGCGATTAAGGAATGTCGTTAGGGATAATTGAATACGTGTACAGAAATACCAGAATCGATAATAATACCTACCTACTATAATGTCGTTACGAATTATGGCTTGATTGAAAGGAAAGTCATTAACGCACTATCAGCATTGATGATATACGGATGATTGCAGGGATGCCATTCAACGCTGGTAGGAGTATAAGTACAATTAACGCGCTAAGTAATGTTGGATTAGATATGGTGTTGCTTAATGGCTGTGTTGGGCTGTTTTCGCCATCAGTTGATATAAGTGTTACGCCGGCGCGCTTTTAAGAAACCTTTATAATAACGCTTATATAACAACTACCTTTTAAACCGGCAACAGCTAAACAACTTACCAAAGAAATTAAAAAAAAATTTAGGTAAACATAAAAAAGGCCACAGGTCTCGACTTAGCTACAAGTTAAATCTTAAGACAATTCCACAAAAGGGTAAAAAAAAAAACAGAGCAAACTAGGTAAAAAATGCCGCATTTAAAATGTTGAAGTATGTGCCAAGCATGGGGAAGGTCAGCCATATTCTATATATATTCTCGATTTACATGCACTTACAACAACTGCATATGATTACTTTGTTGAATACGAATAATAATGTTTGACATATTGCTGGAATAAAATGATTGGACTGTGAGCAAGCGAATAACAAAGAGGTGTCCTATCATGAACTCCACAATTTAAATATCAGAAGTATGAGAAAAAACTTTTATAGCTTTTGCCTGTATTTAAACAACTCTTTTAATATATTTCCCGATATTATAGTTTTATCTGAAATTGGGATATTTGACCATTAATCACGTCATTATTCAATTCCGGGTTATATACCATATGCTGAATGCAACAATAAATATCCGGCGGGTGGAATCGCAATTTTTGTCCGTCTACTTTTTCCAACTATTTATATCAAGTGTCTAGCGAAAAGAAAAGTTTAACTACCACCTGGTATAATGAGCGAACCACATTACTTTGATCTTTGGCATCATTTAATAATAATAATAATTGTAATAATTATTTATTTCAATAAAAAAAATATACAAGCTTAATTCTAATATAGCTAAATGGAATAAGTATTAAATGGCTTCATAAAAATAATTGACAACTAAGCAGTATATATTTTTTTTTAAATAGTTAGGAACATTCTGTTATTGAAGAAAGTAAGTGGCGAATGTTCCATTAAATGAAGAATACAAAACAATTATATTATGCGGGGGTAAACAATAATAAGTATCTACATATATAATTGATATAATAATTGTGGAATCTGTGTATCTACTTTAATATGAATATAAATTCTCAGTCACCATACAACAATAATCAAGTCATTGGACTAATGATATTATCTATCTAAAAAAAAACTTATAGAAAACAGCCACTTTTTAACTTTTCCTAAAAATGTTTATTCAATACGCTCCCATCTTAATTCTTCGGGAAGTTTATTGAATAAGCGGGGAGATATATCTGGATAGAACACATTATAATAAACAAATGTCGTATGGGAACAGTACCAAGGTTAATGAAAAAGGCAAAACTATGTTCTACGGGATATAATGCGAATTGAAAGTTTCTGTGTTATAAGTAAGTGATTATTTATTTAAGAGGAATCAGTACCACCCCAGCAACAAATTTCATATTGAATCTTAGATTGCACAAGGCCACTATAAGCAAGTTTCAAGATTAATTGAGGGTAGTGAAGATTAAGATGGTATATCTGCCTGACAACTATGTTAAGATAAAGTTTTAAATTTGAAATATGTTCAATCCAACTAAGCCTCATATCTAAAGTGTTACCTAAGTATTTAAAGCTATCAACACCTTCAATTTCAAAACAGCTATTGACACAAGATAAATCAGACCGAAATATTGACGGAAATATTTGGGACCTAGAGCAACAAGGAGAATGATAGTTTAAAGAAAGACCTTCAGGAACAGTCCCCATTAAGTTAAAGAATATGAACTTTGTTTTGTCGCTAATAACTAGCTTGTGAAACAAAAACCAATGTCTAAGAATTTCTAAATCATGATTCATGTTAGCAATCGTTTCAAAATGATTTTTATATAAGTAAGAAAGAGCAGCATTATCGCAAAACCAGTTAAAATACATTTGCATGACTGAGAAAACAAAGAATTAACAAATATGAAAAGTAATATAGGACCCAAAACGGAACCTTGAGGAATACCCATATTTAAAACGCTTTTTGAGTAAAGAGTTCAGTTCTATTTAGAAATGACATTATTCTGTTCTTCATACCCCTTTCAAAAACCTTAGAAAAAACCGATAGAAGCGAAATAGGTCGATAGTTATTTAAATCCGTAGGATATCTTTTTTTATGTTATGAGATAACTATAGCTGTTTTCCCAAATCGGATTCGCCCTGAAGCTTAAAATGCATCCCAGCAGCCAGAATTTACTCTGACGGACCTGTCTGCTGTCGCTCTCACTATATATGGTCTCAATTGTACCTCGCTTATATTTAATTGAAATATGCATCCGATTTGAACTCGGCGCAGGTAAGCGCAAAAGGGCATGGGTGTATTACTTAATTATAAAGTTGCACGAAACACTTCATACTTCAATTCCGCTTACTAAGTTAAGCAGTGGGCGGTAGTATTTAGCCCACGGTCGTAGTAGTTTTTAAACCGCAATTAGTTTCATATCATAGAATGGAATTTAACAAAAGCGACGGTCGGCGCGGCGCGGCGGTGAGTAATTCGTCGACTGACTTCGGGTGTTTTATGTGGCAATGTCGAAGCTCCGGGCCTTTTGTCCTGTCCAACTGTGTCCGATGTGCATTTTACGCGCTTTTAAATCATCTAATTAATGCCATATTTGTATTTGTGCTTTGTCTCCGCATCAGGGCTATGGGATGGGAACTCCCCCACCCTCACACATCGCACTTACCGACATGCACAGTGCACACCTTCACATGGGTTTCGTTTTGTCGACGTCTGTTTGCGCTGATGGCGACTATCGCTTTTCAGTTTTTTTTTTATTTTTTTTTTGTTCCTCAATCTGGCAATAATGGCAGTTCCACCCAACTTCAATCAGTACCCATAGCAATGCTCCTTTATAAATGTTGATGCCCTGAGTATCCCTTTTCCTGTACATGTGTAGGAGTACGAGTTGGGGGAGGGAGGGAGGTTCGATGCGCTCCAGCCATATCGGCTTATTGTGTACATAATTTTGGTACTTTTAGAGGGCATTGACGAGCTACTGCTGCGGATGATGGTTAGACGTGATTATGTTTGGTCGCTTCCCTTCTTTTGTTTGTTTCTATTGCAGTTATTCGATTTATACCGTTCTTTGTGCGCCGTAGTGTTTGTCGTGGATCCATCCGTCACATCGATGTGGGGGGTGTGGAAAATTCTTCGAGCTATTGTCTGGATATTGAATTGCATCCTGCTGGATTGGGTGTACCATGGAGCTTACCTATCGGTGCCACTCAATTTGGTTGTGTATACAGATAAGGGAGCGGCTCAAGTTTTGGGACACATAAAATTGTAGGTCCCTTTCATTCGTCACAAAAATAAAAACTCCCACTGGGTATTCATTTGACCCAAAAACAGCCCAGTGATGGTACACGTAAAAGAATTACTCCGTAGGGAAAGAGGCCAGATTTTTAATTTTGTAGGAAATGTAGGTTTTTTATATTTTATAAAAAAATGCCTGATAAGTGAGAACTTGTATATTTTTTTTTAATTTCCCAAAGTTTTGAGATTTGAGATTTGAGATCTTGTTACATTACGCTCCCTGAATTCACAATTGTATTTCGAGTTTAACTCATGATTTTAGATCATGACTAGGACAATATATGGTTCCAACAAGACGGGGCAACGGCCACACACTTAATGGCAAGGTCCAAACTTCAAAATTCAATTAAATTTCTGTAAAAAATGTATCGCTGTGTGTTTTATTTAGCTTTACTTTCGAAACCGAAAAATGAATGACCCTTTATTTTTTTTTCCTGAATGTTTCATCGCTGCTGCAGCTTACCTGTTATGCTGTTAAAAATTGGACTTAAGGTAAGATTAGACGGTATGAAGTGGTCATAAAATGCCAATTTCTGACAGTTTTCCTGTCAAAATGGGGTCATACAGTGTAATGGGCATATCTTATATGCTCTAATGACCTGAATGCCACACATGACCAGGCTGATTTTGACATATAAAAATGCCCAAATAGCATATAGTGTAACGGGACAATAAGCACGAATGACAGCATAAACCATTATAATAATAATAATGATAATAATATTTATTGTATCATACATGCTTACACGGTAAGAATTCGCTTATAAGTCTGTGAAAGATAAACATTTTTAATTTACTATTCATAAATGATTTGAAATTTAAGTTAGATTTAGTTTTAAATTATTTTTTTTTAATTGAAATTGAAATCGCTTGAGGGATAGGGATGGGAAAAGTTAGTTGCTTTAGTTACTGAGAAAATTTTGAAGTTCGGTTTTAAATCGTCGTGCATTAGTTAGCTCTCGCAAGTTACGTGGGAGTGAATTCCAAAGGCGGATAGCAGCAACAAAAAACTGTCTTTCGGATGTTAGACATGAAAAGCGCGGAAGTACCAGACAAGAAGATCTGTTAGATACCGAAAACTGGATTTTTTCATAAAGATATGAAAGCTGTCTACTTACGAGTATGTTGAAAAGAAATATGACTGTTCGAAATTTTATATAGTTACAAAAGGACATGTTAACTAGGTGTTTTGCAAGATGTGAAACGTGATTGTGTCTTTTTAAACAATACACATATCGAATAGTGGAGTTGAAAGTCACCTTCTACTCTCGGCATCACATCCATAGAAAATTTCGCATCCGTAGATAAGTACAGGAATAACTAACGTTTAAGCTAGTAACAATCTCGTTTCAAGAGGAGTGAACTTTTGAGCAATCCTCAGGGTTCGCAGAATACCGTAAGTTTTCCCTACTATAGTATTTATGTGATTATTCCATGTTAAGGTTCTATTGAAGACAATACCTAGATTTTTGAAGACTTTCATAGGAAAGATCTAATTTCTTTTTAGAAATAACTAAACACTTACACTTCGCTGGATTAAGTATTAGGCCGCTTTTTGATGACCAACCAGAAATTCCTTCTAGATCCTCATCATAAACTAACTATTAAATAGACTGACAGCTTTCCTACGTCTCCCGGATTTAAGGGCCCAACCCATAGAATCCGTCGCGTCCGTTGTGGCAAAGTTTTCGACTGACAGGTTGATAGAATACACACTCTCTTATGGAGGGTGTCCCATAAGCAGCGCACGTGCCGGAGCGACGGATAAAGTAAGTTTACTTTCTACTTTTCTGTCCGTCGCCTCCGTTGACAATTGGCACATCGTGAGAAGATTCCTTTTCATTGGTGGAAATATTGAGCGCGTGAGAGAGGCTGCCATCGGCTCTCACTAGTGCTCTTATATTGTGGGATTTCTTCCTTTTTTGGGGAATTTCGATGTCCGAAAAGCCTTAAGTGGGAAAAAGAAAAATCTAAAAAAACATTGAAAAAAAAAAATTTTTTTTTCTAAATTTCATCAAAATAAGTATCTAGATTTCACCATGATAATCAACACATGTATGTACATAAAAAATAACTTTTTTAAATCACCTTTCAGCAAGATTTTTAATATCAAAATTTTCTAGTACCAAAAAGAAGTCATTATGATATTAAAAAAATGCGATTTTTATACCAAAGGTTATTTAATGTGATTATTTATCCGTATAATATAACTTTTACTTTTAAAAGCTAATTTTTTTCACAAAAAAATACCTATCAAGGGAATTATTTGAAAGGGAATTTGACTACGTTGGAAAGGGAAAAATTCCCACGTTTCTTGGGACAAATAGGTATAGAGTACTAAAACACTGTCACTTAGCGCATGCGACGGATTCTATGGGACAGTTCGTTCCGTCAAATACGGCAATCCGTCGACGCAACGGACGCAACGGATTCTATGGGCTGGGCCCTTTACCCCGCAAATTTTGAATGAGAGCCCTCTCTCGCGCTCTCTTATTTTTCCTGTCTGTGAATACGTGTTATTAATGGCCGCCGGGTGGCACTTTTTCAATAACAAACAATTTGTAAATGAATTTATAGCAATAAATGTAAAAGGAATACATGTTGAGTATGGTTTTTTAGATAGCTTTACTTGTTCTCTACCCATCTTAGGTGCCAACAAATGTTCGTCCATTCACACTTCAGGTTTTTTTCATTTTCTTTACATGAAAAATATTTTTGACAGAGAAATTCATGCAATTACTTTTGGGATTTGTTCAAAAAATAGGTTAATACCATGTGAGTTAAGCCCAAGTTTTCACTAGGCAAAAGTGATTTCTTTTATAAATATTCCTGAACTTTGCATAAATTTACATTAATTGGTGGGTGTTTTCAACTTCTTTTTATTTACGCACCATATTTGTACAAAATCAAAATACGATTTGGAATTCTGTAGTTTAGTAAGAGTGAACACTGAAATGTGTTGTTGTTACTTAGGAACAGTAAAAATATATATATCTATAAAAAAATATATATTATTCTCGGATATAATTATGATTAAAGATTAAACTCCTAACAAAAAGACAATTTATACAATGTTGCATTTAATTGGATTCTGCGATTCGACCCGATTTCAGATTTTGCGTATTCAATCGAACGTAAGAATCCAAATTGTTTTGTTAATTTTTAGTTTTATAACGTTGTATTTTAAAATGTCCACTGATGTTTTTGTAAGCGTCTCTAATTTATTAATTAACAAAAAAAGTACACTTTATGTTGTTCTAAGTATATTCGTGTTTTTTTGAGCTTCGAACTCAGCAAAGTAGGTTTTTCAGTTCGAAATTACAACCTTATTAGAACCACTACTGCGAGTCCTCGAAGTGTCAAGTAGAGAGTAGTTATTCTAATTGCGTGCTGAAAATTTTACATTACTTTTCTTTGCTAAGTTCGAAGCTAAAAAAACACGCCTTACTTCACATAAATAAAAGGCGATCTACATACATAGGATTTTTTTTTATTATGGAATATACCCGAAAAAAACTAAATTCGCATATAATTGTTCTTACATGTTTGTATTAGGCTCAGTTCTTTTGCTTGTTTTGAAGACTTAAACCTAACGGTTGAATTAAATCTTGGTTGTTAAATGTTGCTTATGAATTATAAAGCTAGATTATCAACAAAAAAAATATAAACAAATATCCTTTAAATTTTCTAGAATAATAATTTATTCATTCATTCATCTACTTCTCAGTCAATTCTACAACAAAAAGCCAAATCATTCCACTGAAATATTTCATTTCTTTACTGTTCCATTTGGCAGGAATTTTTTTCAGATGGAATTCAATCAGGGGTGGTTGATTTGTTGTAATTGTTTTCGTAGGAACAAATTTTGCTGACATTTTGCATTTTACGTATGGCTATAACTAGAGCCTTACTTAGCTTGTCGGTTTTTGCTAGGAGGAGAGAAATAGGTTGCGAAACATAATTGAAATTCTATCGCGAACATGCCAAAAATTTGTTGATATCGATGTCATAAAAGTATTGCTGTTCTTTATATCGTACATTTTAAACATTCATTGCACTTCAATTACATAACAAATTTCACTTGATACCAAGAAATAAGAAAATCGAACAACTTTTCATATAAAAATGTAGCGAATAAATTACAACCTGGAACTAAGAAAACCCATTATTTACAAACACAGCCCCGCACTCGACATGATAATGAGAATCCACCTTAGGCTACCTGACATCTGGTTGAAGCCAGACGTGTAGGCTGGTTTTTTTCAAGTATGTGTGTGCCCCCTTTGATTAACATGGCACAAACACATGAATTCAAACTGGGCTACACTCAAGGACAAATCCAGCTTGTAGGCAAATTCTCATAAGTGGGCGGAGCTAACGGTCTATTTAATAGTTAGTTTATGATCCTCATTTAAAACGCTGACGCAATTTTCAATTAGGCCCAAGGGGCAGCTTTGATAAATTTGTATATCATCGGCATAAATATGCTTAGATGAACTTAATATGACAGAAGCAATGTCGTTAATATATATCTAGAACAATAGGGGCCCTAGGATAGAGCCTTGGGGAACTCCTTGCCTTGAGGGAAGAAAATCGTAAAGGTTGCCATCAAGTGACACGGCCTGTTTTCGTTCACTTAGATAGGATGATATTAATTTAGCAGCAGTGGAGGAAATTGAGAAAAAGCGTCTTAATTTGCTGAGAAGAATTGAGTGATTAACCAAATCAAAAGCTTTGGAAAAATCTAAGAGTACCAGAAAAGTAACATTATCCCTATCTAATTTATCCCTTATCTCTTCAATGACGTTCAACAAAGAAGTTGTACAGCTATGCTTAGCTCGAAAACCCGACTGTACTTGTAGCAACAAATTATTTTGAGTAACGTAAATATTAAGCTGCTTATGCATAATTCTTTCACAAATTTTAGATAAATAAGGTAGGATGGAGATTGGTCTGAATTCTTCATTTTTAGAGTTCTTAGGCATTGGAATTATTTTAGCTAATTTCCATTCGCTGGGAAAAATGCCGGTCATAAGAATGAAATGAGTTACAAACGGTAACAGTAACGGCAAGATCGCTTTAACAAAAATCGGATTTACTTCATCAACACCTGCAGCCTTGGACTTGACAGACAGAAAACTTTCTACAACATCCAATTCATTTACTCTATTAAATCCAATTCATTTACTCTATTATATGCCTGTAGTTTGTAGTATCGACATAATCTGTACTGTATTATTATAAAAATGGTTATGATCACTATATCGAATACGAATAATATGTTTGACATATTGCTGGAATAAACGGACTGAACTGCGTGCGCAAGCGAATATAACAAAGAGGTGTCTTATCATGAACTCTACAATGCCTATATGCACTTTCTTGAAATTTCGTTATGGCATTGCTGGCATTTTTGATGGAACAAGTATTATTTTGTTGTCATCGGTGTTTAATGAGTTCGTAGGGTTGGGATTTGTTTTCATTTTCTTTCTTCTTTTTTGTGGTTTATTGAATCTATCATTTCCGTAAATTATTTTATTGTCTTTTCTTTGCAATTTTTTTTACGTTTAATTAGTGGTCTTGTTCTTGTCCCTAATTGTGGCTGTGTATATACTTTTTTCCTGTTGTGAAATTTTGTTTGTGTAAAAATTGTTTGCTTTCTGTTTGTTTTGTGCTACTAATAAATTTTCAATTTCAATTTTTTTGATTTGTTTTTCTCTACAGCATTACCCTTCTAAAACCTTGGGTAATAAATAACAAATGCCTTAAATGACCATCGAGGCAAATATGACCATATTGGTAATTTTAGTCATATATGTATGTAGTCTAATATAGAGTTTTGATAATTGTGGCATTTTGTTAATTTGGCAGCTAATCTGGTCATTTGCCTTTTGGCATTCATATGCATAATACTCCACCTCTCCAGTTTTTCACTTTTTAATTACTGGCCGCATTGGCGTTGGGCGAATTAGGGGCGTGCGATTGAATTCTCTCAGTCTGAGAGAACCTTTTGCTGTGCCCAGTGGAAGAATATGAATAATAATAATAATAATAGTAGAGAGGGTCTAGTGCACTGCGACCTTGTGGTCTATTGTGCCCCCTGCTTATACCTTGGAAAGGTTCGTGCCCTTTTCCAGAGCGCCATCGCATCACAATTCCATTAAGAACCGTGTTTGAGGGTTTGCTCTGTCTTTGCCTTGGCAAGAATATAAACTTTAGAGCACTTCATCCAAACCAGTTTCTCTTATGAATCTGAGAATGAGTAGTGGGTCTATGGTTTGTATATCCTTATCTGTTAGCTGGTACTTGCCCAGATGTTTAATCCTCTTGTGGGTTAGTGCCCCACAGGATTCCAGAATGTGGTCTGGGGTTTCAGCGCTCTCATCGCAGAATCTGCAGAGACCCTCTTCCGATAGGCCCAGTTTCCTCATGTGTTCTTTAAGCCTACAGTGTCCCGTTAGGAGACCTGTAAGGATTCTTAGGTTGTTTTTGCCTAGACCGATACATGCTTTGAATCTTTTTAGGTTGTAATTCCCTATAAGTTTCTTAGCCTGCCTCAGGCCTTGGGTATTTTTGAAAGCTGCGGTTCTTTTTTCCTTTTCCATTTTGCTGAACTCTTCTCGTAGGGTGTGTTCCCCTATGCCGCAGAATGGTTCAGGTCCTATGAAGGGCTCCGCCGCGCCATGTCTTGCCAGAGCATCTGCAGCCTCGTTGCCCTCGATGCCGATGTGACCCGGTATCCAGCAAATGGTTACTCTGTTGTTTCTACAAAGAATATGAATAGTAGCGTCCTGTCTCGTCGTGAAGAGGCCCAGGGTTTTTATGTACCTTGAAATCTACTTACTTTGCTTCAGATCAAAAAAATTTTAACTGAGCTCACGTAGGGTACTTGCTATTCCAGTCTATTCAACCGCCGTACGTCCTTTTCGGAGTCGCTTATGTTCGATTTCTTAGACTGTCTATGCTCTTTTCTTTTGGTCAACTCAAGCAATAAAAAGCATAGCAAGTCGACAAGTCGGACAAGACCACTACCAGGTGGCTACCACCAGATGGCGCAACAATCGCAGCCCCATACATTCCCTTCTCTATATGCATCGGTGGATATCACAAATTTGGACACATTCAACGACAGTCGCACTTTAACAACTCAAACACATTCGATTCGTAGACCCTATACAGAAAATAGGTTGCGTCTAAAATAGCAATTGGTAGACGTCATTTATTTTAGTGCGACTAGGGGTCTTTTGTTTTGAAACCATTCGAGTCTAATTCGATTTCCGCCCAGTCAAAAGTACAGCTCTGTATATCCACTGTGGATATCCTAGCTCATAATAGGCTCCACGTCGACATCGAATCAACATAACAGGAAGGAGACTATCCACTCTTTTGCTGCTGTCCATCAATCGAAGTTTACTTTTTTGTATGTAAAAAAAAAAAAAAAAAACTTAATTCAAGAGGAGACAAAAATCAAGAAAGTCAACCACTAGACGCACACTCGTTACACATAACAAGGAGGACGAGAGGGTTCTCACACGAAACAATGCAGAGGCACCACAGTCACAGAGCAACACAGAACAACAAAAGAATAAACAAATCTCTACTTAAGAAATCTTTTCAATTTGAATCCGAAACGAGATGGAAAGGATGCGTCGACGACTGCCTTCGTCCATATATGACGGGCTAAGTCAAGACAACATGGATAAAGGACGGACGGGTTTAGGTATACTAAGTACGAGTTGGGTTGGTGTATATGTCGTATACCGCTCGCGCGCAAGAGATCAAGATGACAATTTGCATATGATTTCAATAAAATACTGAGGTGCATTTATCATTGCATTGTTTTCTGGAATTTTGTCTCTTCATCTTCGTTCCTGGTCAACAGTAGCAGCAGGACACATCACCTCGCTGCTCGTACTCGTATACTCGTATAAATATATTTTCAGGTTTTTTTTTTCAATTCATATATTACAGTGTACAATGGTTCGTATTTGTATATATGCGGTGTAACACGTTGTTATCATTTGGGAAGAGCAAGAGCTCCTCTCTTGATTTGATTATTCTAGTCTGTCGCGTTACGATTGCTCGGAAATAGGGTGCGATGGAGTTTGTTTGTAGTTATTTATTTTTCGATTCGGATGTGACGTTGTCTTTCCGAACTGAGCTTGCGTGGAGAAATAAAAATGCAAGTGACCTCAAGGTTAAAAACAGCCATTCGGCTCCATATCTAATCTAGACTACGGGACCTTGCGAAAAGTGACTGTGAATCGGAGACCTTGAACAAATCCCATTCCAGCAACTATTATGCTAGAGCGACTTTGTGTCATAGTTAACTTCACAGTTTATACGTTGATACACTTGGCTTGGTCCTTAGAATTTGGTTTGTGTTACCCTTTATCTAGAATTCAATGGCACAAGGTTAAATTCCAAAGACCAGAACGTCTAACTCGGAACAGACTAAAGCGCGGATATGGCCAACAATCTTTTTAGATCAGGGCGTCAGTTGGCTCTAACTTGGTACACGTTGGTGTTCCATAAGTGTTCTCCATCCTCCTCCTTTCGTGGTTACCTGACGCTGTCTAACCATCCCGATGTCATCAGAAACCTGTTAAGATCAGACAGAAATACATCAGAAAGTTCATGTACGTCTTGGAAGTAATAACTTCCAAGTGTTTTGTTCCTAGAGTGGGGAGGTCCTCGCAGCCTCTACATATAATGTTGTCATCTTTGAGATTAAGAGTCATTAAGATTCTCTATTTCTTAGTAAGTTATGACCAGTCCGAGCTCCCACTAAATTCGATAGATATGGCCTATCAAACTATAAAAGTTTGTTGGTCCGACCTCTGTTCTGGACAAAGCTTCCGTAATATTTCACAAGTCGTGAGTTCTTTACAGCTCTAATTGGTTTTCATTTGAGTTTTGTTTTCCACTCGCTCTCTGAGATTGTAAAGTGATGGCTTCATCGATTGAAGTGCTCTATCAAGATCCATTACGGACCCTTTTGCTTTTCTCGCCAGTTCATCCGCCCTCTAATTACCGGTTTTGTTTCTATGTTCACGGACCCGGCAGAGATTTTTTTGTGTTCTGCGAGCAAATAACCTTGAGCTCTTGGCTGCGGCGGTGAACTAGTTTGGATTTGATCTCATTAGCAGAAACTGATTTTATAGCTCCCTGACTGTCAATGACAAGGTATTGCCAATATTGACGCCTTACGGGCGGCTTCAGCAATAGCCAGAACCTCCGCTTGGAAGATACTTATGCTATCAGGAAGTCTGGTGGAGTAATGTATATTGAATTCCTCAGAGAATCTGCCGACACCGGTTCCACAGTTCATCTCTGAACCATCTGTGTAGATGGATATTGATTTTCTTTTTGTGGGTTCATTTGTGTTCCATTCTTCCATGGATGGAGCAACCGACATCAAAGCTGAAAGAGTTCCAACCAAAAACAGATATAAATCAAAACGTGCTACAAAAACCCTTCCGGAAGAAGAACTTCTTTATCAAGTCTTTTTTGGACATACATTTTTTTACGAGCCTGAATATAGAATAGAACGGGTTGAAAGTCGTCGAACGAATGGATGATTATACTCTTTGTAAGTGAATACTCTTTCGATCATGTGTGTATATGTCACTGCCGGTCTTGATGGGGTTGCTACGGCATCACAATATTGAAGTAAAGTTAAACGTTTTCAACAAATATGATAGGTAGGTGAATGGGTATTCTTGTTTTGATTTTTGTCAAAGCTTCACAAAGACCATCAGTTGGGTGCATTGTGCCAAGTTACAAGTCAAGTCAACAAATAGAGGTGGTGAAAAACTACCGGTAAGCAATCAGAGATGGACTTTTCTGAGGAAACCTAAAACCTGTGGAAGAGCAAAAAACTTGCAAAAAATCAAAGAAGGCATCCTCCAAAAGTTCAGGCATAGTCACGAATTTCTTATGAAGGTCTGGTAGTTCGTCCGCTTTACCATTGCCTGGGATGCCTTAATTTCCATGGACCCCAGCAGAGCAATACCCCGACTAGGTTGCAATAGTACTGAACTCCACAAAGTTTTGATTTTATTTCTAGGACAGTAATAATAGTTGGCGCAATAGGTCTGTAGGGACCCTGGGCCTAGCTTCTCGCAACCATTCGTTTTGTGTGAGTTTTGAATTTTTGGAACGAATGGAAGGGATCTACAATTTTATGCCGATTCCAAACGGCCGATTGAGGAGCTCTATTGAGACAGTTATACTCTCGGATGTTTGTCAGACGTTCGCGAGAGGTGGCGCAGTGAAAAAACCCTTAGTTAGAATTTGGGTTTTTTGCGGGATTCGAACCTGAGACCCCTCGCTTAGTAGTCCAACACACTAACCACTAAGCCACTGCCCCTACAATTCATTTTTAGGACAGCTAGAGATTTTTTAGCTGCCTGGTGGACGATCAACAAGGTGATGGCTTTCGCAAGTTTTTCGCTCAGACTTACGAGATGCTCTTGTCACCATCAATATATCCGTTTGGAAGACGCTTTCAAAGAAGTCCCATTTTCCATTTTTGATCCGTGTGTAAACACGTAAATCGATTTGATTGGATTTCGAAGTGAAGTCGAATAAAATGGCAAAACACAATAAAAATTAAACTCAAAATTTCATAAGGTATACCACAATTGCAAGCAGTTATCGTACATTCTGCCGCTACATTGATTTGCACTGATTGACCAATGACGTTGTCAGCCCCGAGCGCACGGGAGTGTATGTTTTTATGCAACAAAAAACACTAAGAGCTTTTTGTACATGACAACATTTTGCATAACAAATGTCTGATCATGTAAATTTGTGTGCTCCTTGACAATTGTTTTGATTTTTACTTATTTTCCTCATTTCGGGTGTTGCAATTCGGTTGCAATTTTCATTTTCGTTTGGCTCTTCTGCGCCTTCAATTCAATGGAACTTATTTGAATACGCAGTATAATGCTTGCTGTTTGCAATAGATTTGTACTCGTAGTAGTTTGCTTGTTAAATCATGTTTAGACAATTTGTTTTGTCCTCCCTGTAGGAGGGGACTGGCAGCGCCTACGAGGTTTAGACAAAGCCTGTGATGTGCACAAAGCCATTCGGAAATGCGGAGCAAGTGGCTATAGAGAATCTGCAAAGATCTTCTCGCTTCACAATTCATTTTGAAACCATCTGTGACGAATACTTTTACTGCTCCCATTCCGATTTTGGAATCTTACAGAGACATTTTTCGGTATGGCCATAGGTCCTTTTGGACCAGCATCCGGGATGCTACATTCTTGTTTTTTTTATAAACATCATCATCATCATCAGCAAAAGACTTGAATATTCAATATTAAACAGACAACGTTATGACAATTGTTGTTACGCAAGTTACACGGTTGCGGTGTCCCAATTCATTCAAATGTCTCTCATAATGCAATATGCGCATTCACTAAACTTCCAATGGACAGATTGGAAAGCTGTCCACTTTACTGAGTCATTTACCTCTCACTCATTCCAAAACTAACTGCCACACTAAATCAATTCGAAATTAGTCAAGAGCATATGGTATGGGATATTACGACAGACCACTTTATACTTTGTTTAATCAATTAGTTATAATAGTTATATGCTCCGATAAGTGAAACCCAGAAAGGAGCAGGCTAACACAAAAATATCCCATAGCAACACTGTGTATGGGTGTAACCGAAGATAAACAAAAAGTTCTCGGCTTATAGAGAGCACTTTGTGCATTTGATCTTTGAAACACTTAAGCACTTCGCTGTATAAACAATGCAGCAAGGCCATTAGCAAAGCGAGAAATATCGTTATCATTTGAATTGTTTATGCATATTGAAATATTGAATGTACAAACAACATTTGAAATATGTATTAAGTGGACAACGCTGCAGTTCTTAGTTCGATATTATTTTGCTGGCTCTTTCCTAGGAAATGTTATCGATTTTTGTATTTCTTGATTCTTCTCAATATCCATCAAAGTGCAATTATTCAACTGCCTTTCATCCCAGCGAACCAACTGAATCGAATTTAACCTCGCTCACTCGCGATTTCATGGAAGAATCCTAGGGGAAAAATATATATAATTAAGTCCATGCGAAGTGGCAAGCAGTATATAATTTTGATGTTGAGACTGTATAGGTATGCGAAGAAGAATTTTAAAGACTCGAACAAACTTTTCAACAATAATCCAGCAAACCAAGCGAATCACATTTACTTCATTTCGAGTGCCACTGTAGAAGATTCCGTTTGCCAGTGAGTTTGTCTGCGAATCGCTGGCGATGCATGCATTTTGTGAAATAGCTCACATGCGTTTCGTTGAATGAAGATGGAAGATTTTCGATTTGGCCTAAAGATTCAAGTTGTATTGTTAGTATTGTTAGGGATGAGCATGGGCAACTGGATTTACTGACGTCTCCATCGATGAATGAATATCTTCCGAATGAGCTGGTTGCGATGAACTGTGGATACTGAATATTGCTCCATTTACAAAATAATAATAATAAATTCAGTGAACAGAAAATCATTACATCTAAAAATAAAAAAAATTTATAAAGAGAAAATGAGGGCGTGGCCGTAATAATAATAACATTAGAAATCAGCGTTACCGTTGTACGACTAAAGTTGCAATTTGGCACTTTTTCTGACACAATTTGTTCCTATTTTTCCCCCTTTTTAACTTTCTCGATTGAAAGAAAGATTAGCTAAGAGGATCTTCGAATCCCAGACCCCAGGTTCGAGAAGCCAAGGAAGTGACGAACCTCCGTTTCAAAGAGCAAGCCATCGCGGATGCCAGAGCGCTTGGTCTGGACAACTCTCCACGGTCGGGAGCCCGTTAAGTAAAGTAAGTCATATCTCGAAAACCCCATTTTCAGTTTCGATAAAACGTTAAAAACGAAGCAATGCTTACATCCCGCACAATGTCTAATACCTCGTTTAGAGCTAAATAGTTAGGTAATACTATTTTTGAAACTAAACATATCAAAATTTGTTATACTGTTTCTTTGATTAAAATACATGTAGGATGATTAAATAATACTAATTAAGATCCCATACTAAGTTTTTCTCAAAAAATTCGAATAAATCAGTGTTTAATTATTTCTCAAAAATGAATACCCAAAAGATGTTCTGTGTTCATATATTTTCTTAAAACTCAATATCGCACTTCCATTAAAATGCAATAACAGCGCCGTAAAACTTACTTTAAACAAATATTACCCACTTCTTCTTTTTTCCAACCATATTGAATATGCACCTGAAAATAATTCCATCCACTTGGAGCCTTACGCAATCAGAAGCTTCCACTTCACTAGCATCCCCATAAACGTACATCGTCATAATTCGGTTCAAAGCTGCTAATGCAAATTCAAAAACAAATCTCTAAGATCTTACATAAATATATCGGTCTTATACGAACAATATATTTGCTAAAATAGACACCTTAAATCAGCGTTACTAATACATGGTTGCCACTAGTCTGGAGAGTCAGGGAACTAAAATTTGGTCAGGAAATGTCAGGGAAAGTCAGAGAATTTTAGAAGCGGTCACGGAAAATTTGAACTGTCTAATTTTATTTTTAAATAATAAAATAAAATTATTTGATCTGAGCAGCGCTTTCACGTTTGGTCAAAAATGTTTCTATTACAGTGCTTTAAGTTTCTCCTTCTCGAATTTGTCGTACCAAACACATGTATTTCAAATAGTTCTTCCTAATTTTTCCCATAGAAACTAGATTATATTTAAAATAGACTAAACTCCTCCTCGATCTAAATACCTCATCTTTGGTACTACTGTGGACGACCATTAGAACGAATAACCGATATAGCGATATAACGAACGCTTTTCAGATATACGTTAGCATAGCGAATAGTGCTCAAGATTTGAACGTATATGTTGGTGTAAAAACCTTCATGTCATATAAAACCTTTTAAATAGACATATTTTCCAATGACTTTTTTTTTAGAAATAGTGTAAAATGTCGATCGGTATAAGGAACGATCTCGACATCGTGAATGACATCCACTATTATATAATTCGCTATACTGGACGTCCACTGTATTACAGAAAAAGTTTTAGGCTAGGAAGGAAATCTACTTTTGAATAACGGAAATAATGTAGGTATACTAAACATTAGTAGATTTTCTGCCATCATTTCCGTTAATAAAAAAAGCAGAAAATCTCCTTTCATAAAACTTTTAAACTAAAAACTAAAAAAATTAAATCCAAGGCTTTTCAAAACTTCGTAGGAATGAAAACTGATTTGAGTTAATCAAATCTTTTGTTAATTATATTCGACCTTTTACTCAGATCGGTATCACACAAAGAAATTTGTACGAAAATTCAAAGTCTACTATTTTGCTGAATCAGAATCTCATGTTTTTTTATATAAAACAATCTAAGGATTGTGAATTTTTCAATATTTTGCTATAGTTCAGTTAAATTTTTTTGTGCGGGAAAACCAACTAAATATGGATGCGATAAGTTGGCACGTTATACGCTTACATAAATGTTCGTAAAAAAACATCAATTATTGTATGGTTCATGTTGACTTGGTTCGGTTTATGAAAACGGGCCCATACATCTGATTTCGTTTTAGAACTATATTGCTGGCCCATGCATCTCTATTTAAGATACCTATATAAAGAAAAACGTTTATTGAATAAGAATATCTTTGGTAAGTTTTGTTATTTCGGAGAACATAAGTCATAAGTTATACTTGTCTTATTCTCTTGTGCCAAACTTAGATATATATATGGCTTCTACTGCAGCTATGGTGGAGGGTCGCATGGCTCTAAGGAGACCAAAGCTTGCGAGACGTTGTACTCTTATTAGCTTTATGATTGCTACCTTTTGGCTTGTTTGTCCACCATATTACAAAAACTTTTCTATGTAATGACGGGCCTAACCATTATTGTGTATAGTGTATATAATGTATTTGTAAAAAATTGTATTGTATTGTATTGTTTTTTATTCATCCATCTTAGATGCTATATTAAAACAACAAATTAATTCAATAATAAGGAAGAATAATAGTAATCATTCCGTAACTATTTAAAGTTAGTGTGGAATGACTCGCAGGAGTAAAATTGAACAATTAAGTAAACTGATATGGTCAGGAAAAATTATTTTGAAAAATAGTGCCATAGCAGATCAGAAAACAGAAACTCCGACTAAACTTTGACTTGTAATCAAAGATCTTATAAGGTTTAAGAGCTTATGAAATAGTTCAGTAGGCGCTTATAACTCTCTAACCAGAACTTTTGACAATTGCCTGTTACTGAGTGCTTTAAAACATTGTTATTTGATATATACTGCTACTGCCATAACAGATTAATACCTCAATATTTAGTTTTATTTAACACTAGGTACTCCTTTTTCTATATTTTATTAACCGTTTCTGTTTTCTAGCATTGCTTCTCAGATCTCAACCTACGCATCTAATAAAATAAGAACACAAACAACCAAACTTTTAATCAACGAGAAAGTTCCGTTCGACCCAGTCGTGCACTTTATTTTAGTTGGAGAAGGCGCTTCGAACATTTTCGAAGGGCCCTTGTTTCCAAATAAAAATCTTTAAGATGTACCGCTGTTGCCTATCCCATTATTATTTTAGGGGCATATTCATAGATCTTTGATAAGCCACTTCTATGTTATAACTAAACAAAACTCGAGTCTAACACGACAGAACGTATGTTTAAGTTGTTTTTAATTCCATTAAAACTCAAAACCAAGTGAACGAAAAGAAAATTTAGAAATTCACAAATAATGATGTGACATTCGAATCCTTTATAACAACTACATATCCAGTTGTTCTTTTTTCTACTCTAATTATCGTCCAAAATACTCAAAATACTGCCTTCGGACCAACTGAAAATCACGCAAAACTTTTTTTTCTGCTTCCGTTCCGACCAGTTTTGTTCTCTTGCTCTTTTAATATTTTCTTTGTCGCTCATCTGTAATTTTATAATTTTTGTTCATACCTATCGCAAAACATAATTATCTTCGCACTAAAATGCATACCTTATTTTAGTTAAAAAAAATTCAGAACCACAACATAAGGCTAATAACAAGTTTCATATCCTTTTGACTTTTTGCTGTCAGAAAGTATAATAGATTTGTAGTAGAATAGGCAGAATATATCAGAATTCTGGCGCTGTCACCTTGTTAGAAATGTATGAATAACTAACTGTAACTCACTTTTTTATTAATGTAACCCTTATTTGTATACTATATTACCGTTTTTGTTTCTATCGGCTAAGAAAATTATATTTGCTGCATTACTTACCCTGGAGCACGCTACATATTACTGCCCGTGCGTGAAGCAATTCCTGCTTTAATCAACTCCCGTTTTTCTTAAAGTTCGACCCTATGACTTATTGATTGTCATGGCAAAACGAACATTAATAGGAAACTGAATCCGTTTAAACTGCAATGGATAATTGCTCCCATGTCTAAGCCAAGTGCAGGGTTTTAAAGTAGCGCCAAAGCACAGAACGTTTGTTGCATGCATTGATTTCATCAGAGTGCGTATCTCACGTAACAACAGCAAATATACAACATACCTAAACCTATTTTACATTTCTTGTATAGATATTTTTTTTGGTTGGCAAAACAGAGATAAACAAACCTTTCCTAGGTACATGTTTGACTTTTGACATTTCTTTTATGGGTTTATTTTTACCTTAGTCTGTCTCCCTTTCCGTCACAGGAGTGAAATAAGGTTGAAAGAGATGTTAATATACTGCGCTGTTAGTATGTTTGATTTGAGAATGAAATGCATATCAACTCACCCAGGCGAAAATCGTAGAAATGTTTACAATTTGAATATTTACCTATTTCAAACCCTTAGTTATCTAGTTAATGCACATTCTAAGTTGTACCTGCAGATGTCCTCTAAGCTGGTATTTACTATATTTAAATGCTCCCAGTATTTTCGAACGCAAAGCGTCACAAAGAAAAAAGCGGGACGAAACGAAAAAATTATTTACTCTTGTCCATTTTTTTTTCCGGAATTTATAGAGATATAGATTTGAAACAAAGCGCAGATTGTAGGCCTAGGTTTCCTCTATAGGCCTGTGAAAAATGCACCAGAATATATACAGTAATTTCTCATTTAAAGACATGCAGTCAAATACAATTTTTGTTATGATGATTTTATTTTTTATAAGATGAAAGATGTCTTAATGTGTGGCGTTGACAAATCCAAATGCACGTACAAACAAATAAGCAGACAAACTGACAAACAATTTGATTGGGTTTAGCTAAGCATTCTTCACGGTTGCCTGATTTTGGTTAAAACACTTCCGATGGTCGCCTAAAACTTTCGCAAAACAATCCGAATACGCACCTTTACATAGAAAACAAGATAAGTTCAGCTAATGCAATTCGTATAAACCAAACTCCTAAAAAAATATAAACGTAGGGTGTATGTATATGATGTAAAATTCAGATTTCAGAGGAGTTCTGAAGCCATTAAGACTTCTGCAAAAATCCTCAATCATTTAAATTTTTGCTGTCAACTTGCTGTGGCTGGTGCCGATTGCGAATTGATTTACATCACAAACATACAGACGTAGTATATTGTTTTGAGGACTTCTTGTCCATTGTCTTGATTAAATTGCAAATTGCAAAAATGTTCCACTGTGCGTAATCAGCACACACAATGGGGCAATGTTGTTTTATGGGACTATACCAACTGTTCCTCAAACACCCTATCGCTGTTTTGCTGCTGATTTTTTTTTTTTTTGTTCGCAGCTCAATGCGTTCGTCAAGTTGTCGTTCACAGGATGTCTACCCATACGTAGGCCTATAACTACTTTTGAAACATTTTTTTATTTTTTTATTTTTTTCTGCTTTAAATGGTGCGTAGGTATAGCATTGCGTGCTTCTTAACTTTTTTGTTTGGTTCGCTTTGTTGCTCTACTCTGCTATGCAGTTCGTGATATGCATCTCCACCCCAATTGAGCTCTGCTGTGTCCCCCTGTTTCTTTTTGCATTATTCCAACTTATATTTTGTTGTTGGCTGTTGCGATGTTTTAAGTTTCATTGGAAATATGTGTGCATTCGGTGCCGTTTTTTTTGACGGGTTCTTTATTTTTATTTTTATTTTTTCCTTGCGTTCGTCCTTATTGTACTCCTCATCATCATTATGTAATGTTAGGGGTGGGGAAATAAAAGAAATAAAATATGCCTACACTACCTATATGTAATGCGTATATGCGTTTTCTATATTCGCACAATACAGTCTTGTTTAAAAGTTGTTCCGATGCGTTATTGAGACTGTTCCGCTTTTAGTACATGTTTTCTGTTCTTTTCAGTTTGGAATTTACTAATGCTGACGTGGAGATGGGAGCGTCATGGTCATCGTTGGAACTTGAGTCCGGGCTACGTAACACACGTTCGAAAAAAATTTGTGCTGTTATGCTGTGCAGATGAATATCACAACACTGTTATCGTTCAAAAATTATAAATTTGCTGAAATGACACTTTTTTCCCATTTGCTTTTTCCTTGCGACTTTTCAGGATTCTGCAGCTATGTCACCCTGTATACAACAACGTAATTCAAAAAACAAATAATGACGCCACAGAGGTCGCAGCAAATGTGCTCCGAACAGAGAGCAATCACTTATAGCTGGACGTATATATCTTCTAGATATGAGATTATAGCTGACGGACAAATGCTGGCAATTTCAACATGTAAATAAAAGCGTGGTCAGCAATTCAAGGTTAAAAACCTAGCTCTCCAAAGCAGAAAGGGGGTCCGTCGTAGATATAACTCTTGTGACTAGTTTAGTCTTGCAGCAGGTCAGCAAATAACGCATTGTGACCAACTTATTATAAAATACCACCTGCTGCACCACCTCGTCTTTGCCCTTTCCCGGGAATTGAAATGCTGCGGCGGTGATAATAACTAACTCGAAAAAGACTTCTAAATTCGACCAAAAGCCCGACAAAAGACGCAGCAAAAGCTACAGAAAGGGCACAAAAGCTCTTCAATACAGCGCCTTGCTAGAAACTCATTAAAACGCGACAATATTTCAACAAAAAACCTGTAAACAATTAGAGCAAAACTGAATCAGAAAAAAAGGAAGAAAATCCTGTGGGGACTTTTCGCTACCACTGTACAAGGGTATCCTAATTAGATTCCCTTCAGTGCATTTACTGAGGTGTGAGATTAATGTGAAGATTTCCTTTGTGCAAGTGCGCACCCAAGTACAAACTAAAGAATGCGATGCATGGCTTCCAATTACTTTCCGCACTTTACACCTTCAAGAGCCATAGAGCGTCAGCTTATAACCATAAGAGGACCTTCCCGTGGCACTGCGTTGCAACTGAGGTAACTTGTTTGCGGAGGCGTTAATACCTATATGGTGATTAAATAAAACTAATTTACAGCATTAAATCGCATACTTTAAGGTTTAACAACACACTGATGGTTATCATAGGGTAGAGTGAGTGGATGTCGCCTCTTCTGTCAATATTATTCAAAGCGCTCATCTCGTCGACTTTAGTCTCTGTTTCCTTCTTTTTTTTCTGTGCCGACTGGGTGGTTAAGTTTCAATTAAATCTGTCGCCACTAAAGCACACAGATATGTCTGCGAGCCGAAGAAAAACGATAATAATGCCAAAATGCAGTTCCCTCCCGTAATCCACTATATGCGACCATCATATTCCATCAATTCTCTGTCAATCAGTTTTTTCTTCTCACAAAAAAATAAACGATGACGACGAAAAAACGAACACAGGAGAAAAACTAACAAACACAGACGATGTGATTGACCTGTCCACATAGAGTAGCAGAGCAGCACGTTCCACCTCACGCGCCGTGTCGTCGGTCACCTAGCCAACCACCACCCTCTGTTGATGTCGCCGCCGCCGGCCGTGTATCTGCAAAACACAATGCGTGCAATAGACAAGGATAGAGCTGGAAAAATAACAAAAAGTTAACTAAGAGCCATATCCAATAACGGTAGCTCTGAAAAGGACTCGAAATCTCCACCTGTTGTCATCTATTTCTCGTCCGCTTAAGATTATTTGCCTTGTGGAGTAACAAATTGCAAAGATAAAGCTTAAAAATATCACCACCACTGACACCTTACATAGAATCAGTATCACTATTTAAATTTTACATAGAACCGAATTACGCAGTGAAAAGTTTAGAGAAACGTCCTGACAGCGTTCAGCTGTAACACAATGACCTACTGCAATTCGCTCATTTCCAATAGTGGACGCAATGACTGAAGTTGGCTTTGGCTATTGCTAGTTTCCAATGAAATTTGGAATTTACATTCAGATTGGAGACAACAATTCTGTCGGTGCCGTGAAATAAGGCCAAGCGAAATAAGGCCAAATCTGAAAATTTGGCTTTTTTTCACTTTACAAAAGTGAAATAAGGCCATATTTCAACAGTTGGCCTTATTTCATTCGGACAAAGTGCAATAATGCCAACAAAATTTGAGTAATAAGACCAAACTTGCACCCACCCCGTAATCCAACAATAAACCCAAGTAGGGGGGTTGCAGGGGGGCAGCATGCCCCCCCTATACAGATTTCATAGTTTGAAAGCGCAATAACACCAATTTGGCGTTATTGCACTTTGTCGGAGTGAAATATGGCCTTATTTCACTTTTGTAAAGTGAAAAAAGGCCAAATTTTCAGATTTGGCCTTATTTCGCTTGGCCTTATTTCACGGCACCATTCTGTCTACTACTATGGAGGACGTTTGGACTTCTTCATTACATGCGCATTGCGCAATCATATTTTCAAGATTTTTGAGCTGGCCAATCTGTTGCCTTCGTCTTAAAGACAATGATCTTCTGAGTATCTTTTGCTTATAAATATATTGAATAGTGTAAATCAAATTGTACTTGACATAGATTTGTCGGCTACCACTCTAATAGACCAATGAAAACTGAAACTCATGAAGTCAGTGAGACATACACTAAAAAATCATATTGAACGTAACCAGAAAACAGGGTGACCGCCTGCAGCATTCTGAAAAGTCGCAAGAAAAAGAGCTAAGAGTCATTTCTAAACTCATTCTGCAAAATTTACAACTTTCCCATGATATTTAACAAAACTTTTAGTAAAGACTATAATAATAATGGGATAGGCAACTGCGGAAAAGTTTAAAGGTTTTTATTTGGAAATAAGAGCATTTGGAACATTTTCGAAAAGCATTTTCCGCAACTAAAAAAAAAGGCCAAAATAGCAAAAAAAATTGTAGCATAAGCTCGAAAAAAGTGCCAAATTGCAACTTTGGTCGCACAACAGTCATGCTACCCCAGTGATTTGGAAAGTGCTTACTTAACTCATCCCTGATTCATTTGAGTTGGATCATATTTTGGACCTAAGCATATCAAGCTGAATTATTTAAAACGTTTTATCAGTGACAGCATTCAGTTCTCAATTTTGTAAATTAAGATTGCTGATGTCTTACGAATTTGATTCAGCAAATAAAAAAACTTTATCTTGGTTTGCATTTTAAGTATTGGCATAAGTCAAAAATATGCTCCTGATTTATAGAATCCATCTGTTGGTACCACTAGGCCGCCATTTAGGTCCGTTGCCGTATACAGTTCCTATCAATGACATTACCTTGGCTATTAAACATTTCCAGTGGGCGATAATAATCTTAGGTTATGTTTTCCAAATGAAAAGCGTTCAGTTCGACGGTAATTCTATTTGACAATGATGGAACTCCAATGATTTAAAACAAATGTAGGTATACAGATGACCTTCTCTAGATTGATTTCCATCTTCACAATTACATACGATGCTGACTCCGATCTTCAATGTTGGGTTGATAAAGTCAAGGATTTGGGAGATCAACTACGATCGCATGTCACTCTTTATGATGTAAACATTTGTTATCTTATAAATTTGTCACTAAGTGTGATCGCCTGTCTAGCGTCTGGTCGCAGCACACTCTCACGAAAGACACACGAGTGACCACCAAATGGAAGAATTTTTGTGACACCAGCATGTCAAAATTTGCTAGGAAAAATGGCACGTTACCTTACTCTCAATTCAAAAATGATTCCTAAAACGGGGTTAGGTTCGATATCCCGCTTTTTTAATGCCGATTCTTAAAATCCCGCTTTTTATAATTACGTTTTTTATAATCCCGCTTTTTTAAAATCCCGCCTCTTATAATCCCGTTTTTATAAAATAAAACAACTACTTTTGATTGTAAAAGCGGGATAATAAGAACATTAAAATAAATCAAGCAACGAGTGTTTTTTTGAAATGCAGTTTATTTTAACATTTATCATTTTTAGAGGAAGTAACAAAATAAGAAATAAATAATATCAAAACTAGCGGACCCGGCGAACTTCGTTTCGCCCCAATTTAACGCCTTCAATAAGCTCCAGAGTGATAATAAAACACAGATACATATTTCAAATTTCAATGTGATTAATTTGAAGGGAATTGAAGTCAGTAGAGACCGATATGATAAACAATGTTTTTCGATTTGTTTTCCATCGCAAAAACAAACTACGCTATGCCAACACGCGAACACCTTCAGCTGTAAATAGCGGCGGAGTTCCTGACACATCAAGCAAGTTCGAAAATTCCGTCGGATAGTTGGTCGCTTCATTTTCATCTTTGGATAGTGAAAGTCAAACTATCAACGCATTTATTCTTCGCTCATAGTATTGCACGTTCACTAATCCAATCGAGATTAAAAAATCTAAATCATACGATTATTCAAATTGTGTATTGATGAGCCCCGAACATTCAACGAATTTAAAAATTAAACATTTGAAATAAGTTTGGTTGTATTGGAAGTAGCACTAACCGTTTATCTATCTAGTCAAATTTTTCTCCAAGTTCGGTTCCCATACTAAGTTCCATTCCCAATCTCATCGCCTTTAACTTTTATTTTCACGACAAAAAGTAGCATAAATGCCATTTCAATACGAATCCCCCAAGCCCAAAATTGTAAAAATTGAACGATCCATTCTCTATTTATGAGTGCACACACAGACGTCAGTCTCTTTTATATATTGGGGTACCCGCCCGGTTTGTGCGTGCCTTTCGTGTGTAACTATCGGATCCAAAACTATCCTATCTTTAAAACTGGAACCAACCATACCCATCCACAAAATTTCATTGAAATCGGTTGAGTGGTTTCGGAGATGGACAACAGCGCCACGTATCGAATAGACCGTCAGCGCACGTACCCAATTCCCACAAAATTTTGAAAATAAAATTCTCTTAGATTTCCTATCTGTGTTAAGATCTACACAATGATGATCAGGCCCATCATAACATACGCTTCTTTAGTATGGCGGACTAAAACAAAAAAAAAGAACGCCATTGCTAAGCTTCAAAGAGTAAAGCGACTTGCATGTCTCGGTACATCCGGAGCCATGCGTAGGCGTACTATCCTACTGCGACTATAGAAGCCTTAATAGAACTAACACATAACAGGAGTGGATGCTGGGTTCCACGGACCTAACCACATATACAACACAGGTACTAAAGGCACATACATCCGTTTATTCACGGACAGTCAAGCAGCTATAAACGCCCTTAGCTCGCCTATTATTGCCTCCAAATCAGTGCTAATCTGTTTCAACGGCCTTCAAACGCTCGGACGTAGAACCCTTCTACTACAATCCCAAATCACACAAAATATAGCTCACATTGGGAAAATATCCCAGGTCTAAGACAGGCCAAGCGTGCTATTCAGCCGTTCAAAAAAGATGCCAACAGAAATTTAAATCTAAGAAGGCATGATATCGAAAATCTGGCTGGTTTCCTCACAGGACATCACAACCTAGGATATCAATTAAATAAAATTAATTTAACCGACTCCTCACTTTATCGGTTGTCTTGAAGAAGACGAAACAGCTTGGGCACATAATATGAGTGTCCAGCCCTATGTGGAATCAGGAGAACTATCTTCTACAGGGAGCTTCTGAGCCCTGAAGAGATGAAGAAGTCATCTGCCAGCATCTTAATTAACTTTGTTAGAAAAGTGGAGAATCTGCTCGCCTAAACATTATTCTGGCCCTATGGTACAATAGATCTTATAGGTCGACGTGCCCTTCATCGCTCAGGCATAGGCAGAAGGTTTTACATAAATCTTTACTGTAACTCTCTTCTACCGTCGACTCTCTTTCGTGACGTCGTTTGTAGTTGATGTGCATGAAGAACGAAAGAAAACTATTTCCCGGAATCATAGTTTGCACACAACTGCGTACTTGAAATTTAATGCAGTAAAATAAATTTTTTTTAATTGTTAATATTTTAAAAAAGTAAAAATTCAAAGATAAGCACCCTAAAAATATTTTTTTTTTTGACACTTCTTTTGTTAAGATTGGTTGACCGTGTGAACTGCGGCGCAGGGTCATAAGTCCACAGGCCAAAAGTCCACAATGGAATTTTGACCCACTTAGGTGGGTTATAAGTCCACAAATCAATTGTGGACTTATAGCCCACCCAGGTGAGCCAAAAGTTCACACAAAATTCTTGTGAATTTTTGACACACTGATTGTGGTCTTATGGCTCACGGATGAAGAAGGTGAAGAAGAGGACAACGCGGTGTTTGCCTCCAAAACCCACAAGACACACTTCTCCAGCATTGCAATCATTTTAAGATTGCGCTTTCAAACTATGAATTTTGTATGGGGGGCATGCTGCCCCCCTGCAACCCCCCTGCTTAGGTTTACTGATGGATTACGGGGTGGGTGCAAGGTTCTTCTTATTACTCAAATTTTGTTGGCGTTATTGCACTTTGTGGGAGTGAAATAAGACCAACTGTTGGAAGTTATCCTTATTACACTATTTAAGAGCGAAATAAGGTACATTTTTAGAAGTTGGTCTTATTTCACGGCATCTATCAAACATTCCCATACTTTTTGAGTTGTTAAAACAACTCTTTTTGTCATATGGATAATTGTGGACTTATGGCCTACTTCCATTTTAAAATTGTGAACATAGGCCCAAATTATTGTGAACTTTTGGCTCATCTGGGTCAAAAGTCCATTGTGGACTTTTGGCCTGTGGACTTATGACCATGCCCCGTGAACTGCAAAAGTCAGAAACACACTACAGAAATTACAGAAATAATATAGAGGGGATAAATTTTTAAGTAATAAATATGACAATCTTCAATAAGTAATATAAAGAAATGTTATATGATATTCTGCAAAAGGGAACAAAAAAAACTTAAAATCAGCAGTAAGTGATAAGGGTAAAACCGTTAGCAAGAGGTAGGTTTTTTGTTGCATTATATATATTATCTTCTATTTTCGAAATGCGGTATTTTTAAATATATAGTAATATAATAGAAAAGCGCATATAACAAACATCTATTTTTTTGATTATAATAGATCGGGATTTTATAAGACGGGATTTAAAAAAAAACGGTATTTTAGCAGACGGGATTTTAAAACTTTTTTTTTCGGGATTTTTGAAAAGCGGGATTCCGATACGCTCCCCCTAAAAAGTCATTGGGCCTTACCAATAAACATTTTTAGTTTCAGTGTGTATTGAGTTAGCAGAAAAAAAAAATCATTTTTTCACTTGCACTGGAAATCCAATTTAATTGATTTTCACACATTAAAAGTATAATTTCGCGTAAAATAAGAAATTCAGCTAAAAAAAACAATTCTTCCAACGATAAACAATCCGTAACCGCCAGATGTGTGTCATAAACATTGATTTCTCAAAAGTGATCTGAGATCAAAAAAAGATTGATTTTTGTGGCAAATCGAACATGAAAAGCAATTTCGATCAAAAAAAAATATATTTTTTCTCAAAAAGATTGATCTATTTGCACAAATCGAAAACGACACAAAACAAAAATAGGAAATGCACAAAATATCCGCTGATCTGTCAAATATCATATGCGAATCAGTAATGCCCTATCGTTTGATCGGACACAATTTTCGGTACTTTTTATAGTACGCTTTCAATTGTTTTGTAATACTACTGCGCGATTGTTTTATGAGTGTATTTGTGTCGTAATGCAATTCCTTTCAAATTATTCAATAAACGGAACACAGTTTGATTGAATGCTTTGACTTATTTGTATCATGATAATGCAAATCAAAAGTTATTGGTGGTCTAAACATCACAATTGAATCGTAAGCAAGTAAAAAATAGAAAAAATAGCAGGTTAATTCATTTCATAATAAATTAAAGTCTCACGTATGAAGCCCCGAAGCGTGCTAAGAGAAGCGTGCTAAGCGTGCTAAGAGAATTTATCGTTTTAGGTTTTGAAAATAAATACAATTTGATTTAGGTACCTATTACAAATTTTACGGCTTATATATTACTTAATTCGGGAAACATTGTTTCATTAGAGATCTTCATTCTCGGTAAACAAACTCCTTTTGCAAAGATTTTGATAAGGGTTTGGTTGCAGCCAAATATCTAGCTGAGTGGCCTAAGGTACTTAAGTAAGAAGATATTTTATTCTGTTTGCGACGACTGTCAAGAAAGTCTTGGAAATTCCCAAACTTATATAAAATACATTTTTTAGTATATGCATTAAATCGCTGCTTGCAAACTATTTAAAAATTAAAACCAATCAAAAAGCAAGAACTAAATGTTAAACAAAATAAAAAAAGAGAATAACTCAGAAATATATGCATCAAGTGTTCAGAAATAAAACTAAAATGCAATATTTTAAAAAATTTCGCACACATTTTTACAAATTCGTGTTTTTTAGACTTAAAAACCATTGCGTTTTTGTATTCCAATGAATAAAATCAGAAAACATTTACAATTAACTAAAATTTATTTATAATTGTAAACGCTCAGGCTAAACAACAGCGTTTTTAAATTCCCTCCTATTACGAAATTTAATACCGCGATTCTGGACGGTTGGGCAACACTTGTCTTCAAAATGCCATTAACGAGGATTTACTTATACCATGTTCCCACCAACTTCCCACCAACGTGATTTAGCTCATGTGATTTATAAATCACGAAAGGCGTCTCCACCGAATTTTGCGTGTTTTAGTTTGACATCCAGGAGAAAGAGTACATCCCCTTCGGACCAGGTAGTTTTTTTTTTTTGTGTTGTTCCCATACCTGCCACATATAAAACCATTTATAGATTGTATGTACTTAATAAAAATACCAAAACTCACGGAAACACGAAGAAAATTGGATTTAAAATAATTTTTTGACATTTGTTTTTTTTTTTTGTTGTTTGTTGAATAAAATTGATTTGAATTGAACTGAATTGAAACAAAAACAGGTATGTTCGATTTTATTTTGTGTGGATTTGCGATGACAGATTCGTAATTAAAATTTAAACACGTATAAATCATGTAGGGGAGGCACGCCAACAGTGAGACATTTTTTTTTTAAATTACTGTAACTTAAAAAGTTTTCAAAATATTTTGAAATTCTAATATGTATCCATTTGCGTCGTGTTTCGCCTTAACAGCGAGACAGCTGATACCCAACAGTGAGACATGTAATTTAAATAAGCTGAAATTAAGAATAAATAAATATTTTGCTTGACATACATTTTTTATTGAGTTTTTAATGTTAAAAAACAGTCTTCAGTGACTAAACATAGGTAAAAACATAATTTAAAATAAATCTCAGACTTCAGAAACGGAAATAAATAAAAAAACTAGCGAACATCAATTTGGTATTCCAAACTGTATCTATGCTGCCTTGTTGCCTACTCGTATGGCCACACAGAATAGCATCGGGTAGTACAATTTTTATGTCGTCTAGGGTAACAAATGATATATCGGCCACATTTCACACTGTCTCACTGTTTGTCGATGTAAACTGTCTCACTGTTAGCAAATCCTTTCAAATTAAAAAAAAAATGCAAATACCTCGAAAGTTACACTTTTAAAACTTCTTAAATGCACTATCAATATTGACTACACAGACCAAACTAAATAATAGAAATACATCTTGTTGTGATTTGTGAATTACCTAGAAATATATAATTTTTGACTTTCGCCGAAAATTGAAAAAAAAAAAGATTTCTTGTGTTTTGTGAGCTTCAATCTCATAGCCGATCTACACTATACCCGAACTTGATGAGAAGTGAGCCAGATGATAAAACACAGTCACACTTCTTATATATGCAGGGGGCAACGTGTTCGAACAAGTAATTTCGGAGTAATTTTGACTGTCTCACCGTTGGCGTGCCTCCCCTAATTAGTAATCACGAAAATGTACGGTAAATCACGTAATTTATGAGACGATTTAGCTAAATCAAGTGGATTTAGCTAAATCACGTTGGTGGGAACATGGTATATTAGCTAATGCTCGAGATAAACATGGCTTTCTCAACATTAACATTTGACCCTACAGTTAGCGATATTCTGGCAACTATATTTGTTTATTGGTAAAGGGATTTTGGAAAGTGTGGAGGCTTTGCGTAAACTGCCAGAATAAAGTTGATTGTTGGTAAGGCCGAGTTTATGTTTTTACAATCGAGAGTGACGGTGTTTTCCTCGATTTACTCTTAACGGGCATTGTTGGAATGATCCTAAAAGCCTACCTCCTTATAGCGATCGTTTCAACCTTATTAACCTGAATACTCTCCAGGAACGAAGAGACGCAGCAGACATGCTCTTCAGTCAACGACTTCTCCCCGGCTCTATCGATTGTACGTCGCGTTACAAACTGACCAGCTTGGCCAATACTGGATATATGGATCTATACAACTGGTATCTCTATAAATGCTGTCACATGCGGTCTTGTTGATTAAGGACCCTTTGTGCACCCGCAATTGTGTATAGCGCACTACTTGGGGTCAACCAAATGGTTTCAGACACTCACAGACGCAGAGACAATCTTGTGTGTGATGTTGAGAAGACTGGTGTCGCAGTTGGGGCAGTTTATGGTCGATTGCTCCAAGTCTATACTGAGAGCACGGAACTTAGAACACTTTAGAGCACCTTACGTTGATCGAGGATACCTATTTGCAATTCGGGTTACGGGCTAATGATCTGTTGAGTGCCGTATTCGTTTATGTGAATTAAGACAGGTTAAGCATGTTTATACCTTCACTCGCGGAATCGTCGAAGTTATTTTTTTTTTTTTATTTATTTAAGTAGATATTTGAAGGCTTACACAGTAAGATTTATAATATCTTTTAAAATAGTGATAAGCTGAGTAGAGAAGTTATGCACATGCACTGTCCTGACAAATTTTTCAAAATATATATCGTTCCCCATGGCTCGTACTTCTTTCCGAAAATCCTGTACATGTTTCATTTTTGGAGACTGCTCCCTATGGAAGAGCATAGGTGTCCCAGCACCTGGTTGGTTTTGTTTCGTGCTAAGACCGTAAAAAACACTCTCACTTACCGTCGGGAAATGCGTTTCACTGAGGACTGCAGCAAATTTTCCATCATACGACTATAGCATGCGAAAAGAAAGCCATTGAGAACTATGCACAGATATTTGAAACCACCCTAGGCCTATGGGCTTGGAGGGGGTGCACCGCATGCCAGCCGGCCGCAAACTGAAGTGTGACGGCTGGGGCGACTCCAATAGCAGCCATCTTGTTTTCTTCGCTAAAAAGTGCGTAGCTTCACAAAATAGCTGCGTGTGCAATGTGTGTGCATGTGCAATGCATTCATACCTATGGATATGTTAAAGATGTTAAAGTAAAGTATAGAATAGGAAAAAAAGTACACAATAAGTACACACATATGTACCACATGTGTACATTGTTTTAGCAGCCCTCACGTCTTCAATTCTTTTTTGTATTTTTTTTCGTTTCTTCAACTCATATAGCAATGCAACGACAAACCTTGCTGCCACCATGTTAGCCCGATATGCTCTTAGAACAGAGGACTTTTTCCCTCTCGGTCGTATCGATTGTGTGCGCCATATTACACTTCTTTTTTTTCGAAAATTCAACATTTTCTTTTCTCTTCCACCCTTTTGACGGACAAAAAAAAGTGCGTAACGCACATTTTTTAATTGAATGCAATTCACACCTATAATTCGCGTACATACGAGTGCCTACACTGAATGCACACACCACATGCAGTTGCAGCAAGCAACCACCGGCACCGCAAGGATATCAGAAATCCAAAAGCAGAAACACAAACTCTAGAAAAAAAAATGAAACACAAAAAAAGAAGAGGGAAGACGAATAAAGAACCAAACGAATGCAGTTGCAAACACATCAAGGGAAAAACAAAAGAAAACTCAGGCTCAACGCAAAGGATAATGCGCGTACAGAACGATGGATGTAAGTCTACAGAAAGAACACGAGAAAAAAAAGGACTCAGGAATTATTATATTTTTACTATATTATAGCTATGGCCACCGCTACCAAGACCGAGCCACCCCCCGCCCAGTTGGGCTATACCTATGTGTACTTGGTAATTGGAGTATTTGCCTCCTTATATGGACTTATAATGTGTGCTTTTGCAACTTATAGGCAGGCCTCTTGCCGTATACGAATGTTTTCTTCTTCTACGTACTTTTTTTTCTCATTCAAAAACGCAACGCAACCCAAGAAAAAAAGCACACACACACCGCTGTGTTGTTTCCTGTGTTTTACCCCAGAGAAGAGCCCATGTTCTCACAAAACGAACGCCCATGATAAGAATAAACCACGCACAGAACGCTGCAGAAGGATAAGACATACAAAAATCCATGGAGTATAAAGTGTCCGGAGGGGTTGCATTTGGAGCTACGTGGTAGTGCTCAGGGGGAGAACAAATACAAAATAACTTTAAAAAAAAAATGGAAAAGTATGCAAAACGCATGTGAACACCGATCTGCTTTCAACAACAAGAAAAACTACTGCAACAAGAGTGCGTATACGTTGTCATCATGTGGTGCAGGGTAATCTCAACGCATTAGGGGGATCAACTAGGCAAAGTTTTCCTCCTCTCTTTCATAATTTTTTTTTTTTTTGCTAAGAATCTTATCGCCATCGCAGACTTGAGCGAAGGTGGATTGGATACATAGATACGACGAGACCAAAGACCTCGTCCAATATAAACGGCAAGATATGCTGTAAACGAATAACAGCAATGGAATGGAGAATCTATGTATATACGTACTTTGAAATGCCAAAGAACGTCTTTGGAAAGCTGATATTGCCCAGCAGGTCATGATCATTCATCTGATTGCTGATCCTTCGAATCCTATACTATATCGAAAATCGCTCCAGGTTCTAGCATTTACTCAGGCTTTTAAAAAGACGTTTAGATTACTCAGTCGATCGGGATAGTGTTATTTGACATTCCAAGGGTATCGCCAGCCCTTGGAATAATCACAATTGGGATTGTACTCTTTAGTCAGTCTTTTTTTTCGGAGTGACGTCCTTGCTTCATTTGGAAATGCTTCAGTCCAGGCCATCTCGTAAGCCTATCACCCTGGTGTCAATTTGGCGATGGCAACGGACCATTTCAATAAACATCAATTACGTCGCTCTTTGGTGCCCAGTATGGGGACAGCGCTAGAAAAATCCTGAAGTAAGATATACCTACCTGTCCAAGGAGTTTTCTAAACGAAGTTATGTGCTGTATTGGCTAGATTTGTGTCCTTCTGGAAAACAATTTTTGACAGATAGTTGAAAGATAAAATCCGCTAATCAGGTACTCATTGGTTACCTTACCTTTAAAAAAAGAAAATAATACCCCACGTGGTTCTGCATTTTAAAATCCATTTTCTCCAGAGATCGGCTCTAGGTATTCTGGGGAGAGCCATTTATGGATAAAGTAAAATGGTAACTTGGACTTAATTGGACTACAAAACAAAACGTGCGTCTTCAGGAGCTAGACGCAAACTCACAAAGCTGCGTAATAACAAGAAGACCCAGCGAAAAAACGAAAACGACAACAAGGCTTCAACCACTATGCAACTATCTTAGCAAAGAAATGTACCAATTTTCCGTTCAAAATATATATCAATAAAGGTGAAAAGTACTAGCTGAATCTAGCCACCGTTAACATTGATGGTGGTAAAAAAAAAAAAAAACTCTATCACGACATTAGTTGTTAAAGGAAAGACCGCTTTTGCCCCCCCACATTTACAAAGTAAAGTCGCCTAAGAACATTGAAAGTCTACGTTTAAAGCCAAGAACGGATTGGTATTCTTTTGGGAATAAGTCGGATCTTTTGATAATAAGTCGGACCTACGCGTCGCTCGCAGTTATAGAGGGTTACGCAGGTTACATCCATCATACTCGAAAAACGATGTCGTTTATGATATTGAGGACACTTAACATTGATAGGCGAATGATTTTAAGATACTGATGAATGTTCTTGGATAATACTTCATAATAGGCGGCGATTTTAAAGCCAACACACAACAACTTCTAGACTTGAAAAAAGATGTCAATGACAATACTGAATTAAGTCAGATGCGCTATGAACTGGCAGTTGGCAGTTGTCATACTCCTTAGCAACGAAAAAACTAGTTTAGAAATTTGTCAAGAAAAAACGGAGAGCACTTCGTGCCCGCAAGATAGTGTGTACTTGAATCGATTGTGGAACTTGCTAACACAGTCCCTAATGAGTCCCTATACTGAAATCGAACTCGAACAAACTACGATAGTTATTAGATTCTCTTAGGCATCTGGTAATATGGTTCAATATATGAAATATATTATCTTTCTAGCTGCATACAACCATGCACACATGCAAAGTTTCATTGAGATCGGTTGAGTTTCTCAAAAATCGGTTGAGAAATGTGACACCATCATATTATTTGAAAAACATGCTTTATTTCACATCAGCAAAAAGCTGAAATTAATATGCCCCTTGCTCATAAATGTATGCAATGATAAAGTGTATGCAATGATAAAGTGTATGCAATGATAAAGTCTATGCAATGATAAAACACCGTGACGCATTTCCGTCCCGCAAGTTAAATGTGTGGAATTAACCCACCAGATTCCAACAACGCGCGCTTAGATGTTTACACATCAAAAATGCAGTCTTGTTTATCAAGTCCCCGATGAACATAAGTGAAAAATATTGTCTACGCTTAAAAACAGGTAAGATGACAAATAATTTGCACCTTGACTTACACGATGGCATTTCGATATTTCAGCGTAATCTACGAACGGCAACCATAGTAAAACGTTTTTGGATCTTCTCAATTCTACTGGAATGTACTTCATAAAATGGATTCCATACAATACTACAGTATTCAAGATTAGACGTAACAAAAGCAAAATTTTTGTTTCTTGTTTTATTTTGTAAAATACGAATATTTCATCTTTAAAAAAAAAAAAGCTTAATGAGCAGTTTTGGCGGCCAACCTCTTGTCGCGTTCTTCGGAAATGCTCAACTTGACACCTTTGCCCTTTGGCAGCGAGATGTAGGGCTTGTTACCCTTACCGATGATGAAAACGTTTGTCAATCTGGTTGCGAACACATGACCCTGTGTATCCTTGACGTGGACAATATCGAAAGAACCGGGACGGTTGACGACGGTACCAACTCGTCCCAAATTTCTACCTCCTGTGATCATGCACAAGTTGCCGGAATCGAATTTGATATAATCGGTAACTTTTCCGGTGGCAATGTCAACTTGGACAGTGTCGTTGGCTTTGACCAATAGTGGATCCGAGTAGCGGATGGTCCTGCCGTCATGTGTAACGAGGAATGGGACTCCCTTGGAACCCAACTGGGTCTTGCGAACCTTACACAGCTTGTACTTAGCTTCCTCGCCAGAGATGCGATGGATGGTGAAACGTCCCTTGACATCATAGACCAAACGGAAGTATTCACCAGTCTTCTCAATGGTGATCACATCCATGAATCCAGCAGGGAATGTTGGGTCGGTGCGCACCTTGCCGTCAACTTTGATGAGAAGCTGCATAACAATTTTAGTTAGCTCAGAGCCAGTCAGGGCGTACTTTAGACGATTCCTCAGGAAAATCATCAAGGGAAGGGATTCCCGCAATTTGTGTGGGACGGTTGATGGACGAGGGGCGAAGACTCGCCCCAATTTGTCCAACATCCATGCTTTGGGTGCTGCCAAACGCTTCAAATGTTTTTTAGGTCCTCGCGCCATCTTGCAAGACTATGAAAAAAGGAAAGGAAAAAAGCAAAGATTAGACATTTTAGACTTTAGAGTATGCGGTCCATGAAAGTCTTTAGAGTTCCGCAATATAAATATCGAGTTTTTGTCAAATATGACTATCGGGTCTTTTTTGAAAGTAATAAACAGTGGGATATTATAGATCATGTATACAGTATACGTATATCATACGGGGGAGAGATTGCGACAAAATGACATGCTTTGATATAGACACGTTAGGGCGAAGGTCATCATTATGACACCTACACACCCACCCTACTAATTACATGATTTATACGTGTTTAAATTTTAATTACGAATCTATCATCGCAAATCCACACAAAATAAAATCGAACATACCTGTTTTTGTTTCAATTCAGTTCAATTCAAATCAATTTTATTCAACAAAAAAAAAAAATGCCAAAAAAAAATAGTTCAAATTAAATTTTCTTTTTGTTTCGGTGAGTTTTGGTATTTTTATTAAGTACATAGGTACAATCATAAATTGTGCTTGTAGTGAGAGAACATTCCGAAGCCGGAACTGAGATTGTGGTTCTACTTAGCCACAAGTCAATGAGTTTGCTGAGGAAGTTTGCAATTACCCGGTGTAAGGTTCGACCCTTCACAGAAAGAACTGAGAGAAGAAGGAGAGTGGTGGATGTTAAGGTATGGCAAGCATGAAAACAGTTCAAATAAACCTACACGATAGCATAGCAGCAAGCTCTAACCTCGTCTATCTCTTAGGTGAAGGAAACATAAACATTTTCTTGTCTATTTTTGAATTTATAATAGAACGGTCAAAGCATTCCACATTCGTGTTGTACGGCTTATGAAAGAATCTCTATATTTCAGAGTACGACCGAAAATAGGATGAAGGGTAAGCTGGCAATTTCATTTGAGCACTGTTTGTAAAAATAGCGATGAAACAATGAGAGACTTGTTACATTTCTGCGATGTTCAAGTGAATTTATAGACTTCGCTATATTTATGTCTCCAATGAGTTTTAAGGCACGATTTTGTATCCTATCCAGGAGGTGCAGTGAGGTTTTAAACGCACCAGACCAGATATGTGAGTTGTACTCAAGTTTGGGGCGAATGAACGCCTTGTATATGGCAGCCAGATCAGAAGGGGTAAAATATTTCTTGCACCGTTTGAGGAAACCTAGACATTTCGCAGCGTTCTTGGCAAGTCAGAGGAAATTCAGAAATCGAAACGCCAGTCGTGGCAAAATTTCTGTGATGAAATAACGGGTACCACAGAAACTGCGAAATTGAGGAAAATCCTAACCAGGGAACCAATAACTCTGGGATGTCCTAAGGACCCCGAAGGTAACTGGGCTGAATCTTGTTCAGATTCTTTAAAGCTGCTACTGAAAACGCATTTTCCGGGCTGTAGCGCTCGGCCATGCCTCGATGTACGCACCAACATTACAGGGGTAACAAGCCTCCCTGGTGATTTGATTACAGAGGGCAGAATTGAATGGGCCATCCGAGCCTTCTCTCCTTTTAAGTCCCAAGGGTTCGATGGAATTTTTATCCCCGGCCCAGCATGCCTACATAAAAGGTAAAAGTGTTTAAACCGTGCTACACTGTGTTGTCATAGTACAATTGAAAAAACTCTAAAAGACAAAGAGTACACACTAGCGGCCTTCTTGGACATTGAAGGAACGTTTAACCGTACGCAGAACGTTGAGTAAGCTTAACATTGATAATTTCATTATCAACTGGATTGTTAGCATTCTCGAAGGAAGACATATCATAGCCGAACTTGGGGGCTCTAAGCTAGAAGCTTACGCCTCTAGAGGAACTCCTCAGGGCGGTGTTATATCCCAGCTACTGTGTGTCATAGTTCTAAACGAGGTGCTTATGCAGCTTAGGAGTAGTGGCGTCAGGACAACGGCTTATGCCGATGACGTAGTGTTGTTGGCAACATGGCAAATTCCTTCCAACACTCACTGAATAAATTGGTGGCTCTTAAAACCCTTAAAACCCCCGACATGTGGGCCCGGAGCTGCGGCCTAACTTTAAATCCCCAGAAAACTGAAGTGGTTATATTCACAAACAAAAGGAAAATACCACAGGTTGTCACTCCTTCTGTTGGCGGTATACCCCTCAGAATATCTGAAGGTGCAAAATACTTAGGACTTATAATGGATAAAAAACTGAACTGGAAATTGAACACATATGAAAGAATCAAAAAGGCCACAGTAGCCTTCTACTCCTGCAGCAGAATTGTTGGAAAAGCCTGGGGACCATCCCCCAAAATTAAACTGTGGTTGTACATGGCTATAGTGAGACCAGTGCGATGAGGGCAACTCCTACAGCAGGTCTTGAGGCTATCCTCAATCTGCTGCCGCTAGACATATTTATACAACTTTTAGCCGCCACAAGTGCCATGAGAATAAGCCAATCAGTTAACTGGAAACTGAATGAAACGGGCCATTCATTTCGTTTTTACAGACGGATCTAAAATGGAAGCCGGGGTGGGGTCAGGTGTCTTCTCCGAGCCATTGGGTAGCTCAAAATCGATACGCCTTCCCGACCACAGCAGTGTCTTCCAAGCAGAGGTCCATGCAGTGACTACAGCAGCCCGTGAGTCTGTGGTAAGGGCAATACCGCCTGAAGCTGTTACCTTCTTTATCGACAGCCAGGCAGCAATAAAAGCATTAACTTCAATTAAATCAAAGCTTGTGAAATGCTGTCGAGAAGAGCTCAGGGCTCTTGGCGCTCAGCATAAGGTATTGCTTTGCTGGGTTCCGGGACATGAATGCATTCCAGGCAACGAGAAAGCAGACGAATAAGATAGATAGATAGATAGATAGGGGGAGGTGGAATCTGGTTGCCATATCACTGCGGCCACGAGTGGGCCTATTGTGATTTCCTCCAATTAAAGCTCGCTCATGATACCGGACTTAGTTATGAATCCTAGTAGATCTTTGAGTGCGCTGTCAGTTATGTCCTCTGCCCCAAGGTAAGGTTTACCTAGGTGGTGTTGACGTAATCTGACTAGACATTCACAGTGACACAGTATGTGTTCTGCTGATTCTTCGTCTTCGTTGCATAGTCTGCAAGTGTTGTTTTGTATTATTCCCATAGTCATGAGGTGTTTTTTGACTTGGCAGTGCCCAGTGAGAAACCCTGTGACTGTACGAATCTGACTCCTTGTTAGGTTTAGGAGTTGTTTAGTTCTTGAAAGGGAAGTAGTTGGCATGAACATTTTAGCTTGTCTGTTACCTTCAGTGATTGTCCAGTAATGGTTCGCTTTGTTTTTCAGCCAGGTTTTAATGTGGAATTTAGCGGTGCTAAGAGGTAATCCACAAAATGGTCTTGGCATCATAAAGGTAGATGCCGATCCTTTCCTGGCTAGTATGTCTGCTATTTCATTGCCCACATATCCGCTATGTCCTGGCACCCAAATGAGGTGAACTCTGTTTGTGCTGGCTAGCGATGTGAGTAGTTGTAGGCAATCCCATACTAGCTTTGACGTGATTTCATAGCTATTGATAGCTAGTAGTGCAGCTTTGCTATCAGAGAGAATATATATGTTCTTGTTTGTTATGGATTTTTTTAAATTTTCTCTGAGACATAGTTCTATTGCAAAGATTTCTGCCTGGAATACGGAATTGCATTTGTCCATGCTTTTGTGGATGAATGTTTTTGTGTCAACCCCGTATATACTCCAGCTCCAACACCTTCATTTGTTTTCGATCCATCTGTGTACCATACATGAGAATCTTTGGCAAATGTGGGTTTATTCTGTTCCCAGTTCTGTCGATTTGGGAATGTGACTTTGAAGTTTGGGCTGAAGTTGAATTTAGGTAGACAGTTGTCTACTATGGTAATTCCAAGTATTTCATCTTTTTTCAGTTCCATAACGATATCTGGATGGATGAGCTTGGAGTTTTCGGTGTTTTCAGATATGAGCATGAAGGCATACGTCATGGCTTCTTTCTGTATCTGGAGGTGGAGGGGTGGAAGATTTAGGATAACTTCCAACGCTGCAGTGGGAGTTGTTCTCATTGCGCTCGTAGTGCATACACAAGCTAGTCTTTGGAGTTTATTGAGCTTGGCTTGTGTTGACTTTTGTTTAGTTTTTTGCCACCATACTGGAGCTGCATATGTGACAATTGGTCTTGTTATGGCTGTGTACAGCCATAGCATGATTTTCGGGTTTATACCCCAGCTTTTACCAATCAGACTTCTGCTGGTCCACAGGGAGATCCTGGCTTTGTCTATGGTTTTCATGAGGTGAGAGTTCCAAGTGAGCAGACGAATAAGCTAGACTAGGTTCGGCAGCTGTATCAGAACAGGCTGATCCCTCTGTGAATATCCCGCCTTGCTCATACTCAGATGGACTGCACTAAAAACTTGTTATACGACAAGAATGCTATGGCCAACTTTCAATGAAGCAAGAACCGAGAGCCTCATACGAAGGGATAGGAAATCTCTTTCCACGGGGCAAAACACTCTGCGGTACCACATGAAAAAATTACGCTTGACGGAAGAAGAACTTTTTAGGGGCTGCGGCGATGAGGAAGCTCTTGAGGACATGAACCACTTCCTGTGCCACTGCCCAAGTCTCCAACACAATAGACACAGATTCCTAGGGAGACACTTCTTCCACGACCTAGATGAGCTTTCCAGCACACCAGTAGACAAGATAATGTGCTTTGTCAAATCCACGGGATGGTTTGTATACAACAGCACAGTGACTAATTAACTGCAATTCCTTTATTATAGACAGGGTTATAATGGGTAAGGGACAATCTTTCCCCGATGGGTCAATGTTGACCTGAGTGTGGCACGGAGTACTCCACGACAGCCCGCATAACTAACCTAACCTAACCTATGGGAACAAAAAAAAACTACCTGGTGCGAAGGAGATGAACTCTTTCTCCTGGATGTCAAAATAATGTCGTTTTCCATTGGGACCAAAAATCTATCTTCTTTTTTTTATCTAAATCACTTTTCATGTTCCATTGGGACCAAAAATCAATCTTTTTTTCGATTCAGAGCACTTTTTGCAGATCTGTATATTTTTTCAGATCTACACACACTCTCACAATACCAATACTTCGCACAGCTGTTTTACGTCATTTTAAGCAAAGAGGATCTATAATAGATCCTCTTTGATTTTAAGAAGTTTGCTTTTAAGGCAAATTGGCGAAGTTTCGTGAAAACAAAAATAACGAAATACATTAATAGCCATGGATATAATTTAAGAGGAACTATTATCTTCATAGTTTTCCTCGTCATCTAAAGGATATGAATCACCAAATAACGCACTAATCCATTTACAAAAGCAGATCAATTTCGTTGCATGTTCCATTTGCCGCGTAAAATCTGAGATCTGAAAAAGATTTCTGGTGGTCCCAATGGAAAAGAACATTAATTAGTGCGCGATTTACCTTGGTTAAATTCCTACTGTCTGCATTCATTCCTTTAGTACTTTTAGATTAATAACCTTTCGCAGAACCCTTGTACTGAAATGCTGCGCAATTTACTTTTCAAATGCGCAATCTTAACCCAAAAAAAATCTTTTGAACTGTCCCTTACTGCAGCTCATAGTCCAAGAGCAATGGGAAATGGCAAATTAATAGTTCGGTTTGCTTTTGTGTTAAAATAAAGAGCAAAACCCGATTACAATGCGTGCAGCGCCCAAATAAACGAGTGCTCCACTGGCCTAATTAAGTTTTCAGCACTAATAGTTTCTCGTGCCGCCCCCACAGTCATATAAATATTATGCCTACACATACTTAACACCTCGTTAATGATGTTGGCAGAGAATCCTTTTTTTTTCCAATATAGAACCGGCGACGACAACCTACATACGCAATCGAGTCACGTACCTAGAAATACACATCAACCATCATAACGCCGTCACTGCCGCAATGGTAAAGTGCACCGTCATTGCTCCCCAGAGCATTTCTTGGAAATGCATCCCATCTCGTCTCATCCATCGCATCGCATCGGTTTGTGCGTTTCTAGTTCGATTAATTGAAATGATGACTTCGCTCCCAGTGCATGCACGTGTGCATCGAAATTATGCAATGTTCACGCACCGCACAAGGGTACGCTGTACCTTGCTTTTGAAAGCATTCGCCATCAACCACCACGGACCAAGCTCATCAACATGTTACGGGGTGTTGACGTTAATTAGAAAAAGAAAAAAATACTCCCACCACCATCGGGAATCACGCGTAGATTCCTCTCTCAGTCCGGGGTCGATTTAGTGCAGTACTTGCCTCTTTTTATTTTTCTTTTTTTTATAACTAAAACGTGGAAAAATTGGACTAAGGAAGACCCAAATGCTTTTAGTATATTATTTTTCCCACTTCGAACAACAATAAGAGGTCTGTACAGCCCTCCGCTTATATCAGGTTGTGTGTATAATAAGGGGCCAAAGAGGAGTGATATTGGTTGGTTTGAGTAGGTGTGAAAGAACTCAATTAGGGCAAAACACGATGAGTTATGTGTACGCAAAAAAAAAAAATATATATATATATAAAAAATAAAGAATAAAGAAGAGCACACAAAGTCGATTGCGTTACGCACTACCCTTTCAAAATGGGGGATGGATATGTCAATGCTAGTGCCCGTGTCCGTTGCTATAATATCGAAGGTAGTTAGTCCGCTTTTCTCCCTTTGCTTTTGCCGGTGAATAAAGTTACACCGCTGTACTTGCAAAAAAGAATATATGTAGGTATCTACAACAAAAAAAAAAGCAAGCGGTAACCAAAGAATCCCACTATGTGAGGTGAAAGTGTTTGCTGTCCTCGTTTTTTATGCTGTTCACACTTTATTTTTATCTTCTTCAAATGAGTGCATGTGGAACAGGGTTGAAACTAAAAGATGACTGACGAACAGCGTTTATTATTCCACATAGATGGACAATATTGTTTCCTTCGTTTTCGTGTTTGCGCAATTAAATATGTAGTTGATGAGTCCGCACTTTTCCTGCTGGTACAATTTAAGCAAATCAAAGAATATGAGAAGTCTGTGTGACTTAATTACCAAGCTATTCGCCATCCGAGCTGAGTAGCTCATATTCCTTCAATCTTGCGATAGGTCGGGTCAAGCGGATATGATTTCAACTGTGCGCTTAGTATGTAACTTGTTTTTAACTTTCTCCATTAAGTAGTAAGAGAAAGATATTGGTTTCGTACAAAATTTCGAACTCGAGATTTTGATCAATTCTGATATTACGATGATAGAGGAACTCAAAAAAGTGGGTCGCAAAATTCTGTCCGGTCTGTCCGTCTGTCCGTCCTTCCACGGGCCTACATTCTAAACGGCTTCCCGGATTACGTTCAAACCTCGGATTTGGAGTTTTTGGGCTTACAGTTCGGTAGGTGTTTTTTTTTTCAATGTAACCTCATTATTAATGGTACTTCCCATACAACATTTTCGTACCAGTTTGAATTGATCGAAAACGGCTCTAACGATTTCAACCAAAATCGATATTTAAGCTTAAGTAGGTGAGGTTACTATGACTGCGTACCCAGTTTTTTGCTAAAAATTCGAACAACGGAACTTTTGAAATTTCGACATATCTCGAAAACGGTCTATACGATTGTAGCAAAAATTAATTTCTAAGGTTATGTGGTCATTTATAACTTAATAGCAACCTCAGTTTTTCTCTATATTATCGTACAAAGGATTTATGAAAAGAGTAATTTTTTAAAAATATAGTTTTGTCTAGTCAACTTAAAACGGCAATAACGATTTTGACCAAAATGCAAACTTAGAGTCAAATTGATGTTTTCAAAACTATTGTGTCCTTAATTTTCAATTCGAAACACCGAAAACCTTAATTTTAGGAACTGCTCGTATCTCGAAAACCCCATCTTCGATTTCGATAAAATGTCAAAAACGAAGTATTTCTATAATCCGGAACAATATTATACAGTCAGTTGTATTTTTCCAAATAAACATTGCAATATTTGCAACTGTTATGTCTGGATAGTTTTACAAAAACAAAAACTTCATTTGCACCGCACACACGAGCATCGGGATATTCAATTTATAGCTACTAATGCAAATTCACAAACGCCTGAATTATGACATAATCTTTCTAAAGATATCGGTCTATCACGAGCAATACTTCCAATAATTGAAAACTTAAATCATATTCCAATCAAAATTAAAAACACATCCTTAGGTCACAAACAGAAACTGCTGCTAGGTACCCTTGTCCTGTACTCAAAAATCAAGTGAGGAGTAAGACCTTATAAAATAGTTATAAAATAGTACAGAAGAAGCTTGCGACATTGCCAGTTACTGAGAGCTTTAACCTTTAAAAACTTATATTGTTCTTTTATATAACTGCCATATGAGATGAATATCCAAAAGAGAATTTTGTTTTCTTTTGTCTAGTATCGAGAAAGTTTCGTTCGACCCAGTCGTGCACTTTATTTTTCTTTCCTGCCATGCGGCATGCGGTTGACTGGATTGTTGTGGGGTGCACTGTGCACATGTGTCCCATTTAAGTTCCTCGGAACGAAATGGTTAAAAAGCATAGGTCAGGGATTGGCCGGATGTATATTCGGTGAGAGAGAGACATCAGCTGAAAAAAATGATTTTTTTAATTATTTCTTTTTAGAGAACACGTGGGACTTTCGGAAATATTTGCCCAGAAGCGCAATAAACTTACTGTACGATAAAGTCAAGGACGGAGCACTCGCCAGTGTTTTAAAATATATAGGGTTGGCTGTCCTAAATTGGCAAGGTGAAAAGACAGCCTTTCATTTGAAGCTCTGTTAAAAAAGAAGGTAAAGTAATTTGGTTCCAGAATTGCGTCTCCAATTATTCCAATTAAGGGCGTTGGGCTTCCTAAGAACGATTGTGGTGTCCATCCAGAGTTCGCATTTCATAAGTCCACAAAGTAAGCATAAACATTATTGTTCGCATCCAACGGCTAAATCAATATTTAAATTCAAATGAGCAAAAGTACCATCTATATGTGAATGTAGTATCTGTCGAGCAATCTGTGTATCGGCTTAACTACATCGCATCGAAAATCATTATTCATCGAGGATTCAAAGCACACCCATAGCAACAGTTTTTTTGTTCGTTTGGAGTAAACAAATAAACCCCCCCGACGTATATTTTATAGAATCAAATTTATTCGAGGAGTTTATTACGTCGCTCTTTAATAGAAAGTCCAACAGCGAAGGAAGAGTTTGAAAATGTTCAAAAGGTGTTCTAGATGGGATTGAATCTCTGCAAGTGTTGTTGTTGCTGGACAAGGCGCAATGGAGTCATCATTTCGAACAAGTGAGTGGAGTGGTGTTCATTTCAAGAAAAAATCCTTTGGAACTAATTATAAAGCGATTTCCTTGCAGTCGTAATTTCAACGTCATTCTGCTGGGGCAAAAGAATGTTGGCAAAACCGAAATTGGTTGCATCCTGGCCGGCACAAAGCGCACTTTGTACGAACCGACAAATGGCGTTCAATGCTATCAGGTGTATTTACCAAACTATTCACTATCCATTACAGAAATTGGTGGCAATAGAGAAATGCAAAAGTTGTGGCATCACTACTATGCAAAGGTGAGTTATAGAAAAAAATGGTTAAATGAGCTACAGTGTGACCTTCCGCGTACGTCAAATTGAATCGAGACTTTATTTCAAGAAATATGAAGGGAGAAATCGATTTCCAGGGGTCCGGTCAGTAGGAGCTTCGCAATGGTTATGTCCTTTGGGTTATCAAGTGTAGTGTCGGGGAATGTGTACTGGGATTGGATCTGCAACTGGAAGAAAAGGTTTAATATTATTGCATTTGAAAACACCACCAATGAAGAACAGATCTAAATGGTGGGACCTCCAGCTATAACCTCAACAGATAGACCAAACCTCTCCTCACTTCTCTCGAAACATCTGCACCGATGAGCTATTTTACTTGAACGGTTTTTAATCGCTCGAAGTGTGAATTTTGAGTTCCTTCTCTGAACTTTCTCAGTTATGAGGTTTCCGTAAAGTATCCGTATCAGCAATTTTAAGAGTTCTCACAGCCAACATCAAAATTCCAAAACCAAGACTTGCGCCGCACTAAGCACTATCCAAAACCAGAGAAACAGTCTTAGAGCCATAGGCTTTGCTTAAAATGGACCAATAGTTCCACTTGCAGACCGCAACAACAAGAATATTCCCCGGCTCGAAATACGCATCACTCTTATTTGCTGAGAAGCTCAACCCCAACCGCAGTAGGTACTCTGATCGATAAGAAAAAAGCAGATGCTCTGCTGTGTGTTAGAAAATCCTTCTAAAGTCCCTACGTTTCTGCACAAAACACGTATTTACCGTGTGGTTACGTTGGTATTTACATCCGTAGGCTCTGAATATGCTTCCAGACTTTCCAAAATGTGGGCACTTGCACTTCAAAGGCGGACGCTTGTTGGACTTGTTTCGTTCACCATTTCTTTATTATTTTAATTCCCACTTATTTTGTTAATATTTTCTACCTATTACTTAGACAATGGGACTCATCTTTTGCTACGATATGTCAGCAGCTCAACAAGAAATGCAAAAATCCTTTCAACTTCTAAATCAGATTGCTTCCCATCCTTTTATGAGTGGAAAGGCTGTTCTTTTGGTAGGCACGAAATCGGATCTCGCCAGCGACACAATTCAATTGTACGACATTGAGAATGCCTTCGCTTTGGAATCTCTTGCCAATCGTTACTTTTCCAGTCTGAAGTCAGCTTACTTCAATCCCAATGAATTGAACAGCCTTTGGGGTGGTATAGATTGGCTAGCCGGTTACTTGCAAACACACTTCAAGCGTTTAAGGGGCAGAATTAATTACGACACCGGTCGAGAGAGAATGCAAACAAAACGCAGCTCGGGAATAAAAAGATTTAGTGTAAGTAGTTCGATTATAGTAGCCACCGTGTAAATCACTGAATTCTTACAGCTTTCTTGTCGACGACCAAAGACAGCTCCAGCCAATTTGATCCCTATGTGTATGCCATCTCCATCGCCTCCCTTCATCCAACAATCTAAGAATGTCTTTCGCACAGCGAACGTCTTAACGCAACCTTCAGCACCAGACACGGATGAACTGCCAACTACCTCAGAAACTAGTTAAAATATGTATTTTTTATTGCATTTTTATTCACTCCAGGAACATTCGTTTTTACATATAAATAAAGTTTACACAGTTCGAAAAGTTAATCGTTATATTTGTTCTTTGGCAAAGTAGTTGCGATACAGCTCTGCTTCGGCAATCATTTCGTTGATTGGGCGATTCTTTGTATTTTCAGTGAACTTTTCGAGTTGAACATAGATCTGATCGTTGTGGCCAAAGTCACCTGGACGTCGAGGCATCACATGGAAGTGCACGTGCTGTCAAATAAAAATGAAAATGAATGGGGTGAAATGAAAAAAAAATTAAAATTTCCATAAAAAATAACCTCATAACCGACTCGAAAGGCAGCGATTTAATAAACGCGTCCGTTACTTACCTTTACAGTTTGGCCAGCATCGGGTCCGTCTTGAACAGTGACAGTGGCAGCTGTTGTCTGATAAATTCCCTCCAACATACGTTGTACCTTACAGACTGTGCTAAATAAATCGGTCATCTCGTCACGATTCAAGTCCTGCAATCGTGGGGCAATTCGCTTCGTCGACACCAGGACATCTACAAACATGCAAGAGAGAAGCAAACAATAAGTTGTGCTTACGCCTTCGTATCAAGTGCAAGTATTACTGACGGCCTTCGACGACGCAACGTAGGTTAGTGAACACAAAACAATAGGGACTCTCGAAGAAGATTGTCTCCTTTGGAATAATGTTGTCGGCAAAGTACCGATCGACTCCCTCCAACTCACTAGCTTCAATTGTAGTCAAACTGTAAACGTCATTGCGACGATGCTCAAAACACGGCATATTCTGTCGAACTGTGGCGATTTTCTCCAAGTCAATTTCGGCCGTGGCAATGTCAAGTTCTTTGTCACCAATCGCGGCGACTATTTTACCCCATGGATCGACAATCTGAAAGCACAGACCAGCAATTCATAAGCATTTGCATTGCAATTGACTTTGGCTTACGAGAGCATGGCCAAAACTTTGTCGTTTTGCATTGTGGAATCCAATTTGCGCTGGTGCAATGACGTAGCACTGATTTTCGATTGCTCTGGCACGGAGCAAAATCTCCCAGTGAGCTTTACCGGTGGAATAAGCAAAAGCCGATGGGTAGGTGAGAATCTCAGCACCAAGCTTTCGCAGTGTTGTTGCAACTTCTGGAAAGCGGACATCATAGCACTAGAATGGAAGAAATGTTCTCTTGTTTGCTTTATTTGATAGACGTTCCCGGTGCCAACTTACTATTTGTAAACCCAAATTCCCGATGGGAGTTTGTACGGGCGGAAGAACACGCTCGCCTTTCTGCACGACATCCGATTCACGGAACCGAAACTCTGGAGTGACAACATCGAACAAATGCAGCTTGTGATAGACTTTGACAATATCACCATGTGAATCGATTATTACGTGAGCGTTGTAGATCTTATCCGTTTTCTCACCAGACTGCAAAGAAACAAGGTTGCAAATCAAATGAAATATGACAAGTCAAGAGCGACTTACTGAATCTAGAATGGACTCATGGAAACCACCAAGTGAAAGCCACATGCTGTTCTTCTTAGCTAGATCTGCATAAGCTGATATAGTAGCTCCAGTGAGGGGCTCGGACAATTCAAGAGTCTCTTGACGGTTTTCGCCCACAAAATCACAACATTCGGGCAGGAAGAGGAACTAAATTAATACTTTGTATAGCTGGCAGACTAGTGGCACACAGTTCAAATGACAAACCTTCACATGTTGGTCCTTGGCCTTTGCGACAAGCTGTTCCACCTGTTGAAGGTTTGCGCCCTTGTCGTTTGTTGCACGCATCTGGGAAATCGCCACGAGCATATTGGATCCGTTGGCTGTTGACATTATTCGTTTGGGAAATGCTGGAAAAGTGAACATGTCAGAATGGATCCACAAGCACCTAGGTTTGGTAGAGCTTTGCTGCACCGAAACCTAGTTCGATCGCGGATGGGGTGAGCAGAGCTCAGTTAGCGAATATAGATGTGCCAATAAAAACAAGTCATAACTAACAGGTGTTCCTGAAGAAGCCCGTCCCAATTGCTTTGCTACTTTCATGTAGGTTCATCATAACTCGCAGCACGATTGGTAGGTAGTACTAACTGCTAAGAAAAAGGTGCCGTATGGATAAGAAGTCTGCAATTATAGGTTTTCGCAGAAGTGCCCGAATCTTAGAAGCAGAGTCCGCAAGAAGGCTAGCCATACATTCTGACGATTTTTACAGAAACTTCATGGAGTAAAAGTATCAATCCTCTAATGCCCGATAGGGATTCACTGACGCAATCGCAGTAACATTGGGATAGTGCGAAATAGTTATGAACAGGAAACAACAATTCATCTGAATATTCACGACCAAGGTCATATAAATTGCGCACTTCTAACGGGTTAGCTTTCCCCGTTCACGTAGACAAAGCAATGCAGCATGTAGTCCAGTTGTACGACTCCCAGTGAATGTTCGCAACCACAGGCGGCATGACAACAAGCAATGACATTTAACTCCTTGGCCGTTCTGGCTATATATTGAATTTTTAATTTCTGATAACTAGTCCATATCTATTTGATTATAATGCAAAAGCCGAACGCTTTATTCTGCAGTGAAATTTATTTGTTTGTTGGTTTTTCCTCACCTCTTCCGAATGTCGATGCGGTCTTTCGCAACGAAAATCGACTGACATTCCTCGTTAACTGTTGTACTAACATTGGCACGTGTTATGACTAATTTCTATGGCTTACACAAATATACAATTTTGATTACTTATTTGTTCCCCTCGAATGATTAAATCATGTATTTGTGTAGTGTTATCAAAAGAAAATTAAAACTCAAAACAAACTGCAAACATCTGACATAACTGTTGACAGCGGAATAAAAACGATAAACACACTCTCACAAGTCACAATAGGACGGGTTTGGAAAATTATGATTAGACTTTGAATATCAAACTTGAGGAAGCCATGTTGTTTCAGAAGAGATGAGCGCTTCTCAAAGCAGTCATCAGTACTTCCTAAACCGTAACTCCGTTGGTCATATCGGTGTTGCAAATCGAAATAATCCCGAACGTTCATATAATCGAATTAACAGAGATAGGGTAAACTGTCCAACAGTGGACCAATTTGCGTTTGACTAGATGTAGTTTATAAATTATTTGTTTAATCTTTAAACGGTTTGAAGTTACTTATTATATGCTTTATTAGCTTTGTATTTAACCACATACAGCTTTAGAAAGATCGTAGAAAATGCTAAATTTTTAGTTTTTTAAGACGCACCTCAAATGGTTCACTGTGTACTAGAGGGTGGACACAGTGAACCACCGGGTAGTTCACAGTGAACCTATAGTGTTTATTTTTTATTCCGTAAGAAAAATAAAGAACAAAAACAAGTACTTGGTACAATTCAGTTTTTATTTAATAATAACATTAGAAAAGCAAAACAATGCAAAAACATAAGTAAAAACAGCAACGAAAAGTAATAACACCAATAAACAATAGCAAAACATTAACAAAAATTACTTTCAAGGGCTTCAGTAATACCACAAAACTTGTAACTAACGAAAAATAATAGTAACAAATGTTAAATGCTGTAAGGTCGTTGCTAAATGCTTAATAAAAATACGTAATTCTGAAGCTGGGAAATGCTACCATATTTACCATTGTTCACTGTGTACCACTAGGAGCTGGTTCACTGTTGGACAAGTGCCTTTTTTGGAGAAAAATATTTTTATAAAAAAAACAGTTTCACAAATTTGATTGACATGCTAATTTTAATTAATAATAATAATTAACATTTTAAATTGTATCCCACAAATCTCATAAAGCACAATAGTTTTTTAAATGGAACAAAAATAAGAAGAACGATTTCTAATTTACTAATTAAGTAAAATCACTTTTTCTTGAGCACAACTTACACAGACGTGCGCACTACTTCAAGTCCCAGGTAAATTCACAAAGGATCGTAACGCGGTTTATTTTCTCTTTATTTCGTTTTTCTCTTATAAGTAGAGATTAAGTAAATTTAAAAGGTTCACTGTGGAACGTGGGCCACTGTGGGACAGTTTACCCTACCTACATAACTTTACGAAAAAACTACAAAAACTCACGCAAACATGTTAATTTATTTTCTAGGATACGATAGTTCGTAAATTGGAATTTAATCCAAGAATTTATGTATTCTAATATTATTTACATTTTAATTAAAACATTAAAACAAACAAAAAAAAGTAAAATTAAAAAAACCATTAAACTGTGCCATGCGGATGCCCACAAATGCAAAAGAATTTGTCGCCTGCCATTAGTAACATGCTTTATGTAACTCACTTGTATTCACAGACAAAATTAGGGATATTTCGGATTCGATGCAACGCCGCAACGGACCTTGAAAATTGCGATATTCTATTTTTTTTTATCTGATACCACTTCTACAAACAAACTGGTTTTGGGAAAGTTATGCATCTCTTGAAAATGATTCATCTGAAGTTAACCTTTCAGAGGCACTGGTTCAGACAATCGGTACTGAGCGCATGATTTTCCAAACGCACACTAATGTTGCAGTATCACTTTCTTTTCATTTAGGTAGGTACCTACTAATTAATACCTTCAATACTTTTTTTGTGAAAGAAAATAAATTCTAAAAGTCAATTCTGTCATGTCCTCAAGCTACATTTTCTAGTGACAAAAAATTAAAAATAATGCTAACAAACTGCGAGGCTAAAAAGCCTGAACTACATCGAAACAAAAGTGGGAAAAAGTACAAAAAAGTGGAAAAAATCAGATGTCCTACTTCATCCCATAGTACACTCTGTATACTTTTGTCTCAATTTAAAATTTGCACTTTGTGGAAAGCTCGAGCATGTTCCAGCCTTCACTTTTCTAAAGTTCTGCAAACAAATACACTTAAGGAATTCATTATCGATTTGCCGGTAGATCACGTTCCCATCATATAATTCCTGTCAGTTTCGAAGGCAAAAGCTCTTTTTGCACTTCACTCGGCTAAATTTGTTTATAATTGCTCTTGAAATTTGAAATGTAAACACAAAAAGCTCTGAGCTTCCTTAGTTCGGATTTTGTTCATAGATGTCATGTAAATATGCGTGTGTTTTCAATGAATTTCCAGCTTTTCACTTTTTTGTACTTTTTCCCACTTTTGTTTCGATGTAGTTCAGGCTTAACCCTTCAATGCATGATTTTTTTTTTTGGGTCGAAAAAAATATATTTGATGTAAATAAACGATCTAAACTCAAAAAAAAATATAAAAAAAAAATCCGGTTAACCGATTTTCCGGAAAATCGGATTTTCTATATGATGCATATCTGCAACGCCATGCATAAGCGGTATGTAAATCATAAAAAAAAAGTTGACGCAAAAAAAATTTTTGGGAACTTATTTTTATTTTTTCAAATAAATAGCTAGCTTAAAAACAAGAATTAAACAAAACAATAAATAATAATTCATTTTATATGAAACTAACAGGAACATAAAAAATCACATAAATTTAATTGCGTGCTCATTGTATAGAATTCAGTTCGAGCTCTTTTGCAACTGTTACTTACATTCGTTAAAAAAATGGATAAATATTAAAATGTAAGTTGTAGGGCTTTGGGGATCCTGAACCATTCTGCGGCATAGGGGAACACACCCTACGAGAAGAGTTCAGCAAAATGGAAAAGGAAAAAAGAACCGCAGCTTTCAAAAATACCCAAGGCCTGAGGCAGGCTAAGAAACTTATAGGGAATTACAACCTAAAAAGATTCAAAGCATGTATCGGTCTAGGCAAAAACAACCTAAGAATCCTTACAGGTCTCCTAACGGGACACTGTAGGCTTAAAGAACACATGAGGAAACTGGGCCCATCGGAAGAGGGTCTCTGCAGATTCTGCGATGAGAGCGCTGAAACCCCAGACCACATTCTGGAATCCTGTGGGGCACTAACCCACAAGAGGATTAAACATCTGGGCAAGCACCAGCTAACAGATAAGGATATACAAACCATAGACCCACTACTCATTCTCAGATTCATAAGAGAAACTGGTTTGGATGAAGTGCCCTAAAGTTTATATTCTCGCCAAGGCAAAGACAGAGCAAACCCTCAAACACGGTTCTTAATGGAATTGTGATGCGATGGCGCTCTAGAAAAGGGCACGAACCTTTCCAAGGTATAAAAGAAGGGGCACAATAGACCACAAGGTCGCAGTGCACTAGACCCTCTCTACTATTATTATTATGGGGATCCTGGCCCACGAAAATGACTCATCGTTCAAGGTCATCATTCAAGTTTATATATAGTGTGTGTGTTTTGGTTTCAAGGTCAATAGTCAAGGCTATAATAATAATAATAATAGTTGGCGCAACAGGTCTGTAGGGACCCAGGGCCTAGCTTCTCGCAACCATTCGTTTTGTGTGAGTTTTTAATTTTTGGAACGAATGGAAGGGATCTACAATTTTATGCCGGTTCCAAACGGGCCGATTGAGAAGCTCTTTCATGACAGTTATACTCTCGGATGTTTGTCAGACGTTCGCGAGAGGTGGCGCAGTGAAAAAAACCCTGAGTTGGAATTTGGGTTTTTGCGGGATTCGAACCTGGACCCCTCGCTTAGTAGTCCAACACACTAACCACTAAGCCACTGCGACCACTATAATAGTGTATATATATATATGTGTTTGTGTGTATGTATGCGTTCTTCAAGGTCAAGATAAGGCTTGTATGCATGCGAGAAATCAAGGTCAAATACAACTTCCCTTCCCCTCCCACCTACACATTTTGATATCGATACTGTTCAAGGTCAACAGTAGAGTGTATGTATGCATATGAGATCTCAGTCATGAAGACAACTTCCCCTCCCCTCCCACCTACACATTTTGATATCGATACTGTTCAAGGTCAAGATAAGGCTTGTATGCGAAAAATCAAGGTCAAAAAGCTCCTAAATATTGATACTGCTTCTCATGCCCAACGACATAATAAACACACCCTAAATGCATGGTGTTGCAGATATGCATCATAGGCAAAATATGAAAAAAACATCTGTTCTTTGCAAAATTTTAAAATTATTTTTGCACTTATATTAGGACGAACTTGTAAAAAACAATGAAAAAAATACTTACGTGTATTAAAACACTTTATTATTTATATTTACATTAAATTAAACACACCCCTTCTATAGATTATGAGAGCACATGGTCTTGTGACTTCAAGCTCCATTTTATTGCGTTCATACACTTACCAACACATTTGTGAAAATAAAGTATCATCGCGGAACTAACTGGCAATGGAAAACCAAAAAAATCGAAGAGATATCGGCTGCCACTCTCTTATGACAGCTTTTTTGAAAGTATGATGCAGATATGCTACAGTATGCATTGAAGGGTTAATAATGTGACTTTCTTTACGCCCATTTTATTCACTCGAAGTTGAACACAACTTGGGAAGTTTTCCATATAAAAATCCCGAAGTTGTGTTCAACTTCGAGTGAATAAAATGGGCAAAGAAAGTCACATTAGTCTCGCAGTTTATTAGCATTATTTTTAATTTTTTGTCAGTAGAAAATTTAGCTTGAAGGCGATTTACACGAGCATATATATGCACATTTTGTGTGTCTGTTCATATTTTTTGTGAACTGTGCCAACAAATTGATAGTTTAATGTTTTTTTTGGTCAGATTCCTAAAACTCCCACAATTATTGTGCTGCTTCTATATCTCCCACAAAAGGCTTTTCGAACATAGAAATTCCCACGATCTAGCACTAATTTAAATCAGTGTTTTTTCTATTCCACACCCTGTGACCCTGTGAGCTGTGAGCTGTCAGATGAGAGTTTATTTTGACTTTCGAGACTCAAATTTTCCGATTTAAAGAAATAAATTCAATAAATAATACGAAATAATAAACAGTAGCAATATATAAACTGTAAAAACTTTAGAAATGAAACAACGTTAGCACATACATGAGTTTATCTAGCAAAATGCCAAAGACTGCTACTACATTTGACAGAACAAAAGAGAAAACAATTGCAGTGCAGAAAAACGCATTTGCTTCCAACTACAAATCAATTGGGTAGTCTAGGGAATCATCTGTCTCTAATTTTAAGCCAAATATTGTCCAAAGTCGTTACTTAAATGAATTATACGACGGATATTAAGAACCCTCTGATCTCCAAACAAAATTGTTTCTTATTTTCTAGTTGTTCTTACATGCGAACACAGTTAAGAAACAAAGTTCCACATGCGTTTCTTATAAGCCAACTGTTTTTATATAAGTGCTTCTTATATTCGTCGTGGACTGTATTAAAGCTTCTTTTAGAAGTCTGGCGTCTTATAAATTGTCTCCTGTTACTTATTAATAAATGTAACAGCAGCTGGTAATTTACTAACAGTAACAAGCGTGTTTGACTTGCTCCTTTACGATAGTAATTATGATTACTATTCAGCTGGACAATTACAAACCGAACTATGAATTACACACTGCGATTCGTAAGCGAAACTTCAAGTGAAAAGTCTGCGGTGACCACAGCGATGGAGAGCTGTTCCGTCCGGACAAAGGCTTCAGGTTCAGGGTGGTAAACAAGACTGGGTAGGGTATATCACATCCACACATGTTATGTAGATTTCTAGAAGTTACCCAGCGGTCCAGTCCAGTCACTGGATGAATATGTTTCAGTACCTTTGCGTTTTAGTGATTGTACTGCAGGTAAGAAAAAAGCCATGAATACCAGCGAAATTATAGCTTTCGTGTTAGGCAAGGGAACACAAAATAATTTGCTTCACTAAGTAGAGACGGTAAAGTCCGTGTTCTCATAGCTTTTTTTAACACCAGCTCTACTTCACGGGATTGGGTGGTAAAGTAATGCATTTTGAGTGATAAATTTCTAAAGATCTGTGAAGTACACTGTCGGTGGAGCATGGTCTACGAAAGTCAGCAGCGGTTGCGTCGGCAACGCTGCGATATATCGACAACCAATTAAAAACGCAGCGATGGATGTTGAACGCTGAATTAATTCTCTTTTACGGGAGCTTATTAAATGTCCCTTTTCACAAATTAAAAGAAAAATTGCTTATTTGAAAAAATCCAGTCCAAAAGTCGCGTCTAGGAGTTGCAACATAGGTCTATTTTGGGGCAAGCGGATACCTTACACAACTGGAGACAGTTAGACAATGATCGCGCTGGAGAGGAGTATTGGTTTACGCCCAGGTCCACACAAGGCTGTAGCACCACCTAAGAAAGTAGGGATACCTTACTCTTTGGCTTGAATACCGTGAATGCGACTACACGGCTGACCTTAGTACGAAATATATCGGACTAGCTCCCATTCTGTCTGTTGGTCGCGCCCTTGATTCAATATAACAAACTTACCGCCGTCCTAGTCCTCCTTATTTGATGTATGAGATGATAAAATAATTTTTGTGACAGCCTTTCGAGTACCGGAAAAATACAAAAACCTTTCACTTTCAATAACTTTATTGTATACAAAATTTTATAACCATTTCACAAAAGAGTAAATAACAAATTTATATTCAAACAAATACCAATATAATTAACAAATGAAAGAAAGAAATATTGACAGATAGTTGGCAAACATGAGTTCATCCTGTCCATGGAATTGCGTTGCACCTGTTTTTTTAAATAGTACATTGAATGTGATAAATAAATAAATGGTTGCCCCACAGCAGCAGCCAAATTAATTAGTGTTTGAATGTTAGTAAGGATATTCTGTTAGCTAAACTGATAATATACACAAATTGACATGCTTTGCCTAGAGATAATCATTTAACCTACACATTCTCGTCTCTGCTTGCTAGCTCGTTAAATTTAGTATAATCATGTACTTGTAATTACCTGCTAATAAATAATAATAATAAATACATAGTAATTTTACTGGTCATTTAACATTTTACAAAATTGTGCTACCTAGGTGGTCTGAGGACGAGGAGCGTCAAAATACAATTTCAATATATCATGGATAAGTTATAAAAAGTTGCAAATAGTAGCACAAAAAAAAAGAGCGAACAGAGAACAATGGACAGCTAAAATCTCAATCAAAGTTCATGCAGTAATTGTTAAGATATACGAGAGTTGGTGCTTGCATGTTAATTGAACTCGGACACTTGGAAAAATGTAAGTTCAGTACCGTTTCAAAAAAAAAAACATTGTCACGCAAAGTAGTTCACTCAAGGGAAGTAAATAGGATGATGGCAGTCGGAAGTGCGCTTCCGCTTAATCAAGTTACAAAGTATTTCCGCAAAGTTATTTTTCGCATCAAGCCATACATTACTGGGATCATGAAACGGTGCAGAATTATACAACCGACCAAGATTTACCTAGGTTAAGGCTTCCGAAATTGGAGAGTACGTCCTCCCTGCAGTTGCTACGAAAATAGCTGTTAGTTCACTCTAATCTTGTGTCGATCAGATCAACGAAAAGGCATTCTACAGAGTTTACTTGGCAAGTGAACGGCCACAACACCACATCAGTTGCAATGAATACTTAGTAGAGAATATTAACTTTTAGGAGAATAGTGTCTCCAAAAACAGCTCTGCAGTCTTCATGTGTCGAGTGTTTGGTTATACTGATACCACTTTTTAAGTGCAATACCAACTAAGCCATTGAAAGTTAGTTAGTCACAGTTAGACCAGTAACCTTAAAAGATCCGACGCTGTGTAGGGAACCGATAATTCGTTATGAAATCGAAAGGGGAAAGAACTAGTCTCGGATACAAGAAGCTCAAAAAGAAGCTGTACTGTTCCCCAGAAAACCGACTACATGAGGGGAAAGGGAACGTGCAAGTACAGAAAATGAAATGGAGGGCTTAACGTGTGCACCTGCCTTGACGGCTTGATAACACGGTGGGCCTTCCCACAGAAGGGGTCAAAAGAAAAGCGTTGACCACGCCCCAGAGTAGTACAAGTACTACCCCAGTACAAATTCGTAGTCATGTATAAGGCATGAGCTACACTCCTTGCTAAAGAGCGAGGCCTATATAACACCTCTTTTGTTCAAGAACACTTATGCTCCCGCGATTTTGGGCAACCACAGCCACCACGATGCTCCCACCAGGGGGCCTACCTCTTAGACAGGCTGCACCAAGCCGAACTGGTGACAAGTCATCAGAGAATCAACTTGACACAGGGGCTCCTGTCTCCCGTGGTACCAGAATATAGCTTCCGGTGGAGCTTGGCAACCGTAAAGGCCACTTCCAGATGGACTCCTTATAGCCCGTGGCCTGGCAGCCTCATCCACCAATGCTTCCTACTTTAAGACAACAACAGAAACAACAGCTATTAAAATCACATAATCAACACCTACGCTCTGCACCAGTCTTCGTATTCTGAAGACTTCGTCAGCAAACCGACCTAAGTTCTCACTACTGTCTCTAGAAGACAATACCCTGCTGAAAACTCGTGTGTCTCCCTCCGTCTCAACGCCCATAGCAGGTAGATCCCTGATATCAGCGTAAAGCGGACAGTCACAGAAAACGTGCTCCCAATCTTCATAGGGCTCGCCACATGCACACACTTCAGAGCTGGCCATTGTCTCTTATGCAAAAATGCATTGAGTGAACCATGACCAGTCAAAAGATAGCCCATGTACAGCGAAAAGCCCTGTTCTGCTCTACCTACAGCCATTGCGACGTCTGGAAGAAGCTCCAAAGTTACCCTTCCCGTCACACTGGCGTTCCATCTTGTCTGCCACTCAGATTGAACATGGTTCAGCAATAAATTCTTCCATTCACTAACATTCAAACCCGTTACTGAAAGGGGAAGACCCCTCCTGATCCTGTAGGCAATGCCTTTACGGATTACCTCAAGATCCAGAGCGGAAACACCCAACAACACCTGCAAGGCATCAGTGGCGACAGTAAGACACGCCTTTAGCGAGCAAAGCAAGATCACTCTCCGGCAAGAGAGAATCCTGTTCCTGCCTGCCACAGTCCTGACTGTGTCACCCCAAATCGGCGCTTCAAATGTTGCACAAGCAACGAAAAGTCCGCCGTATATGGTTCGCACCGCCCTTCTCGTGAGACTCCACTCGCTTCTAAGTACTCTGGCTGTCATAGGGGCAAGAGTCATGAGTTTTTCCCTCACCTTTTTGAGATGAGGCAAGAAGTTCATTCTCTCGCCAATTGTTATGCCCAAGTACTTGACTTCCGTCTTGTACTTTAGGCTAACTCCGCCAGCTGACAGTCGGATGTCGGGTGGATGATAGTTTGCCCTTGAGCATCATCATCACCGTCTTGTCCGCTGACACGCCAACGCCTACGTCTGCACCCCATTCATAAACCAATGCCATAGCCCTCTCACCCTTTTGCTCCAAGTCATTTCTTGAATGACCCTGAACCAGAATGAGAAGATCATCTGCAAAGGCACTACACTCATACTGTTGAGTGAGGCGTCGCAGTAGGGGATCCATCATGAGGTTCCAAATGAATGGACTCGCTACGGACCCCTGTGGGCAACCTCTCTTAACTTCTATGCTAACACAGTCATTGGCTCCAATGATTCTAGCCTTCCTATCGGAAAAGTAGCTTTTCCAGAGAACTATGTCACGACAACCAATTTCATCTAATCGCCCTATTATCCTATCCCAACTGAGGTAGTTAAAAGCGCCCTTGAAGTCCACAAAAATGCCAAAGACATATTTGGAATTAGACCTACTGACACATCCCTTGACATGCAACCAGGCGTCCTCAATACTGCGGCCAGGCGTAAAGCCAAACTGGATAGGAGAAAGTGGTTCAGGCAAGCACTCCATCAGTCTTTCCACCATAACCCTTTCCAGCACTTTTCCAAGTACCGGAAGAAGGCTGATGCCGCGATGAGAGCCAGGCATAGACCTGATCTTGTTCGCAGACTTCAGAAGTACAAATACCCTCGCACTCTTCCACTCCAGGGGAAAATATCCCTCTCGCACGCATGCGGAAAAGAGAGCCATCAAGTACTGAGGGGCCGCGATCCAAATGGCTCTCACCATTTCTCCCGTCAACCCATCAAAACCCGGGGACTTTCTAGACCTAAGTCGTCCTACCGCATAGCCAACCTCTCCTGCTTCTAACCTAGGAGCATCAATCAGCCCGCCAGCCGACGGGGCAGTTTGACGCTCAGCTCTTGGGAAAAACGACCACATAAGCGCTTCAACACAGCTTCCCCAAGTGGTGTGAACAATGTCACCCTCTCTTATGCCGCTCACATCAGTGGATGCGCTCTTCCCCCTACAGATTTGGAAGAGTCGACCCCATGGGTCGTTCCTATGCCTTTCGGCGAAAGTTCTCCACTCCTGCTCTTTGGTACTTGTGATCATTTTCTTGTACTCAGCTAAGCTCTGGCTATAAGCAGTGCTGAACTCAGACAAGTCTTCCGTAGAGGAACGCCTTCTTCTCTGAAGGGCTTTTCGGAGCCTACGTACCTGTCTTCTTTTCTGAGTTAAAATGGATGTCCACCACTTCGCTCCCTTTCGATTCACCTTTCGGTGTCTCTCAAAGAGTTGGTCGTTTACGCCCCATGTCCACTCATTAAGAAGTGCTACCTTTCGATCAGTACTCAGAGCCTCAAAGACAACAAGCGGTACCGACGAAAACCACTGATGTGCGCCCAATACAATGCCCAATCGACATTGGGTCGTACGAATAAAAACTAGCATTTGCTTTGAGCAAAAGGTTGTAGCAAAGTAAACGCCCTTAGCAAATGCTTTGAATCGGTATGTATAAAAACCTAGTTTGCTAAAGTAAGTTCGAAAATTCGAACATTTACTTTGCTGTACGTGTACTTGCCTTGCAATTTCTGTCAAACTTGACAAGTGACAACTGTCTGGTGGTTTGTTTATTTTGAATTTATTTTCAAATTTTTGTGGGAAAATTGTCAAAAGTGAACAAAACTTAAAAGAAAAACTGAAAAAGAAAAAAAAATATGCTGAGCGACGAAGAGGATTTGGAAGAGCTTTATGGTAAGTGTAAGTGCATCTGTATTTGATTTTTGAGTGATTTCTGAATTTTAGCAGACGATGAGGAACTTCCATCTACCTCGTCTACTCCCAAGAGTGACCAAAAAGATCTTCTCCAACACCAACCTAAATACATACATATTTCACTTGAATTTTGAAATGTTAACCTGAAAACCCGGTCCCCGGATCTCCTTAATACCTTAGGAAAGATTTAATTTTCTGGATATTTGAAAGAGCACCACCACGCGTCTCAAATCAATCATTTAAGAAAGTATTAGCCAATATGTCCACATTTTCACGCGTAAAACGGAACAATTGCTTAAAGTTATTGTCGTCACCAATTCTTCCTTGTTTATACTGTTTTTTATTAGCACGAACGTTAACAACAAGATGTAAAACAGGTATAATGTGAAAACTTATCGCATCCATGTTTGGTCTGGTTTTCCTGCACGGACAAAACTTAATTTATAAACAAAACATCAAAAATTCACAACGCTTAGATTTGTCTTATGTTAAAAAGTTGCGTACAAAATATTTAGCAAAAGGTCTGAGTCAACTAAATAGCAGACTCAGAATTTGCATAGCATTTGCTTTGTCTGACAAGTTTTATTCATATCGATCTGAGTAAAAGGTCAGTGCCGCCGCTTTTCGAACATTTCAAAAGTGGGAACTAACTCAAATTGGTTTTTATTCATACGAAACGTAGCAAATGCTTCGCTTTTGACATTTCTCTTGTGTAAAAGCAATTGCTACGTTTTATTCATACGACCCATTGTTCATGTGCCAGCGCCTCTTAGAAGCGCCCCCACTGTCATCGCCACTAACTCTGCCGCGGGTAAGCTCACTCCGTATAGGATTGTGGTCACTAGCAGAAAAGTCGGCCCCGACATCCCAGTGAAAGGCGAAACTTCCAAGCGCCGCCTCATTGACAAGCGTAACATCGATGTCACTTTGTCCATTTGGCCCGTCGAACGTGTATTGCTCACTAGGTTGATTTACGGTAAGGATGCGATTTGTAGCCATCCACTCACAAAGCATCTCTCCCCTCTGGCGTTTTCGATGTTCGGATGTACATCCTCGCATTTTACTAAACCAGACAGGCGAGATAGCATTGGCGTCAATGCCAAAAACCGCAGCCCCATCGCCAATCAGCATGAGCAATCTATCCAGATAGTCAAGGTATGGTTCTATGTCCTCGCAAAACTTAAAGTAGATGCTGCACAGAAACAGCCCACCAAAAGCGCCTTTGACGTGAACACATACCCCAAGTTCGGACTTATCAACTAGCACGCAATCAACATTCACATCACTCACGATGACAGAAGCGTTGCCACTTGTGTCAGTGAATGTTTTCATGCAGGCTGGTAGACCCCTAACTATGCCCTTTTAAGTTTATGGCTCCTGAACCAGTGCAAAACTGCACTGGGAATCCAGGAGTCTGTGCACCAAGTCGCACATACCGGCATAAGAACCATGCGCATTTATTTGAATAAGGCGTGTAGCCATCATTAATGCCGGGAGTTCGCACGATCTACTGCCGCACGGAAAATGAGACAACTTCCCGTCAACATTAAGTGGTCAGCTGCATGACCCTTAGAGGCACAATCCCTACAATTAATGGCATTAACGCATTTGTGCGCAAGGTGCCCCTCCTGTCCACAGCGTCTGCAAGAGTCCTTAGAGTCCTTGCAGTTACTTATTCTATGTTCCATGCTAAGGCACCTAAAACAGTTGAGCACTGGCATGTACTCACGTCCAGCGAATGAGTACCACTGTGCATAGAAGCGCGTCCTTTCGAGAAGGAATTTCGTCACTCGCTGACTTCCCTCTAGTACAACATTAACAAAGCCACTTTCTGTGTCCCCGTTCCATAATTTGCTGACTATCTTCACTTCAGCATCAAACTCCTTTTTAGACAGGAAGTGCAAATTCTTCTCGTGTAGAGATGTCATGAATTCCTCAACCTTAATACTCCTATGCAGTCTATGAATAACTACTTTCGAACCTAAGCTACATTTAGACTCTACATTCAAACCTACTTCGGCGAAGCACTTCTCTTTGACAAAGCGTGCAAGTACAATAAGAACTGCAACTCTCGTGATTATTGACGAGGTGTTTGTCTTCAGTTTCTTAAACACAGAAAGCAGCTAATTCATGAAATACGGCCGGCGGCGGCCCTAACGAGAGCCTATTATCCGAGGACGCTGTATATTTTTCAATATATACGTCCCCCTGGACCATCCAGTATGAATGTTTCTGAAAAGGATGAATTTGAGAAGCTACGCACAGCACAACTTGTTTCTTTTTATAGTTGGATTTAGTTTCAATGAAGTTAAGAAATCAGTAAGAGATCAATATTTTATGTGAGACTTAATTCCGAATTTATAGTCTTTTGTATAAACGTTATAGTATTATTGAGTATAACTACGAATAAGAGTAGATGGCGAGACATCAAGAATAAAGACAGGTCCCCACCCCAGTTATTCCAGGATAAGGAAGCGAAAGAATGTAAAAGTTGAACCTGCACTGTGTAGATGACAATCATCTAAACCAACACTAGGGCCAGGCTCCGACAATTCCGACAAGCACTGGATACCTGGAGGCAGACGATGGGAACGAGAAGTTAATGAATACATAATGCACGAGGGCTAAATCTGACATACTGTGAGATGAATTGAAATGTAAGCTCCATAATAGCAGCATCGACATACACCTGCGCGGGTTGCAAGCGACAGGGATGATAAAGAAACGAGAAAGAGGAGATAAGTTAAAGAAAAAAACAAGGAAAGTCATTCGGCCTAAATTACTATTACTATTAGTTGTAAAAGGCAACCAGATCTTGGGTAGGCCGAGGCTACACCCAAGCATCCCGGCTACAGGGAAAGAAGATACAGAGGAGCTCTAGCTCAGTTGAGATATAAATAAAAACTGTTTAATTTCGCATAACCTTTTTATAAATTTAGTTTCATCAATTTAAACAGATTGTTGAACTGGTGGCTCGTAGCCCTTACACCTGTCTACGACACCGCCTTCGGTTACAGCACTTTCGTTTCCCTTTCCACTTGCATCGTCAAATTGTGGTTTTTGAGGACATCATTAGAAGCGCAAGCCATGAAATCGAATAGAGAAAATAAATCAATGGGCACAGTAAAAAAAAAAAAGAACAGCAAGAAATACAACTTCTAAACTGAACGATGTGAAACTACATAATAAAAAGAACAGGGTTTCAGCAAGAAAAACAATTTCTTAGCTGGACCATGTGAAGCAAATTGGGGAAGAAAAAAAATAACAGGGTCGCAGCAAGAAATACAACTTTTAAACTGGACGATGTGAAACAAATTGCCGAAGAAGAGTTCCACAGGGTAACTCCGGCAGATTGGAGCCCTGTTTGGGGCAAATGCATTATTTTCTATCCAACATTTTCTGTTACAGAGCCACTGAAAGAATTATCCATCAGATGAATTAAATAAAATACAACATAGCAAGTCCTGGTGTTCTGAGTTCAAAAGTTGTGATATATTTTCTAAACTACGAATTAAATAAATGAATAAGGCCAACCTAACCCCAAGCATTTGGATTTTTTCCTACCCGACGCGTCAGTATTTACAAATTGGTATGACTGGACTTGACATCCGTTCTATCGATATTCTCAATTTGAGCTTTGGGTCAGTATAGTGCAGCGCGAAGCAATACACATACACAACTCACGTAAGTCACGTTTGGTCTTTCTTTCGGGCAAGTTATATACCTGAGCTCAGATGCATATCCTTCCCTTGTTTTGAAGGTGTGGCCTGACAACCATCTTACGATAACTTCAAGGCAGAGAAACAAAAACAAACCATAAGCTGGTACATTGGTGCAAAGGCCTTTAATTCTGTCTACCACTAGACACTATTCGTAACCGTGGTGCCCTAGAAGCACCACCTGAGCAGAACAGAAATAAGAAAATGAAGGCAACAGTCAGTGGGGTCAAACAATGCGATCCCCTATCCGACGTGCTCATTCGATTCCTCCCGACGATCAGCAAACCTGTTGGACCAACCACAGAAGTATCCACCGTCCTGTGGCCTCAGCAGCAGTGAAACCACCAGCACAAAACGAAAGACTAAACAGAAAAGCACTGCCGTTGCGCATAGGCACTTCAGTGTATCCAGACAAAAGATGCCGGTCGCACTGTGACGCCCAATGAATGGAAAAAAAAAAAATCGAGCTGTCGTGGGACGGCCGAAAGAAGCGAATCATTGGACGTAAAGTATTGGCCCGTGTTACGTGGCGGCCTATTTAAAACTCATTTTAATTTTTCATAGTGCCAGTTAGTTTAGATTACTCTCTCTGTTCCTCTTTCGATCTCTACACACATATATTTAAGAATTTTTCGACTTTTCTTTTTTCCTAAACCATCCCTGAATCAAGACGAACAACACAAAACAAAAATCATCCAAATCGGTGGAGCCGTTCTAGAGTTTTCATCTTCCAAGTGCGCCATGGAGGGGGAAGTTAACGCTACGGTGACGATTTTTTTCGGTTTACTCCCCATCTTTTTAAATAATTTATATGCGTGACCCACCGACCGTCCGTAAAAAAGCTATATTCGCTTCAAAAATTGCCACAAGAGCGGAACTAGTGCCTCTGCATAAACCAGAAAATTTATACATAAAGTGAGAATAATTAATCCATCAATTGACGGTAGGAAGCACAATACTCACAGGCGCTCTGATAGCTCACCGTACTGATGTCATAAAGGGACAGACAGCGATAGAATCGACAGACACGATACCATCGTAAAATACTGCTCATCGGTCTTCAGGTGAGGTTTGTCCAATATTTAAGAAATCGTGCATCACAAGAGGATACCGAATCAAGAAAAAAGTCTTCGCTTTTAAGCAACTTGCTATGAACTAAAGCTAACTTCATTTAAAATAACTTTCAAGAAATAACATTTTGATAGATATTCTCACGAGTTCCGACAAACTTTGCACTGTTAACTAACATCACTAATTACCGACTCGTTGGGTCCGGGTTCCGGGATACCGGAAACGGGGTGCATTCCATTGATGTTCTCACGATTTGCCACCCTTAATATCTTCCCGCCCTAGGCCCGGGCCTACTGATGGAGTGCCTGTCCGAACCACTTTGTACTAACCAGTTTGGCTTTACAGTTGGCCGCAGCATTAAGGATGCTTGGAAGCACGTCACGGGATGTGTCAATCGGTCCGGGCCCAAATACGTCTTGGGCATTTTTGTTGATTTCAAGTCGAATGCACCCGACTAACTCAGCTGGGATAGGATAATAGGACGATTAGACGAAATAGGCTGTCGTGAGAAAGAACAATGGGAAAGCTACTTTTCCGATAGCAGGGCTAGAGTCATCGGAGCCAACGACAGCGTCAGCGTGGGGGTTGAAAGAGGTTGTCCACAGGGTTCCGTGGCGGCTCCATTTATTTGGAACCTCATGTTTGATCCCCTGCTACGGAGCCTCAATCAACTATACGAATGTAGTGCTTTTGCAGATAATCTGCTCATCCTTGTTCAGGCTCATTCGAGAAATGAACTGGAGCGGGTAGGTGAAGCGGATATGGCATTGGTTGGTAAGTAGAGTGCTGAGGTAGGCGTTGCAGTTTCAACCGAAAAGACGGTGATGATGATGCTCAAGGGCAAATTGTCATCCACTCGGCATCCGACTGTCAGAGCAGGAGGATTTAGCCTAAAGGAAGGACGCAGGAAGTTCTTGGGCATAACAATTGGTGAGAGAATGAACTTCCTGCCTCATATTAAAAAGGTGAGGGAAAAACTCATGTCTCTTGTCCCTATGACTGCCAGAGTGCTTAGATTTGAGTGGGGTCTTTCGAGAAGAGCGGTACGGATGGTGTATACTGGACTTTTCGTTACTTGTGCAGCATTTCGTGCATCCATATGGGGTGGAATAGTTAGGACGGTAGCAGGTAGGAACAGGATCCTCTCATGCCAGAGAGTGATTCTGATTAGCTCGCTATGTCTTGCAGTTGCGACTGATGCACTACAGGTGCTTTTGGGGGCCGTGCTGTGTGATTGTTCGCTCTATGCGGATATCAGGGATCTGCCTGCCATGGGCATTTGTTTGGTCGATAACACGTTGGTATTTAGTAAAGTATTGTCTTTTCGAAAAACTGCTGAGAAATTTGGTAGGTTTGCCGATGAAGCCTTCAGAAGACGAAGAGCTCGCAGTATAAGTGTTGCATGATTGTTTGTTGACAAAGAGCTGTTAATAAGGTGTTGTCTTAAGATTGTTTGTAGATTTTCGTTTCCGTTTGCTGTCCATATGTAGGTTGACTTGCTGTAGGAGGCTGCCAGGCCTCGGACTATAAGGAGTCCATCTGGAAGTGACCTTTATTTTTGCGAAGCTTGACTGGAAGCCTGTTATCACGGGAGACAGGAGCCCCTATGTCAGGTTGATTCTGATGACTTGTCATCGGTGTGACTAGGCACATCCTATCTAAGAGGTAGGCCCCCTTGTGGGAGCATCGTGGTGGTTGTGGTTGCCAAAAATCGCGGGAACGTAGTGTTAAAACACAAGAGGTGTTGGATAGGCCTCGCTCTCTAGCAAGGAGTGTAGTTCATGCCTTATATATGACTACTAAATTGTACTGGAGTAGTACTTGTACTGCTCTGGGGCGTGGTCAACGTTTTTGTTGTGTGTCGTCAAGGCAGGTGAACACGTTAAGCCCCCCAATTTTAATTTTAATTTTAATTAATGAAATGAAATGAAATTTCTGTCCCTATCTACTGGGACAGTGCCCCAATTTGGTGTTGCCAAATTAAACAGTGCCAGATGAAATAGGTGTGAGTTATCTTGCTTTTGCTAGTAATATGGAAGTTAAGATGATCTATTCACCTGACATTGAGGTTCACCTTTCCTCGAATTGGGTTATGGAAGTCCAAATTGGTAGTGACCTTCGGGTTGGGAAACTCGACCATTAGCTATATTTGGTACCCCTGTACCAAATTTGGTGCAGCCCCATCATTGCGGTTGGATTCGTGGGGGCTGTGGTTTATTCCGAATGCGGAGGCGAGTTGCGTTTAACTGTTACCTAACCGAACAGCCAAAGAAACGCACTTGTTAACTAAATGAAATACTTTATTGGAGTGGTCTGATCTTAGACCTTAAACGTTGCCTTTGCAACTAAATTGTAGTAATAATTCCAGGACGAAATAGGACAATTTACACAATTGTGGCTATACATAGCATAAGCGTTAAGGAAATTCATACATTTTAACGTTTTTTGTTTTTAAATAAAGAATAGAACAAACTGTTAATAATAATTTTAATAATGTGAGAAACCGGAGAGTAAAGACGTGACAGTGAACTGCTCGTGGAAAAAGTTCAAATTCGGGGAAAATATAAAAAACAGTCTTTAATAAGTATATTAACACTTGAAATTAAAGTGGTGTTTATATTTATAGTTATTCTAGAAAAGAAAAGCAATTTATTTTAGTTTTTCTGGCCGTGGAAATCGGAATCAGTTAGTGGCTTTGTGCCATTCCTAGCTGCTTTGTCCATATATACCAATCAGATAAAAATGCAAGTGTGTGCTAAATGCAAATCTTCTATCCGCGGAGAATCTGGAATAGATTGTGTGGGAGTATGTGGCAAATCATTTCATTTAAGCAATAAATGCAGTGGTCTTGACCAATATAGCAGTGGTATATTAAATACAAACCCAATGTTAAGATTTATTTGTGATGACTGTGTCTTGTATATCCAAAATGTGGACCTTGTTTTAAAAGACGTACAAGAAATTGTCAAAAGAATCGGGAACAACTTAAGGGAATACAAGAGCGAGTTTGATGAATCATTAAAGAGAAATGAAGATGAAAACTACTTGAAGCAATTGAATCAAGGTATATTGATAGATTAAATTCTATGAAGATGGCACAGAACAGTGTACAAGAAATAAAAAAATTTAGTGAAATGAGTGTTTTATTTAAATCCCAAAGTGAGAAGATTAGTGATAATGTTTAAAAAAAATAACGAATGATAATCACACAGTAATAAGCAGTGTAAAAGAGATGAGAAAGGAAATAGTGAACGAAATTAAAAATAAATATAAATATGGTGCACAGCTCAAAAATGTAAATAAGAGCAATTGTCTTATGCTGCTCAAGTGAAAAAAGCACCACAAGTAATAGTGAAACCTAAATGCACTCAAACAAGTGCAATAACAAGAGAAGAAATAAGAAAAGAAATCAAACCTTCATCTCTCTCTATCATCGTTAATGGTTTATCCAATAGGCACGATGGTGCAATTTCAATAAATTGTGGGAATAAAGAAGCGCGTGAGAAACTGAAGTCAGTTTTTAATGAAAAAGAAATGAGTTGCAAATATGATATCCAAATACAACAAATGAAGAACCCAAAATTATTAGTGTGTGGTATGAAAGATAAACTGGATAGTGAAGAAATAGAGAACGCTATTAAAGCGCAGAATGACGTAATTGAATTCAAATTGTTAAAATGTGTTAGTGTTGAAGTGGATGGTTATACATTTGAATTTATGCTAAGTGTGAAAAGAGTTAATATTGGATGGGATAAATTCGGCAAAAGTTTGTAAAAATAAATAAACCTGCTCCAAGTGTGGTGGCGAACATAAGCAAAGTGTTTGTTACCTTACCTTACCTTTTGTATTAGAAGTAGAGTCTCTTCATCTGCAAAACATAGACGTCAAAGAAAAATTCAATTTGAAAGGCAGACAATTTTATATTAGCAACTAGCTACATGCAAGTGCTTATTCTTAAATATAGTTAATCGGCCTTACTAATAATCAATCACTAATGTCGACAACTAGTTAGATGTCAGCTTTAGTAAAAATGTACAGCTTTTGTGAAATGGTACCAATAAACAATTAGACCTCTACATTTACTAGTCCTACAACTTTCTTAGAATCTATTACATTTGTTGTCATTGCAGAATTCAAATTTCATAATTTGTTTTCGTGAAAAACAAGGTCAATGGTCTCTTTCACAAGGAGGATTTTATTCTAAAAGAAGGAATACATAAATTGCAATTAAATTTGCCCAACACATATCTTTCCAATGCTCTTTGAGACTTGTTATAAGCAAAAAAACAAAACACAAAATATGAAATGCACAAAATATCCGCTGATCTGTCAAATATCATATGCAAATCAGTAATGCCCTATCGTTCGATCGGACACAATTTTTAGTACTTTTATGGTACGCTTTCCAATGTTTTCTAATACTACCTCGCGATTTCTTTATGAGTGCATTTGTGTCGTAATAACATCTCTTTCAAATTATTCAATAAACGGAGCACAGTTTATTTGAATGGTTTCATTTATTCGTAGGCTGACGATGCAAATCAAAACTAATTAGTGGTCTAAACATCACAATTGTATTTTTGAAAATAGAAATAATATCTGGCTCATTCATTTCAGAATGAATAACAATCGCACGTAGGAAGCGTGTTAAGAACTTATCGCTTCCGGGTTTGGAAATAAATACAATTTAACCTATAAAAAATTGTATGGCTTATATATATTACTTAATTCGGGAAACTTAGAAAAGTTGAGATTCGAACTGAAAAATATAAAACGCATATTCTCGTACTACCTGTTAGGCTGTACTTGCACCCCCAGAAGGTAATAAACTTGTTATTTTGCATGTATATTACTGAGTTCTAATAATTCTATTTTTATAACTATATTTTCCGCGAAGGGAACCTTTTCACGCCAACCATTGTCTCATTAGAGATCCTCATTCTCGGTAAACAAACTCCTTTGGTTGCAACAAAATATCTACCTGTGTCGCCTAAGGTACTGAGAATTGTTGCAAAAAGGTACCTATAAGCCGTCCAAACTTTGGTAAGGAGATATTTTATTCTGTTTGCGACGACTGTCAAGAAAGTCTTGGAATTATCCCAAACTTATATGAAATTTATTTTTTATTAAGCAACTAACTAGGAAAACCAATCAAAAAGCAACAGAAAGAAAAGCACCGAAATATATGCTTCACGTGTTTAGAAATAAAACAAAAACGCAATATTTTTCAATATTTTGCATACATTTGTACAAATTTGTGTGTGATAGACTTAAAAACCATTTGCATTGTTGTATTACAACGAATAAAATTAGAAAGCATTCACAATTTACTAAAATTAATTAATAATTGTAAACGATCAGGCTGAACAACATCGTATTAAATTCTCTCCTATTACGAAATTTAACACCGTGATTTTGGACGGTTGGGCAACACTTGTCTTCAAAATGACATAAGGGAGGATTTATTTAGCTAATGCCCGAGATAAACATGGCTTTCTCAACACTAACATTTAACCCTACAGTTAGCGATAGTCTGGCAACTATATTTGTTTATTGGTAAAGGGATTTTGGAAAGTGTGGAGTCTTTTCGTAAAGTGCCAGACTAAAGTTGATTATTGGTAAGGCCGAATAACTTTAATGAAATTGAAAACATACGAAACGCAAAAAAATATGAATTTGTTTGTTTAACGGAAAACCATTTAACATCCCAAATAGAGGACGCAGAAATCAAAATTGAAGTATATCGACCAGTCAGATGCGATTCAATTTCCTCACATACAGGGGGTGTTATGTTTTTTGTGTGTGAATACTGGCAAATTGAATTATTGGAGAATGTTCCCTTAGGCATGGAAAGTTGGTGGTTAGTTATTAGGTTATTATTTAGAGATCTTACTATGCTGGTCTATATAGATCACCAAGCTCATCGCAGGCTAGATTTTGTGAACGCTTTCACGAGTATCTAGATAATTTACCAATAAGCCTAGTCAAACCGATGACAAGTCATCAGAATTATCCTGACACAGGGGCTCCTGTCTCGCGTGGTACCAGAATATAGCTTCCGGTGAAGCTTCGCAACCATAAAGGTCACTTCCAGATGGACTCCTTATAGTCCGAGGCCTGGCAGCCTCCTACAGCAAGTCAACCTACATATTGACAGCAAACGGAAACGACAATCTAAAAACAATCTTAAGACAACACCTTATTAACAGCTCTTTGTCAACAATCATGCAACACTTATACTACGAGCTCTTCGTCTTCTGAAGGCTTCATCGGCAAACCTACCAAATTTCTCAAGAGTGTCTCGGGAAGACAATACTTTACTAAATACCAACGTGTTATCAGCCAAACAAATGCCCATGGCAGGCAGATCCCTGATATCCGCATAGAGCGAACAATCACACAGCACGTGCTCCCAGCACCTGTAGTGCATCAGTCGCAACTGTCCGACATACCTTTAGCGAGCTAATCAGAATCACTCTCTGGCATGAGAGGATCCTGTTCCTACCTGCTACCGTCCTAACTATTCCACCCCATATGGATGCACGAAATGCTGCACAAGCAACGAAAAGTCCAGTATACACCATCCGTACCGCTCTTCTCGAAAGACCCCACTCACATCTAAGCACTCCCTTTTCCCTCACCTTTTTAAGATGAGGCAGGAAGTTCATTCTCTCACCAATTGTTATGCCCAAGAACTTCCTGCGTCCTTCCTTTAGGCTAAATCCTCCTGCTCTGACAGTCGGATGCCGAGTGGATGACAATTTGCCCTTGAGCATCATCATCACCGTCTTTTCGGTTGAAACTGCGACGCCTACCTCAGCACTCTACTTACCAACCAATGCCATAGCCGCTTCACCTCCCCGCTCCAGTTCATTTTGAGCCTGAACAAGGATGAGCAGATTATCTGCAAAAGCACTACATTCGTATAGTTGATTGAGGCTCCGTAGCAGATGATCAAACATGAGGTTCCAAATAAATGGAGCCGCAACGGAACCCTGTGGACAACCCCTTCAACCCCCACGCTGACGCTGTCGTTGGCTCCGATGACTCTAGCCCTCCTATCGGAAAAGTAACTTTTCCATAGTTCTTTCTCACGACAGCCTATTTGGTCTAATCGTCCTATTATCCTTTCCCAGCTGAGGTAGTCGAATTCACCCTTGAAATCAACAAAAATGCCCAAGACGTATTTGGGCCCGGACCGATTGACACATCCCTTGACGTGCATCCAAACATCCTCAATGCTGCGGCCAGCTGTAAAGCCAAACTGGTTATTACAAAGTGGTTCGGGCAGGCACTCGATCAGTCTTTCCACCATAACCCTTTCCAGTACTTTTCCAAGTCTCCATGAAGTACATGGGAGCCCAAATCTTAACAAAACTATTTTTTCCACACGCAGAAAAAATGCAGAAGTCAAAGGGTTAACTGCATTTGCAAAGGGGCTTGTTTCACAATTAAAGAAGTTTCCAAATCTCATTATCGAGTAAGGTGCCTCGGTATTAAAAAATTCTCTAGGAACTAATGAGGAAAAATAATATGCTAGTTCTTATATCCTATCTGTTTATTGGCTTGTCAGAACTTTGGTTTTGAATCCATAGTCAAATATTAAAGTAAGTATAAGACCAGGGAATCATAATAAAAAAAAACTACAAAAAGTTAATAAAACTAAAGATTAAATTTCTCGCACAGTGAATCCGTGGAACGTGCGCACTGCTTGGCAGTTGCGGATTTACCCTAAGGCCCAGTAGGCCCGGCCTAGGGCGGCAAATCGTTCCAAATATATTAATATTAACACACACAAAATATGCACCATTACTCAACCCATAATACCTCCATAACACAGCCAACAGCTACAGCCCACACCTATTCATATTCACCCCTATCGGGAATTTCATAATTCCTCCATAATTCTTCTTTTAAAATTCCTGCATCGCTGAGAAACAAAAAAAAAAAAAAAATAACTGATACAAAAACTCACCGTGCACCTGTTATTTCATCAAATAAATTCATCCAACTCTAAACTATTGCACCTACGTGAAGTTAGCCCGCACTTTAGAAAAACGTGAATTGCGTTCGATAGACATTCGTTTGTAGTTGTTTGTAGTGAAATTTTTTTCGTTTGTAGTTCAAAGGTTAGAAAGTTAGAACCATTAGAAAAAATGTCAGCCCGCACTTTTGGCTTTTTGAACAACTAGCCAGTTGCATTTGAAATCGTTTGTAGTTGTTTGTAGTGAAATTCCTTTTTAACAGAAATGTCTTATTTCCGAGATATAAGGACATTTGTGTTTGCACCTGTAACTCCGAATTTACAAAAAAGAGAAATAATTTAAAACCACTGGTGCATAAAGCATATCCTAACTTAAATAACTGCATTTAAAATAAGCAATTTAAGCAGGCGATATAAGACCGCGTTATCTTCGAAACGGTACATTGCCGAGTGATGAATTTTCCTATTTCAACAGTTTTCCACCTCACCAATCTAATAAAACAAAAATTGTATCAATCGTCCTAATGGTTTGGGATTTATATGGAATTTAAGCGAAATTGCAGCTTAATTTTTTTTGTGAAGTTAGCCCGCACTTTTTCTAGAATGAAGAACTGAGTTTGCAGTTCGATAGGCATTCGTTTGTAGTTGTTTGCAGTTTGTAGTTCAAGCGTTAGAAAGTTAGAATCATTTGAAAAAAAAATTCAATACCTTAAAACCTTGTTATCTCCGAAACCGTGGCAAGCAGAGCGATGAAATTTCCTGTGTCGAAACTGTTTGCCATTACTAATTTAATAGAATTCAAATTATACCAATCGGCCTAACGGTATATGATTTATTTGAAATTTAAGCCAAATTTGGGCTTCTAACTTAAGGTCCCTGTTAGATAAGCTAAGTTGTATTAATATTACCTGAACTCAAGCGTGGGACCAGACATCGAGGTGTCACCGTATCAATACTAATCGGTACATATCCGATGTAGTGACCCAATGTCTGTTCCCATGCATTGTTGGTTGTCTAAGCATAAGTTGAATTATTGTTCAGGTTTCAGCGTGAGACCAGACATAGAATTCGCGCTTCACGCATATTACATTTCGGTTAATGCTTGGTCTCACGCTCACCTATTGTATCTATCGCTAGTTTATTAAAATTTATATTCATTGGGCTGAGTCTCATTCGAACCGCCGTGAAATAAATTTGTATCCTAAATATACTCTCGCATTGATATTCATTCTTTCTCCAGGATAAAGTGTTAATTGAACAAAAAATTGGCGACCGTGACAGGAACACTAAATAAGTTTAGTGGCCTGCAAGTTTGAAGTGAATAAAAAGTGAAAAAAAGTGAATATTAATGGCTGAAAGTAAAATGGGCGCGAATGATGAAACTATTGATTTCTTTGCCGACCAACAGGAGCAATTGGGGGAATCAATATGCACGATGGTCAGGAACTACAAAAAGGACAGTCCCTCAAGGAAGACTTTAGATTATCTCAACAAGATAAGGGAAAAATTAGAGTACCAATGGGAAGATTTCGACAGGACGGATACGGAAATCCGCGACAGGTTTCCAGATCAAATTCAACACCCTTATTTTAAAGGGGACTACTATGAATCAGTTCGAAAGACAGCTGAATTTATGCGCATCGATGTAGTTCGACATCAAGACGAAAATGCGAAATATTCTGCACAATTAAGATAAAAAGTATTGAACAGAATTGGGAGGAAATTATGTGCCTGTATCGCAAGCTGGAGGACGAAACAACTGCTGACGACGTGCAGGAATATTTCGATTTACAGGAAACAGTGGAGATGACGTTACTCAACTTGTCTGCCGACATATCAGCATTTCAAGAAAAGGACGGTGAACCAAAGCCTTTAAACATAATGATGAAACTTCCGAAAATTGAGCTTCCTAAGTTTGATGGGGAGTATTTAAACTGGTTGCAATTCCATGACTTGTTCAAACAAATGATTCACGACCAACCAATACCGCCTGCACAGAAACTATATTTGTTAAGAGCAAATGTAACTGGAAAGGCACAGGAATTGATTCAAAACTTCAAGCCAACGGACAGTAACTACAAAGTAGCATGGAACGTGCTTGTCGAACGTTTCAACAACAAAAGATTGCTCCTATCTGCTCAACTACATAAACTATTGCACCAGGCAGCTACAAATGCAACAAGTTCCAGCCTTCGAAGGCTCCACGACAGTACAAAGGAATGCCTGCAGGTGATCGTGAATATCAACATTGATATTGCAAATTGGGATCCAATTATTGTCTATCTTCTTCTACAAAAACTGGACAGAGAGAGTAGGGAACAGTTTGAGTCTTCGATGAAAGACCCGAGGAGCAGCCCTACCATTGCAGAATTTCTGAAGTTTGTTGAGTCCAGGTTCCAGGTGCTAGAAGCAATCAGCGGTCGAGACGACAGGAGGAAATTCCAGAGTCTAGAGGCCATCTGCAGCAACGAAGACGCAAAGACGTCAGCGGTAATCGTTGCCTCAAAGTCTGAAGAGGACCTATCAGTCATTTGCAATTATTGCAATTCAACTAAGCATGCTATCTATAATTGCACTAAATTTTTATGTCTTTCAGATGTGGACCGTGGAAGGGCTGTTCAAAGACTAATGTTATGCAGGAACTGTTTGAAGAGGGGCCACTATTCTCAATCATGCCAGTCTCGCGGTTGCCAGAAATGCGATGGCAAACACAACACGCTGCTACATCAAGTCAAACGACAGAGGCAAACCGATTACCATCCGAAGAGGAGTCAGCAACAAGGACATGGCCCACGCCAGCCAGTCAAAAGAGGAGATGCTGTCAACAATCATCGGCAGCAAATCACAACAGAAGACGCTACACAAAACTTAGGTAAGCCATCCAAAAATGTTGTTGATAACAGTGATAGCGCAGCAGATTCGCCATCGACCAGTGCTACGGTAGCAGGACGTACAAAAAGGCGTCAGGTGTATCTTGCTACGGCAATAGTAAATGTCATTTCCTCGTACGGTACGCGAGTGCCCTGTCGGGTACTATTGGATTCTGGATCGCAGCTGCATTTTGTAACAGCATCATTCGCGCAAGAAGTGGGTGCCAAGAAGCATCGGATGGATATTCCAATAAGCGGAATAGGTGCACAAGAGTCAAGAAATTCATCTTACAGAGCAACCATTGAGGACGGTATCATGCCACGAATCAGCGATTATCAGCCAAGCCACGAGGTGGACATACCACATTGGAGCATACCATCAAACATGAAACTAGCTGATCCCTCCTTTACATAGGCTCCTCACATTGATATGCTGCTAGGAGCGGACATCTTTTTCGAATTGCTCATCCCAGGGGAATTCAAAGTGTCGGATGATCTACCGATATTACGGAATACTAGTTTGGGTTGGATTGTTGCTGGCAGTGCTCCTGAAGCCGATGTAACTAATAAAAATTCATGTTCGTATTCCCATATTGCTACCAAGCCGCCACTAAGGCCCATTTTATTCACTCGAAGTTCCCCAAGTTGTGTTCAACTTCGAGTGAATAAAATGGGCCTAAATACATTGGAAAAGCTTGTACGAAGTTTTTGGGAGACAGAAGAGCATGACACTCCCGTCAACACTATGAGCGAGGAGGAGCATGAATGCGAGGAGCATTATAGAAACAACACGACGGTTAGTGAAAATGGTCAATTCATGGTGAAATTACCTTTCAAAGGTGACTCAGGAACACTTCTAGGACAATCGCATGAGATAGCGAGAAAACGGTACCTATCACTAGAACGAAATCTTGAAAAAGACGCACAGCTAAAGGACTTGTACTCAGAATTTATAGAAGAGTATATTTCATTGGGTCACATGAGCCCAATATCTGAAACTATGATACCTGAAGTGCACTATTTTCTTCCGCATCATTGCGTCATGAAACTGAAAGCTCAACAACAAAGCTCAGGGTAGTATTCGACGCGTCAGCAAGAAGCACATCTGGTCGGTCACATAATGACATCTTGGTCCCTCAGTTCAACCAGATTTATTCTCTATCACAGCAGATTTTCGAATGCACAAATATGCACTGGAGACATCAGCAAGATGTATAGGCAGAGACATCAGCAAGATGTATAGGCAGATCCTAGTAAGCCCTGAAGATAGGGCGCTTCAGCTAATAGTATGGAGATCGGAACAAGGTCGGCCATTACAGACATACCAGCTGAATAAACTTACTTATGGTACAGCGTCTGCATCCTACTTGGCCACCAAATGTCTTCAGAAGTTGGCGGACGAGAATACGACACAGCACAATAAGGCCTCTAATGTGATTAAAGGCAGTGTCTATGTGGATGACTTCTTCACTGGAGCCGAAACAATAAAGGAAGCAAAGGAGCTGCTAGAAGAAATAATGCTTGTGCTGAAGTCTAGAAACTTTGAACTAAGGAAGTTTTGTGCAAGCAATCCACCGATTTTGGAGAAAATTCCTGAAGAGCATAAGGAAAAGTTAGTCTCTTTTCATCAATCAAAGGTTATCAAAACACTCGGATTGATTTGGGATCCAGTGTTTGACAGTTTCAAGTATAGCTTTATAGATTGTTCGATCCTTTGGGATTGCTTGGACCCGTGATAGTTCTCGGCAAACTATTCCTTCAAGAGCTGTGGAAGACAAACCTATCGTGGGATGATAATCTTTCAGAAGATCAATTAAAAAAATGTAATAACTATATGAATCAATTTTCAACCTTGAGCGAGCTGCGAATACCACGGCATGCATTAATCCCATCAGCAAAGGTGATTGAATTGCATGCATTTTCTGATGCCAGTTTAAGTGCATTTGGGGTTTGCGTTTACCTTAGATCGATAGATGAAGATGGAAATATCTTTTCGCAATTGTTGTGCTCTAAATCAAGAGCCGCTTAAGAGAACTACTATTGCACGATTGGAGTTACAGGGGGCTGTCCTTATGGTGGAATTAGTGGAAAAACTGCTAAAAGTACTATCAAAGAAAATTAATAGGGTATGTTATTACACAGACTCGACTACGGAATTGGTGTGGATAAAATCGCCTTCTTACAACTGGGAAACATACGTGGCTAACAGAATAGCAAAAATTCAACTATCCTCAGATGCACAGCAATGGAACTACATAAGGGGAGATCTCAATCCAGCTGATATCGTCGCCAGAGGGCTGACTCTTGCTGCGCTTACTAAGTCAACGGTGTGGTTCAACGGACCAGCATTCCTCAGCCAGGATGAGGAATCATGGACGAAAGATTGCTATACGGCCTCTGATGAAGTTCCGGGAGCTCGTAAAACAAAATCGGTGCTAGCTGCGTGTTTATCCTCGGGCACGGATTTAGTAGGGTCTGTTAATCACGCAAAATTCATTTTATACTCTGCAAAAAATATTTTCATACTGCTACAGATTTTATAGCAATTGCAGAGCGCCAAAACCCTTACGAAACGTAGGGCGACTATCTGTGGAAGAGCTACGACAAGGGAGTCGATATATATTTATTTATACGCAAAGAACAGCGTTTGCAGAGGACTATCAGCGGCTTGTGGAATGCAATTCTCTACACAAAAATTCGAGTATAGCGTCGTTGAGTCCTTACATCGATAAAGAAACTAAATTAATTCGGGTTGGCGGAAGACTAAAAAACTCTCACATTTCGCCAGATGCTAGACATCAAATATTGATGCCAAAGAACCACATTGTGACTAAGCTGCTGCTAATGCAGTTGCATGAAAAGTACATGCATGCGCCGCATAGATCATTGATTGCAATATCAAGGCAAAGTTATTGGATTCTGAGCGTTGGGAGAATGGCCCGACAAATAATTGGTAATTGTGTAAAATGTTTCAGATCCAAGCCAAGATCTATAGAGCAGTTAATGGGCAATTTGCCTAGCGAAAGAGTGAATCCATCTCGACCATTTTATCACGCAGGAGTCGATTTTTGTGGGCCAGTAAAAACACACCATAAAATCAGAGGAAAAACCCCAACCAAATCCTATTTAGCAGTTTTCGTTTGCTTCGCCACTAAAGCGGTACACATTGAAGTTGTTGGAGATTTGACTTCAGAAGCGTTCATAAACGCATTGAAGCGATTTATAAGTCGAAGAGGAGTGTGCCACTCCATATTCTGTGACAACGCTACCAATTTCGTTGGAGCAAAAAATGAACTTATACAGCTGAAAAATGCTTTCACCTCACAGCAAATGCAGTCAGCCATCGAATCCGCATGCTTGCAAGACAGTATAAACTGGAGATTCATACCACCTAGATCACCGCACTTTGGAGGGCTGTGGGAAGCGGCCGTCAAATCTGCCCAGGGAATGCTGATTCGTTAACTCGGAGAAGCCTCGTTGACATACGAGCAATTGTTAACAGTCAATCAAGTAGAGGCAATATTGAATTCGCGGCCCTTAACACCTATGTCTTCAGATCCTAACGACTTTGAGGCTCTTACTCCTGGACATTTCTTGATAGGTGCCCCACTAACAGCACTGCCGGAACCAGATGTTACTGACGAGAAATTGAGCAATCTTACTAAATTTCGTCAAATTCAAAATATACAGCAGCATTTTTGGAAGCGGTGGTCGACAGAATATCTTCATCTGCTTCAGCAAAAAATGAAGTGGAAGAGCGAATCTCACAATTTAAAACCTGGGACACTGGTCGTGATAAAGGAGGCTAACATACCCCCAATGCGATGGAAATTGGGTCGAGTGACAGAGGTAACTAAGGGCGCAGATAATCTAGTTCGCGCAGCAAACGTCAAAACACAAAGCGGCACTTATCAACGCGCAGTGCATAATTTATGTCCTTTCCCAATCGAGGACTCTAGTGCTGAAGAAAATGATGAAATGCGGGATAGAACCGAGCCCTAATCCGGGTGCTGACACTGGAAAGCCGCAATCGCACAAAAGAACTCTCCGAAGCAACAAATTATCGAAATTCGCTCTTCTTTCTACAATATTGTTCATATTTTTTGCCGTCCCAGGATCCATGGCACAGACGAACGACCAGGTCGTTGTGAATAAGTTAGACAATGCCGTCGGAGTCTACTTCGAAGATATAGGTAGAGTTCAAGTGGTGAATACATTTTGGAGTTTATATATTTACTACAACTTAACAGCATATAGGCACGAGTTTCAAGAAATAAAATCGCATCTTGAATTATTAGATGGATTGTGTGGAAAGGAAATGGCTCAAGAAATATACTGCAGACCAATAGCGGACTCTTTGCAACACAGAGTCGCTGTAATTGAGCACAATAATGAACTTCTTCACAGTTGGCATTCGCCAAAGTATGAAAAGGTAAGGATGGCTAGATCTCCATTTGATATTGTTGGCACCTTAGCAAATAGTTTATTTGGTGTTCTGGACCAAGAAGACGCCAAGCGCATAAGCGAATAAATAGTTAACGTAAAAGAAAATGAGCATCATATGACAGAGCTTTTACAAAAGCAAAGTTCTATAGCCGATTCTACAGTTAACATATTAAAGCGAAATACTTTAGAAATCCAGAAGCAATGTAAACCACTTCATGCATATCTGACGAAAGCCATTGAAGCAATTCAATCAAAGCAGCATTCATCTGAATTGAGGCACAATTTGGCATCGCTGACTTCTTACTTGAGTTTGATTGTAACAAATTTCGAAAAAGTCCAAGAAGTGTTTTTAGATGTGATGTTAGATTTACATCATGCTAAGATTAATCCCCAACTTATAACACCGAAACAATTCAATGAGCAGTTACAGTTGATTGGAAACAACTTACATTCGACTTTAAGATTGCCACAGGGAACTATTGTAGACATGTACAGAATGTCCTCTGTCAAAGGTCGCAGTCTAAACGAATCTCTCATATTCGAAATGCGGCTGCCATTAACAAACAACGAGGAATTTCAAGTGTTTAATTTGATTGAAGTGCCAATACTACATGAAAATGTTAGCTACTTAGTGGAGATATCGTCACCATATCTGGCAGTTTCGTTAGCCAGAGATAAGTTCTTCTCATTAACGGAAATCGACTTAGCATCGTGCAAACTGGTACCGCCTCGAAACTATTTATGCACTCAGCCACATCCAACCAATACGCAGCGAGGAAAGTTAAACGGATGTGCGATGGATCTCCTAAATCATGCGCAAAACGCCTTATCGGAATGCGCATTGAAGCCAGCTGCTATTCAAGACCATACTCCCATCTTTGCTGGTGTGGGACAGTAGCGCAACAAACACGACAAACACAAAGCAACAAAAATTAATTCTCCATTTTTTTTTATTGAATCTTCGATATTTGTTTTCGGTGACATATCTTTAGTTTCTCGAGAAATTTATTAATCAAAATCGTGTTGTGTTGAAATTTTTTGTGTACCTACATAAAACAAAGCCATTTATAAACGAAAAGCCATACCAACAAACAAAAGAAAGCAAACATTTTAACAATAATTCTGGTGATATAATTATTTAAAGAATCTGAAAATGATTATGAAAAGTCCAACAAACGACTGGTCGGAACAATTCGACGCCGTGGAAGAGGACTACGACTCTCTGTCTGATGTTGAAGATGAGACCGATTTCTCCGAGTACTTGTGGATGGAAAACGAAGAAGAATTCGACAAAGATGAATTGAAGCGGCTAGAGGAAGAGGAAATCATGCAGCAATGCATAGAAGCAATGTTGGTTGATGAACTCGAAGCTGATATTGATGAATGGCAAAAAGAGAGAGCCGAAAAATTGTCTGCGCTTGCCGTTTCCGACCGCAATGTAGAAAACTCGTCACTCAATCCCTTGGCCGACGAATTCATTCCAATGCAAAACTGCGTAGATATACTTATTTCGTAAATTGACAGTACTCCCAGCCTTTGGTCTATTGCAACCCGCCCTCACGAATCAGTTCATCCCCCAGGTCAAGAAAAAAAGTTTTATTTTGTTTTAACAAGTAATTGCAGGAAATCAAATTCAAATGTATATATAACAGAGACACCTCGAAACAGAAAAACAGACTAAATACTTGTTCCATAGTACCCTTACTCTTTGTAATTTATTTTAACATGTTTCGAACTGAGAAGAAAATAGAAAACCCGTGCACATGAATCTTGTCACGTTAAAAAAAAAAAAAAAAAAAAAAAAAAAAAAATGGAAATCTCTAAAAAACTCTAATGGCTGGATTTTTTTCCATAGCATCCACTGCGCCACCTCTCGCGAACGTCTGACAAACGTCCGAGAGTATAATTGTCTTGAAAGAGCTTCTCAATTAGCCGTTTGGAATCGGCATAAAATTGTAGATCCCTTTCATTCGTTCCAAAAATTAAAAACTCACACAAAACGAATGGTTGCGAGAAGCTAGGCCCTGGGTCCCTACAGACCTGTTGCGCCAACTATTATTATTATTATTATTATATCCAGTACTACCGGTCACCTCGTGTGCGAAGGCAACACCAGAAGTATAGCCATAAGTGGAAACGGGCTGATGGAGTTTCAGAGATCCTGCGTGCTAAAAGTGCCAAACACCGTTATCGATGGACGTATAACATTGAACAACACAATTAACAATTCCATTTTTAAGCGATCCGATATTTCCACTCCTAACGAGTTATGAAGGGTGAAATATGTTTTTTTCTAATGCAACAACCCACCCTCTTCTAAGAAAGTGATCCAAAGTCGTTTTTCACTGAACTGCAATGGAAATATCAGATCGCTTAAAAATGGGTCAATTGAGACCATTATAGGCTCCCCCTAAATTGCGAATAAATAGTGTTCAGTAATGCGGGCTGTCATGATATCATAGGTAAAAAAGGATTCAGAGAATAGAAATGCAAAGTTTCATCGTATGCAGTTCAACAGTTTTTGAGTTATGGGGACCTTAAGTTAGAAGCCCAAATTTGGCTTAAATTTCAAATAAATCATAAACCGTTAGGCCGATTGGTATAATTTGAATTCTATTAAATTAGTAATGGCAAACACTTTCGACACAGGAAATTTCATCGCTCTGCTTGCCACGGTTTCGGAGATAACAAGATTTTAAGGTATTGAATTTTTTTTTTTTTTTTCAAATGGTTCTAACTTTCTAACGGTTGATCTACAAACTGCAAACAACTACAAACGAATGCCTATCGAACTGCAAACTCAGTTTTTCATTCTAGAAAAAGTGCGGGCTAACTTCACAAAAAAAAATTAAGCTGCAATTTCGCTTAAATTCCATATAAATCCCAAACCGTTAGGACGATTGATACAATTTTTGTTTTATTAGATTGGTGAGGTGGAAAACTGTTGAAATAGGAAATTTCATCACTCGGCAATGTACCGTTTCGAAGATAACGCGGTCTTATATCGCCTGCTTAAATTGCTTATTTTAAATGCAGTTATTTAAGTTAGGATATGCTTTATGCACCAGTGGTTTTAAATTATTTCTCTTTTTTGTAAATTCGGAGTTACAGGTGCAAACACAAATGTCCTTATATCTCGGAAATAAGACATTTCTGTTAAAAAGGAATTTCACTACAAACAACTACAAACGATTTCAAATGCAACTGGCTAGTTGTTCAAAAAGCCAAAAGTGCGGGCTGAAATTTTTTCTAATGGTTCTAACTTTCTAACCTTTGAACTACAAACAACTACAAACGAATGTCTATCGAACTGCAATTCACGTTTTTCATTCTAGAAAAAATGCGGGCTAACTTCACGTAGGTAACTATTGCCCCTATTACGGAAGGCAACTACAACCATCATCCTATAAGTAGACAACTAATAAAATGGTTGCCTTTTCAGTTGCCATTTCGATTTTTAATATGCTCCTAAAAGATGGCAATTTATTTTTTACACGGTGTCTCCACGTGCAAATTTTCTTTCTTGAAATCTGTCAAATTTAATCGCGTTGCAAGAACGACAATATGAAATGAAATGTAGGGTAGGCATTTCGTATCATGAAATTTCATTCGTTGAAATGTCGTTGAGCAGAGCACATCGTTGCGTTCTCGCATTAAAAGCCATGAAGGAATTAGAAAAATTGCGGAAACGAGCTGAGAAAGGAAAACGTAGGTTTTGGGTAAATCCATTTCTAGAAAAAAGGGAAATGCACAATTTAGAGGAACATTTATTGAAAGATTTTTTGTGGGAAAATGTGTGAAATAGTTAAATTCTTTCGGTTTCCGAGGGATGAAAAAATGCAAAAAGTGTGGGTGAATAAAGGCGCCAGAAAAAACAAATTCAATGCAAAAAATGCATTCCTCTGCTCCAAGCATTTCACATCCGATCAATACAGTCGTAGTTTAATGCATGAATTACTAAAGTATTCACCAAAAAATAGTAAAAAAACTAGAACTAGATGCAATTCCCACCGAAAATTTGCCATTTCCTTCAAAGGACTCCCGAAATAACCGCCAGGAAAGAAGCAATAAGGGGGAAGCAAAACAGGTCGTGCGGCAAATTTTTTAAGATTTAGCTAAAGAAATGTTTTATATTAGATAGATTACGAACTTTGATTGTTCCAGAAAAAGCCTTCGGATTCGAATTTAACTCAGACCTTTTGCACACCTGGAGAGATTGCAGTTACAGCGGAAATTGTATTATATATACCTTGGCTGGGCTGCTATTTTCCTCTTTAAATTGAGTTTCTTGTATAAGTTGTAGCGTAAGTGTTTATTTTTCGTGTCATCAGTCTACTTCGTGACGTTGCAGACAAAGCATCGAACAGCACCAGACAAACGTGAAAATACAGCAGTTACACCCACAATTCTCAACAACATTTTTTTCTTGTGACAAATAAAACTACTAAAAAACCAGAAAAAAATAAAATAAAAATTACTCCGACATGCACCTGGGAAGCAAAAATATGCAAAACCTTCCCGAGGGCATTTTAAATCCTCAAAATGTTTGCGATTTTAATGAGAACAACGGGAAGAAGAAGAAGCAATTCCACCGTTGAAGCTTCCCGATTGGAACCACTGGACGAATTGCCATCACTCGTTGGATTCGAGAACGAATGGCAGCCGGAACAGGAAGCGGACGAACCAGAGATGCAGCTATTAGGCTAGGAGCGCACATGCGATTTTTTGTCGCACCGATAGAAAAATCGTAGTCGCAAAAAAAAATTACCATGCACGCACTTGTGGTCTTCTGTCGCTCGATTATTTAGTCGCAAAAAATATAACATACTGCTTTTAATGTCACTACACACATATGCGACCAAATAATCGCTACGGCAAAAAAATCGTTTCTAAAAATGGAACTTGCTGCGTTTTTTTAATCGCTGTGGTTATTTAGCTGCATATGTGTGCATTCATATGTAAAGCAATGGGTCTCATATTTTGCGACTAAATAATGATGCGATAAAAAATCGCAAGTGCGTGCGTACCCACATCTGGATGCGACAACGATTTTTCAATCGCAACGATTTAAATCGCAAGTGTGTGTATATTGTTTGAAGTTGATATGCGTTATTTATTTTGGCGACAATCGCGTCGCTCTAAAAATGGAACAAATCGCGGGATAATAAACGCTGCGATTTGTAGATGTTGAGTGCGCGCATTCACATTGAAATGTGTGTGTTACATTTTTTGCGACTAAGTAGTCGTGCGATTGAAATCGCATGTGCGCTCCTAGCCTTAGGTATATCACCAGACGACGAGGATGTGGACAATGTTGCTAACAGCGGCGCTATGGGTGAGCAGCAAGCTTTTCCGAGGGATGAAAAAATGCAAAAAGTGTGGGTGAGTAAATGTGCCATAAAAGATAAATTTAATGCAAAAAATGCATGCCTTTGCTCGAAGCATTTCACATCCGATCAATACAATCGTAGTTTAATGCATGAATTACTAAAGTATTCACCAAAAAATAGTAAAAACCTAAAACTAGATGCAATTCCCACCGAAAATTTGCCATTTCCTTCAAAGGACTCCCGAAATAACCGCCAGGAGAGAAGCAAAATAGGTCGTGCGGTAAATTTTGTAAGATTTAGCTAAAGAAATGTTTTATATTAGATAGATTACGAACTTTGATTGTTCCAGAAAAAGCCTTCCAAATCCGAATGAAAAAGCCAATACGGATTCGAATTTAACTCAGACCTTTTGCACAACTGGAGAAATTGCAGTTACAGCGGCTGAGGAAACTGTCGAAACAATTGACAAATCTACAAGTACTGACGACTTACAAGAACAAACTGAAAGGTAGGATTATCAGATATATTACTTTTCACATTATTTTTGTATATATTATTCTATTTCCTTTTACAGCACTAAGGTTTGTTTACTTCACATGGGTGGATCAAGTGTCCGAGGGATTCCTAGAGAAACCTAATACACGGTTTGTTGAAATACTAAAAAAGCTTGACAACATATTTGCAGCATACAACTCAACAACACTAATAACTGGATCAAATTACATCAAAACATTAATGAATATGGCTGAAAACATAAACGCAGATTCCAAAATAAAAGAGCTTTTTTTCGATGTAAAATGTTCTTTAAAATAAGAATTTTGAATTAAGCTATCGGGCCAAATGTTAACACAAATAAAAGAAAAATGAATAAAACTATAAAATAAAAGTACAAATTATATCCATATTTGTTTTCAATGTTTTTACAGGACATTAAATAATGATTGCAATAGGTAAGCTGATATGCAAACAACAAGTCAACAAACGCAGACTACCCGATACAGATGATGTACATGCGCAGAACAAACAAAAATTTCTGACCGGAATGTCATACCATGTATTCTATATACCTTGGTAATGACTATACTTGTCTCGTTTTTATTCAAATACCTAGTTTCAGCGCTACAAGCGACCATTCGCCACTCAGCCATCGTGAAAATGAAAAACAAGTGTCAAACTGCACAGAAATTGCAGCCCATTTCATGAAATCAATACCATGAAATGAGCTGTGAAATACTTTTCATGAAATTTGTGGACTCCACGTGCCATCTGTGATTTAATTAAAAATTTCATGCAAAGGAAATTGCAGGTGGAGACACCGTGTTAAAGACAACTGAAAGGAGTTGTCTTGCATAATACGAAAAATTTGTTTGGTTGTCTCAAAGTTTAGTTGTCATGTAGACAACACAACTAAGTTGGGGTCCAAACTCTGTTCAGAAAATAAAGCATACCGATGCGGTTGAGAACTTTAGCACGTGTATTAAATGGGCCGAAGAAAACAACGTTGAACATTCCAAAATATTTGTATTAAGAAGCCTTCAGGAAAAATCTGTATATTGCTCTGTTCAAAGTTCACGTAAACAAAAAAATGTTGGTTGGTGATTTCTTTTCAAAAAATTAATAATACATAGTACCCAGACCTTTTTACTTTTTACTTTGAAAAGTTTTTTTTTTAACTTATGAATAAATGAAAAAAATCTTATGAATAGGAACATATTTACCGTTTCGTACAAGTAAAATGTGCTCGATATTACGAATTTTTCGATTTAACCAATACACCTGGACATTATGCCCCTATTACGGAAGACAACTACAACCAAATCATGGTTGTCTTTCTCCAATTGGGATTATCGATAACAACTAGTTGTCTGTCAAAGGACAAAGGACATCCTATAAGTAGACAACTAATAAAATGGTTGCCTTTTCAGTTGTGTGTATGTATTACGGAAGACAAGTGAGTTGTGTTGGAGTTGCCTGAATGTCAAAATCAGACAACTGCTTATTATCAGTTGTGTTGCATTTTGTGAACGAAAAGGATCACCTTTTTTTATTAAATTATGGACAAAAAAACGTAAGTAGGAATAAGAATTGAAAAAGGATAATAGAATGTGTGTTTTTAAAAGTTTAAAAGTCACCAAACCAGCGCAGTTTGATCGGCTTATAGAAATTTTACAAGATCAACAGGGGTAAAGGACAGTTTGGTTCACAAAAAAAAAAATTCACGACGATTGGGAACAAATAGCTTTGGAGCATAACAGTATCAGGCCGTTAGGTTCGTTAATAATGCGAAATAAGAATTTTTCTACATACAAAATATTTTTGCAGGTTTGGATACATTACAAGGCCAACTTGAAAAGAAAACTGGCTGGCAAAGCCGGGGGTGGTCTATCGGAGCAGGTGAGTATAAGCCAAATGGAAGAAAGTGTGAAGTGTGATAGGTTTGGTTAACAATAGAAACAGCACTAGCATAAATCGAGGATGCTTATAAAACCATTTCGTTCAAGTATTCGACGCTGAGAAGTGGACCTGCTCCAGAAAGCTGAAACAGAAGAGCATTCTTCAGTCGCAGCACGAAGGCCCAAAATTATCTTCAAATTTGGAAGGAGGAGGAAGAGAAGCTTTTGGCTGAACCCTCAAATGAGATAGCCGAAGGAGAAAAGGCGAAGAGAAAGAAGGTGCCCCCAGGTCTGTTAAGGAAAAGGGAATACCTTAAGGCCAAGCACATCTATGGCATTCTAGTCGCCAAAGACCAAGGCTCCCTTACAGAAAAGGAGCGACCCTCCTTGGAATGGGCCAAGGAGACTATTGCGAAAGACGCTATTACGAGGCCTGAGCCTAAAAGACCGTCTAACGCAATAGGGCTGACAAGCAAGTCAGGCTCAAAAACACCGCATGGCGCAAAACGGCCGAGGGACGATGTCGCTAAGACAGACCCCAAAGCCAACCGTAGCTCCTCAGTGAAAAGGGTGCCAAAGATGGAACACCGGGAGACCGACAATAAGCCGGGCCCGAGTGGATTCCAGAGGAAACCTATCGCTGAGAGGCTGCAAAACAAAGAGCTAGCCTCGAAGAGGTTGAGGTCGCCAGAGGACGACCCCAACATCCCGAAGAAGGCAAAGCGGCATGAAACCCAGGCGAGTAGCCCCAAAATGACACATACGTGGGGAACTAGCCCGAGCGGGAGATACAGCGAGGTAACCAGGAACCCGCTTCAGTTAGCTGTAGTGGACTCCAGGAAACCGAGCGGCCAGTACTCTGCGGAATGTGGCAAGATTATTGAGAACGCTCTAGGCGTTGCGATTATCTCCCACATCCGAGCCAAGACAGGTGCAAAGGCCCCCGCTTACGGCAAGATGAGATGGTTCAAGGGCATCACTTACATCGATTGCAAGGACCAGGCATCAAATGACTTTGCTAAGGCCACAATAAACGGCGCACAACTATGGGAGGGGTCCATGCTTAAGGCCGTACCCATAGAGGAAGTACCCGTAAAGGCAAAGGGCAGAGTATCCATCCCAGAGATAGGGGTGAAACGTGACGAGATCCTCAGCGTGTTACAGGCACAAAACCCCCAGATCCCGATGAGGGATTGGAAAATTGTGTCCGAGGAGGAGCCAAAGAATGGTGCTAAATGGTACATCATCCTATTCGATGAACCACCCGCAGCGCTAAAAAAAAAGATATGCAGATGCCGCTATCGTTTGCAGCGAGTGAGGTAACCCTCAAGCTCCTAAAGCGGACTGTAGAGGACACAAGGGCGCCTGAGACTGTGAAGGGGGCGGCTACATCCAAAAATGAAGGTAGTCCAAATCAACCTCCATCACAGTAAGGTAGCCTCAGGTAACCTGAGGCTGTTCCTCGAAGAGGAGCAGCTGGATCGGGCCCTAATTCAAGAACCATGGATCAATAATGATCAGGTGATGGGATTAGGGTCGAATAAATACGACATACTTTATGTCAAAAATAAAGGTAAGGTAAGATCGTGTATTATGGCAAAAAAAGAACTTCACGCACTAACACTGATTCATTTCAGCACAGGTGATCTGACGGTGGTGGAGATCAGAGGCAAGGGTGAGAGCTGTAGAGTTGCGTCTGTGTACATGCCAAGCGATGACGACACATCAGTCCCCCCCGAACCGGTAAAGGCACTAGTAGCGGCTTCAGAACAAGGTAAGAGAAACTTAGTCTTAGGCTGTGATGCTAACGCCCATCATACTATCTGGGGTAGCTCAGACATAAATGCTAGATGTGAGGCTTCGTTTGATTACCTTCTTTGCTCCAATCTGCTTATATGTAATCGGGGTAATGATCCCACTTTTATTACCGTGAATAGAAAGGAAGTTTTAGACGTAACCTTTGCATCCCATAACAATTCTTTCCAAATTGCAAATGGTTCCGCAGGGTAGGAAACAGTTCAGGAATCCTAAGAGGACGAACTGGGAGGTATTTGGCGAGACGGTGCAGAGTTACAGGAACCTCTGCCCGGTAAAAGATTTCACATCTGTTAAGGAATTAGACGATGCAGTCGAGTCTGTCCGAAAAGTGGAGCGAGGGGAAAGAAGCGTCCACCCTGGTGGAGTCCCAAGATCGCGGAACTCATACGAAGCTCAAGGTCTAGGTGGACCCTTGCCAAAGAGGGACGTATTGAGTGGTCAACGTATAAGGAGAGCGTTAAAATCCTTAAAAAGGAGATCAGATTCGCGAAGAAAACCTTATGGAGAACTTTCTGCGAATCCATTGAATCCACAACCGAAGCATCTAGAAGAAAATAGCCTGGGCAATGAACACATTTGCCCCGTTCAAGGCACCCGGAATAGATAATATTCGACCAATTATGCTACAGAAGTCAGAGGAAGCTATTATTCCATGGCTAAAACGCATATACACGGGCTGTCTAAGGCTATGCTATGTTCCTAGGGCATGGCGTGAGGTGAGAGTGATTTTCATTCCTAAGGCAGTGAAAGCTAGTCACATCACAGCCAAGGACTACAGACCAATCAGCCTGTCGTCATTCATGCTGAAAACAATGGAACGACTAATTGACCTGCACGTACGGCAAGCGATCGGCGATAACTACCTATCAAAATCGCAACATGCGTACATGAAAAGCAGATCTGTTGACACAGCGCTTCATAGAGTAGTATCGGTAGTGGAGGAATCTCTACACCATAAAGAATACACACTGAGTGCGTTCCTAGACATTGAGGGGGCCTTCAACAACATCGAAGCGAACGCAATCTTAAGCAGCTTGCGCAGAGCCCACCTAAATAGCAGCCTATGTGACTGGATTGGACTCATGCTAGGCACACGCAGTATCAAGTCACAGCTAGGGGACGTGAGCATTGAGCGGAAGGTCAGTAGGGGAACACCTCAAGGTTGAGTCCTCTCACCGCTCATATGGCTCCTCGTAGTTGATGAACTGCTAAAAATACTGGAAGCGGAAGGCTTCATTGTGAGCGCATTCGCAGACGATGTCGTTATTCTGGTTCCAGGTAAATTTACTCCACTTCTCAGCGAAAGACTTAGTTACGCACTTCTGCTAGTCACTAACTGTTTACGAGAAAAAGGGCGATCCCCGCCTTCAATCCCCCAAGGATGGGCGGGGTAGACCTTGAAATTTCAAAAACAGCAAGATATCTGGGAGTAATCCTAGATTCCAAGCTCAGCTGGAAGGAAAACATAGAGGATCGCGTCAAAAAGGCATACGTGGCACTATATGCCTGCAGAAAAGCATTCGGCAACACATGGGGATTCCGGCCGCACGTGGTGCACTGGCTATACACAGCTATAGTGCGGCCCATCCTAACATACGGTACAGCAGTGCGGTGGAAGGCTATTGAGAAGAAATACAATCTTTCAAGCTTAACCCAAATACAAAGTGCAGCATGCATCGGGATAACGGGTTTTCTTACGAATCACCCCTACCGCAGCTATGGAGGTAATGCTAAACCTTATCCCTCTGGATATTTACTGCAGCAACAAGGCGGTAAAAACCGCAATCAGACTAAGAGAGTCTGTATTATGGTCATCTAAGCCCTATGGGCACGCATCCATTGAATCCCAATGGAGCGCGGCGAAGGTGAAGGTGTCTACAGACTATATACCTCCCACATTCGTTTTTGACAGGAGATTCAATACTAGATGGACATCGGTACAGGCGCGGGCATCTTAAGCGAAGCACTGGGCCTATGAGAATCATTCAAAATTAGCGATAATTGCAGCGGCAAAAGACCCTAAGAGAAGGCAATTTGTCGGGAAACAAATCATTATCTACTCTGACAGCCAAGCGGCGTTAAAAGCCATGGAGTCAGTCGTGGTGAAGTCAAGGGCAGTATGTCACTGCAAGAAAAATCTGGACGTAATATCACAAGCCAATGCGGTGACCTTATGCTGGGTACCAGGGCACATGGATATTCCAGGTAATGAACAGGCGGATGAGCTTGCAAGAAACGGGTCGAAAATACATGCATCTTTGGCCCTTAAATCAGTAAGAACTCCGCTCAGCACGCTTGCAAGGAAGATTGACATTGAATCCTGGAGTAGAACTAACCTACGCTGGACCAATCTCATTACCTGCAGGCACACAAAACAACTATGGCCGGAGTTGAGTGGAAAGAGATCTAAATGCATGATCGGACTAAGCCGCAAAGATATTCGCATACTCACGGGGGTCATTGCTGGACACTGTGCGATAGGCGTGCATGCGGAACGGCTGGGGATACTGCATAACGACTTTTGCAGAAGCTACAGGGACGTTGAAGAAATAGAATCTGTTCGTCACCTACTCTGCGAATGCCCAGCCCTTAAAAACAACAGAAGGAGGATTCTCAACAGTTACTTCTTCGATGACCTAGAAGATTTGAAGAATGTTGATCTCAATGCACTCCTGAGAGTTGAGTTGTCTTCCATAATAGGCACTTTATATCATTCGTTATACTGGACCACCACTGTATGTAGTTAAAAGTATGTGGTCGTATTAGAATTAATCACGTCTATCACAGAATCCGTCCCCGAAAGAACTATCATAAAATCCGTCGTAGAGGATATTTTTGCTACGAAATTGCTACGTAGGGGAAATCGTTTGCTACGAAATTTCGAAATTCATAGGAATCATTTGCTCTACGACGGATTTTATGATAGTTCTTTCGGGGTTCGTAGCAAAATTCTGAATACGGCGGATTCTGTGATAGATGTTTAGTTTCCACAACGACAAAGTTACACTTCAGCCCTAAAAGTTAAAATTTCAAGTTGTGAAAAGTACAATCTGAAAAGTTAATTTCCCATCAATGATTTGCGATAGTTATGTCAAAAGTGTGTGTATAGCAATTGCAGTGAGCGGATTAAGTTTTTTACTTATTTGGCAACGAAACGACATTCGCGACGCGTAACTGTACAGGAGAAATATCGTTTTCTTGTTTGCGCAGTGGTAAAAACTACAACAATGACGGATCAGAGGTTAAACGATCTTGCTTTGCTTAACATAGAATATCATATGTTCTAGCCAGTGATCAAAGAAATTGGCTAATGCACTCGATTAGCAACAGGGAAGGAAGAACAGGTGTGTATGTGTGTGGTAGATGTGAAATAAGTAGCTGTAGGTAGACATCCTTCGTGAAACTCAGCAGAATAGGGCTGACAGACTGCAGTGCAAGTACGAATGGCAGCTACCGATACGGATAAAGAAAAAGCTAGAAATGTGAGATGCTCGAAGCAGGCATGCCCGAAGTAGGCGAACATTTCGGAGCTGCCACTGAGATTAAAATAAACCTACACAGCTTAGTGGCTTTCACTTATGTTAAAAAAATAGCAATGGCCAAAAAGGAGCTAATATGTAGTATAGCGACACTTCTTGAAGTGATTTTATTTGTTTTTGCGGTTGACGTCCAACTATCATCTTGTTATTTACAAACGAGTTTTGTCTATTCATGTGAGCTTTTAAATAGTTAAATGGCTTTCAAAAGGGTACTGAACTTAATTGATTGCAGAATGCCCTGACAGGAGATTTTGTAGTTGAAACTGTTGTTGTTCTCTGAATGCTTTACATATCAGAAATGCGTAAAACTTTATCAATCACTTAGTAATAATGGAATACATACAATAGCTACACTGCAACTGATGTCCATGTTAACGTGCGAATCCTTCTAGGTCATAATAATATTGCTCGATTAACCGCCAGAGTTTTTTTTTTGTTAGTATCGGATAAGCTGCTGCGTTCCATGCATTGGTGTAAATCTAAATTGGAAGGAGAATGTTCTTAGGTGAGCGCTTAAGAAGACGTTTCTTTTAGGTGCAATATGTCAAACCAAACTATTATTGGTATGCATAGCATTACACGGCAAAAGACTAATGGACTTCGCATAAACTCACCCATGCTTTGTGATGTGCTCAATAGTAATACCCTTGGGCCAGCGTGATTTCGGGCAGCACATCTTTCATTTTTGTATTGAGGAAGGATGATATTCGACGCCATGTTCTTGAACGATTCCATGAATTGGCAGTTTGTATCTCCGAGATGATTGGTACCTCATTATCGCGTTTGCGGTCCGAAAAGAAAGAAATTTTAGTCCGATTGCCAACTCTATAGCATTCTTGCAGCAATTCTATGACATTCACTGGTCAATAGCAATCTGCTTGTGGTGCTGTTGTAGATGTTGAATAATTAATTTACCTATAAAGAAACAATTTGACATCATTTGCTAAGAACAAAATAGAACGTACAGCTTGGTTTCTGGTTGAGTTAGTTGATTATTGTGTTATTAATTTGGTTATTGTAGTTATTTGCAATACTTTTCAGCACATGTTTTGGCATCATAGTTGGCTCTTGTATATTGTCCTAGAGATGATGTTTGATCTTGAATTTTATCGGTCACCTTATTACATCTGCATTTGATGTCCAAATTGTTGCATTTTGCTGCTGAAAAAGAAACAATCTATTCAAAAAATTTGTTAAACATGAACACCTCAGTAGTTAGGTTAAGTTGAAGTGGCTGCACAGCAAGAACCGAGAAGCGACGCATATGGCATTATGCAATGAAACAAACAGAAGAGCCAGCCCAACACGTGGTCAAATTCAATTGATAAAAAAAATTCGCTCAAAAATCTCAAGAACAATAGTATTTCCTTACGTTTTAGTATAGTTCTGCTAACAGGAACGAAGGTTGAAGCAGTTCGTAGAACACGAAACCAGAAACTAAAAGATCATCACGAACGTCAACAAAATTTCAACAAAAGAGCTCCAATTACACGATGTCAGCGTGCAAACTTCTAAGAACGCGTTCCATGCGTTGGTGTAAATCTAAATTAAGAGGAGAATGTTCTTAGGTGAGCGCTTAAGAAGACGTTTCTTTTAGGTGCAATATGTCAAACCAAACTATTATTGGTATGCATAGCATTACACGGCAAAAGACTAATGGACTTCGCATAAACTCACCCATGCTTTGTGATGTGCTCAATAGTAATACCCTTGGGCCAGCGTGATTTCGGGCAGCACATCTTTCATTTTTGTATTGAGGAAGGACGATATTCGACGCCATGTTCTGGAACGATTCCATGAATTGGCAGAGTTTGTATAATTTATCTCCGAGATGATTGGTACCTCATTATCGCGTTTGCGGTCCGGAAAGAAAGAAATTTTAGTCCGATTGCCAACTCTATAGCATTCTTGCAGCAATTCTATGACATTCACTGGTCAATAGCAATCTGCTTGTGGTGCTGTTGTAGATGTTGAATAATTAATTTACCTATAAAGAAACAATTTGACATCATTTTTGCTAAGAATAAAATAGAACGTACAGCTTGGTTTCTGGTTGAGTTAGTTGATTATTGTGTTATTAATTTCGTAATTGTACAGTTATTTGCAATACTTTTCAGCACATGTTTTGGCATCATAGTTGGCTCTTGTATATTCTCCTAGAGATGATGTTTGATCTTGAATTTTATCGGTCACCTTATTACATCTGCATTTGATGTCCAAATTGTTGCATTTTGCTGCTGAAAAAGAAACAATCTATTCAAAAAATTTGTTAAACATGAACACCTCAGTAGTTAGGTTAAGTTGAAGTGGCTGCACAGCAAGAACCGAGAAGCGACGCATATGGCATTATGCAATGAAACAAACAGAAGAGCCAGCCCAACACGTGGTCAAATTCAATTGATAAAAAAAATTCGCTCAAAAATCTCAAGAACAATAGTATTTCCTTACGTTTTAGTATAGTTCTGCTAACAGGAACGAAGGTTGAAGCAGTTCGTAGAACACGAAACCAGAAACTAAAAGATCATCACGAACGTCAACAAAATTTCAACAAAAGAGCTCCAATTACACGATGTCAGCGTGCAGTTTCTAAGAATGAAATATGAATACGATTTTAGAACGGAAGTGATTACCAATAAAGCACAGATAACTGTTGCTACGTGCAGAAAAGTACAAGCCACGAGGTTTCCAACGCAATTTATATGCAAATATGCGCATAAATCGAAATGGAAACTTCATGGAAATTATATACTTACATTTGGAAATTATTTGTTATCTATGGAAGTTTTTTCTCCAACTAACTTGAAAATTCAAAAGTACCGTAATCCGAGTGGCCTTCTTTTTTCTATTAGCCGCAGCGCCCCTATTAGTGAGGTAACGAAAGTAGCAGGTTGCCACTTTTTCTTTTAAGACATACTTTGGTTTCGATTATAAAGAACGCCTGCGGGGACTTTAAATAAATTGTTTCAGCCAGAGACAATACTGAAGCTAAGATTAGACTGTATTACAATTAAGCATAATGAATGCCAAAAGGCAAATGACCAGATTATCTGTCAAATGAACAAAATGCCACATTTATCAAAACTGTATATTAGACTATATGACCGAAATTACCAATATGGTCATATTTACCTCGATGGCCATTTAAGGCATTTGTTATTTATTAACCAATGTTATAGAAGGGTAATGCTGTAGAGACAAAAAAAAAAACAGTTGAAGTTGGAAATTTATTAGTAGAACAAAACAAATACATAGAAAGCAAACAGGTTCTATACAAACAAAATTTCACAACTGGAAAAAAGTATATATGTACACAACCACAATTAGGGACAAGAACAAGACCACTAATTAAACTTAAAAAAATTAGAAAGAAAAGAAAATTGAATAATTTACGCAAATAATAGATTTCATAATCCACAAAAAAAAATAAAGAAACACCGATGACAACAAAATAATACTTGTTCCATCAAAAATGCCATAACGAAATTTCAAGAAAGTGCATATGGGCATATCGCATACAGGCGGCTTTATGCTGGCATTCTTTCTTATTGTCCTATTACACTTTATGCTATTTGGGCATTTTTATCTTTCAAAATCAGCCTGGTCACATGTGGCATTCAGGTCATTAGAGCATATGAGATATGCCCATTACACTGTATGACCATATTTTGACAGAAGAACTGTCAGAAATTGTCATTTTATCACCACTTGGCATACAATCTAATCTTACCTTAAGACCCCCAACTCATACAATCCTCTTGCCGCTGGCCCCCTCAATTTTTGCTCAAATTCGCTATTTTGTTTTATTAACGGTGTAATGGCAATTTAGAATCCGTGTGACATTCAAAAAATACAAAATATATAAAATAAATGCTGCCAACCGTGGGGAAATGTGATTGAGTTCGGGAATACCACAATTTTTTTTTTTTTTTTTTTTTTTCAAATAACTGAAGAAAGATTGCTCAAAATGTTTTTATTTTCCCTCAAACAATTTACATTGTTGATATTACATAAATATTTTAAGCAAAAGTACACTTATTCCTTTAAAAAAAAAATACTAAGGGTTATTCACTTAAACGCTTAAAACCCTCATAAACTGCGGAAATTTACCTTCTCGTAAATGAACTGTCAGATTTTGTATGGAGAATATTTTACGCAGGTCTCATAATTTTCCGCGACCAATTGGGCTCGGAAATCGACTGCGGAAGGTTACGCAAATGTACAAATGTCAAACTGTGACAAGCGGTTGTGTGAATTGATTTACATGTTTTCAGATTTGCTGCAATGACGTTAAAAAATATTTGGAATAGATTAGTAATTATTGCTTTATCGTTATTTGCAGCAAATTATGCAATGTCATTTCCGAGAGGGGTGTTCACTTAAAGCAACGCAGAAATTTATGAATTTACGAACTGCATAAAATTATGAGATTAAGTAAATACCCTTACCCTTGCCCACAGCGGACGCCAGAGTGGAAGCAGCGGAAGTTGTTGAAAAGCGCAAAAAACGTCACAACCCCATGGTAATATAGCTTGTAGGCAAGTAACGGAAAATCGGCCGGAATTCGAGGTCTCAGTATTGTCTCTGATTTCTAATGTCCAGACTTATCTAGTCGAATTAAGATAACTAGATTTTTACACATGCACATTGTATGAGTTTTTATTTTTGAACAAATTTATGCCGGTACCTACTTGCAGCTGAGAAAATAGTTGAAAGAAATAAATATGCTTTATACTAGCTAAATCAAGCGAAGTATGATGTTATTACACACATCTTCCTCCGGTTAATATAGACCCAATAGGCGTATAGTCTAAAAACGAAAAAAACTTGCATCACACCCACACTTTTTTTTTTATAAATAATGTGCTCATATCAAGAAACCGAAATTCTTCGTACCAAGATGAGAGTCCACATCGTAATCTTGGCCAATAGATACTGAAACGCAGATAGATAGCCAACAAACATATTACGTCCTTTTTGAATTTATACACATATTTATATTCGAGTTTATTTATTTATTCCAAATGATGGTAACCATATTAAAATTTAATATAAAATTATTTAAATAACATTAAACAGTAATTCAACCTGTTAAAGCATTCTCTGTAGTTAAACTAAGCGACCTGACTGTTAGATATAAATTCATGTACCCGTATTTAACACAAAGGTTTATATTATACCATAAAATTTCACAATATTTCTGTGCTATATGCATATTGTTACATACCATGAATTTTAAAGCTGTCAAAATATGTTTTAGCTCGATTATGAGCTGCTTCCGGTTTTAAAGAGGAAGCAAGATGATTTTTTGTTATATAAAAGAAAACAATTAACAGAAAACCATCAGTAAATTTGAACAGTAAAAATTCTACTTGATTCCCTTTGAGAACCTACTATAATGTTCAGAAAGTGGGAGTACTTAAAATAACACAACCCTTTCATAAACGTTTCACCAAGCTACTCCCAGTGGGCGCTGCTGATTTTAAAGAGACCCTTTTCGAACTCCATTTGCAAAACACTTGCGATAACACGGTGTCTCCACCTGCAATTTCCTTTGCATGAAATTTTTCATGAAATGACAGATAGCACGTGGAGACCACAAATTTCATGAAAAAAAAAAAACAATTTCACAGCTCATTTCACACGGTGTCTCCACGTGCAAATTTTCTTTCATGAAATCTGTCAAATTTGATCGCGTTGCAAGAACGACAATATGAAATGAAATGTAGGGTGGGCATTTCGTATCATGAAATTTCATTCGTTGAAATGTCGCTGAGCAGAGCACATCGTTGTGTTCTCGCATTAGGCCATGAAATCCTTTCTCTTTTCCCCATCTACCATATTCTTGTCTGACTATACTTATCTCTTTTGTTCCAATACGTAGTTTCAGCGCTACAAGCGACCATTCAACAATCAGCCATCGTGGAAATGAAAAACAAGTGTCAAACTTCAAAGAAATTGCAGCCCATTTCATGAAATCGATACCAATACCAAGTATTGGTATTGCTGAAAAAGCATCGCCTTTACTGCAGCATTTAAAAAGGATATTGTTCCGGCTCGCAGAGCTCAGCTGGTAAGTGAATCTGCTATTAAGTACGTTTACACATTCACAATTCGCAAAGGAAATCTCAAAAAATGCGTCGACGAATTGCCGTATTTGACGGAACGAACTGTCTCATAGAATCCGTCGCATACGGTGGCAGGCAGAGTGTTTAAGTCAGAGATGAATGAATAAAAGAGATGGTTATCTTTCGTACGTCTATCCCCCCAAAACCCATTTGTTTACATTAGGCGTTTTTCTTTTTTAGTTCAGAGCACAACCTGAACTGTTATCCAAAAAGTTCGTGTTTCTTTTTTAGCTTAGACACTTCAGAGCTCGAATTTGTGTTTCTTTTTTCGCTCAGAGCATGATCAGAGCGCGCTCTATGAGCTCAGAATAAATTGACCGAGCATCCTGAGTAAAAAGCTGAGTACATATGTACATGCACACTTTCCAGTCACATTTGAAGGACAAAAAAAAAACAGGAAAAACAAAACATCCTCTGAATGCTCTGAACACGCATGGTTCAGAGGGCGCTCATAATGCTCGAACTCTGTTCAGTGCTCAGCTCTGAACTAAAAAAGAAAAACGCCTATTGAGAAATGGAGGGTGTACCCTAGCGGCCATAATTTGAACCCTACTAGACATACAAGTTTGACAGATCAGCGAAAAAATATACGTAAAAGAAGCTAAGCGAGATTAAATATTTAAATATTGTGGCAAATAAATACATTTGTTAATTAAAAACATACAAATAAATTTCTAAATAGTTTACAGTGTTGGAAAATAAAGAAAAAGTGTTGGATCGAGTGTCTCATTGTGGTGTAGGTACCCAAGTGCAACTCATATAGAGAACATCGTATAACCGTGTACAAAAATCCAAATGAAGTTTAAAACTCGATTCCTTGTAAAAAAAAGTGGTAAATTGTTCTTCGCATGGGAAAATAATTTCCTAAGTTCTTTAAAATATGTAGTTTACATTTTAAAGAAGGCAATATATTAAAGCCAATTGCAAGAGATAATAAAACATACTTCCCAGCAGAAACCTTCCAAAATTATCATATCGAGAAAGTCTGAGATAAATCTTGGCTAGTTGCGTCAGCTACACAATAATAGATACCTAATGCTGCATAATAAATAGAATATTAACAACAATTTGAAGTACATACTTCAAACAGTTAAAAAAGAGTATAATCCAAAAATAAACAAATTGTTTACACGAAACAAACACAAATTTTTCATTCCACTTTTAAACGATTCAAACATAATGTTACATTCAGGCTGGGATTCGTAAAGATAAAACACTATTCCGTTTAACTTCTCTAATAAAATTCACTTTTATTACACTTTTATCGACTATTCTAATATTTCACTTATTAAGTACCAGAACACTATTACTTAAACAATTCTTCAACGTTTCAAACCAATCACTTTATTTACTCTATTACTTTTCACTTATTTATCTTCACAAACTATTACTATCTCGAACTTTAACCAATCACTGTTATAAATCAACTGTCTCGCCCTCTTCTAAAAGCTGTCCTTTTATACCCGCTCCGCCATCTACGAGAACTTTCTAGCTAATTCTAAGTGGTTCTAGAACAAGGTTCAGTGGTGAAATACATTTACTTGACAGGTTCCAGTCTCCAATTGGAAGTGACACTTGGGTGGAACTTGTTTGGTGACTAAGGGGTTGTTTTCACTTCACCATTTTAGGTTACACGATACATTCCACACCACAATGTCCCCCTCTTAAACTTGTTCGTCCCGAACAAACTCGTTAACATTTTCACCATTATAACGATGAAGACGATCCACATGAACGACTTTCAGCTTGCCTCTTCCTCGTTGGATGCGATAGACAACGTCGTTGATGCGCTTTACGATTGTATAGGGCCCTTCCCAGTCTTGTTGCAACTTAGGCGATAAGCCTTTCCTTCGATGAGGGTTATATAGCCATACCAGATCTCCTTCCTAGAATCCTTTAGTTGTCGTTTTAGTATCGTACCTCGTTTTCATGCGGTCACTGGCTATCTTAATCTTATCCCTAGTGTCTCGATGCACGTCCCTGATGATGTCCCTGAGGTCTGTAACGTAGTCCTCCTCATCCTTGGGCTCTTCGCATGGATATCCAAACATCAACTCGCTAGGTAGGCGGACTGTTCGACCAAATAAGATTTCAGATGGAGTATGTCCTGTGGTGTTATGCACTGCTCCTCGATAAGCCAATAAAAACATGGGAATCTGCTTATCCCAGTCTCTCTGGTCTTCGCCAACGACCTTAGAGAGGTGTTCATTCAGTGTCCTGTTGAAGCGCTCCACCATCCCATCTGATTGTGGATGAAGCGGGGTCGTCCTTGTCTTGTGAATCCCTAGTAACTGGCACACTCCTTGGAAAATATTCGACTCGAAGTTCCGTCCTTGGTCTGAATGCAGTTCCATTGGTACACCGAATCTGCTTACCCAGTTATTGACGATTTGCTCCACCACGGTTTTAGCTTCTTGATTTGGGATAGCAAATGCTTCAGGCCACTTACTGAAATAGTCCATAACAACGAGGATGTAACGATTTCCATTGTTTGTTTCAGGAAACGGTCCCGCAATATCAACTGCTATCCTTTCGAAAGGGGCTCCAACATTGTATTGATGCATTTTGCCACGGACTTTCAGTCTAGGACCTTTGCTGGCCGCACATGTAACGCATTTCCTGCACCAAGTTTCAACGTCCTCCCTTGAATGAATCCAGTAAAAGCGTTCCCGCACTTTTTCGAGCGTTTTATTGATTCCCAAGTGGCCTCCAGACACTCCATCATGCAATTCCCTGAGCACTTCCATAACCTTTGACCTGGGTACAACAAGCTGAATTACGAACGACTTTCCATCCGGGCTTTCCCATCTTCTTTTTAGAATGCCGTCTTGTACGTGAAGGGAGTCCCACTGCGCCCAGTATGCCTTCAGCTCGGGGCTCCTATTGGATATCTCCTGCCAGTCTGGTTTTCCCTCATGCTCCTTCCAGGCGATAATCGGTTCGATATCCGGATCTTCCATTTGAGCCTCCCGTATTTCCCGCGCACTCCAGCCACCAATGGGCATAGCTCTCACCCTTTGAACGGACGCGACATCTTTTTCCTCGTGTCGTAAGCAATGTTTGCAATTTGCTTTGCACGGTCGACGGGAGAGAGCGTCTGCATTAGAGTGAAGACTTCCCTTTCGATGTTGTATTTCGTAGTCGTACATCTGCAGCCGTTCGATCCACCTTGCGACTTGGCCTTCAGGATTCTTAAAGTGCAGCAGCCACTTTAAAGATGCATGGTCTGTGCGGAGGATGAATTTCCGCCCATAAAGGTACTTATGGAAATGTTTTGTTGCCAATACCAAAGCAAGGAGTTCGCGCCTGGTAACACAGTAGTTCCTTTCTGGCTTTGAGAGAACTTTGCTGAAGTAGGAAACTACTTTCTCTTGGCCATCGTGCACCTGGGAAAGAACGGCTCCAATTCCCACATTACTAGCGTCTGCATCCACAATAAATGTTTTCCCAGGGGTGGGGTACGCTAGTATGGGGGCGTTGCACAACTGTTGTTTAAGTTCCTTGAAGCTCTTTTCGCACTCACCCGACCATTTGAATTGTTTGCCTTTTTCTGTCAGTTGATGCAAGCTCTTTGCGATCCTGGCAAAGTCCTTTACAAATCGTCTGTAATAGGTCGCAAGTCCCAGGAAGCTTCTCAGTTGATGTTTGTCTTTGGGTACCGGCCAGTTTTTCACTGCATCGACCTTCTCCGGATCAGTCTTGACTCCTTTGGAAGAGATGATGTGCCCGAGGTACTTCACTTCTGGTCTAAATAAGGAACACTTCTTCGGGTTAAGTTTTAGTTGCGCACTTCGTAGCCTTTGGAACACCTCCTTAAGGTTATCTCGATGTTCGTTAAAAGTTTTTCCTACTACGATGACATCGTCCAGGTAGACCAAACAGGTTTTCCACGTTAGTCCCAGCAAAACGCGCTCCATTAGACGCTCAAAGGTTGCTGGAGCATTGCACAGTCCAAATGGCATTACTGTAAACTGCCAAAGCCCGTTTCCTGCTGTGAATGCTGTTTTCTCGCGGTCTTCTGGATGGATCTGCACTTGCCAGTAGCCACTCTTCAGATCAAGAGTCGAAAACCATTTGGCTCCGGATAGTGTGTCCAGGGTGTCGTCAATTCTTGGCAGGGGGTAGCTATCCTTCTTGGTGACGTTGTTGAGTTGGCGATAGTCCACGCAGAATCTCGTACTTCCGTCTTTCTTCTTGACCAGGACGACCGGCGATGCCCACGGACTTTTTGAGCTTTCAATCAGTCCTTCCTTTTCCATCGTCGATACCATTTCTGCAACCTCCGTCTGCTTAGCCAATGGTAGTCGTCGGGGAGGCTGACGAATCGGTCTCGCATCTCCGGTGTCGATTCGGTGTTGTACGAGATGTGTTCGGCCATACTCGCCGTTCTGTGAAGCAAATATATCAGCAAACTCATTGATTAGACTCCCTGCCATGGATCGCTGCTCCTGATCCAGCTCGCACTCTCCGAGTATATTCTTTTTCATTTCCGATATCTCCGTAGGTCTGACCGGTTTCACAGGACTTGCATTGGACAACTTTGTGACCGCAGTAATCGGTGCGCACTTTCCAATCACTTCCCCTTGCTTTAGTTTCACGCTTTTGTTTTCCACATTGAGGACACGAACGGGAACCAAGCTGTTTTTAGGTTCAACCAGCATCTTTCCGACAATATAGCTCTGATAATAATTTTCTGGATCTGGCTCGACTAGGTAGAATCGGTGGCTCCCAGGGTCACCTTCCAGCTTTGTCCAAATAACTGTCTCTGATGAAGGTGGTAGTATTTCGTCCTCACTTACAACTGTCCGTAGAGCTGCGACGTTCTCGTTCCCGTAAACCATCGGAATCTCGACGTTCTTGTACTTTATAACTTGCGAACCGATGTCGAGCACTATATCATGCGTCTTCATAAAGTCGATTCCGATGATGCATTCGTCACATATATCAGCCACTAAGAATGCATGGGAGAAGACTATTCCTGCAAGGTTTATCGTCAAGAGTACCTCACCATACACCTTTGCTGTTGCTCCAGTTGCTGTTTTCAGACAGTAGCTGCTGGTGTTGTGCAGCCATGATTGGCGAACGATGTCCCTTCTGATTATGGAAGCGGTGGCACCTGTATCGATTGTAGCCACATACTTTTTCTGGCCGATATGGGCTTCCACTGTCAGGCTCCTATTACATCGTTTGGTCTGGGAAACCTGAATTGTGGTCCTGGGGGCGTCGATTCCAGAAACCAGCTTCTGCCCCGCGAAGTTGGTTCTTACTCGTTTCCCGACTGATGGCTTTGTGACGTTCCATCCGCCGAATGCTCAAACGCCTCCTCGTTTCTAGTTCTGCAATGTGGACAACTGCCCTGTCTACGTTCGGCTCTGCACTGTCGTTGAAGATGTCCAATTTTGTTGCAGTTCCAGCAACGGATCGGTCCCCTTCGAGAACTGTTACGGTCTACTACTTCGGTTCTCTGGCACGAGCATTCAACGGATGTCATTTCTCTCACGCGGTGAAACCCTTGAGATGCTTGGTCAGCAGCTTTCATCGTTAAGGCAAATGCCAGTGCCTCAGGAAGAGTTTTCTTTCCAGCCATTCGTAAAGCCATCTGTAGTTGTCTGTCCTCTATGGCTTGTGTAAATGCCTCAATAGCCATTTCATTGATGACATCTTCGCCGGCATTGGGATAAGACAAGTGCGCTAGCCTTTCGATATCCGCTTGCAACTGTTGGAGTGTTTCCCCCCTCTTCTGGATTCGACTGCGAAGTTGCACTCTATATACTTGCTGCATATGGTCGTCACCAAATCGCATCTCAATAGCCTTCACCAAAGCCACGTAGTCGCGTTGTTTTTCTTCGGAGATAGTTTGAAGCAATTCTGCAGCTGTACCTCGTAATGCGAGCGTTAATGCAATCGACTTTTCCTCGTCGTCCCATCCATTGGTCGTTGCAGCTGCTTCGAACTGTCTCTTATAAATTGGCCATGATGTTTGACCATCAAAAACGGGTGGTTGCATCTCCTTCCTTCTTGGGCAGTCAGCAGAATATTCCCGAGCCTTCTGCTTCTTGACTTTTTCGAGCTCTTTAGTTATGTTCTCGATGTTTGTGCCGAACTCTCTGGCTATGTTCTTGATGTTTGTTCCAAGTTCTTTGGCTACGTTCTCGATGTTTGTCTCGTGTCTATGAAACGTTTCATTAATTTCCTCGAACTTGGTTTCATGCTGGTTTAATTTCTCATCAATAGCGTCGATTTTAACATCTAGAACATTCTTAAATTCTTCCACGGCGTCTTTTTGTGCGGCGACAATGGAATTTTTCTGTTCTTCTAAAGAATTCTTTTGTTCTTCTAGAGAATTTTTCTGTTCTTCTAGAGAATTCTTCTGTTCTGCGAACTTCAATTCCATGGAATTCTTCTGTTCTGCGAACTTAGATTCCATAGAATTTTTCTGTTCTTCTAGAGAATTCTTCTGTTCTTCCATCTTGGCAAGAAGTAATTCCATCATAGAGCTAATGTCAACGCCTGTACTTACTTGTTCTTCTGACACGTCGAATATCATGGTTTTTGGATCTTCTCCCTCGTTTTGGACAGCTTCCTGCAGACGAAGTATGAGGTCACTTTTCCCTCCAGCTGTGGAGAGATTCCGCTTTTCTAGTTCACTTTTCAATTGGGGTATGCTTAGATGTAGTAATATACGACCCATTTTGTTTGTCTCTTGTAGTTTAGAAAATCACAAATTCACTTTTTTTTTTTTTTTTTTTTTTTAGCTGCACTCAGACACTTAGCACAGAATAAGTTTTATCCCACTTCTGACACCAATGTTACATTCAGGCTGGGATTCGTAAAGATAAAACACTATTCCGTTTAACTTCTCTAATAAAATTCACTTTTATTACACTTTTATCGACTATTCTAATATTTCACTTATTAAGTACCAGAACACTATTACTTAAACAATTCTTCAACGTTTCAAACCAATCACTTTATTTACTCTATTACTTTTCACTTATTTATCTTCACAAACTATTACTATCTCGAACTTTAACCAATCACTGTTATAAATCAACTGTCTCGCCCTCTTCTAAAAGCTGTCCTTTTATACCCGCTCCGCCATCTACGAGAACTTTCTAGCTAATTCTAAGTGGTTCTAGAACAAGGTTCAGTGGTGAAATACATTTACTTGACAGGTTCCAGTCTCCAATTGGAAGTGACACTTGGGTGGAACTTGTTTGGTGACTAAGGGGTTGTTTTCACTTCACCATTTTAGGTTACACGATACATTCCACACCACAATAATTTATTGACCCGGGGTTATTTTATTTTCCCTAAACAATACTTGAATTTTAGACCGACAAGGCATTTATATCATTTAAAATAGTTTTTCATTTATAAAATAAATAAATTACCTTTACAAAAATACACGTACTGCTTACCGATGACAGATTCCTGTATGTCTGATAGGGTTCTTTTCATTGCCACCAGATTTCGCAGGCCAACTTGTACATTTGTCAATTGTGGTTTTTGTAATTTCAACCCCCGTCTGTGAATACGTGTGACCAACAAAAAAGCATGTTGCTAATGGCCGACTGCGAATCATCTTGCTTTTATGAGCATCGCGGTGTTTGATTGTTTTGTGTTACGTTTTGAATTTGTTTAGTTTTTGTGGAGGTGTTGATTAAACTCAAAAAGATAGTGAAATACACATTAGAGAATACCGAATTCTTGCATTAAAGTCCAATTCATGAACTCACATATACTATAATAGAAATAAGCAGGTGTGTGTGACTTCATGAATTTTTCTGGAAAACAGCTTGTAGGCAGCCGCCCTTCCACTGGAAAGATATATATCTCTGTATTCCATTATCTTTGGTAGCAGGCAGCCGCCCTTCCACTGGAAAGTTATATATCTCTGCATTCCATTATCTTTGAAGTACTCTATACTTATTTGTCCCAAGAAACGTGATAATTTATCCCTTTCTAAGGCCGTGTGTCAATTGCGCTAAATAATTATCCTCGGATAATTTTTTGACATTTCTGTGTGTGTTGAATAAAAATTTAGCTTTTATGAAATTTGGCTGTGTCGATTGGGCTAATTTTTTGAGATTTCTCAGAAGACTTTTGACGATAGCACAACACAATACGAAGCACAACACAAAGAACAGACATACAACTAATTCAATAACAACAACTGATAATATGGATCATAAATTCTATGTATTAATTCCCCTTGATGTCAATGATATTGCTGCGGTATCAAAGCCTTATAAGCCACGATTACTTGCCCCCACGCAGAAGACGAACAAGAGAAGTGTAATTTTATATTCAATCGGTATGAATTCAAACTCCGTAACCGAATCACTTTTTTTTTGTCATCATGCGTCCCTATAAATTAAGCAAATTATATTAAAAACTTTATTAATTTTCCTTCATTATTTAGATACATGTTGTAGGTAGTACGGTTTGTTATTATTTTTTCTTCTTTCGTTGATTTGCTGCCATTTGAAATAAAAAACTCGCACGTAAAAAATTTATCCTATGAAGATAAATTATTATCCTGCTCCCGGAGCAGGATAATTTTTTGACAGCTGAAGAATTCGTTTTCCACCACGATAGTGCCAGAATATTATCCGAGGATAATTATTTAGCCCAATTGACACACGGCCTAACGTACGCAAATTCCCTTTTAAATAATTATTTTGATAGGCATTTTTTTGTTAAAAAAAATTAACTTTTTAAAGTAAAATTTACGTTGTGCGGAAAAATAATCACATTAAATAACCTTTCGTATAAAAATCGCATTTTGTTAATGTTATAATGATTAATTTTTGGTACTAGGAAATTTTGATATACAAAAATCTTGCTAAAAGGTGTTTTGAAAAAGTTTTTTTTATGTACGTTCATGTGGTGATTATCATGGTGAAATCTAGATACTTATTTTGATGAAATTAGAAAAGAACATTTTTTTTCAATGTTTAGTTTTTAGATTTTTCTTTTTCCCACGGAAGGCTTTTCGGACATCGAAATTCCCAAAAAAAGGAAGAAATCGCACAATATAAGAGCACTGGTGACAGCCGATGACAGAGTCTCTCTCGCGCTCAATATTTCCACCAATAAAAAGGAATCCTCTCAAGCTGTTCCCACTGTCAGTCAACGGAGGCGACGGAGAGAAAAGTAGAAAGTGAAGGGCCCAACCCAAAGATAATGGAATACAGAGATATATATCTTTCCAGTGGAAGAACGGCTGCCTACAAGCTGTTTTCCAGAAAAATTCATGAAGTCACACACACCTGCTTATTTTTATTATAGTATATGTGAGTTCATGAATTGGACTTTAATGCAAGAATTCGGTATTCTCTAATGTGTATTTCACTATCTTTTTGAGTTTAATCAACACCTCCACAAAAACTAAACAAATTCAAAACGTAACACAAAACAATTAAACACCGCGATGCTCATAAAAGCAAGATGATTCGCGGTCGTCCATTAGCAACATGCTTTTTTGTTAGCCACACGTATTCACAGACGGGGGTTGAAATTACAAAAACAACAATGTAAACAAATGGGTTTTGAGGGGATAGACGTACGAAAGATAACCATCTCTTTTATTCATTAATCACTGGCCCAACCCATAGAATCCGTCGCGTCCGTTGCGGCAAAGTTTTCGACTGACAGGTTGATAGAATACACACTCTCTTATGAAGGGTGTCCCATAAGCACCGCACGTGCCGGACGCGACGGATAAAGTAGGTTTACTTTCTACTTTTCTGTCCGTCGCCTCCGTTGACATTGACAGTGGGAACAGCGTGAGAGGATTCCTTTTTATTGGTGGAAATATTGAGCGCGAGAGAGACTCTGTCATCGGCTGTCACCAGTGTTACTACCAAATTTCAAAAATAAAGATGTATGCCATTTTGTAGAGGACATCAAGGCAAATCCAAGGATACCAAATACTTAGCGATAGCTTGTACGGTTCACTAGAGACAGGTGCGAAGGTGTACCTTTTTTTCATTAACTTGTAACATTGGGTCGTATGAATAAAACGTAGCAATTGCTTTTACACAAGAGAAATGTCAAAAGCGAAGCATTTGCTACGTTTCGTATGAATAAAAACCAATTTGAGTTAGTTCCCACTTTTGAAATGTTCGAAAAGCGGCGGCACTGACCTTTATTCGGTATGAATAAAACTTGTCAGACAAAGCAAATGCTATGCAAATTCTCAGTCTGCTATTTAGTTGACTCAGACCTTTTGCTAAATATTTTGTACGCAACTTTTTGACATAAGACAAATCTAAGCGTTGTGAATTTTTGATGTTTTGTTTATAAATTAAGTTTTGTCCGTGCAGGAAAACCAGACCAAACATGGATGCGATAAGTTTTCACATTATACCTGTTTTACATCTTGTTGTTAACGTTCGTGCTAATAAAAAAAATCGAGCTGTCGTGGGACGGCCGAAAGAAGCGAATCATTGGACGTAAAGTATTGGCCCGTGTTACGTGGCCGCCTATTTAAAATACAGAGCTAGCTACGTATAGAACGTGCGCGCGCAACGCGGATGAGAGGGAGAGAGAGAAAAGATATATACGCTACCGCTTTCACTTTTTCTCGGTTCGCTCCCCATCTTCCAAGTGCGCCCATAGTGCCAGTTAGTTTAGATTACTCTCTCTGTTCCTCTTTCGCTCTCTACACACATATATTTAAGAATTTTTCGACTTTTCTTTTTTCCTACACCATCCCTGAATCAAGACGAACAACACAAAACAAAAATCATCCAAATCGGTGGAGCCGTTCTAGAGTTTTCATCTTCCAAGTGCGCCATGGAGGGGGAAGTTAACGCTACGGTGACGATTTTTTTCGGTTTACTCCCCATCTTTTTGAATAATTTATATGCGTGACCCACCGACCGTCCGTAAAAAAGCTATATTCGCTTCAAAAACAGTATAAACAAAGAAGAATTGGTGACGACAATAACTTTAAGCAATTGTTCCGTTTCACGCGTGAAAATGTGGACATATTGGCTAATACTTTCTTAAATGATTGATTTGAGACGCGTGGTGGTGTTCTTTCAAATATCCAGAAAATTAAATCTTTCCTAAGGTATTAAGGAGATCCGGGGACCGGGTTTTCAGGTAAACATTTCAAAATTCATGGCTTAATAACAAGTGAAAAATGTATGTATTTAGGTTGGTGTTGGAGAAGATATTTTTGGTCACCCTTGGGAGTAGACGAGGTAGATGAAAGTTCCTCATCGTCTGCTAAAATTCAGAAGTCAATCAAAAATCAAATACAGATGCACTTACACTTACCATAAAGCTCTTCCAAATAGTCCTCTTCGTCGCTCAGCATATATTTTTTCTTTTTCAGTTTTTCTTTTAAGTTTTGTTCACTTTTGACAATTTTCCCACAAAAATTTGAAAATAAATTCAAAATAAACAAATCACCAGACAGTTGTCACTTGTCAAGTTTGACAGAAATTGCAAGGCAAGTACACGTACAGCGAAGTAAATGCTATGTTCGAATTTTCGAACTTACTTTAGCAAACTAGGTGATTTTTCGTGATTTCGAACTCGACAACAGTTTTTATACAGACATTTTGTTTTCGATTGTGTTGTCATCACTTATTTTCACAGTACATATTACATATATACAATTATACATATAAGTATATATGATAGGTACCTACTCTTACTAAATAATCATGTCTCTGATTTAGGAACGATCCCCAATTTCGCGATGGCCGTTCGAGATTTTCTCAGACGATACAGCTGTCTTTGATTGTTTAGGTACTTCCTGTACACATCTATTAGCAGCTTAGTCTGGAAATAAGTTTATAAAATCAATTGTAGGCAAATAAAAATATGCAATTGGTATAATTTTGACAAAACCTTATTTACTCTTTTTTCTACGACTTTTCTTTTTTTAATTTGGTTAGGGTGATAGGTGATAGCTGCTGCAGTTGTAGTTTTCACCGTTTTCACCACATGTGTTTCCTGATGTTCAAAACCAAGTTCATTATCAAATTTAGCCCACAGGCTCATAATTGTAGGTATTCGAGTGGACAGAAAAAACACCTTTTCTAATTGTTTTCAAATATATTTGTGAAAATTATGCTTTCGATTGGATAGACAAGTCGGTACCTACATGCTTGCTTCATTGTTCACTCATTTCGAACTCGAGATATTAATCAATTTTGATATGACGATGATAGAGGAACTCAAAAAAGTGGGTCGCAAAATTCTATCTGGTCTGTCCGTCTGTCTGTACTTCCACAGGCATACAGCCTAAACGGCTTCCCGGATTACGTTCAAACATCGGATTTGGAGTTTTTGGGCTTACAATTCGGTAATGTGGTCATTTATAACTTAATAGCAATCTCAGTTTTTCTCTATGTTATCGTACAATGGAATTTTTGAAAAAAGTTTTTTTTCAGTTTACCGGAAAACGGCGATAACGATTTTGACCAAAATGCAAACTTAGAGTCAAATGCATGTTTTCAAAACTATTGTGTCCTCAATTTTCAATTGGAAGCACCGAAAACTCTAATTTTAAAAACTGCTCATATCTCGAAAACCCCATCTTTGATTTCGAAAAAACCAATTCTTACATCCGGAACAATAACTTATAATCGATTTTCAACTAAATAGTTACGCAATAGTATTTTTCAAATTAAACATTGCAATATTTGGTACTGTTTTGTCTGGCAAATTTAACAAAAACCGCTCTAACGATTTTGACCAAAATAAATATAAAAGATAATATAAGGGCCGGTTTGTTCAATCTTGGTTATCTTTAATCAGAGGTTACTCCAGCTGGTTACCAGCGAATGTGTTTGTTCAGGAAAAATTAACCAGAGAATCAGTGGTTTGGTTTGTTAGCCAGAGAAATCGATAACCAGACGATTTGGCCGGTTAATGAGATTTAACCACTGATTTTCTGTAATTTTCGATTTTTTTGGGACTACGTAGGTGTACATTTTGACGTTAGGCTACACGAAAATGTCTGTGCAATATTTTGCAAACAAAAAGAAAAATACAAATAATAAAATGAACGAATATATAGTGGAAAAGATGGAGAAACCCCATATGAGAGCTCTCATAAATTGAGATAACAAAGCACACGCATTAGAGGAAATATTGTAACAAAATTTAAGCAAACTTTTTTTTAGATTTCAGTTTTCAGAACACTTTTGCGAATTTGGATGTATTCTCAGACTTGCTTCAGATTTACCAATCCAAGTGCGTTTGAATTTGACAACTGATGGAATTTGTTTAAGTTTTCGTCAATTTTTTCAAGACTGGACAGTCCAGGGCGTCAAAACGTGACTGCGCATATACATTGGTGGTCCAACAAAAGTCTGACAATATCAAAGATAAAATGTGTTATCAGAACGGCAACTAAGTTTTCTTTTCCTGCAGGCCAAAATGTTACTGGGTCTCAGTCATGCGTTTGAAAATGACCTCTATGTCGCAGGTGTAGGGTGGTTAAGTGGAGCCTCCACAACTCTCGATCTTCGCCTATCGACCCTAAAACGAAATAATCGGAAGAAGGAGAAATGACGGACCACAACTATAACCATCTTACCTTTGGTAAAACTTAACTTTGAGGGATGAAAACTTGTTGCTGCATCCAGTTCGTAGGGATTCCATATCAACACGTCCTACGTCCTGGATGCAGAAACGAGTTTCTTCCATCGCCATTCATTAAAGACGGCTAAGTTTTGCGGAATGCCAAGCCTCGTTATATGAATCTATTTGAGATATTCTATATAACACCTTAAACCGGTTGAACTGACGTATAATAATGAACCTAGGATTTCCTCATCGGATAATGCCATTACCAATACACATTCTTTAACTTTATATAGGTATAATTCGTTCGGTGGGAAAGTCGGTGACGATAACCGGCAGTAGGATGTTGTTTTCTTTGCTGTACCTGGCTGTATACTTCAGGCAGAAATTTATCGATTTATCCGAATTTTTCGGGCAAAACGGAGTTATGCCTACTACCAAATAAATTGGCTTTTGGCATATCCTTTGACAGATTATCAAAAGCTTGAAAATGTGAGCAAAGTACTCTGTTAAGCTCCTGTAAAAGTGCCATTCAATCTATGTTTTGGGGGAATTCAACTACAAGGTGACGCTAATTTTAAGGGTATCGGACACGGATTGAATTTAATGTACTCTTTCCCCTGTATTATTAAACAAATGTGCGCAAGTGAATTAACTAGCAGACTTCAGTTAGCTTACCGAAACTTAGCGTAGTTGCTGTACAGCCTGTTCTAACGTTTCCCGAACTGATGTGCGGCTGAAGCGGAAACGCACGTTTCTCACTTTACTGGTTAACCTAGATTAGGTTGAGTAAATAGCCACAGCTTCACTTAGACCAATAGTTGTAACATTATCCCATAGTTCGTCCTACGAGAAGCTAATGATATGAAGTATGTTTATCTACTAAAACCACCCAAATTTGAGTATAAATCTCAGGAGTGCTTTGAGATCAAGATTCTTCAAATTATATAGGTCGTCGAAGAAGTGACTGTTCAGAACCCTCTGTCTGCTGTTTTTAAGGGCTGGGCATTCGCAAAGTAGGTGGCGAACAGATTGTATTTCTTCAACGTCCCTACAGCTTCTGCAAAATTCATTATGCAGTACCCCCAGCCGTTCCGCATGTACGCCCATCGCACAGTGTCCAGTAATGAATCCCATTAGTATGCGAATATCTTTTGCTACTAAGTCCGACATATAGATCTCTTTTTGCTCAACTCTGCGGCCACAGCTGTCTTGTGTGCCTGCAGGAAATGAGATTGGTCGTAGGTTGGCTCTACTCCAGGATTCAATGCCAATCATCCTTGCAATAGTGCTTAGCGGAGTTCTTTTTGGTTTTAGGGCCATATATGCATGTATTTTCGATGGCTCCAGGAAATAACCCCCCAAATAGAAAATGAAATAACCCCATAAAATTGGGGAATAATTTCACTGTGAAATTATACCCCAAATCGAACATGAAATTAGTCCCCAAGACGGTATAAAATAAGTTTCCAAATAAGTAAGAAATCGGCGCGGGCGCCCTTCTCTCGAATTAATATTAATTTTTGGGACAATGGTAATTTGCGCAAATTATGAAATGTGTATGGGGGGGCATGCTGCCCCCCTGCAACCCCCCTGCTTGGGTTTACTGTTGGATTACGGGGTGGGTGCGAGGTTTTTTTCTTATATTTTTTGTTGAATTTTCAAATTGTTGGCTGGGACATATGGCCATGAAATAACTCCCCAATTTGAAGTATGAAATAAGTCCCCAAAAATCCATGAAATAAATTCCCAATTTTGGGGATTTATTTCATGTGAAATAAATCCCCACCTCCATACAAATTTTGCTGGGCTATTTCATTTTCTATTTGGGGGGTTATTTCGTTGGGGGGTTATTTCCTGGAGCCATTTTCGATCGGTTTCTTGCAAGCTCATCTGCCAGTTGATTACCTGGAATATTCATATGCCCTGGTACCCACGAAGGGTCACCGCGTTGGCTTCTGATATTTCGTCCAGAACTGACTCCTATTATTGATGCAAGATTCAAGATTTTATTATTTATGTTTGTTTAAGATACAATTTACCCGCTAAGCAATGTGCTTATCTACAGGTGGTTATTTAGAACTATTTAGTTTGAAGTGATTTAAAATTTTAAAAATTTTTCATTAACGGATGTCACAAATCAATTTAATTAAGGAATTAAAGCATTTGCAAAAGTCTCAATACTTATATACTTAAGTACACACGATATAGTTCAAGGAGATACTTTTTAATATCTTTTTTCTTTTTTTTTAAATTCGGAAAGATTTTCAAAAATTTAGGAAACGTGTTGACTAGTTTCGGGATAACATATAGTTTTATTTAACTAATACAACGCAATATTTTCTTGGAGCCAAACTCTTTATTCAAATAAATCTTAATTAGAACTAACTAACCAAACTTAATGCTATTTGCATGTCAGAGCGTAGCGGCTCGAATGAATCGGTTCAAGCTCTCAATCTTCATCTTCTTATAAAGATGTAGAGAGAGAGAGAACAAAGACGAATTTGGGCTAAGCTCCATTGCACAATTGATGTGTGATTCTATCAAACAACAAATGTAGCGAGGAAGCTTAGTCAGGCCGGCGGACGTTTCAATCTTGAACTTAACATTATGTGACAATATCGTAGTTCTCGATTTCCTTAAGTGTTGTATGTTGCGAGAACTTCTAACATCTCTTGGGCTCGTCTTCTTGTGTTAAGCGTGTGACGAATAGGTTGCAGAAGACAATGGTAGTTTACGTTGTCATCTGGAAGATTGTTGTGACATCTATGATTTTAAGATATGAATTACTAGGTCTAACAATTTTAATAAGACGAGTTGTAGGTTGGAAATTTTGTCCAAATGAGATTTCGCAGCGTTTCCCCAGGCCAGTATCTCGTATCTTATGTGGCGCGTCTCAGCTAGCGAGTAGTAGACCTGCTTTTGCACTTGGAGATTTGAGTATCGCTGCTCAAGATATACCATTGCGAAAATAGTGCTCTTAGTTGAAGACGTAGGACATTTATATGCTTATGTCAGAGGAAATGATCGTCGATGGCTACTCCGAGATATTTGAAGCCTATGACTACTTCAATTGGTTCGCTGTTGGCAGATAGTGAAGGGCAGTCATTTCTATAAAAAATCTGGACCATTTTCGCTCGCTTGGACGGGGCACGTATGTGCATCACCTTTGTTTTGAACGCATCTATAACTACTCCGTTATCGTGACACCAGTTGGAGACAGCATTGAATTCTTGTTGCAATATTTCCACAGCAGAATGCAAGCGCTTGCTTTTGACCACGATTGCAATGTCATCTGCATATGCATAAGCAGTACATTTTTTAAATAATCGCAAAAGTTCGTTGGTAAGCAATTTCAATTTCAATTCATTTAGTTCTTTATTCAAATATGTACAAAGTATGAATAATTACAAAAAACAGAGCAACATTTTTTAAATATAGTTAGTACATACAGAACAACAGAACAGTTAGTGACATCTTTATTTGTAAACGTGCGGGAATTTCTTATGGATCGAATTTCAAACGGTAAGGAGTTAAAAAGTTTGCGAGAAACAATGGAGTAGAAGTTTCTGTAGCTTGTTGTGCGAAACGAAGGCAAATTCACAACGAAGTTTGAATAGCTTCGTAAGTAGCGAAAGTCAGAAATCGGACTTTCCAGGTACCCGCCTCTCATAAAAAAGAATTTTAGAACTTTGAAAAAATATAAGTGTCGCAAAGGAAGAATATTTAACGACCTAAACAGGTCCACAGTGTGAGTTAAACGACGAGAACTGCAAACTTTACGTATAGCAGATTTTTCAATAACTGTTAATTGCTGAAGCTTATTAAAATAAGCACCACCCCAACTGCAGAGACCATATTGTAATCTTGAATGGAATAAGCCATAAAAGACCATTTTCATTGTGTCAAAAGAGCAGTACTTTCTTAGACGATAAAAATAGCGAGTAGAGGAAAGAAGATATTTTTCCAAAAGAGAAATGTGCGTGGACCAGTATAAGTAGAAACGGGCCCAATTTCGAACTTTGTGGTACAAAAAATCTGATTGGTTTTTCCTTGCTCACTGCATCCGACACCTTGACTCTTATAGTTCTCTCAGTCAGATAGCTTATCAGCCAGCTTGCCCAGTACTCCTCTCAATCCATTTCTCCTGACAGTTTCCAACAGCTTTCCATGCGTCAGAGTATCGAAAGCTTTGGAGAAGTCAATAAATAGCACAAGGACGTGGTGGCTTTTATTTAGCCGCGCATTGATCATATTGGTGAACTCCCCTCCAATAAAGACCCGATGCTCTTACTTTTTCGGCTTATAATCTTTGTAATTACTGGAGCAAGTTAATTAGCATTTAATTTCAGGTCTACTGGTCTAATGTTATCTGCTCCAGGACCGTTTTATCGTTCAGTCGTTACAGCATCATATTAACTTCAGATTCGATTGCGTCTTCTAAGTAAAAATTTTGTTGAAGTTTCTGGTTCTCATGGCTTAATGTGCCACTTGGCTGTCAGAGTAAATGTGATCTCTTAAGGTCCTTCGCCGCTTGGGTGATAGAGGCGGCTACCTCTGCTTGAGAGACACTGCAATCATTACTGTTACTGAATGATTCTCGCAGGTTCAGTGCTTCCATATGTGCATCTTATAACCGTCGCCGTCGGTATATAGGGCTAACTCCTCTTCTTCTGTTACTTCTTTGTTCTCCCAATCGCTTCCATTTACAATTTTAGTATAGTGAATCTCCTGTCAAAAACGAGATTGGGGGTTGGGTAGTCTGTAGACATCTTCTCCTATGGATTCAATGGAGGAGTGCCCGTAGGGCTTAGATGACCATAGTCCATAATCCAGACTCTCCTAGCCTGATTCCGGTTTTAACAGCCTTGCTGGTACAGTAAATGTCCAGAGAGGTAAGGTTAAACATCACCTCCATAGCTGCGGTGGGGGTGGTTCGTAAGGAACCCTCTATCCCGCTGCATGCTGCCCTTTGTATATTGATTAGGCTTGAAAGATGGTTAAAATAACCTTTTAAATATATGTATGTTCGATGACCCGAAATTGGACCGACGCGACGGCAGGCTCTTCTTCACAAAGATGCCTGGGAGGCTATGCGCCTGATGTATGCAAAATAATGCCAAGCTCCTGTAAAATTTCAAAGCTCTTAATGAACTTTTTGTAAAAGATAGGAAAACTCAGCGGTAGTACGCTTTAAATAACTTTCAAAGGGTTTTTATTTTTCCCAAAAATCATTTCCATTATTTAAGAAAAAAATATTTTGTGACTCTTCAGAAACACCCTCTAGTCCTCGTGTTACATCGAGCTATAAAATGGAAAGAAACCATAATCAAAAAAAGCTCCGATAAAAACTTTTCGCTGTAAAAGCCTTTTAAACAAGTTGACAAAAAGCTCAGCATCGCATCATATAAAAGTTTGAGCAATGTCCTCTTTTTGAAGCTTTTTGTTAATGATTTCGCCTGAATTTCAAAAGCCGTCACTATATTTCGTCATTTTCTTAAGGATTTGTTGTTATTCTAACTAAAAATCCACCATTGCTCGGATGGCTGTACAATGGTATTTGAAACCGTCAAAACGAGGATAAAAATATGACATCGCTGGCCTATGGCAGTTGCCAGACGCCCTACCAGACCATAGGCATCATCTTTTTGCTACTTCTTTAGGAATAGTTGACTGTGCATTTATCCTTATAGAGCTTGCATATGAATAGGAATTGTGGTGCCGACGGCGAGTGGTCGAACTTTAGGGCCCAACCCATAGAATACGTCGCGTCCGTGATAGAATACACACTCTCTTATGGAGGGTATCCCACCTACGTGAAGTTAGCCCGCACTTTTTCTAGAATGAAAAAAATGAATTGCAGTTCGATAGACATTCGTTTGTAGTTGTTTGTAGTGAAATTTTTTTCGTTTGTAGTTCAACCGTTAGAAAGTTAGAACCACTAGAAACAAATTTCAGCCCGCACTTTTGGATTTTTGAAATAAAAACTAGCCAGTTGCATTTGAAATCGTTTGTAGTTGTTTGTAGTGAAATTCTTTTTTTTAAAGAAATGTCTTATTTCCGAGATATAAGGACATTTGTGCTTGCACCTGTAACTCCGAATTTCCAAAAGAGAGAAATAATTGAAAAGCACTGGTGCATAAAGCATATCCTAACTTAAATAACTGCATTTAAAATTTCTGAATTAATAAAAAGAAATCAAAGTCAAAAAAAGCATCCCTTTAGAGTTGCATCCATATATAGGCTTCCCAACAACAACAAAACAACGGTAAACACATTTTCGCAAAGTTCTCATCTGTGCCCATCGACATGAGTCACTAGGTACTTGTCAATTATAAACAACAACCAATCAATAAACCCCGATTTTATCCAAAAAATAACAACAAAAATGCAATTTCGGCAAAGCCTGTATTCCTGATAATCTAATCCAATTGAAATTTTGCTATTTTATCACAAAGAAAAAAAAAATAGATGAAACTTAAGCGAACACTACTTCGTCATATAAACTCATATCCATATTTCAGTTATTAAGCAACTCAAAATAGTGAAATCTATTTTTTTCTAATGCTTTCTGTTAGATGTATCTAAAGGAGCAAAAAAAAAATTACCTCTTATTAATAGATACCGATTTATTGAAAATAACCCTAAATCCGTGTTTGGTGCACTGAGTGCCCCAGCTAATTTTCAAATTCAAATTTAACGGATTTGTAGTTCGCAGACACCTTCCACGTCCGGTTTTTTTTAAAGGTAAGCGCCATGTTGGTATACTAATAAAAGAATCAAACTTGTGTTTGTATTCATTGACCTACGGTTACAGTTTGAAAACAAAAAGTTGATTTCGTGTTATGGTGCACTCAGTGCCCCACAGCACTTTGTATGGAAATCTCTTGCATTTCATTCATATTTTTGGATATTTTCTGTGCTTCAATGAAAATGCTTTTTGAATGTGTAGGTATTATCAATTTTTTATAGTGCATAGTAGGCGATTTTGAATTTTCAAACTACAGAAATGTTTTACAAAGTAGGCCATAGATTGCGAAGAATTTATTCTCATTTCATACAGTAATTTTGTAGGATGAAGTAGCCATTTCAGGATACAGAAAGATACACTATATAGGTATACGATTTTTATCAAAAATTAAATATATATAGGTATACTTAGATTGTTTGGTTCGGCAGAAAAATGGAAAATATTTTGAGATTGCTGAATACATCAGCTCACCGAGAGTTGTCTTCTGAAGAACGGGAGCACCTTGAAAATGATTTCGGGAACTTTTTTGGTGGCGATGGTGATGAACAAAATCATGGAGATATTGGAGGTTCCGACTTTCCTGTAGCTGCCGAGGCACAGGGTAATGTTGTTGGCGTTTCACAAAATGACGAAGACGGGGATGTTGTTTATGAATATGAAGAAGACGACTATTCAGATGCTGACGACCCTGATTATGAACCGGACGCGTTGACTGACCTTCGAATCGCACAGATCGCTGAAGAAATGCAGGCAGAAGAAAGAATAGAACATTTGGGAGAAGAACAGCAAGTCAACAATGATGAGGAGTTTCAGGCCATCGAACCAAACCGAGGAATGAGGTATGTAGCTCGAAATAAAAAATTTACACAAATCTGGTGGTCGCTGCCTAGCGAAAGAGAAAAGCAAAGAACCGTAAGTGCAAAAAATGAACGGAAGCATCATAACCCCTATTGCTTAGATACTTTTGACCGTAAAGCGGATGCATTCAAGCGTGTCATATCGCCGTCAATGGTTGAAACTATTGTCCTAGAGACCAACAGAAAGGCTAAGCGAGTAAATGAACAAAACCGTCGAAAAGATTTGGTCAGGGCGAGATGTTGGCGTGATACAAATAAAGACGAAATATATGCCTACATCGAAATTCTTTTATATGCTGGCGCAGAGAAATCTTCTTCTGTAGAAGCTAAGGATCTTTTTCATGAATCTCACATGCCATTTTATAGAGCCGTTATGTCTTTGGAAAAATTTGAGCAAATAACAAGGTTCCTTAGATTTGATGACTCACGCACTAGACCGAGTCGGCAGCAAGAAGATAAGTTGGCTGCATTTCGTTATATATGGGGTTTGTTTCAGCATAATCTTACTTTATTCTTCCGACCATCCAAAGAATTGACCATTGACGAACAGTTGGTTACGACGCGTGGAAGGTGCAGTTTCCGACAGTATATACCCAGTAAACCAGGGAAATATGGGATAAAGATATTTTGGATTGTGGATTCAGCGACAAATTATCCTTTAATTGGGGAAATATATTTAGGTACGCAGCCAGGACAACAGCGAGCCAAGAATATTGCGCACGACTTGGTCCTCCGATTATCTCAACGATACCTCGATAGTGGTTATAATATCACAATGGACAATTTTTTTACCAGTATCCCCTTGGCAAAAGAATTGTGTTCGCGAAAAACAACTATAATAGGCACAATTCGATCGAATAAACCTGAGTTGCCCAATCAGTTCACTGAACCAAATGAAGTGAAGCGAAGAGAAGCTTATTCTTCAATTTTTTGCTTCTCAGATTCGATGTGTGTAGTGAGCTATATTACTAATACAAAGAAAAACGTCATGCTCTTATCAACGGCACACGCTTATGAAGGAATCAATGAAACGACCAGGAAGCCTCAGATTATTATAGACTATAACGCTACAAAAGGAGGAGTTGATACCTTTGATCAAATGATCCGTATCTACTCTTGTAAACGCAAAATAAATCGATGGCCCATGACACTTTTCCACAATATGATAGATGCGGCAGGTCTGTGTGCTTATCGGATGTATAGTTTGTCAAATCCTTTGTGGTACAACGAAACATCTAATAAGAGGAAACACTTTTTGAAATCCCTGGCCACTGAGTTAGCAACTGCACATATTCGCAAGAAAATTGAAAAAGGATCTTTGCGAAAATCTGTGAAAACTGCCATTAGTTTGGGAGGTTTCAAACCTCAGTACTTCCACAAATACGTGTCAACAATATACGCCAAAGATGTATGCCATGTAAAGTTGATCGAAAAGGATCAAAAGGAGATACGAAAACCACCGCAGTTTGCGATTTGTGTAATACCGCCACGTGCGCCAAGCATTACATACGGGTATGTGAATGTTGCTATCTTGCAAATACAGAGGATAAGGATAGTGACGAATTGGACATGGACATGTCACCAGCACCATCGAAACGCTCAAAGACACATTCTCCAGTCTGATAAGAGCTTCATTATAAGTATTTAATCAATGTTTTTTTTATAAATAAAGTTACTCTTGTTTTATAGTTGCTTATATTTTTGGTAGGAATAGTAAAGGGGGCACACAATGCCCCAAACACGGTAAATACGAGTTTCAACAAACACGGATTGAGGGTTGAAAATGGTTGAAATCGTCTTCGCAGACTGATTTAAGGGGACGGATATTTCAAATGCTGGACAACTACAAACGACAAAAACTAGTTGGTTGTTAGAAAGCATGTGTGCTCTATCTAATAAAACCTTAAATGTCGAAAATGACCAAACCAAAAAGAATTTATAAGCAATTCAAGCAGGCGATATAAGACCGCGTTATCTTCGAAACTGTACATTGCCGAGTGATCAAATTTCCTATTTCAACAGTTTTCCACCTCACCAATCTAATAAAACAAAAATTGTATCAATCGGCCTAACGGCTTGGGATTTATATGGAATTTAAGCGAAATTGCAGCTTATTTTTTTTTTAAAGCTAGTCCGCACTTTTTCTAGAATGAAAAAACTGAGTTTGCAGCTCGATAGGCATTCGTTTGTAGTTGTTTGTAGTGACCATAAACTAACTATTAAATAGACTGACAGCTTTCCAAAGTCTCCCCGATTTCACCCGCAGATTTTTTCAATAATAACTCCTCCCTCGCTCTCTCAATTTTACTGTCTTTGAATACGTGTTAAAATGCAAAAAATAAATTGGCGCGCTTCGTTATCCACCTGTAATGGCGGCGGCATGGTGAATGTACCTATTTCAATTGAAAAATCGAAAAAAGTCTGTTTGTTTCCCAAAAAAATATTTATATTAACTCGATACAAATATTTCTCTCAGATTTCGAGTATGCAAAAGAAAACAAAAACCCAAAGCGTTCTATATTAAATTCAAAATAATATAAGAAAAATTTGTTATTAGTACGGCGCAGAGTTTTTAATTAACTTATCACTCAAGTGTTGGCATAATGAAAACAAAAAACTACCCTTATCCCTGAATTTGTCTCACTTTATAGTGTACTCTGTTTTGCATTTATCTCTTTATTTTGAAATTTGGTTGAGCCAAACCATTATAAATTTAGAAATGGTTTACTGTGCAAGAAATATGAGGTCTGATATAACCAAATTTTAAAATATAAATATAAATGTAAAACAGACTACACCATTTCATAGAGGACAATAAGACGAATTTAAGGATACCAAACTCTTAATAGCAGCTTATCAGGTTTCCTAGAGACAAGCTCAATAGTGGAGCTTTGTTTATTAACATATCACATTTAATGAAAAAAGTTACACTTTCGCACCTGTCTCTAGTGAATCCTACAAGCTATCTCTAAGTATTTTGTATCCTTGAATTCGTCTTGATGTCCTCTACAAAATGGCGTACATCTTTTAACATTTATTTTTTTATTTTGAAATTTGGTAGTACCAAACCCGTTTCCAATTTTGTGTTTTTGTGCGAAGTGTATGCAACCGAGCTCAAAAGGTGTTTGGTACTACCAAATTTCCAAATAAAAAGACAAATGTTAAAAGATGTATGCCATTTTGTAGAGGACATCAGGACGAATTCAAGGATACCAAGAACTTAGAGATAGCTCGTACGATTCACTAGAGACAGGTGCGAAAGTGTAGCGTTTTTCATTAACTTGTAACATTGTATGGAAAAAGCTACACTTTCGCATCTGACTCTGAAACGAGGGGGAAGTAATCAGGTGTATTCAAGGTACTTTTCTGTGCGTATTCATGGTGAATCGCAGTGTATCACAGTGTATTCAAACGAATTCACATGCAATCACAAGTAGCAAATCTGTATTCAAGGACCACTCAAAAATATTGATTACTTCCCCCTCGCTCTGAAATCAATGATTAGTTACCATTAAGTGTTTGGTATCTCTGTGTTTGTTTTAAAGCACCCTACAAAATAACATGGGTCATTAAAGGCTTTAGAGTTGAGTTTAAAATTTAGCAATTGAAGCGGATGGGAAAGGATAGTTTTATTCGTACGTTAGGTATGCAGTTTTAAATAAAAATCGGGAAAATTAAAGTATGTTGTGTTGTAGAAAGAGATGTAGTAAACTGAACTATTTTAAATAGGCAATCAATACTTCGAAGCAAATTATTATTATAATTTTTTGGGTACATCCAACCACCAACCCACAGGACAATCTTTTCGCGATTTCGAACTCGACAACAATTTTTATAAAGTAAATTTGTTTTCGATTGTGTTATTATTTTTTTTTTTTTTTTTTTACTAGCTGACTCGTGTTCGCCTTGTTTCGCCAGAGTTCCACTTCTCAAATTTAAAACAAAATAATTAGCTTTATACAAACCCACTCCGCGAAATTTTCTGATACGCGGCGTGCGTGAGACTGTGTAATCTTCTTCTTCTACCTCTATAAAAGAGAACACATTTTTCTGGTTGTCAGCGGGTAGGTGCGTAAGGAAACCTCAACAATATATTATATCAATCTATTTGTCGTGAGTAACGGTATTACATTGGATGGTTTTTAGTATCCTAAGTCCGTTATTGGTCCTTTAAACCCATTTTATATGATTTTTTAACTAAAAAAAGAAAATTTTTTGTGGTTTACACACATATTACTACAAAATGGCTGAACAAATTTGAATATGGCTTTTGATATGAGATAATTATATTTTTTATGATAACTTTTTTACAACAATATTTGAAGTTCTTACTTTCGCTGACACAGGAAAGAGAGACGTATAATTGACCGTGCGAGAAACAGTCGTTGGTGATGTCTACTCTACACCCGCGGTGCACAACGTTAGCTTGAGTCATACCACCGATTTTTTCGATTAATTTCTTTGGTGTAATAAAATCCACTTCTGATTTAATTTACCCATTTTCTTTGTAACGATGGGATCTGATATTTTTCATCCGTTTTCTGTGAGCTAACTCGTCTCAATTTTCTAGATCTTGTTGAGCTTCGAGAAAGATTTGACGGTTTTCTCGACGGCATATTTTCTAGCTAAAACAAAGCGGTGAACATTGTCAATGTGAAACAATAAAACCAAACAAATCTATCCTAAAACACCAATTTAAGGAAATTAAACAGCGTAACTACTAAAGTTCCACTTCCTTACTGTAGGTATCAACGTAGGTAATATCAAAAAAAAAAAACACTAAAACAAAGGCCTTAACGGAAATTTGTATCCACACCAACAAAATAAAACAACATAATTCACCTATATCGTCTTTACTTCTTGAATTCTTCAATTCTTTACTGTAGGTATCACCGTAGGTACTAAACAACCATTAAAACAAAAACCTTGAACTAAATTTCTACATACATCACCTTATGTACGTCCATCAGCGCACGTCATCAGCCACCTGCGCATTTCTTCAGAAACACATTGTCGCGTCGCTGTCGATTACATACACATACACATTCACGTCGCATACTTCTCTTTAGTTTCACTTAATTCGATGAAAACACCACGCAGTTTTTTTTTTCATATGAACGTGCTTGTGCGATGTGAGCCACCCAACCACCCCAAAGCAGAACAACGATCAAGAGCCGCGGCTGCTGATAATGTTCGATTTGAGAAAATAAATTGATTTTTTTCATGTTAGATTTTAGGTTGTAGCTCAGCTTCTAGAGGACATAGAAGGCTGATTGATGGCTTGAAATAACAATGAAAGTGTTGGCTCTCTTAGGTATTTTATTTGGCTTGCATTGATTAAGAATTGTTTGAGTAATGGCGAGTTTAAGGCAGTAAAGTCAGAAAAAAACACACAGTTTGGTCAAAAACGCTCCCGAAAAATAGGCATGACAATGAAAGGAATAGCCTATGTCCTTCTCAGAATCTTAACTAACATTTCAAAATAAGTTGCATCGAAATCTGTGCAGTAGTTTTCACGCCAACCGCGAACATATGAAAACGGCTACAGTTTTATTATATGTATAGATTTTATTGACTCCAAAAATAACACAATTTACATTTTTCTAATTTTAAGTTTAACTTAAGTCCTTAAATGGTTTGGCCGAAGGCCGTCTACCAGACTGACACTTATATTTATTACACATAATAAGAAAATAAATATTTACATTTATTGTTACTTTCTGCAATTTTCAAAGTTTTTACAATTTTCTGAGCAAGATTTTTAAAAAGTTTCCTGAACTCATCATGTTCTATAACGAATAGCGCTTAAGCAATATTGGTAAAGAATGTCCCAATGAAAATTTAGCGTGGCTACACCAAAGAAGCGTTTACGGAATTCCTTGAGTATGAGGCGAACTCCCAGGAAATGGAACACATCCTCCCGTTCTCTATTGCACAAGTCACACAATAATGGTAGCTCTGGTCGATCGGGAATGTAATTCCGACTAAGAATTTCACCTCTTACTTTGAATATTAAGCTGATTTTTTCGGAATTATTGTCAGCTAATAAGTAGGTTTTTTGCTTTAAGTAGTGATTTACTTTACTGTAGTAAGCCCTGTATATAGACGATTCAGCTTCTTAGATAGGTACATCATACATCATATTACCAGCTTTCTTCAGCAGGTTATCAAATTTTGTTTTAAGTGAATCGGGGTTTTCGTCGGCTGATATTGAAAATATTTCTGAAGATTCGACTGCCAGCTTGCTCCATTCATTTACACAAGTTCCACCCGAATTTATAATTTGCGTTAGTACCAATCGTACAATCCTTTCTTCGCTCATCGCCATAACTTTTACCACATATAGTTAAAATGCATTTAAAGGGGGTCTAAAAAGAGGGGTGCTATTCCCGTTTCAAGATATAGCATATAGTTTGGTGATGCACTGCGCAGTCTGAAGGTACCTTTAATAAAATAACGAAGGAACCTTTCCACGGCTTCAAAAGAACGATATCCCCATGCCTATGCTCCGTAAAACAGAATTGCAATTGCGGTTGCTCTAAAAACTTTATACTTAGCTACGTGAGAAACGTTATTCCTAAGTATGCAACTTCTCCACACAGAACACATGGCACGCTTAGCTTCCGCTAATTTGGCTTGCATATGCTTATCTAGATTTAGGCTAGAAGCGATCAAGACTCCCAGATACTTATACTCCTTAACTATTTCTATTGGCTCCCCTTCAAAAGTCCACTTTTCCCTTCTGGAGTATCTTCCGCCACCGTTTCTCAATATCATCATTTTTGACTTGGAAAGGTTAACCAATAAATTCGAATGATTCTGACATTAACTTTCGAATTTGGTAGTTCCACAAATTAATATGCGAAAGTATACAAAATAAGTTGGCACTACTAGAACTATTCGAATTTCGTTTCCATAACTTAGGTAGGTACTTAAAGAATTACAGAGTAGCGATTTTGGGAATTCGAACAGTTTCACTTTAGAATCGAGTTTCATAGTAGGGCCCCTGGTTTAATGACTGAATATTATACGGACTTGGGTTTAATTTTTGGAGCGAATAATATGGCCGTAAGTTAAATAACCTTATATATTTATGTTATTTTAATTTTGGTGGGGGCAATATACCCCCATTACAATTCGCTTAATACAAGCTAAAACTAACATTTATTCTTAAAGTAACAACTTAAAACTAAGACACTTAAAAACTAAGACATGAAAAGCCTTAAAACTAAGACTTAAGGATAATTAATTAACCTGTCTATCTATGCCCAGTCATTTTCGAAGTTGCCAAAGCTTGACATGATGGCTTTTATTTCTCGTTATTGTTTCTGGCTATTTAGGGATCAAGTGACCCTCCCATTTGGAGAAACGATCGAAGATATTTCATTATTGTATTACCATAGGAAGTGGAAGTGGCTCATTCATACCACATTTTCTGCGATTTTACAAATTTGTACACTAAATGCGTCGCAGGGAACCGAAAGACTCCTTTCACTGCATGTGTGTTCACAACAAAAAGTCGCCAAGAACGCTGCGAAATGTTAGGGCTTCCATGCCCCTTTCAATCTCCTTACATTGTATAGGCAATTTATTTGCCTCAAACTTATGTAGGTACGACTCTCGTCTTTGTAATCCCCAAAAAAACATAATATACCATCTACTGAAACAAATGTTGAGAATTCCATAAGCTCGTTTCAACATCACTGAAATGTTGCGTGTTACGAGTACATTCTCAACAAGTGCTCAATTGCAGCGCTTCAACCCCAATACTTGCTATTCTAGGAACGTCAATCAGTTTATCATTCCGTCTATCTCTGTTATAGATGCTCCATGCCCGGTGTTGTAGCACTTCCTTTGAATGATAACGACAAAAAGCCTAAAGTACAGTAGAACAATACGAAAGTGGAGCTCTGAAAAGATCCATCCTCTTGCCGCGTGTCAGTTATAATCGGTCGAGAAGGTCCTTTCCGAATTGTACCTCCATAGAATTTATTTTCTGTAACCCGAGCCCAAGAAATACGTATACATTTCTTCAAACACCGGATGACTGTGCTAAATATAAACAACAAAAGCATAGGGGGAAATAGATTTCATCAGAATCGGAGAGCTTTGCAAAAGAACACTTTTACGAGCAAACGTCTAGACACGCCTTAATGGGCATGACTTTTGCTTGCACGCCAATCCATTGTGTTTGGCTGTGTTCTATATACGCACATGATATCACAGGCATATTCTTAGAACAAAGCCACAAGAAACATCGAAAACATACTTAGATAATATTATAAGTCTGGGTTGTCGGCACCAGACCATTTTATGAGTGCGATGCTGAAGAGTGTAATCGCAATATGTCACATAAGCTGTGCGACGTTGATCCTACACTCGCAGACATATTAACGAAATGGCGCACCATGTTGGGATTTCATCATCGATTAGTCAGAAATGAGTGTGATACCGAAAACATTTATACCATTGCCCGGAATATGCTTTTACTGAGTCTAATGGAAATTGTATCGAAAGATATCGATGTCGGCTTTTATACTTTTTCCTATTAAATCGAAAATATAATTTTTTTTCTTTTGTAAAATGCAACAATATAGGTATGCTTGCAAACTATAGAGTTGCATGCGATACACAGCGGCGACTGTACAATTGCTTTTGGTATAATTTTTTAATTTTTGCTTAGATCGACAAAAACTGGAAAGACTAAAAAGCTGAACGTCTTAGGCCCTTTTGCTGATACACTCATAGCGATTGAAGTTCCACTTAAAATCTTATGTGACAGTTTATGACATGGAAAAAGTAGCCTATAAGTTTTTTAAGTAGAACTTAAATCGCTATGAGTAGTATCAACAAACGGGCCTTAGGTTAGGTTGAAGTGGCTGTCGCCGACACACTTAGACCATTATAAGGTCCCTTGTAATACCACATGAATCTAAAATTCAATTCTTCCTACTCGTTGAACCAATTGGAGCTTCTGATGAAGCGAAGGAGATTACGAATGTCTGTGTTTTTTAGATCGTTCAGATCATTATAGTAGAACGCTCCCAAATGGAGTTTTCGTCTTTGTGAGAGAGCCGGACAGGTACAGAGGAGATGGAGTATGTTTCTTCCTCCTCCTCGTCAAGACAGCTTCTGCACATGTCGTTTGAGAATACGCCAAGCCTTGTTGCATGCCTGCCTATGAGACAGTGTCCTGTGATGACACCTATCGTAGCACTTATGTGCTTCCTATCCAAGGAGACCAAGAATCTAGAACGTTTTAGATCCAGCTTTGGCCAGATCCGCTTTGTCGCTACCCATGTCGAGCCGGTTGTCCACCTAAGATTTGTTCTATTGATAGCATCCAGCTTTATTATGAGTTTACAAGTAGCGATCGGAATACCTATGGAATCCGTAAATAGAAGCATAGGTAGTGTAGTTCCGTGTTTGGCGAGTTCATCAGGCTTACAATTACCTTGGATGTCCCTATGCCCCGGTACCCAGCAGAGGTGAATATTGAACTGTTCTGCCATCTCTTTGAGAGACGAGCGACAGTTTTGGGCTATTATGGAATTTGTAGACTGATTCCAGGCACTTGATAGCAGCTTGACTATCCGAGAAGATACGGATATCTTTAGCAGATATCAAGTGTCCACAACCTCTTTAGCAAAAAAGGTCATAACCTCTGTGTATTTATTATAGAACAAAGTAAAACTGAATCCATTGAGTATATTAGCTTAGATTGTAGGGGGAATGATCACAGATTACTGCGGCCCTAAAAGAGCTCATTCAGAGCTCGTCCATGATGCCACAGTTTTGTAAGGGGGCGGCTAACTCTTTGTGTGAGCTGGCAGCTATATCTGCTGCTTTGAGGTCGAATTTACCTAGGTCTGTGGTATTATGTTTTACGATATTCAGTGACATTTATTTCATTTTATAGCTATTATGGAGAAAACCCGACTGATCGTTTTCGTAGCCCACCGGAAGAAGGACGCAACCCCCCTTCCTCGATCGCAAAACATTCCGCACTCTAAGTGCAGTAAAAATAGCTGCGGTTGTCAAACTGTTGACTGCATTCAACGACCAAAATATATTACATGTGGTAATAAGTTAAGATAGCTTATGACCATTTTGTTAGTTTTACAGTATGAGCAAAACAAATTTCTGTTATGGTTTTTAAATCTATTGTTCAGTTTTGTGCAGTTCAGTTTTCTTAAATTTTAACGGTTTTGAATGGTTGCAGAATAATGGGATCTGGACTAAAATAAAACGAAGGAAAAGGAGAAAGAGGTAACATTGATCAATATTAGTCAACCAGTTGTAGTCGTGTAACATGTGTTCCGATATTTCAAAGTTTTACAATTTGCAGGTGCGTTGTCGTGAGTCATCAGGTGTTTTTTTTTGACACGGCAGTGACCAGAGAGAAAAGTTGTGACCAGTCGTCACTGAATTTATAATTGTTTTGGATGTAAAATACACAAAATTCAGTGACGTATTGTTCGCCCACTAATGGGTTAATTCGACCCCTGACCTCTACTTAATGGTATTAGTTATTTAATTTTTTCTTATGCTAGGATCGCACATGCGATTTTTCGTCGCACAGATAGAAAAATTGTAGCTACGATAAAAAAATAAATAAGTCCATATAACCGACCTGAATACATTTTTAGAGTTTGAAAAGCCAAACACTTGGAGCTTCGCTCTAGACAGTTTCTCTGATTTGTTTATTTTGTGCTCAGGGTATGGGTTCCCGCTGCCCGCAATACAAGAAGGTTTAGGTATATGAGCTGCGTCTGGAACTTTCTGTTCGAATCTCCGGCGCAAAGAAGTTGAACACAAAGAAGAGAGTGAAAAATTGGAAGACGGCGGCGGGCGTCTGTCGATCATCACAAGGGAATCTCTTCCTCTTTTCGTTAGCAACGAGCAACGACATGGCCACATGGGCGCGACAATATGTGCATGAATCTTAAGTAATATGAAGCAGCAATAGCAATAGGTATACCTACTCCTCTGATTCATATTGTTGGGATAGAGTTAGAGTAGCCAATCCAATATCCAACCCCTTCTATATACTGAGAGGGAGATCTGCAACTAAGTAAAGACGATCCGACAGCCGACACAAAATCTGAGGGTATAAAATCCCGACCGACTCTTAAGAGTACACGGAAAAAATTTTAAAATCAAACCAAGAAAACTAAACGCAGAATCACGAAAAATGTTGTTTAGTTTTAGAGTTAAGAGTCGTGTATCAACACTTTTCATTACAAATAATGCAATCAAACGAGAAATATACATGTTGCCATAACTGATCGCAATTTGACACAAATAGTAACTGTTATCAATTTCATATTAGGTACTATGGTTGTGAATTGCAAAATCAATTCGTAAATTAGCACTATTCTGTTGTAAATTATGATTTCATTATTTAGCAAATTTTTGTGGTTTGCGAACTAACTTTTTCAGTAGCTGCAATATACAAATTCTTTAGTGTAAATTGAAAGTTATTTTTATCAATTTTCAATTAATATTTTGCAATTTACAATTCTTGAGTAGTGATTTGAGGCGTCACCGTCTTAAATTGAAAACGTTTTATCGTGTAAGAAAGAAAACTTTATTCTCAATTTTCAACTTATATCTTGTGATTTACAATCAGAATTCATAGTCGTATTTAATAATTTTTGCTTGTTCTTGATATCCCTGAGAATCATATGACGCCATATCGTCCGGAGACAACGGGATTTGTCTGGGGTTGTTTTTCTGTCTATGCTAAAATTTTAAATAAAAGCAAAATATATTTTACAATCCATACCAATAATTAACTTCTTTTCTAATAGTGAGACATACATTCAAAAAAAAAGAGAACTAGTTATACTTAAAAAACGACTGCCCATGATTGTAGCTGATTAGCAATACCACATATGTACAAATGTATATCGATCAATAAAAATAAAGGATTTTGATCCATGGACTATGTCGTTACTGTCGGCTACCTGAGCACATATAATTTCACAAATATTTAGCAATTTACGAATTCTCTACCAGAATTTATATTTTAAATTTAGATGCGTAAAATTATTATAAGTCAGTTATTTATAATTATTATCACTCAGTGGTGGTAAATCACCAAATATTTTTTTGCAACATTGGGTAAAGGAAACAAATTTTCGGGTTTGGTAGTGAATAGTGAATACGCAAAAGCATTGAATTTAAAGTATCCAGCGAAATGGGAATAAGATTTTAAGTGAACTTTAAGTCATTTTGAATATTATTTAGTTATTTTGATATTTAATAAGTTTTATTTTGCTGTTTATAAAAATTAGCAAGTTAAATAAACTTTTTAAATATCCTGTATGAGTCTTCCCCATGTCGTACGAAAGTACCCCATCTGCTGTACGAAAGTACCCCACAGGTGGGGTGCATTCGTACAAAAATCTAATCCTAGAATATTTTTTATAACTCTGTAAATCTTTGACATAATGGTTTCATACTTTTTTGTTATAAGCTACGATATATATAGAACATATAAATGCATTAACTACATACAAAGGTGAGTTAATTTTTAACTAAATAATAAAAATTCAAAAAGTGTACGAAGGGTGACCACTTTCCTCTAAAGTGGTGTCTAATAAATGGTCCATTGACGTGATAAATTGAGCCAAAAAATGTCGAAAATCATTACAAATAAAAGAAGCTAAAATTAATACAGTGAACTCCGAATATTACGAAGGTGAAGGGACCGGGCTTAAATGGTCGCAGTAGCCGATTGTCGCTTTAACCGAAAGTCAGAAAAAAAATTAAATGCTTTGTACTTTACTAGTAGATATGTACCTTCATACGCATGTTGTATTTATATTTTAATTATTCACCTAGAATTAAAAATTATTTTCGCCGGTATATCCGGAGAAAAAATTAAAATTTATGCAAACAAATTGACGCTATATACGAAATCGTCGTTATATCCGAAAAATATGGTGTAGAATCAAGGGACTAAGAGTTTGCGTCTTTATATCCGTATGGTCCTTATAACCGAGGTAGCTATATTCGAATTTAACTGTTTTTTCTGATCGTAAGATTCAACCAACAGAATTTGATATTCTTCGCCGTTTTCAACGTAAAATTACGAATTTTTGTATCAATTCAAGAAAAAATCGTTGTGATTTGTAATTCAATTTTTTCAGTGTACCATCTAGTCACCGACTATCTATCAATCGAGCTGTTTGCCTAGTTCTTCGTTATAGTACATAGTGCTTGTGTTCTTGTTGATTCTCCTCTAATGTCAAGTTTTTACTCTCTTTTGTTTTCTTTTTGTAAATATCCTGGAATGGATGTGTGTGTGAAGAAAAAAAATTATATTGGAAACATTTTTGCTTAAAAATTGTAGACATTCAACTAATTTTTTGATTTGAAAATTTTTGAGTTTGATATATTTTTTTACAATAAAAAAACTTTTTCCGACAAACAATTATTTTTCATAAAAACACATTTATCTCTGTGTTAGGCATATAATCCAATAGTGGGTTAGCAATAACCAAACACATTGGCTCTTCGAAAATAGTTTTTTTTAAAAGACAGTTAAAAGCAACTTCAGAGTCTCAAAATCAGTGGTAGGTGCGTAGTTTTGAAACCTAGTAGTTATTAAGGAAGACGTTGGTCAGATTACACGGAATATGTGTATAGAAATTAATTCAATTTTTACTTACTTCGCGTTTGCGTTTACATTGTGGTTAAAAACACAAGAAGCTATGTTAATTTTTTTAAATTTTAAACAGCATTCTGTGAAAGCATTTTTTTCAATTTGATTTAATCAATTTTAAAAAGTTTTTAGTTTTATCAAATAAAGCAAATTTTGTTCAGTTCAGAAAATGATTCAATATGATTCGAAAACTGAGAAAGCTTGTGAAAAATTATATATATATTATATATTTCCTGTCTAGTCAGGGTTGGTTGAAAAGTACCTTTTTCCGTATCTACTAATTGGTGAATAATTTTTTTTTTTTGTTTACAGATTGCTGTCATAGTTTTTCCCTTTCTCTCACGGTTCTTAAGTGCGCCGCCTAAGGCGAGGTCTTCCTGCAAACATGCTGTCACAGGTCGGCTTGTTCGACCTCTTTGGCGGCTCTATAGCGAGGGGCTTATCCACCTAAGAATCGAGCTTTTGTAATTTCTTGTTTCTTAAGATACGATATTTGCCGTAAGTAGCCCAATAATTTCTATAATTAAATTATTTATTTACATGTCTATATAAGTGTTAATGGGAGTTATTGTTGTGGCCTGGTTTTTGACTATAGTTTTTGTCACGCATATTCGAATTTAAAATGTTTACTTGGCTTACAACAGCGTTGTACATAATTGACGGCGTAAAGCGAACGCCGTTTTTTTTTTGTTTCTGTGGGTTTTGTAAAGGAAAAATTTGTCGTATCGTCATCTACATCAGCAGCTACATGACGCTGGGCTCCACTTTCAAATAAGTGCATTTCACAAAGATGTTAGGTTTTGACAGACGTGTTGAGGGATGCTGTAGATGTCCACCAAGTGTATATTGGAAGACTCGTACAATTTTTTACAAAAAATAGATGGCGCAAGTGTCCAGTTAAAAACTCACAAATTGTCAGCTGTCGTTTGTCGCAATTGTTAATCTTTAAGAAAAAGATCTCAGAAATCCAGCGATTACGGTACACGATCGTGCGAAACCACTAGTGTCTTTTTTTTTTTGTTTTTAAATTAACTTTTTTGTTTCTTTCTTTTTCGTATGCATCTTTTGTGCTTTGTGTTGCTCTCTTTTTTTTAAATTGAACTGGAGCATTATAAATATGAGTTGAGTATTAGAGCGAATGTGGCAACGGTTGCCTCTTCAAAATAAAGTTTGTGTCGAAAATTGAAAATAAAAATGACAAAATGTAACTAGATTAGATTAGATTAGATAAATTGGCGGAGGTGGAAGCAGGTTGCCATATCACTGCGGCCACGAGTGGGCCTATTGTTATTTCCTCCTTTTATAGCTCACTCATGATACCGGACTTAGTGATAAGTCCTAGTAAGTCTTTGAGTGAGCTGTCAGATATGTCCTCTGCCTCAAGGTAAGGTTTTCCTAGATGGTGTTGACGTAATCTGACTAGACATTCACAGTGACACAGTATGTGTTCTGCTGATTCTTCGTCCTCGTTGCATAGTCTGCAAGTGTTGTTTTGTGTTATTCCCATAGTCATGAGGTGTTTTTTGACTTGACAATGTCCAGTGAGGAACCCTGTGACTGTGCGGATCTGACTCCTTGTTAGGTTTAGGAGTTGTTTTGTTCTTGTTGGGGAAATACTTGGCATGAACATTTTGGCTTGTCTGTTACCTTCAACGTTGGTCCAGTAATGGTTTGCCTTGTTTGTTAGCCATTTTTTTTATATAGAATTTAGCAGTGCTAATAGGTAATCCACAGAATGGTCTTGGCATCGTGAAGGTCGATGCTGATCCTTTTCTGGCTAATATGTCTGCTATTTCATTGCCCACATGTCCATTGTGTCCTGGCACCCAAATGAGATTTACTCTGTTTGTGCTGGCTAGTGATGTGAGTAATTGCAAGCAGTCCCATACTAGTTTGGATGTTATCTCGTAGCTATTAATGGCTATGAGTGCAGCTTTGCTATCAGAGAGAATATATATGTTCTTGTTTGTTATGGATTTTTCTAGATTTTCTCTGAGACATAGTTCTATCGCAAAAATTTCTGCTTGAAATACAGAGTTGCACTTGTCCATGCTTTTGTAGATGAACGTTTTTTGTACTGACCCCGTATACTCCAGCTCCAACTCCTTCATTTGTTTTCGATCCATCTGTGTACCATACATGAGAATTGTTAGCAAATGTGGGCTTATTCTGTTCACAGTTTTGTAACTAAAAACTACCAAAATAATTTAGGCCCGAAATATTTGTGAACACTCTAGAACAATCTGACGAATTAAAATCGATTGTCTTTTTTCATTTCGTAAAAAAGTTACCTATGGCGTAATACGTAGCCAACATATTTTTGTAGGATCGACGAATGACCTGTTTCATTCAGTTTCCAGTGTGATTGGCTTGGGGGGTTGGCCATTTTTTTGTGTTGAAGTTTCCACCGCCGCCAATACCTTGGTTTCTTCCGCCATAGGGATACATGCAGTTGTTTCCAAATGAGTTGAGTCCTCGCATTCGACCACCGCTGAAACCTTGTTGTTATCCGCCACCAAAGTCACCGCCGTTGCCTCCCCAATTCTCATGGCAATAAAGGCGGCTGAAAATTGTTTAAAGATGTCTAGCGGCAGCAAATTGAGGAAAGCGTCCAGCCATATCACGAATATTCTATGGATTCTTTTGACGATTTCTGGCGTCCTGAACGTCCTAAACTAAACGTTGGAACATAGACATCTTTCCGATTTTCCAATAAACAGCTTTTCAACTGTTTCTATAGGTATTTAATCTATTTCGGAATATTTTTTTTACTAAAATCATTTCGGAGACTAATATATTTTACATGTGCTGTGGACGGTTTAATTTTTTTTTTGCCAATGAAAAGTAAATTGGAAAACATCCTACCATTCTCATTCTTTGCTAATCTTTTTGCGTGAAAGAGATGAATCATAGCGGTAAACAAATGATGAGAGTGAGAGAGATGACCTGCGAATTTTAAGTTTATTTCAAAAACAAATCTTCGATAATCAATGCTGCCACATAATTATCGTCTAATTTATCTAAACAAAACAAAAAATCCAAGTAGTTAGTTAGCCAAGCGGAGAGATTTAAGAGGTGTTGCGAAAAGCGAAGAAAGATCCACTGGTTCTTAACTTTTACTGACAAAATTTCTGTCTTGAAGTGGACCACTAGCGGTTTAGATTTAATGATTAAATGTAAAAGTAAATGAATAAAAGGTTGTTCTATCTAAATATAAAACACTCATACTTACATTGTTCAAAGCCAACAGTACCTATGTTTTTTTTTACGACAATTTTCTATTAGGAATGTTTTTTGAGCTTCAAACTCAGCAAAGCAAAGTAAAGCAGGATTCTCAGGATTAATTACAACAACTACGATATACTTGACACTTCGAGGACTCACACTACGTATTTATCACAGTAACACTTGGGAGTAAATGTTTACATCTGAGAACATTTTATTGCAACCCTTGTATAATATGGTTCTGTTCGCACAGTGTCTCTATTTACAGTATATACCTATACTACGCTTTGGTTGTGATTGGCAGGAATGCATAAAGATGTTCATATAAGCAAACTAAATTTCAAAAACAAAAAAATATGCAATAACTGTTTTTTTTTATTTAAGCTGCAATATAGTTAAACAAAAAAATGTACGTTATTAATAATTGTAATCATTAAATATTGATGTGTTTATCTTTGAGATCAATTTCTTCTTTTTTAACCCAATAATATGAGGTAGGATGATTATCCATTCCTCACCATAATTATCCACTTACGCCTCCTCAAATTTCACAAGAAATGTTTTTTTATTGTGACCGACAAAGACTAAAAAAAAACAACTTCCACGAAATTTTCTTTTGTTCATTTATATTTACAGAACTTAAAAGTGTTGTTGCGGTTTAAATAAAACAAAATAAATATATACCTAAGTCATTATCAACATGGCTTACATTTTACATATATTATCTGTTGTAGAACTAATACAGTCTACAAAGAGAAATCTTTCCATAAAATTTCTATACAAACTTTTAAAAAAATGAATTGTTTAAAATTTGCAGCAAATATATTGTTCATTAATTTTCACTTAACGAATATCCCCGCGGTTTGATTTTTTTTCTTGTGATATGATTGATGGTTGTGGTATACATACAAAATGTCAAGAAGTGACAAAATAGGACAGGATGCCAACATTCAAGCAATAAAATCAGTTTCCTGAACAGCTGCTGGCAACCGTTTATTTGCACATTTTCTTACTTTACTCTGCTTTTGCTACGATAAGAGCGCAATAAACACACCTATTATAGTAATAAGTACCTATAGTATTTTATTTTTTTTCGGTACCGTAACTCGATAACCGCTGGGCCGATTTTCGTGATTCGTTTTTTTGCGCATCTTAAAACAATTACTGACCACGGGTAAAGTCAGTTTATTTAATATTTTTGGAATGGCCTCGCGGACCACTTCGGGTGCTTCCTGGGACCACCAGCGTTCCGCGGGCCACCGGTTAAGAAACGCTTATCTACTCCGATTGGATTAAAAGTCCGAACCTGGTGCACTCTGATTCATATTGGAAAGGAACTCAATTCGTGCTCATTTATTTGGTGTAGGACGAAGCATTATTGCATGTATCGAAATCCTCGACAGGCTCCTAAATTTCACACATGTAACTTTTGTTTTCAATTTGTTCAGCAACCTTCACTCTTCTTATTTCCACCTCACAAGTAAATATAAAGAAGACAAGGGTATTGTTCTGTAAGTAGTTTCCTTGTCTCAAATTATTGTCTTGTATTACACGTACTTAGGTAGGTATTTATTACAAAAGTAACCCATTTCTTTTGAACTGTGATTGACTGTTTATGTGCTTATCTCTAAAATGTCGCAGTGCAACAATGCCTTTCGAATACCTACATAATAACAATAATTATCCCTTCGGGTGGTTTGTTGTTGATTCAGTAAGTGGATCATGCCTACGAGTATCAGCTATCACCATGTTAATATGCACCCACCTACGACAGTACAAACTACTCGTACATCCTTCGTGTCTTTCATTCAACAATTTAAAGGACACCCCCCCAATGTATTATACTTGTTTTGCTCTAATAAAATATTTACAACTGAAAAATTTGCATTTTACCAAGCGAAAGTTCTTCCACGCACAACTAAATAAATAGTTGCATTTTTGCGCAGTCAAAATCAACGACTTTTTAAATAAAGGACCATCTAAACAGTCGGCTTCCGTGCACCTATCTGATTTTCGATTTCGATTTTTTTAAATTTTGAACAAAATCCTCTCGAGCGCTCTCAATTTTTCTGCCTCTGAATTCTGAAATCATCTGAATACGTGTGAAAGGTCAAAATTATTGGCCGCCGGTTGCAACTATTTCAACACAAACAATAAAAAAATTCTTCTCATTCTTCCATTGCACATAGACTGTTCTTTGAATCTTGTTTAGGTATATGAAGTATATTTTGACTGCAGAATTCTGGCTGATGGCAACTCTGGTGATTGTTCCAGAAATGAACAACATGCAAACATACTTACATGGCCTGGCCATGGCCAACCGTTGCAACTACGTGCGGCGGCAGGCTCGCATTTGATTCACACAGACAGTAGAAGTCATTAGGATAGGAGATCCCCTCTGCTCTAAGCCGATAGTATTTGATATTAATAATAAGAATAACACCCACACATCGCTCTTTATCGGCATAATATCTTCGGGAGAGTATAACACTGGCTGTACCTAACCCATGTATAACAGATGTATGTAGGTTGTACACAGCGCTGCCAGGCGGTTGAAATTTTTCAAATAATTTATATAAAAGCATTTTAAAGCATTAAATTTAAATTCAATAAAAAACTATTTTTTTGTAATTTGTGTAGGGTATTGAAAAGGCACAAATTTCAACAATTAATATGATTTTTTTTTAATGTACATATAATATGTATGCAATGCGTTGGAATGGAATTGGCATAGATGATTTTACATCGAATTTACTCGAACATACATTAAGGGTATTCACTTAATCTCATAATTTTATGCAGTTCGTAAATTCATAAATTTGTGCGTTGCTTTAAGTGAACACCCCTCTCGGAAATGTCATTGCATAATTTGCTGCAAATAACGATAAAGCAATAATAACTATCTATTTGAATTATTTTTTACTGTCATTGCTGGAAATCTGAAAACATGTAAAGCAATTCACACAACCGCTTGTCACAGATTGACATTAATTTGTACATTTGCGTAACCTTCCGCAGTCGATTTCCGAGCCTAATTGGTCGGGGAAAATTATGAGACCCGCGTAAACTATTATCCATACAAAATCTGACAGTTCATGTACGAGGTTTTAAATTTCCGCAGTTTATGAGGGTTTTACGCGTTTAAGTGAATACCCTTATTGATTTGGTTTGTTGGTCGTGTAGTGGCTTTATAGCTATCAATGTTTTTAGTGACAAAAAAAAGATAATTGAACGCAGTAACCACATAAAACCCCCGGATTTCTCCCTAAACAAATTCTCCCCCCAGATATCCCCCCGTAGGTCTGAAAAACCCCCAAATCTGAGGGGAAACCCCCAAACTGGCAACGCTGGTTGTACACTGTGCAGACAAGAGACAACACTCTTTCACGCGAATGGCTTCTGCGTTCTGCCCGGAGAGCCATCAATACATGGTTTTCCCCGACGCCGACGGCTGCTATTCTCAGTCACTTCGTTTCCATGGCAGATCATATATCAAGTGGTCGTTGGAGTACGCGGTTCTATTCGGAAGTTGTTCATCCCTGACAAAAGTAAACGATGGTTTCTTTGTGATAGATAGTTTTCTGTAAAAAAAAAAATGCATTCCCCCAAAAGGACCCTAGTAAGTTTCTATATCCCGGACGGAAAGTGTGCTCCATACTAGGTAAATAAATATAAACAAATTCCAAACTGGGAATTTATTCAAAAGTTTATACCTACCTTAAACTTATTTATTTAAATGTTCGGTGAAGTGTTTAGTGAAAAGTTTCTAACAATTTAAATATTTTTCGGTGCGATTTTTTTTTTTAAGTGATTGTTGCAAAAACTCCCGCGAAATGTATTTTATCTGTATTCCGGGATGCACAAGGATCGCTACCAAAATTGGAATGGTCTTGTATCAATAGTGTTGTTCGTCTTATTAGTTGAATAATTCCTTTATCAACCAATTTGCAAAGCAGATTTTTTTTGTATATCCCAATACAAATAGTAATTTATGTTTGAAGGATATACACATAAATTTCTATGAAACAGGGTCTGGCCAATGGGATTTGTTAAATATCTTCTGTAATGACGACGAAAAAACCTCGGCAAAATCTCTTTGACTCAGTCCGCAACACGTAGGTATAATCATTTTTAGTGTCCAAAATATTGGGGCGGGTTTCCGCACTAAGCAAACATATTTTTTCTGCCTTAAAATGGCCTATAAAACATGAATATAATATTTTTTCTTGAAGAAATATTTTTTTTTTAAATTTTTGTGATTTAAAAAAAAAATTTTTTATTTAATTTTAATAATTTTTATAAGTAAAATTAACAAGTGTACCTATACCAAAAACTGTCAGGAAAAGTGACGCGTCCATTTGTGTAATTTGTATACATGCACTTTTCAGTGAAAATTGAAAATTTTAAAATAAAAAAATAAAAAGAAAAAAAGTTTCCGCAGAAAAATTCTTCTACAGTACATACATCTAAGAATAAGTGAAATTCAATAAAAAAAATGGATTTGCTTAGTGCGCATAATGTAAACCTCAGCCTAAATTTCTAGCAAAATTGCATAATGTGACCAACAAAATAGTTAATGAGATGGTTAAAAATGACCCAGTAAGTAGTGGACATTCGATAGCAGAAAACCAGACCAATAATACGAAATAATTTGAACTACTCGTAGTTTTCCAATCTACAAAATATTAGGCGGTCCACTATAGTATTCGAATTTCGGCTTCGTTGCGAGTTTTGCGTTTAAGACTTCTCCTCTAAGAATGCTCTTTCATGTCTTTTCTTTTGTAAATTTTTAGAAATGTTTTAAATGGGAGATTTTTGGACAGCATCTTTCGGTTGGTTGCTGAGGGTGAACTCTTCGCTCTTGACGGAGGCCTTTCATGGGCCCGTTGCATTCCTCCCTTGTTTGTACAGTTGGGATCTATTTGTGTTTGGACGTGTAAAAGGATAGGGCTACCCCCTATGAATTATGGGTAGCCACTGGATGTAGGGTTTGGTCTGTCGGCGAATCTATTTGTTCGGTTGGTGAGATCTATGATGTCGCTTAGTTCCACATTTCCGAGGCGTGTAAGGCCTGGCATCAAGTGCGCAGAATTTTGTAACGTATCCCGCTGTAGCTGGACAGCTGCAGAGAATGTGTTCTATATTTTTCGCCTCCCCCGACAGATTGAGTATATCGATGTGTCTGAAATGCCTATTGGCATGTTTTTTTTTTAAAGATTGAAGTATCCTGAGATAAGTCCTGTGCTCGTTTTGACAGTTAATTAGTTGCATACATAACCGAACAAGCGAATATTTGTAGTTTCTGACATCTCATTCACGTAAAAACTTCTTTAAGTCGGAAGTTGGAACGAATTTTTCATTCTTGGGTTTGTAGATCGCGACTGTTTGAGGTTGATTGTGAATAAAGTGTGACAGTTCGCGGCAAGATTTTTTTTTAACTTTTCACGATTCGCTTTTGTCCGTATGTCCGAACCCACTACACCAATTTTGTTCCTAGGTCTATCTCAGAAACTAATTGACGTAGAAGGTTGAACTTTGCACACAACATCTGGTATAAGCTCTAGTTAAACGGCAAATGCCAATGGTGGCAATACACCGACTTGTTTTAGAGTAATTAGTAGCTTGGTGAACAAAATATTTTCAATGTCACAAAAAGGTTTTTATTTCTTTACTTACAAAAAAATGGATATAAACATTTGTTATAGATCATGCTCGTAGCTAGAAGGCTGTGACACCCACACTTGGATGGTTTTTCATACTCTTAGTCAGAGATGGCTTACGTGAGATGGTTTACGTGATGTAATCTACTCAATTAACTACGCGTAGTAAGTCAAGTAAACTACACGCCTGTTTCATTTCTACCTTCATTTGTTACATGTGCTATGTCTATACAAAACTTTAAATTTTAAATAAAATAAAACTAATTTAAAGTCGCACAGGAGCAGGAGGAGAAATAATGGATTTCGAAATTTCAATAACAAAAGTGCAAATTTAATATTCATCAGTTTTATTTTATTCAATTGCTGCGGATGAGGCTGGAATACTGAGCAAACGTATTGCATATTTTGCCAAGCCCGGATGATGCCTTGATGCTAAGCTCCAATATGTTTTTCACCTCCACCACCGTTATCTTCGCCACAATCTCCACCTTCACTTAGCTTTTTATTCTGTACTGCAAATATTCCTTGCCCTTTTATATAAAGATCGCATCATTTATTATCATTTAGTTCCCCAACAGAGAACGATTCTATGAAATGCATAGTCACTTGGTTTTGCTGGGATAACGTTAAAAATATTCCAATATATGTATCTTGGGTCCAAGGTATATGCCGCTAATGCATCGATAGACAGAGCCATATTCTTTCGTCCGCTAACTAAAAATCTTTCCGCCAGTTGCAGTTTTAGCCACAAATCTACGGCTTCTGAAATGGTTGTGGAATCATCTTGACACTTGCTAAATAGTTTGCACACTGGATGGTATACCTACATATATTTCGTCTTCTACTGACTGAAATGGTCATCAAATAAAAGCAGCTTTATGTCTATTTCAATTTTTTTGTCAACATCTTGAGCTGCTTACGTTTTCATATGGTTCAATTATTTCAGAAATGTTCAAAGTTATTTCTGTACGTGGACCAACCAACATCTATCGGCAAGCATAACTTCTTTCCTCTTAAAAAATCGTTGACTTAACGACATCTTCATTGATATTTTTGGAGGCTTATAAGATTTGCGGTATGACTGTTGCATGTAGTTATAACGTGAATTGGGTCCGAATATTAATTTTTTAGCAAATGGCCCATTTTTAGCATGTTTTTTTGCATTATCTGACATGACTGCATAAACGCCGGTATTATTATCTTTCTTTGTATATCTTAATTGCACTTTCACATGCCTTTGCCAATTCCTCACCCGTTTCGCTAATATTGGTGAGGTCGAACGATTCAATGAACACTTTTTGGCCAGTTATTGTTCTCATAATAGTTAGTACATTGTGAGTGTTGTTGTTGTTACTATTTTTCCATCCATCAACCACCAATACCCGATCGGCTTCAGTCATTATGAAACTTCGCTTCACTTCTATATACACGGAATCCAGCAGCCTTTCCGCCAACTTTTTTCTGGGTGGAGGCTTATAAAATGGTCGCAATAGACAAAGAAACGTTAAAAACCAATCGGATTCAATCACAACGAGCGGTATATTGCATGCCTAAAAAAATGTTGCAAGTTAATTTTTTGTGAATCCTTTTCATCGATGCTGTCGACCAAATAATTAATTTTTGTTGATTGCAATGGTTTTGTTTTAACTTTCTTTTTTTGGCTTGGACTTGTGAACTCCTTTCAGGAGCTTGAAGATTTTTTAAGTGAAAATGACGATAACCAAGATGTTAAACTTGCTGATGTCGATGGCGATATTGACGTCCATTTACTTAAGGACGAGTAAGGGGCAAAAATGGGACAGAATGGAGATGACCATGATGATGTACCGTTGAAGTAGTGCTTGATGAAGTAGTAGAAATTGTACTGGTAGTCAGCAGTGAAGGTTTTGAAGTCGCTGCTGTGGGAATGGCTGCTATCTTCAGCAATTTCAATGCCCTCATTGCATGTAAAGGTTCTAAAAAAAAAATTAGTACATTCAAAAAAAGGTAATTAAGATTGCAGGCACCGCAAGCCCTTGGATTTGGAACTCCGGTTGTTTGATTTCCTGGAAAGGTATGTTATTGAAATCTGATTCTAGGATTTGCATTGCATTTAATGCCAACTCATTTGATTGATTAGCGTTTATGTATGTATGTCAAGTAAAATTACGTTATCCAACCATCCGTTATATTCATCCGAGTTCTCCATTTCCGTCTCAGCACTTGGAGCACATATCCGTCAAAGAATTTAATAGCATAGGTACTGTATAGTAAGCGAAAAGGGTTGATGCGACGAAATTTATCATCCAAAAGACCTGAACCAAGAATACGACGAATATAGAAAAATACCAAAAATCTCGTATAAACACTTAGAGTACAATTTTATCGGTGTTACCACGGCTGTGTCCTCGATCCAAGTGAACGAGACAAACATTTTCTAGATTAACAAAATACATTACGATTACGAATGACAATTAAAGAGGAATACAAGAGAGAGAATTAGCGTTAGACATTAAACTCTTATACTAGCGTAGGTATCACTGAGAAGGCAAATCTATAATGCAACTGTACAAATTAGGGTAAGTTACGTTATGTAATTTACAATTAACAAAAAAAAGCAAAGGGAATCAATATTAAATAACAATAAAAATATTAGACGAGCATTCTCAAACAGGTACATATGACATTTCTTAATACTTTAATTATTCGTTTCTTTATGATTATTTATGTACCTGAGTGCTTGAAGCCTGGATGTTGATGTGTTTTTTTAGAATGTTCGAGCATTCATTGCAGAGTGCTCCATACGCCCAACTTAATGGGAATGAAGGCAATGCTTTTGCAAGAGAACCAGAGAAAAAAATATATTAATTGATATTTAAACGTTGCAATAGGCCCATAACCTGTAGAAAAAGTAACAAAAAATAAACCACCACCAAAGCCAAACGTTAAATGAATTTATTCTTAAATGAGTCCCTACTAAGATCAAACTTAAACAAACTACTATAAATATTAGATTCTCAAGATTCTCAAGGGCCAGTACAAGGCCGACCCTGGTGCAATTACCTTGTCTGTTCGGTTTGGCAACAGTCAGACCCATTCATGTTCAGACTGAATATGGCGGAACACTTTTAAATCATCAGCAATCATCAGACAGTGTGAATTCAAAAACAGATCGAGCATGTCGTTAATACCCTGAGGCTACCCTGAGGCACTCCGGAGGTGACATAAACTGGTGATGAAAGTACATCCTTTATACGAACATACTAAATGCGACCTGTGAGATAGGAGTGAATCCACTTTAGAAAGTTTGAATGAAATCCGATTCTTTTAAGTTTGGAAATTAAAGCTGTCAAAAGCTTTGGCAAAATCAGGTTCGGCATTCTGTAAGGTGAAACGTAAAAACGTTTTCGTGTGCACGAAGAAATTTGCTTGTGTATGATATGGCCCATCATTCGTGCGCACGAAAACGTTTGATCGTTTCGCCTTACAGAATCTGGCCCCAGTATAAACTACATCACATCGTAAGCCTTTCTCGAGGTCATTCAGCACCGTGTTGCAAAAGATAGAGAGATTTGTAGAGGTAGATCTACCAGCTACAAATCCATCTGGCAAATGAGAGATAAATTTCTCATAATTATTTTTTTCAAATTCTGTAAATTGGACGATAATTGGTAATATCGTGCTCCGATCCAGATTTAAAAATTTAAGGTATGAACGAGTTCTTCCAAACTTTCAAAAAATGTCCTGTCCGCAGAGACAAGTTAAACATTGAACACAGAGGCACGGAAACCGCATAAGAACACTTTTCAAGTAAAATTGGCGGGATGCCCTCGAAACCAGAATTTGCATCTAGTTTTAACAAGGAAAGAACATTTTAAACTTTTGGAATTGAACACTCTAGGCTACCAACATTTAAAGAATCACAAGACATTGAGGTTTCATTTGGGCCACGAGCTGGTGTAGTACTACTTGAATATACAGATTGAAAATTGTTTGCGAACATATTACAAATAGTCAAAAGGTCGGAAGAGGATACATTATTTTGGCGCATACAGTTAGGAATACCCTTAGATTGTTTTTTTACTGTTGATGAAGCTCCAAAAACGATTACCTACAATTTGTCTTTAAATTAGATTCAACAGAAAGAACGTACTGTCCATAAAGAAATTTACTAAGAACATCAAATTCTTTTTGAAGCTTTCGATAAACTAACAAAATTTTCAGATAGTTATTTCTTTTTCGGAACTGCATGTCTTATTTTTTCTATTATTTAAGTTCAGGATCCTTTTATTGAACCAAATAGGATTAACGCCCGATACAATCCTTAGGTATCGATTTACATATCGATTGCCACTTTAACAGTTTGTGCAAATAAATTAAAAGAATTATTAAGATCCCCGTTATTAAAAGCATCAAGACAATTAATTCCTTCCAGATAGTTAGAAATATTGTTGTAGTTTGCTTTAGCATAATTATACCTATAATTGATGACACGAGGACTGGGTCGAAAATACTAATAAAATTCAAATTGCAGGCTACACGGAACATTATTTCATGCCGGAAGTGAAGTTTTTCAGAGTCGTCGACCTTTGGAACTATTTAGAACTATTTACATAGATCATTTTCATATGGTACAACTCTCAAACCCTCATATAGCTTTTGACATATCATCCACCATCGATGGCATTGAAATAAACTCCAGCATTATCGGGCAAAGTCCGCAGAAAAACTAGCCCTTTGCAGTATATTAGAGTGGAATTAAATGCCTGTGGATGAGCTGTCCTCAGCTGAGCTGGAAGCTCTGAAAGGATTGTTTGGCTGTGGATGATTGGCGATGACCGCTTCATTGAAGAATCGACTTTGAAGCTCATTTTCTTGACAGACTCCATGTGAGAAAAACCTCAAACAGATGTTGGGGCGACCGGAGGAACTCGACGCATATTCCAAAGTGATGGAACATGCGTAAGGAGACGAATATGACACAATTAGGCGGACACATGGTGATTTCTTGTTATTTCTGATTCCAAGACTATTTTTGTACCGAGGCATAGTGATAATGATTGCCAGGATTGCACCTCGTGCGATTTGAGGTCACTGCATTACTTCTTTTGGGGCGATGTTAAGCCTAAGCTATGTTCTGATGATCTTTTATTGCTAATGCGAGTCAATATTTAGCTCGAAAAAGTCGTTTACCGGTGTGATGCGGCATATATCTTTTAGAACGTGCCGTCAAGGAAGACCTCTTCAAAATGCATAAATATTTTTTCTTCAAACTTAATTGGTGTCGTTATTTCTTAGAAAAGGTTATTCAATGCTGTTATCCCCAAATATCTGTATTTAAATTTCATTCGGCTATTGGTGAATGATTTCGACAGATGATAGACAGGGATTCATCCCCTTGTCGTCCGGTGAAATATCACCACATCATTTGGCTGATGGGCCGATGCAACAGCGAAAAAGTCATAGTGCAACTTCCTTGAAGACTAAATACACTACAGCTTCTCAGTTATTGAGAACTGTATCCTATGTATTCGGAGGAACAAAGATATTCTCGTAAGTAGGTTGTCGTTCCACTGAAAGACTAGAATTTTCGATGAATTCCTGCGGCTCGACTTTATCCGCTTTCGTCCGCTATGTGTCACAAATATTACACTGAGACCGCGCTGTTTTCGCCGTTGACACACCAAACAAGTTCAACTCACTATTTTCAATCAAAACCGTGTCTGCATACATTTTTTAAATCGTTGAAATATAAGATAGCTCTCTTTTTTCCATCGCTTTCTTACCGAAGACTGCGCTAATGAAATCACCAGCTGCAGATCGCCCTTTCACCAATTTGACCACAATATTCACTCATCGTCATGGCCAAGAGTCCATCAACAAATTTTCTGTGGTAGGTATACCAATATAATGGGTTTGCCGGAAAGCCGGGGATATGTAAAACTAATGTCGTTTTCGATTTGACAAAAAATCAATTTTTTTTTTGATCGAGATTGCTTTTCATGTTTTATTTGCCACAAAAATCAATCTTTTTTTTGATCTCAGATCACTTTTGAGAAATCTCAATTTTTCCTCAGATTTTACACATACTTTCACTAACACCAATGTTTATGACACACAGCGTCGGTTTCGAATTGTTTACCGTTGGAACGATTGCTTTTTTAACTGAATTATTTATTTAACGCGTATGGGATCGAGTTTTTATATTAAATGATTTCGAAATGCAGTACTATAAATGTGTGAAAGTCAATTGAAATGGATTTCGAGTGCAAGTGTAAATATGTTTTTTTTTTTGCCGCCAACCCAATACACACACATACCAATATAATTCAGATTTTATGTTCGATTTGCCAGCAGAAATCTGAAATCTCAGATCAAAATCTGAAAAGCCAAATCGAAAACGACATAAGAAAATGAAACCCGATAAGTGTTCCAAACTCTAGTTTTTTTTTTAAAATGCATGGCATAGTTCTGTTTTTTCATGACAATCGAACATGTTTGGAATCATGTTCAAAAACTCCTAGAATATAGTTTTTAGAAATTTATCATAAGCTATGACCCTTATCCAAATTTATCGCAATCCTTTTTTCTTCCGACGGAAAATCTATCTTGTGACTGTTTTTTCCTCGTTACAGTATTTTTTTTTTTTAATTTTAATTTCCCAGTCCATTTACTAACCCTGGGGGCGGCAAGATCTTCAGGCAATAGGATCGGAGGGATATAGCTACAGCTACATTTTTAAGACCGTCCATGTGTGGTGAATAGCCACATCCTGCACGAGGTGCCCCTGCTGAACATACGAAACATGGCGGATCTAAAGAGGACAACTTGAAAAAACCTTTGAATTCCACGATGGTAACAGATCCCTTGGAATACTTGTATCTCTCTTATGAGAAAACTCCTTGGAAAACTCCAACTAACCAGAAAATTCTTAATGCCTAGTATTTCGTCTCAGCACCGTCGGCTCATTTTTCCCACACCCCCGTTCGAATCAAAATTTGCAATTCGAATAGTTACTTGGAGTTGGAAGACTGCATGTATTTTAATTAACTTTCCCGCATTTACTTCAAGACTAACCTACATTGCCCGGCAACCGAACGGATCTGTTGAAGATAGTGCCTTTCTTGCTGCTTGCACACGACACGGGTCTATCGGGAATCCTGAATTCAGTCATCGCCATATGAACGCTATTAAAAAAGGTATTTTGAAAGTGACAGCGAATTTCAATTATCCTTGTTCTAAGTCTAGGTATTTCTTTCATCGTTTCCATATATAGCTTTCCGAACACCAAAAGCTGCGTCTTGAAAGGCTTATATTCGGATTCCGGCCACAAATTACTACTACCTTCGTAGTAATTTAGAAGTACCACATTCGACTAAAAGTATTACATTTCTTTTCACAGCTTTAATTATTGGTTTAAGTAATATTTTTGTTTTAACTGCACTTATAAGAAACCAGCAATTATAATCCTGAATGGTGATGTGACGCTTCTGCTTTGTAAACTCTCCTCCTTGGATGTGCGCTGGACCAAGATGCCAGCCCGATGGATAGCTCGCCGCAACCCATTGCGTCAGCCTAGTTTTGTTCCTTACCTTGTTTGCGCTACAGTCCGGGTGGACCTGGAATCTGAAAGCGCTTAGCAACGGATTCTGTTAAGACATTAAAATCAACTTTAAGGTAGCAGAAAATCCATTCAAAAGAAAACTAAAGAATTGGATTTCATTGACATATGGTGAGTAGATTCTCTTTTGCAGTGTATTCTGCCATCATAATTTTCCTAACTAACAAATTTTAGTCTCGACTTCAAATTTAGGGAAGCTTGCGAAATATGTATGGAAAATATAGCCACTAAAATTTAGAGTCGAAACTAAAAATATATTTATTAGTAAGGCGCATTGAATTGAGTTGGCGGAACATCCTTACACCTAAGCCGGTGAACGTAGAGCTTAATTATATTTGTTCTGCGCTTGTCGTTATTGAAGCAGGTCCCGCAGGAAGTATATTTCAGTTCAATATATTCGATCGTTTTCACCACAATCGATTGAGGTACAAATTTGCTATCATTTTACGAAGATAGTCCTGGGGTCGATTCACGAGCTTTCTGTGACGGAATTTGTTTCTGTTTCACATGTAAAATTATTGAAACGCTACGTCCATTCACTCCGAAATGGTGAACTGTGTCTAAGTTCAATTAGGCCCATTTTATTCACTCGAAGTTGAACACAACTTGGGAATTTTTATATGGAAAACTCCGCGAGTTGTGTTCAACTGGAGTGAATAAAATGGGCCTTAGAGAACTGACTTGCATGCATGTGTTACTGCCTTCACAGTCAAGTTGATCGAAAAAAAGGAAGAAAAACATGAGCAGTTTTGTTTTTCAGGAGCTGCTTCAATTGTATTTGCATTGTGCACAGTTTCGTTAAATAATTCTTATAATCTGTCCCTGCCCGAATGATGAATGAATATCTTTCTTTTCTTTTTTTCTTTTTGTGTTTTTACAGATTGCAGAGATTTGAGGATACTGAGCTGTGATTGTGCTGACTCCGGACGTTCGCAGATGACTTTAGTTAAGTTTCCAAATAAGGTATTTTTTAAGACGCATTTTTTCCCCGAAATAGGCGCAGTAAAAGAAAATAAGTCCTGCTTGGCCGAACGACTTTTGTGTGAATTTTATTTTGTGCTATTCGAAGGACCTGATATTGTATTCCGTATATGAACGGCATTTATTCTCGGATATTTGTCAGAGGTTCCTGGGAGCTGTGACTGTCGGAAAAAGGGGTTTTGATAGTTGAACCTGAATTGGTAACCCTTGCAAGAAGCATGGTCCAAATGATTTCATTAGGGCGACATTTACTTTCTTAAAGACATCACGAATCTTGTGTAAGTGATACCAAATCCCTTAAGCTTAGAGCTTAGGGACTTTTTATGTTTATTGCGTAAACTTTTAGATTCTTGATAATTTTCGGATGTTTTATTTTGGTAGTCCTCTCTAATTCTATAGAAACTATTTTCCGAAACACATTTGTGACACGTACCTCTTTTGCCTTGCATAACTTTTCTATGACAGCTTTTACCACATTCGGAGGTCAATGTATGACTGTTAAGAATTTACTGCGCGAATTGGATACGGCACTGCCAAATTACCTCGTCAAGTTCTATCACTTTTTGTATGGGAGATAACACAGTGCTTTAATATAGGTAAGGTGTTTTCGAACCCTGTTGAAGCGTTGAGCCTGCTGCGGGAGTATAAATTTTGTTCCTGTCGTCTGTCATCGCAGCTCATACTAAGTTACGGAATAAAATTGTAATTTTTCTCTTTTCCTGGCAGCTTAGTCCTGAAGGGTGTCTCTTTTACTTTGATCCGAGTTATTACTGATGTGGGCTGCGGGTCTGTCGCAGATGAAAAATAAAAAAAGATTTCCGAGATTTGCAATGTTGCATTAAGCCGACCCTCAAATTTCCTAAGAGGAACATTTATGTATTCAATTTCATCCTATTTTTTATAATTTACTTATGTTTAGTTTTTATTTTTTATTTTTACAACTTACTATCTTATTAATTGAGTTTAGGTCTTATTGGAAAATTACAATGGCGACAAAAAGGTGAAAGAAAACGTCTCGACGTGATGACTTCTTCAGATACCGTCGTTATTCTTCTTTTTTGTATCGAAAATGCTGCCAACTCAAACATGACCTGTCCGGCCAAGTTCGCTTACACTCCCCCCTGGTAACTGGGTAAGGGACAGAGATTACCACCATCTTCGGACTTGTACATGTCAAGAACCGCCAACTTAACAGGCGGTCTAGTATATACACTTACATGCGTTTGCGCTGCGTATGATTCCATCTTTTCCTGGCAGCACCTTAAGCACCTTACCCTTCGGCCACGTTCTTCTCGGATTGTAAAAGTCGATAATAAGGGCAACGTCTCCCTCTCTTATTAGGCATAAACCACTTTGGACGTCGGGTCAGATCGGGGTTTTGCATACTGCGCCGATCAACAAGTGATTTGGGAAAAGTGCCTCATTATTCTCACAATCGATAGGTACATAGGTCAGCGGTCTCTAATTCACAACACTCTCTACCTCCGCCATCATGATCAATAACAATTCGTCGCTGGGATTACGTGTTGGTGTTATTTCGACTAGTGTTTGTTATACTGAACGCACCATATGCTCTCAGCTTCCACCATTGTGGGCTGCTGATGGTGTGATAAAGTTCCATTTTAAATCTATTTCGAGCTTTCTGGCTATTGTGTATTTGTTTAGGGCCTCTATAGCCGGGTGTGGCTCTTTACTGGTACCGCGAAAATTGGTTAAGTTGTCGGAGTATACTACTTTACGCATCCCTCTCCTTGCAACCATCCTCTTAGAACCCAATATGCAGGAGTCACTGGAAAGATTATGTACGATTTCTATGTGGATGGCCCGCACCGTAAAAAAGGTTAGTAGCACACCCTATCTCTTCTCTAGGTGTCTTCCGACCTTGACATAGAGCGGCAAAATAGGTCTCATAAAGGGTTGGAGACGAGCGTGGGGAAGTGGTGCCATGCGTGGCGCCTGTGGTGTGGCACTTTTATTTTTACAGTGTTGACAATTTCTGAACATGCGCCTTAATCTTTGGGTGAAAAAATGTTGTCTTAACTCGTTAACGACGGTTTCGTTGTATAAATGATGAAATTTAGTATAATATTCGTCTATAATTCGGCCAGTGATATAGTGGTTTTTCGGCAAAATAATAGGTCTTTTCGTGTTCATGGGTGCGTTTTCAATCGCGCCAACGCTTCCTCCGATGCGAATGACTTCGCTGTCATCTAGATAAGGAGAAAGTTTGTGAAGAGGGCTAGATTTGCAAATATTAAGAACCCTTTTGCTGTTTGTTGCATTAGTCAAGCCGGCATGCTCGTTCGGAAAACTTTCGGTTTGACATTGTCTGTATAGATAATTCTCAGTTGCTTTCTTCTCGTCAGGTGAGAAATGCTGTTGGTCATTTTGTTTCCTGCTTTTTAGGGTAAAGAGTTAGATAAACCGGAAAACGTACATGACATTTCGAAAATCGTGTGTACCTCACGATGCTTGGAGATGTCGCCTCGCAGCTTAGTTTATTTAGGCTCAAAAAAGTTGGGCCCTCACACCATCTGCCAATAGAGCTGAAGTCACAGTCACTTATTTTGTTGCATCGTCTGCTACATTTTCCTTGCTTGGAACCCAGTTAAAGTCGTTCTCATTTGTGCAACGTACTGCGACAAAGCTTTAGAATTTTTTTTTCTCGGTTTTATCCAACTAATGACCACTTGAGAGTCTGTCCAGAAGGTTAGACTATCGAGTTGTATTGTGTGACCTCTTTAAATAAATTTTGAAAATCTGACTACAAGTACAGCCGCTTCTAGTTCTAGTCGTGGTATCGAAAGAGTGTTGGTGGGAGCCACCTTTGTCTTGGCGCTGACTAGCGAGCACTCTACCTTTTCCCCATTGGACACTCTAACATTAGCTACGGCAGCGTATTTTTAAGCAAAACTTACCTTCCGAACCTCCGTTTCGACGATGGAAGCCGTGTCCAGCTACAAATATTCGTGAATGTGAGCGAAGAAACCCTCGCCGCCTTGTTTTTCTAGTAAGTTTTGAAGCCCAATTTAGTTCCATTTATTGGAGCAGGCTTCCGTGGATGGTGTCAGTGTTTACTTATGTGAACAATTTTGTTGATTTACTTCTAACAGTGACAAAAATATTTGCTTGTTTCAGAACATCATCTGTGGTCGTTCTCTTTTCGCAAAGCCGAAATGTAAAGAATAGAACAAATTAGGAACAAAGAAGGAAAAACTAACAATAAAGTGCTATATATACTTCAACCTCTTTATCACACACCTGAGGAGCATCAGGACCCTTTTTATGTAGAATATAGAATCCCAAGTCTTCGTTAAGTTATTGACGATTTGTAGTTCGCTTGTTCTCCACTTGCAGTATTAATCATAATATATTTTAAAACTGTTGCGAATTCAGAAACTTTATCCAACGGTCATTAAACGATGTGCAATGGTTTTTCAGTTGCAAGTTCGAGCAACATATGCTTTTTATCCTCACTTTCTGATATGGTACCTTAGGTTTCAATGAGGCGATCCCATTATCCCATCTTTAGTTCACCTTTGAGGTAACCTATGAGGGGAGGGTACTACATTATATTTTTATTTCGTTTCAATTTCTCATTTTAACTTCTTTTTCATACTATTATGCTTAAAACAAATTAATTTTATCACATCTACACTTAATAGATACTTAACTGTAATCTTTTGTATATGGTTGTTTTTAAACTTAAATAAATACCTAATACTAAATAGTAAATACTCCGGCTCCTGCAGATACTTCCTTTTTTGAACCTTCGTCAGTGTTTATTTGTTCTTTTTTTGTTCGCTTGTGTGCGTTTTAGTATTTTACTTCTGCCTTTGGGACCTATCAGATATAGTTGTTGCTTGGAAGCGGTCATCAAGGCCGATCCTACCACGAAAATTTACTATTATCTCTGGTTGTATGTTTTAAATATGCTCTGTGTAGATAGGACAATAATATAACATGGACTGTGTTTTGATGTGGGGTCAGTTTTACAAATAGCAGAGTGTCGCCTCTTATTTTATATTATTATTGATGCGAAAATGAAAATTTTCTCCATTGGTTTCTTTTCGTACCCAAAAGTTATGAGCAGCCACATATTTATTTCGATGCAGGTCAGCCTTTAGACACTTCGCTGTGGCCTTGTGAGAGCAAGAAAAGGCCTTGTTTTCCAATTTTCTAGTAAGTTTTGAAGGCCCATTTAGTTCTATTCATTGGAGCAGGCTTCCGTGGATGGTGCCAGTGTTTACTTATTTGAAGAATTTTGTTGATTTATTTCTTACAGTGAAAATATGGTTGCTTGTTTCAGAACTTCATCTATTGTTGTTCTGTTTTCGTTATGTCGTAATGTAAGTAATAGAAAAAATTAGGAACAAGAAAGAAAAAACTAACGTGCGGCGCTTGTTCAACTTTAATAATGTGTTAGTAACTATCTTAATTTTGTAAGTATTCTGCTTCACTTCTGTTTAACTTTTCGTATTTTTTCGATTTTCCTGTTTCTTTAATTTCTTTTCCCTAATACGAAAAGAACCAGCATTTTGGTTGACCGCAGTAGGGAGATAACAAACATCCCAAGACGGCACAAGATCAAAGATGTGGGATACCAGAAATCACAAATATAAAATGCATATTTAAACGATATGCTGAACACAAATCTTGAGGTGGGGAGCATGTTGGCTCCCAACAATTTAAAATAAATAACATTTTTGGGAAAAGAGCACACAATGAGTGACAAAAACACTTTGTAAATAATAGAGGACATTGACCCGAATTGCTCACAGCTGATCCTTATATATAAGTAACCAAGATTACTTCGGCAGAAGATTAGCAGAAATGTCTTTAAGTCTTTAGCCATCATTTGAATGACATTCGGATTGTTAACTACGAAGCATCGAATTGATTGGGAATCACCTATTCTAGATTAAAGGCTCCAATCGTAACTTGATTTGGAACAGTATTTGTTCGCTTCTCCTGTTTCTTTAACTTCTTTGCCATGGTACAAAAAGAACCAAGAACCAGCATTTTGGTTGACCGGAGTAGGGAGTACGTTTTGTGTTGTTCATTGTTTGAATATGAGTTATTGTGGTACCGTCAGACGAAAGTTTTTTTTATTTGTTTTCAAGGTTTTAACCTTTCGCTGATCAGTCCGTCATTTCCCCAATTAGTGGGCCTCCACATAATAATTAAATTTTATGTGCTATCACATTTTCATGTGCGATAATTACTGGGTCATGGTGATACGATTAAAGCGCTATTTGTATTTTCCAGGGTCGTCCAAATCTTCTTCCCAGCTTTCAGTTTTCAAGGAGAGAACTTGGAATGTTCTTTCCCGCTTCTGTTTGTATTTGCAGGTGCCTTGTTAAGAAATTCCGAAGCTGCAACCCTCCGTTGGTTTTTTTTTCTTTCAAATTTTGCTTTTGGACGCTCAAAGCTCGTCGACGTTTCTCTTCTCCATCCAGTGAGGAGCAGAAAACGTCAGTGGGAGTGTAGTTTTCGTCTTTAGAAGCTGATAAGTGATTTAGGTAAGGATTAACACAAAAAAAAAAAAAAAAAATTATTGCTTCTACATCTACCCCGCCTTTTAGGTTGGGTTTTCTAAAACAAACTATCCTTCGAGCTTGACTAATACTTTCAGAACCGCTTATGTAATTACAAACATCTAAATAAACCTCTTCGACCCACTGACTTTTACTTTGGATTTATCTTTGTCAAGTTGTTGATAAACACATTAAGTATGTCCGTCTGACTACGATGGAAATCTGTGGAGATTTTTTACTGAAATCGCTTTCATCACTGGAATCTTATACCATGTTCCCACCAAAGTGATTTAGCCCATGTGATTTATAAATCACGAAAGGGGTCTCCACCAAACTTTATGTGTTCTAGTTTAACATCCAGGAGAAAGAATTCATTTACTCCTGGCTGCAGTCTTTGATATCAATTAAAGCCATTTCCTGGATGGCAATGGTAATAGGATGAACTCGTTTTGTGTTTGTTGGTGGTCTGGTGACAACTTGTTGGCATTTCAAACTCTAGACTTCGGGGATGGGTTGAATATTTATTGGTTTCGAATTTCCCAATAAATTGTTTAATAAATAAATTGTTTTAATGTGACCATCTGTAGATGTGTAGATTGCGTTATCGAAGGTGACAATGACATTCAAGCTAACCTTCCTGGATTTGTATAATATACATTCAACTGGGGAACTCAAAATCAAACCAAAATGGATACCACTGCATCACAAATGTGACTGGAACTGTTTTGTACGCTTCGCTAGGCTTTATTTTGTTCAGATAGGTGTTAAATAAAAGTTGGAAGTCTTATGTTTTTTTTAAGAACTGTTCAGACAGAGTCCAACTTTGAAAAATATTTTACTGAACCACAATCTCTTTCATTAAAATGTAAGTAAGTTTGTAGCATTTCCTTCAGATCTTTATTTCAAAAAAATCAACTACGAAATGCGACTAAGAGATGAGAGTATTTAGTCTGTTCTATTGAGTTGTTGTACGAAGACAGATCCCTTGTGTACAGATCGCAGGAAGACAAAGTTTTCTTGTGTCTTCTTTGGACCTCATTATTAATGAGGTCACCCAAAGTGTTGTGGCAAAGTTAATAAAATGTTGCTCGTACCTCGTTAAGTCCTTTACTTGCTTTATTTATCACTTCATCTAGGTCCGAGCACTTGTTATCCTCAGTCAATGACCATTGAATATGCTTGAAATAATTTCACTATTATTTTTTTTCTTGAGTGTGTAATGATCTGAATCGAAAGGTTTCCAGACAAAGTCACATTATTTTAACGGAAGGAGACGAGTTTCAACCACATCCAAAGTGACGTTTAAGTTGGGCTTTCACGTTCAAATTTTCGTTCAGCTATTAACTGTCTTGTTTAGTAAAATATATTTCTCAACCTCTTTCTTACATGCATGAGAAGCATCATAACCATTTTTATATAGAATCTGATTTTTTTAAATTGACGTAATGTTCAATATATGCAAAAGGTTCCACCGGGTCACAATTAAGAATCTTCGCAACCGCACTCAGCAACAATGGAACCTTTCATTTTGAAGTACATACATAGTACTCTCGTCCTAATCGAACTTAAACTCTCGCCTAAACTTTTAGTGTCTGATATCGTTTTAAATCTTTTTGTTTGCAAATCGGATTCATATGGGTCATTTGTGAACTCGTATGAACGGGTACTCACTGTGGGCTATCTTCTGGCGTTTTTTTGCATATTTATTTCGATGCAGGTCACCCAGTCAATTCGAGGTGGCCTTGTGAGAGCAAGCGAAGAAAAAGCAATCTGCTCATAGCGTCGAAGACTCCTGTATTTATATATTCTATTTTCGGGGGAAATTCGTTTCAGCGCCGACCTCTAATGCTAGGGAAGTTAGTCCTCGGATCGGGTTGCGTTCTCCTGTGAAATGTTGGTGTCTTTTTAAAGGTTCATGTATTCATTTATTTTATCTCACATGTTTCAGATTACTTGGCCTTGTTTTTGAATTTTCTAGTAAGTTTTGAAGCCCAATTTAGTTCTATTTATTTCTTACAGTGAAAATATGGTTGCTTGTTTCAGAACTTCATCTGTTGTTATTCTGTTTTCGTTAATTCGTAATGTAAGTAATAGAAATAATTAGGAACAAGGAAGAAAAAACTAACGTGCGGCGCTTTTTCAACTTTAATAATGTGTTTGTAACTATTTTTTTTGTAAGTATTCTGCTTTACTTCTGTTAAACTTTTTGTATTTTTTCGCTTTTCCTGTTTCTTTAATTTCTTTTCCATAATACGAAAGGTTTTAGGTTTGTGGGCTGGCGGGGATTACTCCGCGCCGCACTCAGGTCAAGATTGACCCATTGTGATACCCTTCGGGGGAAAGGGGTTTTCCCTTATCCGTAGTACCTATTCAGTCCGTTTTATTGTTAAGTAGTTACTAATTACTTACTGTGTCATTGTATACAAACCACTTTGAGGATTTGATGAAGTTCATGATTCTATCCGTAGGTGTGCTAGATAGATTATAGAAGAAGAATTTACCAAGGTGTTTGTTCCTGGAGTGCTGGAGACCTGGGCAGTGACACAGGAAGTGGGTTGTATCCTCTATGACTCCCTCGTCACCGCAGCCTCTGCAAAGTTCTTCTTGGGTCAATCGCATTTTCTTCATATGGTGTCGTAGGGTGTTATGTCCCGTTAGGATACCTATGAGTGTAGAGAGATATTTCCGGTTGTTTTGCATGATTCTCTCTGTTCTGGTTTTGCAGAAGGATGGCCATAGTGCTCTTGTGACAGCGCAAGAGTCCATGGATAACCATCTAGCGTTTGCCTCATCTGTGGCCTTTTTCCCTGCTTCTAGCTTGAGTGTGCAGAGTGGGATGTGTACAGAGGGGCATGCTTGATCTGGGGCGTTAGCCGAACCTTGTCGTGCTAGTTCATCTGCTTTCTCGTTGCCTTGGATGCCTTTGTGTCCTGGGACCCAGCATAGTAATATCTTGTGCTGTGTACCAAGAGCCTTTAGCTCTTCGCGACAGCCCTTCACAAGCTTCGATTTGATTTCTGGGGCAGTTAAGGCTTTTATAGCTGCCTGGCTGTCGATAAAGAAGGTAAGACCTTCCGGGGGTATTATCTTTAACGCAGTCTCACGGACAGCTCTTGTCACTGCCATGACTTCCGCTTGGAATACACTGCAATGGTCTGGAAGGCGTAATGATGTTGAGATACCCAGTGGTTCAGAGTAGATACCTGATCCTACCCCGTTGTCCATTTTTGATCCATCTGTGTACACAGGAATCGATAACGGGTTGGGTGTAGGTCCATCATTCCATATTTCCCTGCTGGGATAGGCGCTCGAGTAGGGTGTGGTGAAGTCTAAAAACGGCGTGATGTAATCCGTGGTAGGTACATTGCCAAAGTATTTCTGTAGGATCATTGAGTGACCCCCTTCTCCGTGTTTCCAATCAGTTGATTGGCTGATTCGAATGGCACTTGTTGCTGCCGTTGATTGTACAAAGATATCTAGCGGAAGCAGATTTAGGATAGCCTCAAGTCCGGCGGTAGGAGTCGACCTCATCGCGCTAGTGGCTCCGATGCACGCTAGTCTTTGAACTTTTGTAAGGGACTTCAAGTATGTAGCCTTTTTTGTAGCTGGCCACCATACAAGACTGCCATATGTCAGTATCGGTCTTACGATAGCTGTGTACAACCAGAGTTTAATCTTGGGAGATGGCCCCCATGTTTTCCCAAAGATTTTGCTACAGGTGTAGAATGCTATTGTAGCTTTCTTGATTCTTTCATCTGTGTTCTTTTTCCAATTAAGTTTCTTATCTAGTATTAATCCCAGGTATTTGGCGCTGTCGGATATTCTGAGGGGTGTACCGCCAACAGAAGGCATGACAAACTGCGGAATTTTCCTTTTATTTGTGAATAATACTAGTTCAGTCTTCTGGGGATTGACTGAAAGACCGCATTTTCTGGTCCAGGAGTCAAGGATGGAGAGGGCTCCATTTAGTTGCTCGGTCAGCGTTGGCAGAAATTTACCGGTTGCCATTAGTACAACGTCGTCGGCGTAGGCGGTTATTTTTAAGCCAGTGTGTCTAAGTTGCATGAGTGCCTCGTTTAAGACAATAACCCAGAGTAGTGGGGAGATAACCCCTCCCTGAGGTGTTCCTCTTGATGCATAGGCTTCAAGTCTGGAGCCCCCCAGTTCTGCTACTAGGTGTCTAGCCTTGAGTGCATTGACAATCCAGTGGACCACAGTGGTGTTAATGTTTAGTCCATGTAGTGTCCTGCATATTGCGTCCGTATTGACATTATTGAAAGCTCCCTCAATGTCTAGGAATGCCGCTAAGGTGTACTCTTTTATTCTTAATGATTTTTCTATTACTCTTACAACACAGTGCAGCGCGGTCTCTACGCTTTTACCTTTAGTGTAAGCGTGTTGTGCTTGATATAGATCGTCCGGGCGTAAGTTGCTGCGGATGTATATATCTATTAATCTTTCTAAGGTCTTAAGTATGAAGGAGGTGAGGCTTATTGGCCTAAAGTCTTTGGCATTAACATGGGTTGCCTTGCCAGCTTTGGGAATGAAGATAACTTTCACCTCCCTCCATATTTTCGGTATGTATCCATGAGTTAAGCTGCCAATGTACAGTTCCTTAAGTGCTGGAGTGATAGTGTCGGCAGTTTTCTGCAGCATGATAGGAAAAATTCCGTCGGGTCCTGGGGACCTGAAGGGAGCGAAAGAACGGATAGCCCATTCTATTCTATCTTCTGTAATCAAGTCCGCCGGAGGACTCATTTGTACATTGCTTAGGGTGTGTGCATTGTCTGGCATCGGCTGGCTGGTACAGCCGGGAAAGTGTGTTTTCAGCAGCGTCATTAGAGATTCTGAACAAGATTCAGTCCAGATGCCGTTGGAGTCTTTGAGAGATCCTAGAGCTCTTGGTACTCTGGTTAGGACTTTTCTTAGTCTAGCGGTTTCTGTTGTGCCTTGTAGCTCATCACAGAACTTTTGCCACGATTGGCGTTTTGATTTCTGGGTTTCGTTTTTAAAAATTCTTTGGCTGGCCTTGTATCTTTCCCAGTCATCGATCATTTTGGTTCTGTTTGCTATGTTCAAGAGCCTCCTTGTGTCCTTTCTGATAGCAGAAAGTTTCTTATTCCACCATGGAGGTGATATTCGAGCTCTTTGTTTTACCACTGGACAGATTTTCGCAAAAACATCATTAAAAATACTAACGATTTTTTCCGCTTTCGTATCAATATCCTCCGGGCAGTTAATTCTTTCTTCTTGCAAGAGGGTTTTTCTTTTCTCAACCTCATTGCTGAAGAGTTTCCAGTCAACCTTTTTGGGGTTCCTATATGGCTTGGGCGTTTCCGCTACGTAGCTTACGCAAAATTCTATTAGTCTATGATCCGAGTAGGAATCATCTATAAGTACATGCCAGTTTGTTACATTTAGAGTGTCAGAGTTACTGCAGAGTGTTATGTCTAAAACCTCCTGTCTGTTCCTAATAACAAATGTTGGTTCTGTACCTCTATTGGCTACCAAAAGGTTGTTTTCTATAATGAATTCAAAAATTGACTCACCTCGAGTGTTGATGTCTCCACTGCCCCATTGTACATGATGCGCATTGGCATCGCATCCCAGCAACAGGTCCCATCCTTCTTGTTCCGCTTTGTGGACCAGTCAGGTGGTTCTGCGGCTTCGTACGGCATGTAGACGGCTGATAAGATCAGTGGGGGGAGTCCCCTCCGTTCAAGGCGTACGGTGGTCTGGTCTAAGTTACTGTAGGTAGATAGAAGTAATAAGTTAATATTTTTCTTAGCTACAATACAAGTTCTGTTCTTACTGTCCGCGCTTTGCGGTTCAGTGTGGTAGATTGCCAAGTCTTTATGACCTAGCCCACAAATTTTGCCACGGGATATCCATGGCTCTTGAACCAAGGCGATGTCTATGTTTCTTTCACCTAGGATATAAACGAGGTTAGAGCTAGCTGCTATGCTATGGTGTAGGTTAATTTGGACTATTTTCATATTTTTCTTACCTTGTTAACCACCTCCTTCGCTTTATCCGTTCTTTCCGTGTAGGGTCGAACCTTGCACCGGGTGATTCCAGTGCGGACTTTATTGTTGAATTTCCTAAGCAATGGCATGGATTTATGGCTCAGCAGGACCACGATCTCAGTGCCAGTTTCAGAATGTTCGCCTGTCTCAAGCACTCTCCAGTTCTCACTACAGGGTTCTGGGTTTAGGTGTCGGAGATTTCTCTCTATCCTCTCTCTGGGAATATGAGGGCCTGGCATCGAGATGATACCTTTCGGTCTGGTGAACTCAAGCAGGTCCTTCTTTGCGACAAGTCGCAAGTCGGCATTAGCCCATGGAGCCTGTGTGTTCGCTACGAATTCTTTCAGCCAGTTTAGCGTGAATTCGTCGTCGCATGACAGGAGTTTGAAGCCTTTGAAGGTCATGAGCTGCTCAAAGTGGGGGGATTTTTCCTCTTTGTTAACGATGGAGTCATTAACACCATCCAGAATGCGCATCTCAATGAGTCTCCATTGGTCGTTGCTTAGTCTTTGATCAGGCTTGTTGAAGTCTACGATCGCCGTTTGGAGGTTGGTCCTTACGGACACAGCCAGCCTGGCTTTTTTGCTAGCTGTTCTCGTGGGCGGCGATATGGTTTCATCTTGCCTGCCTCTTTTTGTGTTAGCCGCGGGTGTTATTTTGTCGTCCTCGTTTGTGTTGTTTGTCGGTCGCTTTAGTCTGTCCGAGACTGAGGTGGATGGCATAAGGCTTTCCCTCCTCATCCCAAACGTTCTGCCAGCCGTTTGCCTTGTCGTTCCTATGGAGTGTCCTCTAGCGTTCCCTCCCGTTTTAGGGCTCAATCCAATCGAGCCGGGGCAGGGTTTTGCTCCCTTCTCCCGAGCGGTTGGAAACAACCTGGTTCTAATCGCCGCTGAGGTGGATGGCAAGAGGCTTTCCGACCTACAAGCAATTAGTTCCATGTCGTTGCCCTTAGTAAGTCGGTCGTGTTGGTCTTGGACTTTTTTGGAGCCGCCGGCAACCGGCTCGGATTCAGGTGAAGTCGAGTCAATTGTCGGTCGAAGTCCCTCAACAACCGAGGCGGGGAGCGAACGGCTACCCGCTCTTGTTGTGAGAGCTCTTCTATCCAGTTGTCCACGTTTGTTTGTGTTCTCCCTAGTGGACCCCGCGAATTTGAGCGTGTACTTGTCCAGAGCCGCCCTTTCCTTGTCCGTGAGGGACTTCGGATCACGCTTGTTCATTCGCCGAATTAGCCGAATGGCATTACGTCTTCTGTTGCGTATCGGTGTCATTCTATTGTCGTCCCTGGTTTTATTTAGCGTGGATGCGGGAGGGTTTATGCCCTGACCCTTATCAGTGCTGACTACTGTCGCAAAACTGTCCTTAGTAGAGTTCCCCATATCCATCGGACTGCTTTCACTTGGCGTTACAGATCCCTGCAGCTTCCCTTCGAGAGAGTAGCAGAGGCTTGTCTCCTTCGGGTCGGCTACTGTCGTCTTGGAACTGCTGTCACGAGGTGTGTCCTCACTCGGCTGCGGGACGGCCCCGGCAAGCTTTGAGGATGGTGAATCTCTGGTAGGGTTCAGCGACGCTGATGTTATTGGTTTTTGCTCCGGGCTCCCCGATCCGATCGCCATGGATCCAGACTGGCGAAGGCTTGTCGTAGATCCAGGCGGTCCCATCAGAGTGCCCCCACATGAGCCGTCCCCGGGCGCCGAACCCGCCGTGGTGCCATCCATAGGCGTATCCCTCGACGAGGCCTGCTCCCGGAGGTAGGCCCTTGCATTATGGAGTCTTTTCCTGTCGTTTTCAGACAGTTCGTCCCATTTTTTCGTTCCCAGTCTCTTGATGGTGAGTTTGCAGTTTTTCGACCGCTTTGAGCTGGTTGAAATATGGGAGAGGGATGAGCTGGCGATGGAGCACGTGTCGCTTGACTCCAAAAGAAGTTTTTCCAGAGTAGCATCTAGTACCCCGACGCTTTCACCGTCCGATATGGGAAGGATACCCTCCTCCATACTTTCTCCCATTTCCCGATCGGTTGTTTTTAAAATTGAAGTGCCCGATTCGATAACACTTTTTGGAGTATTTGTTTTGTTGTTTTTAATTTTTGAAGAGTTCATTTAGGTCCCACGAGTAAGGGGGAAGAAGATGTCCGCTTGCACTCACCCCCTGTATGCAAGTAAGAGGAATTTTATTAAAACTGGAGGTCCCCAAGTATCCAGAGTTTGCGCTATCGACTGAGCACCCCCTCAGCCACGCAGGCCTCGTCGCGTCGTTCCTTGCCTTGGGATCTCCTGTCCGAAGAAAATCCCGCCTTTCGACGAGCTGCTACACGGGAAAACATCTGACTGAGACGCAAGACAGATGTGGTTTTCTCTCTCAGCAAGTCTCGGGCGAGCCTTCTAGGAGATGATGTTGGTTGGTCCGCGATAGGGCTTTTACGGCGAGAGATGCCGCTATGACCCTAAAACCTCGGATGGCGAACGTATCGTACCGAGGTCCCCCTATCCGCCACCTGGGGTCGCGCCTGGTAGGGAACCACCCCCCAGGATAATACGAAAAGAACCAGCATTTTGGTTGACCGCAGTAGGGAGATAACAAACATCCCAAGACGGCACAAGATCAAAGATGTGGGATACCAGAAATCACAAATATAAAATGCATATTTAAACGATGGTAGGTAGGTAGGTAGAAGTGGCGGTCCATCCTTGAACCCAAGTAGCACTATGATGTGCCTTTTTGTTACCACGACTCGTGTGACCTAGTTTGTGATGGTTATAAAGGGGTGTAATGTATTATATACTTATATCCAACCTGTGGAGTTGAGGAAACGGATTATATCTAATATCCCTTTACCCGAAAAATCGCTAAGGTTGTCAAAAAAAGGTTGGTTCAGTGTCCGCAATCTGGCTCTTGCTAGTGCCGGACATTTGCAGAGGAAATGGCAGAGAGTTTCTTTCTCGTTTGTATTTCCGCAGCTGCGGCAATGAGGGTTGTGTGGGATCCCAAGTTTGGCCGCATGGTCGCCAATTGGCCAATGCCCCGTGATTATTGCCGTGACTCTGGCAATATCTGGGCGGGTTCTATTTAGCAGGTTTCTTGTTCTATTTTGGTCGTATGTGGGCCATATTTTTCTTGATATGACACAGTTGGTCAAACCCCTCCATTGGAGATTGGCTTTCTGTAGAAAATGTGAATGAATTTGTCCCTTTACCACTCCTAGTGGAACATGGACCCTTGCCGCGTGTGAGACGTGTAGAGCTGACCCCCGCCTGGCAAGCTCATCTGCGCGCTCGTTGCCTATTATGTCATTATGAAGTGTGACATTGAAACGTTCGCCCAGGCGGGCAAGCTCGTTCCGGCACTCCTGCACCAGCTTGGAGGATATGGTAGCCGAATTGATGGCTTTGATGGCGGCTTGGCTATCAATAAAGATAGCAATGTTTTGTTTGTGCGTTGTGTCATGCCCTAAAAGCGCGCAGGCTTCTCGGATAGCCAGTAATTCAGCCTGGAAAACGCTGGCAAAATCCGGCAAACGATATGATTCTGATATATTCGGTGATTCTGAGTAGACCCCGGCCCCCACACCACAGTTCATCTTAGATCCGTCAGTGTATATGACCGTGTCAAAGCCCTGCACCACTTCGTTCCTCTTCCACTGAGCTCTGGAAGGGAAACTTACCTGGAAGCCTTTTTTGAAATTGAGTTGTGGTGTGATATAGTCGGTTGGAGACGTGGCCATACCGTTTGGTAACGAGTCCAGAATGTTGCTGTGGCCATACGGCCTTGCACTCCAGCACCCAGACTCCCTGAGTCTTATGGCGCTGCATAGTGCAGTATCTTTGGTGTGTAGCGTTAAGAGGTAGAAGATGCAGGAGCACAGTAAGGGCATCCGTTGGTGCCGACCTCATTGCACCCGTGGTGCCTATACTGGCTGTTCTTTGCAGTCTTTTAAGCTTTGTAAGGTTGTAGCCTTTACTCAGCGCAGGCCACCATACGAGTGAGCCGTATGTCAGAATTGGACGCACAACGGCAGTGTACATCCATAAAGTCATCTTTGGTTGAAGTCCCCACTTCTTTCCAAATGTTTTACTGCAGGCGTAGAAGGCAATCCGCGTTTTCTTTACCCTGTGTTCGATGTTTTGTTTCCAGTTAAGTTTTGTATCAAGCATGATGCCCAGATACTTAGCGCTGGAGGATAGTGTGAGTGGTTGACCATTTAGACGGGGGAGGGTAAAATCGGGTATTTTGGTTTTGGTGGTGAACAGCATCAGTTCCGTTTTGCCCGGGTTGACGCCGAGGCCGCAGCTTGCAGCCCAGGTGTTTACCTTTTCTAGAGCGGCCTCCATGATTTCGCTAATCACGGAGGGAAACTTCCCTGACACTAGTATCGCCACGTCATACGCATACGCGACAACTTTCACTCGTTCCCTGTCAAGTTTTGCAAGAATTTTGTTTATAACCATTAGCCAGAGTAGAGGCGAAATGACACCGCCCTGTGGCGTACCTCTGTGGGCAAATCTGGTTAAGTGGCTGTTGCCTATAGTGTCGCCTGAAGGGTTCTTGTTCTGAGCATAGAGACTATCCATTGACTAATAAATTCCTCTATGCCCATCTCAATCAGAGATTCTTGAATTGCTTCAGTGTGTACGTTGTTAAAAGCTCCCTCTATGTCTAGAAAGGAGGCTAGGGTATATTCTTTATAGTATAAGGATCTTTCGATTGTCCGCACTACCTCGTGTAGAGCCGTTTCCGTAGATCTCCCCTTGAGATAGGCGTGCTGTGATTTAGATAGCGATGATTCTACTAGAAAGCTTCGCATGTGGATGTCTAGGACACGTTCTAGAGTTTTGAGAACAAAGGAGGTTAGACTAATTGGCCTGAAGTCCTTTGCGGCTTCATGCCCGCGTTTGCCAACCTTCGGTATAAACACCACTCTAGCGTGTCTCCAGGAGTAGGGAGCGTGGTTTAGTATTATACAGCTTCTAAAGATTGACGCCAGCCAAGGTATTGTTAAGTCTTGCGTTCTCTGTAGCATGACAGGTAAAATGCCGTCAGGGCCCGGAGACTTAAACGGAGAGAAGCTGTTGATAGCCCAGGAGATCTTTTCCTCGGAAATTAATGAAGTGATGTGATTATGGAGTGCAGGTTGTACTGGCCGAGACCTCTCGGGTTCTGTACTAATATCGCTGCAACCGGGAAAGTGTGTGTTAATTAGGAGTTCCAGGGTCTCCGCATAGGATTCAGTCCAACCTCCATCTGACTTTCTTAGAAAGGAAGGGTTGGAGTGTTCCTTGGCCAGAATTTTGCTAAGCCTGGCGGAGTCCTTAAGGGTTTCTATTGAATGGCAATAATCCATCCAGGCCTCCTTTTTGGATGCCTTGATGGCTTTTTTATAAAGACTAAGACAGTCCCTATAAGGCTGCCAGAATTTGTGTTTGTGGCAGATATTGAAAATCGCTCTGGTCATCTGCCTGAGATTGGAGAGATCCTCGTTCCACCATGGGGGAAGTGTTTTTTTGCTACGTTTAACTGGGCAGGAGACTTTGTATGCCGCAACCATTGCGTTCTCGAAAGTCTTAACCTTTGCCTCCAGTTCTTCGATTGCTAAAGTGTGTCTTTCAGGTGTATTTTTGAGTTTTGTCCGAAGGACTTGACCAAACTTGGTCCAATTAACTCTCTTTGGGTTTCTAAATGGTTTACTAGTCTCAGCCTCGAGACCCAAGTCATAGAGGATCCATCTGTGGTCTGAGAGTGACTCCAGATTGGAAACTCTCCAGTTTCCGACTCTAAAGCTATCGTTGTTTGTTTTTAGTGTGATATCTAGGACCTCTTCCCACCCCCGGAAAGTTCCCGTACTCGGGAAAACGAAGGTTGGAGTCGTGCCCTTATTGCAGACAGACAGGTTAGTATTTAAAAGAAAATCAAAAAGTGACTCCCCTCTCTCATTATCTTCTGAACTCCCCCATAATGTATGCCTGGCGTTGGCGTCACAACCTAATAGTAGGTTGTCCTTGCTTGTTGTTGCGGCTATGAGCTGCTCCACTTCCGCTGGCGGTGCTTGTACCTCATGTGCCATGTATATTTTATTTAAACGATATGCTGAACACAATTCTTGAGGTGGGGAGCTTGTTGGCTCCCAACAATTTAAAATAAATAACATTTTTGGGAAAAGAGCACACAATGAGTTACAAAAAGACTTTGTAAATAATAGAGGACATTGACCCGAATTGCTCACAGCTGATCCTTATATATAAGTAACCAAGATTACTTCGGCAGAAGATTAGCAGAAATGTCTTTAAGTCTTTAGCCATCATTTGAATGACATTCGGATTGTTAACTACGAAGCATCGAATTGATTGGGAATCACCTATTCTTGATTAAAGGCTCCAATCGTAACTTGATTTGGAACAGTATTTGTTCGCTTCTCCTGTTTCTTTAACTTCTTTGCCATGGTACAAAAAGAACCAAGAACCAGCATTTTGGTTGATTGGAGTAGGGAGTACGTTTTGTGTTGTTCATTGTTTGAATATGAGTTATTGTGGTACCGTCAGACGAAAGTTTTTTTTATTTGTTTTCAAGGTTTTAACCTTTCGCTGATCAGTCCGTCATTTCCCCAATTAGTGGGCCTCCACATAATAATTAAATTTTATGTGCTATCACATTTTCATGTGCGATAATTACTGGGTCATGGTGATACGATTAAAGCGCTATTTGTATTTTCCAGGGTCGTCCAAATCTTCTTCCCAGCTTTCAGTTTTCAAGGAGAGAACTTGGAATGTTCTTTCCCGCTTCTGTTTGTATTTGCAGGTGCCTTGTTAAGAAATTCCGAAGCTGCAACCCTCCGTTGGTTTTTTTTTTTCTTTCAAATTTTGCTTTTGGACGCTCAAAGCTCGTCGACGTTTCTCTTCTCCATCCAGTGAGGAGCAGAAAACGTCAGTGGGAGTGTAGTTTTCGTCTTTAGAAGCTGATAAGTGATTTAGGTAAGGATTAACACACAAAAAAAAAAAAAATTATTGCTTCTACATCTACCCCGCCTTTTAGGTTGGGTTTTCTAAAACAAACTATCCTTCGAGCTTGACTAATACTTTCAGAACCGCTTATGTAATTACAAACATCTAAATAAACCTCTTCGACCCACTGACTTTTACTTTGGATTTATCTTTGTCAAGTTGTTGATAAACACATTAAGTATGTCCGTCTGACTACGATGGAAATCTGTGGAGATTTTTTACTGAAATCGCTTTCATCACTGGAATCTTATACCATGTTCCCACCAAAGTGATTTAGCCCATGTGATTTATAAATCACGAAAGGGGTCTCCACCAAACTTTATGTGTTCTAGTTTAACATCCAGGAGAAAGAATTCATTTACTCCTGGCTGCAGTCTTTGATATCAATTAAAGCCATTTCCTGGATGGCAATGGTAATAGGATGAACTCGTTTTGTGTTTGTTGGTGGTCTGGTGACAACTTGTTGGCATTTCAAACTCTAGACTTCGGGGATGGGTTGAATATTTATTGGTTTCGAATTTCCCAATAAATTGTTTAATAAATAAATTGTTTTAATGTGACCATCTGTAGATGTGTAGATTGCGTTATCGAAGGTGACAATGACATTCAAGCTAACCTTCCTGGATTTGTATAATATGCATTCAACTGGGGAACTCAAAATCAAACCAAAATGGATACCACTGCATCACAAATGTGATTGGAACTGTTTTGTATGCTTCGCTAGGCTTTATTTTGTTCAGATAGGTGTTAAATAAAAGTTGGAAGTCTTATGTTTTTTTTAAGAACTGTTCAGACAGAGTCCAACTTTGAAAAATATTTTACTGAACCACAATCTCTTTCATTAAAATGTAAGTAAGTTTGTAGCATTTCCTTCAGATCTTTATTTCAAAAAAAAGCAACTACGAAATGCGACTAAGAGATGAGAGTATTTAGTCTGTTCTATTGAGTTGTTGTACGAAGACAGATCCCTTGTGTACAGATCGCAGGAAGACAAAGTTTTCTTGTGTCTTCTTTGGACCTCATTATTAATGAGGTCACCCAAAGTGTTGCGGCAAAGTTAATAAAATGTTGCTCGTACCTCGTTAAGTCCTTTACTTGCTTTATTTATCACTTCATCTAGGTCCGAGCATTTGTTATCCTCAGTCAATGACCATTGAATATGCTTGAAATAATTTCACTATTTTTTTTTTCTTGAGTGTGTAATGATCTGAATCGAAAGGTTTCCAGACAAAGTCACATTCTTTTGACGGAAGGAGACGAGTTTCAACCACATCCAAAGTGACGTTTAAGTTGGGCTTTCACGTTCAAATTTTCGTTCAGCTATTAACTGTCTTGTTTAGTAAAATATATTTCTCAACCTCTTTCTTACATGCATGAGAAGCATCATAACCATTTTTATATAGAATCTGATTTTTTTAAATTGACGTAATGTTCAATATATGCAAAAGGTTCCACCGGGTCACAATTAAGAATCTTCGCAACCGCACTCAGCACCAATGGAACCTTTCATTTTGAAGTACAAAGCAAAATTGATATCAGGTTTTAGCCTACTATTATCCATTTGGATAGGTAAGAAGTTTGAGATCTTTCTAGGAATCTCACTTTTTGTGCTCTTTAGGGGAAGAACTCTTTGCTCAAATTTGCTTTGGACACTTTAGCCGCGTTGTGTGACTACGCGAATACACTCTCGTCCTAATCGAACTTAAACTCTCGCCTAAACTTTTAGTGTCTGATATCGTTTTAAATCTTTTTGTTTGCAAATCGGATTCATATGGGTCATTTGTGAACTCGTATGAACGGGTACTCACTGTGGGCTATCTTCTGGCGTTTTTTTGCATATTTATTTCGATGCAGGTCACCCAGTCAATTCGAGGTGGCCTTGTGAGAGCAAGCGAAGAAAAAGCAATCTGCTCATAGCGTCGAAGACTCCTGTATTTATATATTCTATTTTCGGGGGAAATTCGTTTCAGCGCCGACCTCTAATGCTAGGGAAGTTAGTCCTCGGATCGGGTTGCGTTCTCCTGTGAAATGTTGGTGTCTTTTTAAAGGTTCATGTATTCATTTATTTTATCTCACATGTTTCAGATTACTTGGCCTTGTTTTTGAATTTTCTAGTAAGTTTTGAAGCCCAATTTAGTTCTATTTATTTCTTACAGTGAAAATATGGTTGCTTGTTTCAGAACTTCATCTGTTGTTATTCTGTTTTCGTTAATTCGTAATGTAAGTAATAGAAATAATTAGGAACAAGGAAGAAAAAACTAACGTGCGGCGCTTGTTCAACTTTAATAATGTGTTTGTAACTATTTTTTTTGTAAGTATTCTGCTTCACTTCTGTTAAACTTTTTGTATTTTTTCGCTTTTCCTGTTTCTTTAATTTCTTTTCCATAATACGAAAAGAACCAGCATTTTGGTTGACCGCAGTAGGGAGATAACAAACATCCCAAGACGGCACAAGATCAAAGATGTGGGATACCAGAAATCACAAATATAAAATGCATATTTAAACGATGGTAGGTAGGTAGGTAGAAGTGGCGGTCCATCCTTGAACCCAAGTAGCACTATGATGTGCCTTTTTGTTACCACGACTCGTGTGACCTAGTTTGTGATGGTTATAAAGGGGTGTAATGTATTATATACTTATATCCAACCTGTGGAGTTGAGGAAACGGATTATATCTAATATCCCTTTACCCGAAAAATCGCTAAGGTTGTCAAAAAAAGGTTGGTTCAGTGTCCGCAATCTGGCTCTTGCTAGTGCCGGACATTTGCAGAGGAAATGGCAGAGAGTTTCTTTCTCGTTTGTATTTCCGCAGCTGCGGCAATGAGGGTTGTGTGGGATCCCAAGTTTGGCCGCATGGTCGCCAATTGGCCAATGCCCCGTGATTATTGCCGTGACTCTGGCAATATCTGGGCGGGTTCTATTTAGCAGGTTTCTTGTTCTATTTTGGTCGTATGTGGGCCATATTTTTCTTGATATGACACAGTTGGTCAAACCCCTCCATTGGAGATTGGCTTTCTGTAGAAAATGTGAATGAATTTGTCCCTTTACCACTCCTAGTGGAACATGGACCCTTGCCGCGTGTGAGACGTGTAGAGCTGACCCCCGCCTGGCAAGCTCATCTGCGCGCTCGTTGCCTATTATGTCATTATGAAGTGTGACATTGAAACGTTCGCCCAGGCGGGCAAGCTCGTTCCGGCACTCCTGCACCAGCTTGGAGGATATGGTAGCCGAATTGATGGCTTTGATGGCGGCTTGGCTATCAATAAAGATAGCAATGTTTTGTTTGTGCGTTGTGTCATGCCCTAAAAGCGCGCAGGCTTCTCGGATAGCCAGTAATTCAGCCTGGAAAACGCTGGCAAAATCCGGCAAACGATATGATTCTGATATATTCGGTGATTCTGAGTAGACCCCGGCCCCCACACCACAGTTCATCTTAGATCCGTCAGTGTATATGACCGTGTCAAAGCCCTGCACCACTTCGTTCCTCTTCCACTGAGCTCTGGAAGGGAAACTTACCTGGAAGCCTTTTTTGAAATTGAGTTGTGGTGTGATATAGTCGGTTGGAGACGTGGCCATACCGTTTGGTAACGAGTCCAGAATGTTGCTGTGGCCATACGGCCTTGCACTCCAGCACCCAGACTCCCTGAGTCTTATGGCGCTGCATAGTGCAGTATCTTTGGTGTGTAGCGTTTAGAGGTAGAAGATGCAGGAGCACAGTAAGGGCATCCGTTGGTGCCGACCTCATTGCACCCGTGGTGCCTATACTGGCTGTTCTTTGCAGTCTTTTAAGCTTTGTAAGGTTGTAGCCTTTACTCAGCGCAGGCCACCATACGAGTGAGCCGTATGTCAGAATTGGACGCACAACGGCAGTGTACATCCATAAAGTCATCTTTGGTTGAAGTCCCCACTTCTTTCCAAATGTTTTACTGCAGGCGTAGAAGGCAATCCGCGTTTTCTTTACCCTGTGTTCGATGTTTTGTTTCCAGTTAAGTTTTGTATCAAGCATGATGCCCAGATACTTAGCGCTGGAGGATAGTGTGAGTGGTTGACCATTTAGACGGGGGAGGGTAAAATCGGGTATTTTGGTTTTGGTGGTGAACAGCATCAGTTCCGTTTTGCCCGGGTTGACGCCGAGGCCGCAGCTTGCAGCCCAGGTGTTTACCTTTTCTAGAGCGGCCTCCATGATTTCGCTAATCACGGAGGGAAACTTCCCTGACACTAGTATCGCCACGTCATACGCATACGCGACAACTTTCACTCGTTCCCTGTCAAGTTTTGCAAGAATTTTGTTTATAACCATTAGCCAGAGTAGAGGCGAAATGACACCGCCCTGTGGCGTACCTCTGTGGGCAAATCTGGTTAAGTGGCTGTTGCCTATAGTGTTGCCTGAAGGGTTCTTGTTCTGAGCATAGAGACTATCCATTGACTAATAAATTCCTCTATGCCCATCTCAATCAGAGATTCTTGAATTGCTTCAGTGTGTACGTTGTTAAAAGCTCCCTCTATGTCTAGAAAGGAGGCTAGGGTATATTCTTTATAGTATAAGGATCTTTCGATTGTCCGCACTACCTCGTGTAGAGCCGTTTCCGTAGATCTCCCCTTGAGATAGGCGTGCTGTGATTTAGATAGCGATGATTCTACTAGAAAGCTTCGCATGTGGATGTCTAGGACACGTTCTAGAGTTTTGAGAACAAAGGAGGTTAGACTAATTGGTCTGAAGTCCTTTGCGGCTTCATGCCCGCGTTTGCCAACCTTCGGTATAAACACCACTCTAGCGTGTCTCCAGGAGTAGGGAGCGTGGTTTAGTATTATACAGCTTCTAAAGATTGACGCCAGCCAAGGTATTGTTAAGTCTTGCGTTCTCTGTAGCATGACAGGTAAAATGCCGTCAGGGCCCGGAGACTTAAACGGAGAGAAGCTGTTGATAGCCCAGGAGATCTTTTCCTCGGAAATTAATGAAGTGATGTGATTATGGAGTGCAGGTTGTACTGGCCGAGACCTCTCGGGTTCTGTACTAATATCGCTGCAACCGGGAAAGTGTGTGTTAATTAGGAGTTCCAGGGTCTCCGCATAGGATTCAGTCCAACCTCCATCTGACTTTCTTAGAAAGGAAGGGTTGGAGTGTTCCTTGGCCAGAATTTTGCTAAGCCTGGCGGAGTCCTTAAGGGTTTCTATTGAATGGCAATGATCCATCCAGGCCTCCTTTTTGGATGCCTTGATGGCTTTTTTATAAAGACTAAGACAGTCCCTATAAGGCTGCCAGAATTTGTGTTTGTGGCAGATATTGAAAATCGCTCTGGTCATCTGCCTGAGATTGGAGAGATCCTCGTTCCACCATGGGGGAAGTGTTTTTTTGCTACGTTTAACTGGGCAGGAGACTTTGTATGCCGCAACCATTGCGTTCTCGAAAGTCTTAACCTTTGCCTCCAGTTCTTCGATTGCTAAAGTGTGTCTTTCAGGTGTATTTTTGAGTTTTGTCCGAAGGACTTGACCAAACTTGGTCCAATTAACTCTCTTTGGGTTTCTAAATGGTTTACTAGTCTCAGCCTCGAGACCCAAGTCATAGAGGATCCGTCTGTGGTCTGAGAGTGACTCCAGATTGGAAACTCTCCAGTTTCCGACTCTAAAGCTATCGTTGTTTGTTTTTAGTGTGATATCTAGGACCTCTTCCCACCCCCGGAAAGTTCCCGTACTCGGGAAAACGAAGGTTGGAGTCGTGCCCTTATTGCAGACAGACAGGTTAGTATTTAAAAGAAAATCAAAAAGTGACTCCCCTCTCTCATTATCTTCTGAACTCCCCCATAATGTATGCCTGGCGTTGGCGTCACAACCTAATAGTAGGTTGTCCTTGCTTGTTGTTGCGGCTATGAGCTGCTCCACTTCCGCTGGCGGTGCTTGTACCTCATGTGCCATGTATATTTTATTTAAACGATATGCTGAACACAATTCTTGAGGTGGGGAGCTTGTTGGCTCCCAACAATTTAAAATAAATAACATTTTTGGGAAAAGAGCACACAATGAGTTACAAAAAGACTTTGTAAATAATAGAGGACATTGACCCGAATTGCTCACAGCTGATCCTTATATATAAGTAACCAAGATTACTTCGGCAGAAGATTAGCAGAAATGTCTTTAGGTCTTTAGCCATCATTTGAATGACATTCGGATTGTTAACTACGAAGCATCGAATTGATTGGGAATCACCTATTCTTGATTAAAGGCTCCAATCGTAACTTGATTTGGAACAGCATTTGTTCGCTTCTCCTGTTTCTTTAACTTCTTTGCCATAGTACAAACAGAACCAAGAACCAGCATTTTGGTTGACCGGAGTAGGGAGTACGTTTTGTGTTGTTCATTGTTTGAATATGAGTTATTGTGGTACCGTCAGACGAAATTTTTTTTATTTGTTTTCAAGGTTTTAACCTTTCGCTGATCAGTCCGTCATTTCCCCAATTAGTGGGCCTCCACATAATAATTAAATTTTATGTGCTATCACATTTTCATGTGCGATAATTACTGGGTCATGGTGACACGATTAAAGCGTTATTTGTATTTTCCAGGGTCGTCCAAATCTTCTTCCCAGCTTTCAGTTTTCAAGGGGAGAACTTGGAATGTTCTTTCCCGCTTCTGTTTGTATTTGCAGGTGCCTTGTTAAGAAATTCCGAAGCTGCAACCCTCCGTTGGTTTTTTTTTTCTTTAAAATTTTGCTTTTGGACGCTCAAAGCTCGTCGACGTTTCTCTTCTCCATCCAGTGAGGAGCAGAAAACGTCAGTGGGAGTGTAGTTTTCGTCTTTAGAAGCTGATAAGTGATTTAGGTAAGGATTAACACACACAAAAAAAAAAAAAAATTATTGCTTCTACATCTACCCCGCCTTTTAGGTTGGGTTTTCTAAAACAAACTATCCTTCGAGCTTGACTAATACTTTCAGAACCGCTTATGTAATTACAAACATCTAAATAAACCTCTTCGACCCACTGACTTTTACTTTGGATTTATCTTTGTCAAGTTGTTGATAAACACATTAAGTATGTCCGTCTGACTACGATGGAAATCTGTGGAGATTTTTTACTGAAATCGCTTTCATCACTGGAATCTTATACCATGTTCCCACCAAAGTGATTTAGCCCATGTGATTTATAAATCACGAAAGGGGTCTCCACCAAACTTTATGTGTTCTAGTTTAACATCCAGGAGAAAGAATTCATTTACTCCTGGCTGCAGTCTTTGATATCAATTAAAGCCATTTCCTGGATGGCAATGGTAATAGGATGAACTCGTTTTGTGTTTGTTGGTGGTCTGGTGACAACTTGTTGGCATTTCAAACTCTAGACTTCGGGGATGGGTTGAATATTTATTGGTTTCGAATTTCCCAATAAATTGTTTAATAAATAAATTGTTTTAATGTGACCATCTGTAGATGTGTAGATTGCGTTATCGAAGGTGACAATGACATTCAAGCTAACCTTCCTGGATTTGTATAATATGCATTCAACTGGGGAACTCAAAATCAAACCAAAATGGATACCACTGCATCACAAATGTGATTGGAACTGTTTTGTATGCTTCGCTAGGCTTTATTTTGTTCAGATAGGTGTTAAATAAAAGTTGGAAGTCTTATGTTTTTTTTAAGAACTGTTCAGACAGAGTCCAACTTTGAAAAATATTTTACTGAACCACAATCTCTTTCATTAAAATGTAAGTAAGTTTGTAGCATTTCCTTCAGATCTTTATTTCAAAAAAAAAGCAACTACGAAATGCGACTAAGAGATGAGAGTATTTAGTCTGTTCTATTGAGTTGTTGTACGAAGACAGATCCCTTGTGTACAGATCGCAGGAAGACAAAGTTTTCTTGTGTCTTCTTTGGACCTCATTATTAATGAGGTCACCCAAAGTGTTGCGGCAAAGTTAATAAAATGTTGCTCGTACCTCGTTAAGTCCTTTACTTGCTTTATTTATCACTTCATCTAGGTCCGAGCATTTGTTATCCTCAGTCAATGACCATTGAATATGCTTGAAATAATTTCACTATTTTTTTTTTCTTGAGTGTGTAATGATCTGAATCGAAAGGTTTCCAGACAAAGTCACATTCTTTTGACGGAAGGAGACGAGTTTCAACCACATCCAAAGTGACGTTTAAGTTGGGCTTTCACGTTCAAATTTTCGTTCAGCTATTAACTGTCTTGTTTAGTAAAATATATTTCTCAACCTCTTTCTTACATGCATGAGAAGCATCATAACCATTTTTATATAGAATCTGATTTTTTTAAATTGACGTAATGTTCAATATATGCAAAAGGTTCCACCGGGTCACAATTAAGAATCTTCGCAACCGCACTCAGCACCAATGGAACCTTTCATTTTGAAGTACAAAGCAAAATTGATATCAGGTTTTAGCCTACTATTATCCATTTGGATAGGTAAGAAGTTTGAGATCTTTCTAGGAATCTCACTTTTTGTGCTCTTTAGGGGAAGAACTCTTTGCTCAAATTTGCTTTGGACACTTTAGCCGCGTTGTGTGACTACGCGAATACACTCTCGTCCTAATCGAACTTAAACTCTCGCCTAAACTTTTACTGTCTGATATCGTTTTAAATCTTTTTTTTTACAAATCGGATTCATATGGGTCATTTGTGAACTCGTATGAACGGGTACTCACTGTGGGCTATCTTCTGGCGCTTTTTTGCATATTTATTTCGATGCAGGTCACCCAGTCAATTCGAGGTGGCCTTGTGAGAGCAAGCGAAGAAAAAGCAATCTGCTCATAGCGTCGAATACTCCCGTATTTATATATTCTATTTTCGGGGGAAATTCGTTTCAGCGCCGACCTCTAATGCTAGGGAAGTTAGTCCTCGGATCGGTTTGCGTTCTCCTGTGAAATGTTGGTGTCTTTTTAAAGGTTCATGTATTCATTTATTTTATCTCACATGTTTCAGATTACTTGGCCTTGTTTTTGAATTTTCTAGTAAGTTTTGAAGCCCAATTTAGTTCTATTTATTGGAGCAGGCTTCCGTGGATGGTGCCAGTGTTTACTTATGTGAACAATTTTGTTGATTTACTACTAACAGTGAAAAAATATTTGCTTGTTTCAGAACATCATCTGTGGTCGTTCTCTTTTCGCAAAGCCGAAATGTAAAGAATAGAACAAATTAGGAACAAAGAAGAAAAAACTATCAATAAAGTGCTATATATACTTAAACCTCTTTATCACACACCTGAGGAGCATCAGGACCCTTTTTATGTAGAATATAGAATCCCAAGTCTTCGTTAAGTTATTGACGATTTGTAGTTCGCTTGTTCTCCACTTGCAGTATTAATCATAATATATTTTAAAACTGTTGCGAATTCAGAAACTTTATCCAACGGTCATTAAACGATGTGCAATGGTTTTTCAGTTGCAAGTTCGAGCAACATATGCTTTTTATCCTCACTTTCTGATATGGTACCTTAGGTTTCAATGAGGCGATCCCATTATCCCATCTTTAGTTCACCTTTGAGGTAACCTATGAGGGGAGGGTACTACATTATATTTTTATTTCGTTTCAATTTCTCATTTTAACTTCTTTTTCATACTATTATGCTTAAAACAAATTAATTTTATCACATCTACACTTAATAGATACTTAACTGTAATCTTTTGTATATGGTTGTTTTTAAACTTAAATAAATACCTAATACTAAATAGTAAATACTCCGGCTCCTGCAGATACTTCCTTTTTTGAACCTTCGTCAGTGTTTATTTGTTCTTTTTTTGTTCGCTTGTGTGCGTTTTAGTATTTTACTTCTGCCTTTGGGACCTATCAGATATAGTTGTTGCTTGGAAGCGGTCATCAAGGCCGATCCTACCACGAAAATTTACTATTATCTCTGGTTGTATGTTTTAAATATGCTCTGTGTAGATAGGACAATAATATAACATGGACTGTGTTTTGATGTGGGGTCAGTTTTACAAATAGCAGAGTGTCGCCTCTTATTTTATATTATTATTGATGCGAAAATGAAAATTTTCTCCATTGGTTTCTTTTCGTTTTCTCAAATGTCATACCTAAAACGCTGAAATAAACCCAAAAGTTATGAGCAGCTACTACTACGAATTTGTCTTTTTTGACAAGATAAGGACATCAAAACCTTCACTCTTTTTGTTGCTTTCGCGCAGATAAATTTTACTTTTGTTTTCGAAGTAAAAACGTTCGTGCAAAACGCAAACTACTCAAAGCTTTTACCTAACGGAATCCCCACCAAAGATTCACGAATGAAATTGAGGAGATGTGAAACCTTGGAGGCTTTTAATGAAATAAGAAAAAATTGACAAACAATATTTTTGATCACATTTTGACCGATTAAACGTCGAATATATTGGCTGACGATTTTTTACAACATGACCATGTTTCGAAGAGGATCAGACGCATCTTGATGCGAGGACTGCGGTCTCACTGTAGATGTATTGATATGCTGATAAGAAAGCAATTACGCTTTTTATAGATTGTGAAGTGAGTGTAGTGGCGCTGTGCCAACAAATCCAAATAATACTATGTACTTGTACAACCCTGTTCTGATTTCTTACCGAAATTCAATTCATGTGAGTTTGAAATGATCGGGGTCTCAGTTCGGGGTGTATTCACATTCGTACTATTTTTTTGTTGTGTGTCGAGGAGCCAATGTCGATTTTTTGGCAAACAGCCTCAATGGCACGCTTCACATTTCTTTCTAAACTAACATAGTGTTCGATATATGCAACAGGTTACGGCCGGCGCTCACAATTAAGAATCTTCGCAATCGCACTCAGCACCAATGGAACCTTTCATTTTAAAGAAATGAAATATCAGCTATTAGCCTACTATTATCCATTTGGATAGGTAAGAAGTTTGAGATCTTTCTAGGAATCTCACTTTTTGTGCTCTTTAGGGGAAGAACTCTTTGCTCAAATTTGCTTTGGACACTTTAGCCGCGTTGTGTGACTACGCGAATACACTCTCGTCCTAATCGAACTTAAACTCTCACCTAAACTTTTACTGTCTGATATCGTTTTAAATCTTTTTGTTTGCAAATCGGATTCATATGGGTCATTTGTGAACTCGTATGAACGGGTACTCTCTCATTTCACACTTTTGGTTGGTTGCGTCTTGGAGAGTCTGGGTCTGTGCTGTGGGCTAACTTCTGGCGCTTTTTTGCATATTTATTTCGATGTAGGTCAGCCTTTAGACACTTCGCGGTGGCCTTGTGAGAGCAAGAAAAGGCCTTGTTTTCCAATTTTCCAGTAAGTTTTGAAGGCCCATTTAGTTCTATTCATTGGAGCAGGCTTCCGTGGATGGTGCCAGTGTTTACTTATTTGAACAATTTTGTTGATTTTTTTTTGTAAGTATTCTGCTTTACTTCTGTTTAACTTTTTGTATTTTTTCGCTTTTCCTGTTTCTTTAATTTCTTTTCCATAATACGAAAAGAACCAGCATTTTGGTTGACCGCAGTAGGGAGATAACAAACATCCCAAGACGGCACAAGATCAAAGATGTGGGATACCAGAAATCACAAACATAAAATCCATATTTAAACGATATGCTGAACACAAATCTTGAGGTGGGGATTATGTTGGCTCCCAACAATTTAAAATAAATAACATTTTTGGGAAAAGAGCACACAATGAGTGACAAAAACACTTTGTAAATAATAAAGGACATTGACCCGAATTGCTCACAGCTGATCCTCATATATAAGTAACCGAGATTACTTCGGCAGAAGATTAGCAGAAATGTCTTTAGGTCTTTAGCCATCATTTGAATGACATTCGGATTGTTAACTACGAACCATCGAATTGATTGGGAATCACCTATTCTTGATTAAAGGCTCCAATCGTAACTTGATTTGGAACAGTATTTGTTCGCTTCTCCTGTTTCTTTAACTTCTTTGCCATGGTACAAAAAGAACCAAGAACCAGCATTTTGGTTGACCGGAGTAGGGAGTACGTTTTGTGTTGTTCATTGTTTGAATATGAGTTATTGTGGTACCGTCAGACGAAAGTTTTATTTTATTTGTTTTCAAGGTTTTAACCTTTCGCTGATCAGTCCGTCATTTCCCCAATTAGTGGGCCTCCACATAATAATAAAATTTTATGTGCTATCACATTTTCATGTGCGATAATTACTGGGTCATGGTGATACGATTAAAGCGCTATTTGTATTTTCCAGGGTCGTCCAAATCTTCTTCCCAGCTTTCAGTTTTCAAGGAGAGAACTTGGAATGTTCTTTCCCGCTTCTGTTTGTATTTACAGGTGTCTTGTTAAAAAATTCCGAAGCTGCAACCCTCCGTTGGTTTTTTTTTCTTTCAAATTTTGCTTTTGGACGCTCAAAGCTCGTCGACGTTTCACTTCTCCATCCAGTGAGGAGCAGAAAACGTCAGTGGGAGTGTAGTTTTCGTCTTTAGAAGCTGATAAGTGATTTAGGTAAGGATTAACACACACAAAAAAAAAAAAAAATTATTGCTTCTACATCTACCCCGCCTTTTAGGTTGGGTTTTCTAAAACAAACTATCCTTCGAGCTTGACTAATACTTTCAGAACCGCTTATGTAATTACAAACATCTAAATAAACCTCTTCGACCCACTGACTTTTACTTTGGATTTATCTTTGTCAAGTTGTTGATAAACACATTAAGTATGTCCGTCTGACTACGATGGAAATCTGTGGAGATTTTTTACTGAAATCGCTTTCATCACTGGAATCTTATACCATGTTCCCACCAAAGTGATTTAGCCCATGTGATTTATAAATCACGAAAGGGGTCTCCACCAAACTTTATGTGTTCTAGTTTAACATCCAGGAGAAAGAATTCATTTACTCCTGGCTGCAGTCTTTGATATCAATTAAAGCCATTTCCTGGATGGCAATGGTAATAGGATGAACTCGTTTTGTGTTTGTTGGTGGTCTGGTGACAACTTGTTGGCATTTCAAACTCTAGACTTCGGGGATGGGTTGAATATTTATTGGTTTCGAATTTCCCAATAAATTGTTTAATAAATAAATTGTTTTAATGTGACCATCTGTAGATGTGTAGATTGCGTTATCGAAGGTGACAATGACATTCAAGCTAACCTTCCTGGATTTGTATAATATGCATTCAACTGGGGAACTCAAAATCAAACCAAAATGGATACCACTGCATCACAAATGTGATTGGAACTGTTTTGTATGCTTCGCTAGGCTTTATTTTGTTCAGATAGGTGTTAAATAAAAGTTGGAAGTCTTATGTTTTTTTTAAGAACTGTTCAGACAGAGTCCAACTTTGAAAAATATTTTACTGAACCACAATCTCTTTCATTAAAATGTAAGTAAGTTTGTAGCATTTCCTTCAGATCTTTATTTCAAAAAAAAGCAACTACGAAATGCGACTAAGAGATGAGAGTATTTAGTCTGTTCTATTGAGTTGTTGTACGAAGACAGATCCCTTGTGTACAGATCGCAGGAAGACAAAGTTTTCTTGTGTCTTCTTTGGACCTCATTATTAATGAGGTCACCCAAAGTGTTGCGGCAAAGTTAATAAAATGTTGCTCGTACCTCGTTAAGTCCTTTACTTGCTTTATTTATCACTTCATCTAGGTCCGAGCATTTGTTATCCTCAGTCAATGACCATTGAATATGCTTGAAATAATTTCACTATTTTTTTTTTCTTGAGTGTGTAATGATCTGAATCGAAAGGTTTCCAGACAAAGTCACATTCTTTTGACGGAAGGAGACGAGTTTCAACCACATCCAAAGTGACGTTTAAGTTGGGCTTTCACGTTCAAATTTTCGTTCAGCTATTAACTGTCTTGTTTAGTAAAATATATTTCTCAACCTCTTTCTTACATGCATGAGAAGCATCATAGCCATTTTTATATAGAATCTGATTTTTTTAAATTGACGTAATGTTCAATATATGCAAAAGGTTCCACCGGGTCACAATTAAGAATCTTCGCAACCGCACTCAGCACCAATGGAACCTTTCATTTTGAAGTACAAAGCAAAATTGATATCAGGTTTTAGCCTACTATTATCCATTTGGATAGGTAAGAAGTTTGAGATCTTTCTAGGAATCTCACTTTTTGTGCTCTTTAGGGGAAGAACTCTTTGCTCAAATTTGCTTTGCCTTTGCACTTTAGCCGCGTTTTGTGACTACGCGAATACACTCTCGTCCTAATCGAACTTAAACTCTCACCTAAACTTTTACTGTCTGATATCGTTTTAAATCTTTTTGTTTGCAAATCGGATTCATATGGGTCATTTGTGAACTCGTATGAACGGGTACTCTCTCATTTCACACTTTTGGTTGGTTGCGTCTTGGAGAGTCTGGGTCTGTGCTGCCTAGATCTCGGAGTACTAAGACCTTCTTTTTATTAAAGCCTTGGTGAACTCAATGTTCGATTTTCGTATAAGAAGGGAGCATTGTCTATGGACGCTGGTGTATACATACCATGGTTTAAACCTTTTTCATCTTTCCTTTTCAATACTATCTTCATCGTTTCTCGAATTTTAGAGAAATAAACCATAGCGCTAAACAAAAACACTTTTTTCAATATGCACCACTGTGGGCTAACTTCTGGCGCTTTTTTGCATATTTATTTCGATGTAGGTCAGCCTTTAGACACTTCGCGGTGGCCTTGTGAGAGCAAGAAAAGGCCTTGTTTTCCAATTTTCTAGTAAGTTTTGAAGGCCCATTTAGTTCTATTCATTGGAGCAGGCTTCCGTGGATGGTGCCAGTGTTTACTTATTTGAACAATTTTGTTGATTTTTTTTTGTAAGTATTCTGCTTTACTTCTGTTTAACTTTTTGTATTTTTTCGCTTTTCCTGTTTCTTTAATTTCTTTTCCATAATACGAAAAGAACCAGCATTTTGGTTGACCGCAGTAGGGAGATAACAAACATCCCAAGACGGCACAAGATCAAAGATGTGGGATACCAGAAATCACAAACATAAAATCCATATTTAAACGATATGCTGAACACAAATCTTGAGGTTGGGAGCATGTTGGCTCCCAACAATTTAAAATAAATAACATTTTTGGGAAAAGAGCACACAATGAGTGACAAAAACACTTTGTAAATAATAGAGGACATTGTCCCGAATTGCTCACAGCTGATCCTTATATATAAGTAACCGAGATTACTTCGGCAGAAGATTAGCAGAAATGTCTTTAGGTCTTTAGCCATCATTTGAATGACATTCGGATTGTTAACTATACGAAGCATCGAATTGATTGGGAATCACCTATTCTTGATTAAAGGCTCCAATCGTAACTTGATTTGGAACAGTATTTGTTCGCTTCTCCTGTTTCTTTAACTTCTTTGCCATGGTACAAAAAGAACCAAGAACCAGCATTTTGGTTGACCGGAGTAGGGAGTACGTTTTGTGTTGTTCATTGTTTGAATATGAGTTATTGTGGTACCGTCAGACGAAAGTTTTATTTTATTTGTTTTCAAGGTTTTAACCTTTCGCTGATCAGTCCGTCATTTCCCCAATTAGTGGGCCTCCACATAATAATAAAATTTTATGTGCTATCACATTTTCATGTGCGATAATTACTGGGTCATGGTGATACGATTAAAGCGCTATTTGTATTTTCCAGGGTCGTCCAAATCTTCTTCCCAGCTTTCAGTTTTCAAGGAGAGAACTTGGAATGTTCTTTCCCGCTTCTGTTTGTATTTACAGGTGTCTTGTTAAAAAATTCCGAAGCTGCAACCCTCCGTTGGTTTTTTTTTCTTTCAAATTTTGCTTTTGGACGCTCAAAGCTCGTCGACGTTTCTCTTCTCCATCCAGTGAGGAGCAGAAAACGTCAGTGGGAGTGTAGTTTTCGTCTTTAGAAGCTGATAAGTGATTTAGGTAAGGATTAACACACACAAAAAAAAAAAAAAATTATTGCTTCTACATCTACCCCGCCTTTTAGGTTGGGTTTTCTAAAACAAACTATCCTTCGAGCTTGACTAATACTTTCAGAACCGCTTATGTAATTACAAACATCTAAATAAACCTCTTCGACCCACTGACTTTTACTTTGGATTTATCTTTGTCAAGTTGTTGATAAACACATTAAGTATGTCCGTCTGACTACGATGGAAATCTGTGGAGATTTTTTACTGAAATCGCTTTCATCACTGGAATCTTATACCATGTTCCCACCAAAGTGATTTAGCCCATGTGATTTATAAATCACGAAAGGGGTCTCCACCAAACTTTATGTGTTCTAGTTTAACATCCAGGAGAAAGAATTCATTTACTCCTGGCTGCAGTCTTTGATATCAATTAAAGCCATTTCCTGGATGGCAATGGTAATAGGATGAACTCGTTTTGTGTTTGTTGGTGGTCTGGTGACAACTTGTTGGCATTTCAAACTCTAGACTTCGGGGATGGGTTGAATATTTATTGGTTTCGAATTTCCCAATAAATTGTTTAATAAATAAATTGTTTTAATGTGACCATCTGTAGATGTGTAGATTGCGTTATCGAAGGTGACAATGACATTCAAGCTAACCTTCCTGGATTTGTATAATATGCATTCAACTGGGGAACTCAAAATCAAACCAAAATGGATACCACTGCATCACAAATGTGATTGGAACTGTTTTGTATGCTTCGCTAGGCTTTATTTTGTTCAGATAGGTGTTAAATAAAAGTTGGAAGTCTTATGTTTTTTTTAAGAACTGTTCAGACAGAGTCCAACTTTGAAAAATATTTTACTGAACCACAATCTCTTTCATTAAAATGTAAGTAAGTTTGTAGCATTTCCTTCAGATCTTTATTTCAAAAAAAAGCAACTACGAAATGCGACTAAGAGATGAGAGTATTTAGTCTGTTCTATTGAGTTGTTGTACGAAGACAGATCCCTTGTGTACAGATCGCAGGAAGACAAAGTTTTCTTGTGTCTTCTTTGGACCTCATTATTAATGAGGTCACCCAAAGTGTTGCGGCAAAGTTAATAAAATGTTGCTCGTACCTCGTTAAGTCCTTTACTTGCTTTATTTATCACTTCATCTAGGTCCGAGCATTTGTTATCTTCAGTCAATGACCATTGAATATGCTTGAAATAATTTCACTATTATTTTTTTTCTTGAGTGTGTAATGATCTGAATCGAAAGGTTTCCAGACAAAGTCACATTCTTTTGACGGAAGGAGACGAGTTTCAACCACATCCAAAGTGACGTTTAAGTTGGGCTTTCACGTTCAAATTTTCGTTCAGCTATTAACTGTCTAGTTTAGTAAAATATATTTCTCAACCTCTTTCTTACATGCATGAGAAGCATCATAACCATTTTTATATAGAATCTGATTTTTTTAAATTGACGTAATGTTCAATATATGCAAAAGGTTCCACCGGGTCACAATTAAGAATCTTCGCAACCGCACTCAGCACCAATGGAACCTTTCATTTTGAAGTACATAGCAAAATTGATATCAGGTTTTAGCCTACTATTATCCATTTGGATAGGTAAGAAGTTTGAGATCTTTCTAGGAATCTCACTTTTTGTGCTCTTTAGGGGAAGAACTCTTTGCTCAAATTTGCTTTGCCTTTGCACTTTAGCCGCGTTTTGTGACTATGCGAATACACTCTCGTCCTAATCGAACTTAAACTCTCACCTAAACTTTTACTGTCTGATATCGTTTTAAATCTTTTTGTTTGCAAATCGGATTCATATGGGTCATTTGTGAACTCGTATGAACGGGTACTCTCTCATTTCACACTTTTGGTTGGTTGCGTCTTGGAGAGTCTGGGTCTGTGCTGCCTAGATCTCGGAGTACTAAGACCTTCTTTTTATTAAAGCCTTGGTGAACTCAATGTTCGATTTTCGTATAAGAAGGGAGCATTGTCTATGGACGCTGGTGTATACATACCATGGTTTAAACCTTTTTCATCTTTCCTTTTCAATACTATCTTCATCGTTTCTCGAATTTTAGAGAAATAAACCATAGCGCTAAACAAAAACACTTTTTTCAATATGCACCACTGTGGGCTAACTTCTGGCGCTTTTTTGCATATTTATTTCGATGTAGGTCAGCCTTTAGACACTTCGCGGTGGCCTTGTGAGAGCAAGAAAAGGCCTTGTTTTCCAATTTTCTAGTAAGTTTTGAAGGCCCATTTAGTTCTATTCATTGGAGCAGGCTTCCGTGGATGGTGCCAGTGTTTACTTATTTGAACAATTTTGTTGATTTTTTTTTGTAAGTATTCTGCTTTACTTCTGTTTAACTTTTTGTATTTTTTCGCTTTTCCTGTTTCTTTAATTTCTTTTCCATAATACGAAAAGAACCAGCATTTTGGTTGACCGCAGTAGGGAGATAACAAACATCCCAAGACGGCACAAGATCAAAGATGTGGGATACCAGAAATCACAAACATAAAATCCATATTTAAACGATATGCTGAACACAAATCTTGAGGTTGGGAGCATGTTGGCTCCCAACAATTTAAAATAAATAACATTTTTGGGAAAAGAGCACACAATGAGTGACAAAAACACTTTGTAAATAATAGAGGACATTGTCCCGAATTGCTCACAGCTGATCCTTATATATAAGTAACCGAGATTACTTCGGCAGAAGATTAGCAGAAATGTCTTTAGGTCTTTAGCCATCATTTGAATGACATTCGGATTGTTAACTATACGAAGCATCGAATTGATTGGGAATCACCTATTCTTGATTAAAGGCTCCAATCGTAACTTGATTTGGAACAGTATTTGTTCGCTTCTCCTGTTTCTTTAACTTCTTTGCCATGGTACAAAAAGAACCAAGAACCAGCATTTTGGTTGACCGGAGTAGGGAGTACGTTTTGTGTTGTTCATTGTTTGAATATGAGTTATTGTGGTACCGTCAGACGAAAGTTTTATTTTATTTGTTTTCAAGGTTTTAACCTTTCGCTGATCAGTCCGTCATTTCCCCAATTAGTGGGCCTCCACATAATAATAAAATTTTATGTGCTATCACATTTTCATGTGCGATAATTACTGGGTCATGGTGATACGATTAAAGCGCTATTTGTATTTTCCAGGGTCGTCCAAATCTTCTTCCCAGCTTTCAGTTTTCAAGGAGAGAACTTGGAATGTTCTTTCCCGCTTCTGTTTGTATTTACAGGTGTCTTGTTAAAAAATTCCGAAGCTGCAACCCTCCGTTGGTTTTTTTTTCTTTCAAATTTTGCTTTTGGACGCTCAAAGCTCGTCGACGTTTCTCTTCTCCATCCAGTGAGGAGCAGAAAACGTCAGTGGGAGTGTAGTTTTCGTCTTTAGAAGCTGATAAGTGATTTAGGTAAGGATTAACACACACAAAAAAAAAAAAAAATTATTGCTTCTACATCTACCCCGCCTTTTAGGTTGGGTTTTCTAAAACAAACTATCCTTCGAGCTTGACTAATACTTTCAGAACCGCTTATGTAATTACAAACATCTAAATAAACCTCTTCGACCCACTGACTTTTACTTTGGATTTATCTTTGTCAAGTTGTTGATAAACACATTAAGTATGTCCGTCTGACTACGATGGAAATCTGTGGAGATTTTTTACTGAAATCGCTTTCATCACTGGAATCTTATACCATGTTCCCACCAAAGTGATTTAGCCCATGTGATTTATAAATCACGAAAGGGGTCTCCACCAAACTTTATGTGTTCTAGTTTAACATCCAGGAGAAAGAATTCATTTACTCCTGGCTGCAGTCTTTGATATCAATTAAAGCCATTTCCTGGATGGCAATGGTAATAGGATGAACTCGTTTTGTGTTTGTTGGTGGTCTGGTGACAACTTGTTGGCATTTCAAACTCTAGACTTCGGGGATGGGTTGAATATTTATTGGTTTCGAATTTCCCAATAAATTGTTTAATAAATAAATTGTTTTAATGTGACCATCTGTAGATGTGTAGATTGCGTTATCGAAGGTGACAATGACATTCAAGCTAACCTTCCTGGATTTGTATAATATGCATTCAACTGGGGAACTCAAAATCAAACCAAAATGGATACCACTGCATCACAAATGTGATTGGAACTGTTTTGTATGCTTCGCTAGGCTTTATTTTGTTCAGATAGGTGTTAAATAAAAGTTGGAAGTCTTATGTTTTTTTTAAGAACTGTTCAGACAGAGTCCAACTTTGAAAAATATTTTACTGAACCACAATCTCTTTCATTAAAATGTAAGTAAGTTTGTAGCATTTCCTTCAGATCTTTATTTCAAAAAAAAGCAACTACGAAATGCGACTAAGAGATGAGAGTATTTAGTCTGTTCTATTGAGTTGTTGTACGAAGACAGATCCCTTGTGTACAGATCGCAGGAAGACAAAGTTTTCTTGTGTCTTCTTTGGACCTCATTATTAATGAGGTCACCCAAAGTGTTGCGGCAAAGTTAATAAAATGTTGCTCGTACCTCGTTAAGTCCTTTACTTGCTTTATTTATCACTTCATCTAGGTCCGAGCATTTGTTATCCTCAGTCAATGACCATTGAATATGCTTGAAATAATTTCACTATTTTTTTTTTCTTGAGTGTGTAATGATCTGAATCGAAAGGTTTCCAGACAAAGTCACATTCTTTTGACGGAAGGAGACGAGTTTCAACCACATCCAAAGTGACGTTTAAGTTGGGCTTTCACGTTCAAATTTTCGTTCAGCTATTAACTGTCTTGTTTAGTAAAATATATTTCTCAACCTCTTTCTTACATGCATGAGAAGCATCATAGCCATTTTTATATAGAATCTGATTTTTTTAAATTGACGTAATGTTCAATATATGCAAAAGGTTCCACCGGGTCACAATTAAGAATCTTCGCAACCGCACTCAGCACCAATGGAACCTTTCATTTTGAAGTACAAAGCAAAATTGATATCAGGTTTTAGCCTACTATTATCCATTTGGATAGGTAAGAAGTTTGAGATCTTTCTAGGAATCTCACTTTTTGTGCTCTTTAGGGGAAGAACTCTTTGCTCAAATTTGCTTTGCCTTTGCACTTTAGCCGCGTTTTGTGACTACGCGAATACACTCTCGTCCTAATCGAACTTAAACTCTCACCTAAACTTTTACTGTCTGATATCGTTTTAAATCTTTTTGTTTGCAAATCGGATTCATATGGGTCATTTGTGAACTCGTATGAACGGGTACTCTCTCATTTCACACTTTTGGTTGGTTGCGTCTTGGAGAGTCTGGGTCTGTGCTGCCTAGATCTCGGAGTACTAAGACCTTCTTTTTATTAAAGCCTTGGTGAACTCAATGTTCGATTTTCGTATAAGAAGGGAGCATTGTCTATGGACGCTGGTGTATACATACCATGGTTTAAACCTTTTTCATCTTTCCTTTTCAATACTATCTTCATCGTTTCTCGAATTTTAGAGAAATAAACCATAGCGCTAAACAAAAACACTTTTTTCAATATGCACCACTGTGGGCTAACTTCTGGCGCTTTTTTGCATATTTATTTCGATGTAGGTCAGCCTTTAGACACTTCGCGGTGGCCTTGTGAGAGCAAGAAAAGGCCTTGTTTTCCAATTTTCTAGTAAGTTTTGAAGGCCCATTTAGTTCTATTCATTGGAGCAGGCTTCCGTGGATGGTGCCAGTGTTTACTTATTTGAACAATTTTGTTGATTTTTTTTTGTAAGTATTCTGCTTTACTTCTGTTTAACTTTTTGTATTTTTTCGCTTTTCCTGTTTCTTTAATTTCTTTTCCATAATACGAAAAGAACCAGCATTTTGGTTGACCGCAGTAGGGAGATAACAAACATCCCAAGACGGCACAAGATCAAAGATGTGGGATACCAGAAATCACAAACATAAAATCCATATTTAAACGATATGCTGAACACAAATCTTGAGGTTGGGAGCATGTTGGCTCCCAACAATTTAAAATAAATAACATTTTTGGGAAAAGAGCACACAATGAGTGACAAAAACACTTTGTAAATAATAGAGGACATTGTCCCGAATTGCTCACAGCTGATCCTTATATATAAGTAACCGAGATTACTTCGGCAGAAGATTAGCAGAAATGTCTTTAGGTCTTTAGCCATCATTTGAATGACATTCGGATTGTTAACTATACGAAGCATCGAATTGATTGGGAATCACCTATTCTTGATTAAAGGCTCCAATCGTAACTTGATTTGGAACAGTATTTGTTCGCTTCTCCTGTTTCTTTAACTTCTTTGCCATGGTACAAAAAGAACCAAGAACCAGCATTTTGGTTGACCGGAGTAGGGAGTACGTTTTGTGTTGTTCATTGTTTGAATATGAGTTATTGTGGTACCGTCAGACGAAAGTTTTATTTTATTTGTTTTCAAGGTTTTAACCTTTCGCTGATCAGTCCGTCATTTCCCCAATTAGTGGGCCTCCACATAATAATAAAATTTTATGTGCTATCACATTTTCATGTGCGATAATTACTGGGTCATGGTGATACGATTAAAGCGCTATTTGTATTTTCCAGGGTCGTCCAAATCTTCTTCCCAGCTTTCAGTTTTCAAGGAGAGAACTTGGAATGTTCTTTCCCGCTTCTGTTTGTATTTACAGGTGTCTTGTTAAAAAATTCCGAAGCTGCAACCCTCCGTTGGTTTTTTTTTCTTTCAAATTTTGCTTTTGGACGCTCAAAGCTCGTCGACGTTTCTCTTCTCCATCCAGTGAGGAGCAGAAAACGTCAGTGGGAGTGTAGTTTTCGTCTTTAGAAGCTGATAAGTGATTTAGGTAAGGATTAACACACACAAAAAAAAAAAAAAATTATTGCTTCTACATCTACCCCGCCTTTTAGGTTGGGTTTTCTAAAACAAACTATCCTTCGAGCTTGACTAATACTTTCAGAACCGCTTATGTAATTACAAACATCTAAATAAACCTCTTCGACCCACTGACTTTTACTTTGGATTTATCTTTGTCAAGTTGTTGATAAACACATTAAGTATGTCCGTCTGACTACGATGGAAATCTGTGGAGATTTTTTACTGAAATCGCTTTCATCACTGGAATCTTATACCATGTTCCCACCAAAGTGATTTAGCCCATGTGATTTATAAATCACGAAAGGGGTCTCCACCAAACTTTATGTGTTCTAGTTTAACATCCAGGAGAAAGAATTCATTTACTCCTGGCTGCAGTCTTTGATATCAATTAAAGCCATTTCCTGGATGGCAATGGTAATAGGATGAACTCGTTTTGTGTTTGTTGGTGGTCTGGTGACAACTTGTTGGCATTTCAAACTCTAGACTTCGGGGATGGGTTGAATATTTATTGGTTTCGAATTTCCCAATAAATTGTTTAATAAATAAATTGTTTTAATGTGACCATCTGTAGATGTGTAGATTGCGTTATCGAAGGTGACAATGACATTCAAGCTAACCTTCCTGGATTTGTATAATATGCATTCAACTGGGGAACTCAAAATCAAACCAAAATGGATACCACTGCATCACAAATGTGATTGGAACTGTTTTGTATGCTTCGCTAGGCTTTATTTTGTTCAGATAGGTGTTAAATAAAAGTTGGAAGTCTTATGTTTTTTTTAAGAACTGTTCAGACAGAGTCCAACTTTGAAAAATATTTTACTGAACCACAATCTCTTTCATTAAAATGTAAGTAAGTTTGTAGCATTTCCTTCAGATCTTTATTTCAAAAAAAAGCAACTACGAAATGCGACTAAGAGATGAGAGTATTTAGTCTGTTCTATTGAGTTGTTGTACGAAGACAGATCCCTTGTGTACAGATCGCAGGAAGACAAAGTTTTCTTGTGTCTTCTTTGGACCTCATTATTAATGAGGTCACCCAAAGTGTTGCGGCAAAGTTAATAAAATGTTGCTCGTACCTCGTTAAGTCCTTTACTTGCTTTATTTATCACTTCATCTAGGTCCGAGCATTTGTTATCTTCAGTCAATGACCATTGAATATGCTTGAAATAATTTCACTATTATTTTTTTTCTTGAGTGTGTAATGATCTGAATCGAAAGGTTTCCAGACAAAGTCACATTCTTTTGACGGAAGGAGACGAGTTTCAACCACATCCAAAGTGACGTTTAAGTTGGGCTTTCACGTTCAAATTTTCGTTCAGCTATTAACTGTCTAGTTTAGTAAAATATATTTCTCAACCTCTTTCTTACATGCATGAGAAGCATCATAACCATTTTTATATAGAATCTGATTTTTTTAAATTGACGTAATGTTCAATATATGCAAAAGGTTCCACCGGGTCACAATTAAGAATCTTCGCAACCGCACTCAGCACCAATGGAACCTTTCATTTTGAAGTACATAGCAAAATTGATATCAGGTTTTAGCCTACTATTATCCATTTGGATAGGTAAGAAGTTTGAGATCTTTCTAGGAATCTCACTTTTTGTGCTCTTTAGGGGAAGAACTCTTTGCTCAAATTTGCTTTGCCTTTGCACTTTAGCCGCGTTTTGTGACTATGCGAATACACTCTCGTCCTAATCGAACTTAAACTCTCACCTAAACTTTTACTGTCTGATATCGTTTTAAATCTTTTTGTTTGCAAATCGGATTCATATGGGTCATTTGTGAACTCGTATGAACGGGTACTCTCTCATTTCACACTTTTGGTTGGTTGCGTCTTGGAGAGTCTGGGTCTGTGCTGCCTAGATCTCGGAGTACTAAGACCTTCTTTTTATTAAAGCCTTGGTGAACTCAATGTTCGATTTTCGTATAAGAAGGGAGCATTGTCTATGGACGCTGGTGTATACATACCATGGTTTAAACCTTTTTCATCTTTCCTTTTCAATACTATCTTCATCGTTTCTCGAATTTTAGAGAAATAAACCATAGCGCTAAACAAAAACACTTTTTTCAATATGCACCACTGTGGGCTAACTTCTGGCGCTTTTTTGCATATTTATTTCGATGTAGGTCAGCCTTTAGACACTTCGCGGTGGCCTTGTGAGAGCAAGAAAAGGCCTTGTTTTCCAATTTTCTAGTAAGTTTTGAAGGCCCATTTAGTTCTATTCATTGGAGCAGGCTTCCGTGGATGGTGCCAGTGTTTACTTATTTGAACAATTTTGTTGATTTTTTTTTGTAAGTATTCTGCTTTACTTCTGTTTAACTTTTTGTATTTTTTCGCTTTTCCTGTTTCTTTAATTTCTTTTCCATAATACGAAAAGAACCAGCATTTTGGTTGACCGCAGTAGGGAGATAACAAACATCCCAAGACGGCACAAGATCAAAGATGTGGGATACCAGAAATCACAAACATAAAATCCATATTTAAACGATATGCTGAACACAAATCTTGAGGTTGGGAGCATGTTGGCTCCCAACAATTTAAAATAAATAACATTTTTGGGAAAAGAGCACACAATGAGTGACAAAAACACTTTGTAAATAATAGAGGACATTGTCCCGAATTGCTCACAGCTGATCCTTATATATAAGTAACCGCGCGAGATTACTTCGGCAGAAGATTAGCAGAAATGTCTTTAGGTCTTTAGCCATCATTTGAATGACATTCGGATTGTTAACTATACGAAGCATCGAATTGATTGGGAATCACCTATTCTTGATTAAAGGCTCCAATCGTAACTTGATTTGGAACAGTATTTGTTCGCTTCTCCTGTTTCTTTAACTTCTTTGCCATGGTACAAAAAGAACCAAGAACCAGCATTTTGGTTGACCGGAGTAGGGAGTACGTTTTGTGTTGTTCATTGTTTGAATATGAGTTATTGTGGTACCGTCAGACGAAAGTTTTATTTTATTTGTTTTCAAGGTTTTAACCTTTCGCTGATCAGTCCGTCATTTCCCCAATTAGTGGGCCTCCACATAATAATAAAATTTTATGTGCTATCACATTTTCATGTGCGATAATTACTGGGTCATGGTGATACGATTAAAGCGCTATTTGTATTTTCCAGGGTCGTCCAAATCTTCTTCCCAGCTTTCAGTTTTCAAGGAGAGAACTTGGAATGTTCTTTCCCGCTTCTGTTTGTATTTGCAGGTGCCTTGTTAAGAAATTCCGAAGCTGCAACCCTCCGTTGGTTTTTTTTTCTTTCAAATTTTGCTTTTGGACGCTCAAAGCTCGTCGACGTTTCTCTTCTCCATCCAGTGAGGAGCAGAAAACGTCAGTGGGAGTGTAGTTTTCGTCTTTAGAAGCTGATAAGTGATTTAGGTTAGGATTAACACAAAAAAAAATATTGCTTCTACATCTACCCCGCCTTTTAGGTTGGGTTTTCTAAAACAAACTATCCTTCGAGCTTGACTAATACTTTCAGAACCGCTTATGTAATTACAAACATCTAAATGAACCTCTTCGATCCACTGACTTTTACTTTGGATTTATCTTTGTCAAGTTGTTGATAAACACATTAAGGCCCGTTTTATTCACTCGAAGTTGAACACAACTTGGGGATTTTTATATGGAAAACTCCTCGAGTTGTGTTCAACTTCGAGTGAATAAAATGGGCCTAAGTATGTCCGTCTGACTACCATGGAAATATGTGGAGATTTTTTACTGAAATCGCTTTCATCACTGGAATCTCATACCATGTTCCCACCAAAGTGATTTAGCCCATGTGATTTATGTAGAAAAATGTTGAACGATTTGGAGATGAGGCCCCGGCGTAAGAAAGAACAAAGTCGAAACAACCACGTCGTACAGGTTCTGAACTTCAACTGATTTAATTCAAGAGTAAAAAATGTAACAATCAACTTAGGTATATGTACATGAGAGTGAGAAAATATATATATGTATGTGTGTATGCTTGTGATTTATGTAGTTTTTAACAATTTATAAATCACGAAAGGCGTCTCCACCAAACTTTATGTGTTCTAGTTTAACATCCAGGAGAAAGAATTCATTTACTCCTGGCTGCAGTCTTTGATATCAATTAAAGCCATTTCCTGGATGGCAATGGTAATAGGATGAACTCGTTTTGTGTTTGTTGGTGGTCTGGTGACAACTTGTTGGCATTTCAAACTCTAGACTTCGGGGATGGGTTGAATATTTATTGGTTTCGAATTTCCCAATAAATTGTTTAATAAATAAATTGTTTTAATGTGACCATCTGTAGATGTGTAGATTGCGTTATCGAAGGTGACAATGACATTCAAGCTAACCTTCCTGGATTTGTATAATATGCATTCAACTGGGGAACTCAAAATCAAACCAAAATGGATACCACTGCATCACAAATGTGATTGGAACTGTTTTGTATGCTTCGCTAGGCTTTATTTTGTTCAGATAGGTGTTAAATAAAAGTTGGAAGTCTTATGTTTTTTTTTAAGAACTGTTCAGACAGAGTCCAACTTTGAAAAATATTTTACTGAACCACAATCTCTTTCATTAAAATGTAAGTAAGTTTGTAGCATTTCCTTCAGATCTTTATTTCAAAAAAAAGCAACTACGAAATGCGACTAAGAGATGAGAGTATTTAGTCTGTTCTATTGAGTTGTTGTACGAAGACAGATCCCTTGTGTACAGATCGCAGGAAGACAAAGTTTTCTTGTGTCTTCTTTGGACCTCATTATTAATGAGGTCACCCAAAGTGTTGCGGCAAAGTTAATAAAATGTTGCTCGTACCTCGTTAAGTCCTTTACTTGCTTTATTTATCACTTCATCTAGGTCCGAGCATTTGTTATCTTCAGTCAATGACCATTGAATATGCTTGAAATAATTTCACTATTATTTTTTTTCTTGAGTGTGTAATGATCTGAATCGAAAGGTTTCCAGACAAAGTCACATTCTTTTGACGGAAGGAGACGAGTTTCAACCACATCCAAAGTGACGTTTAAGTTGGGCTTTCACGTTCAAATTTTCGTTCAGCTATTAACTGTCTAGTTTAGTAAAATATATTTCTCAACCTCTTTCTTACATGCATGAGAAGCATCATAACCATTTTTATATAGAATCTGATTTTTTTAAATTGACGTAATGTTCAATATATGCAAAAGGTTCCACCGGGTCACAATTAAGAATCTTCGCAACCGCACTCAGCACCAATGGAACCTTTCATTTTGAAGTACATAGCAAAATTGATATCAGGTTTTAGCCTACTATTATCCATTTGGATAGGTAGGAGTTTGAGATCTTTCTAGAAATCACTTTTTGTCCTCTTTTGTTCAAATTTGCTTTGGACACCCTACAACTACTACTATTATTGTGTGACTACGAACTTAAATAGTCGCCTAAACTTTTACGGTCTGACATAGTTTTAAATCTTTTTTTGCGCATATGCGATTCATATGTGTCATTTGTGAACCTCAACAGGTACTTTCTCATTTCATACTTTTGGTTGGTTGTGAGACTCGGATGGCCCTCTATTGCCTAGATCTCGGAGTATAGACCAAAACAGCACTAGAACTGAATTTTTTGTGTATTTTTGTCTATTTTAATACAAGACATTCGAAATTGTGTTCTTTTTATTTGAAATCATTCTCAAAAATAAAGTCTTCCCATTCTATGTATATGAAATTTGCTTAGTTAGAAGGAGTAAACGTACTTTGCATAGGTTAGGTTAGGTTAGGTTGAGTGGGGTTGTGAGTTCATCACAAAAAGACCAGGCACCATAGTGGGCCCATCGCCATGCCCAGCGTACTTTGCATAAGCAATTGTGCACTCGATACTCGGATATGCTATTTTTACTATTACTGTACAATGGACGTCAATTACGTGATGGCTTTTGATATCCCTTCTGAAGAACATTCCTTTTTTTGACAGAAGTTTTGCCAGTTTGGCGTTCAAAACCTGAGATATTTTGTCAATTGAGTGAGTACAGACTGTATAGGTAAATTGCTTTCAATGAACCGTACCGCTTCATAAAGTCGAGTTAGATTGGATTATTTCGAGACTGTCAGCGACTACATATAGACCGATATGATATAATGACTGGCCAAATATGCTCGTAATACGTTCCATTTGACGGCGCGCGGTGCGTTTGAAATACCCTCACCTTGTTAATGGGACTGTAATCCCGTAGTTTGTTGATGTGTCGTAAAGGTTCTAAAACCTTCTGGAGTGGGTTCTATTCGTCTTGAACCCATATTTTCGTTTTGCTTATAGTCGACGTATATCCTGCATCTTTGAAAATGTCCCAAAGGCATCGGGGTGTTCAAGTGTGGCCAAAGTTACAATATAAATTTCAAAGAATAGTATTGATTTTTTGATTTTAAAGTCTGTGAAAAGAATTTAGTTTTATTTAAAGTGTGGGCTCCAAAATCTAAAGGATATACTATTCATTTCTCATTAGCAATTTTCACTTAAGATATTTTAAGCGGGTTTGCTCGCACATTTCGAGACGACAAGTTTCCTTTTCCGTATGTACCTTCGTGCGACTCTATTAAAATAAGAAGAATTAACCCATGAAACGAGCTGTATAGAGATTTTAGATGACCTGTATCACACATTTGTCCATCCATTCCTCTTATCGAAACTACTAGCAACAATGAATACACCTCTGCTTTAGGTATGCATCTGACGGCCCATCGAAATATATTGCATCCGACGAACTTCTGTCAAACATCCAAAGGTGTCAAATATCGATTAACAATATTATCAAGGTTTTGAATCATTCACAATAGACAAGAAAAGTATTTTTTATGAAATACTAGAGGGGCTTAGAGTGGTCCCCAAAGTTAAATATGATAATTAATACTAATATTAAATAAATTAAGATTTAATTGGACCGTATTTTCTGGTATACTTTTGAAAATAGTCAATAAATTCGTATTAATCAAAGTTAAATAATTTGCCCAAAATAAAATCAGGCACAGCAATTATTTAAGAAGCTTTCGCAATTGTACAAAAGAAAATTGTCTCTGAATGAGCATACTATGTAAGAAGAAATGAATGACAACTAAAAAGTTCACTTCACTTCACTTCAAATTAAGTATTAAAATGATTGAATAAATTTATTTGGAAGATCTGTATTTATTAATAACTACAAGTTTAACATTTATTTTATTTTAACATAGCTACAATTTATTCTGTTCAACTTGAAACTAATAATGAATTAGGTCTAACTATATAAAGCTATAAAATAAATTGACAAATTGTTTGTCGCCCTCAAAAGTGCTGCCATTCGAAAGACAAACCTCTAAAAAGAAAAACAAACATAAAAATTGTTTTGTTTCAGATAAATCTAGGCGTTAATTTAAAATTCGAATCTAAAATCTAAGATCATTTTTTCAAATTATTGTTAATAAATAAATCAATTTGTATATATCGATTATATAGATTTACTTAATGTTGCTTGTGGTTTATTCTACTGAATGTGACATATTGTAACACAAACTGTAACACAAAACCAAACAATAGTATTGTATATTGTAACTCAAATTGTAATATTTTTTTTTAACTTTTTTCCAAAGAAATACATTTGGTAATTTTTTTTTTTTTTTTTTTTGACTTGAATAAAAATGGTTGTATACAAAAATAATATGTTTTATTACTTTCTGACACTTTTCACGTTTAAAACTAACAAAGTATATATAAAAAAAATTGTAAACCTTTAGTTTTGGTGTGTTATCAATCCACTTGTCATTGTGTCCTTTTCGTTTCCTGCCTCTATCCTATATCTATCGATATTTCATTGTGAAGAGTGAGGTTAACCAACTGTATTTGCTTTCGTTTCGGTAAAATTAGATTTGGGTATTTCCACACAATAACGGAAAGCGTTTGATTGTGAAAAATTTAAAATCAAATGTCATTTTAGCGACGATTTTAACGTCAAAAAAACTTGTAGGATAACAAAGCCAGCTTATAATGGCCAGAGTATTTTTGTTCAAATATTGTTGAAAAGCCCACAATTCCCATTACATTTTTCAATTCTGCCTTTTGCACTTAATTTTAAACTTTTCAGCAATTTTTTAACATTATTATGCTACACCCATATAAAATCTATTGTTTTTTAGCTGTCACTTGGTTTTTGCTTCTTCTTATTTGACTCTGACGTTGTCGCAAACTAACCTGTTCAATGAAAAAGCGGAATACCGTGAACATCGACATTGTTATACTTCAACTTTTAAATAAAGAACTTGAATTGACCGAATTGCATAAAGCATGAATGCTCGAAACTATTATTTTCATGGCATAAACGAATTTGGGCGGAACAAAGTTTGCTGGGCCAGCTAGTTATAATTAATTAAAAAAAATAATAATATGTGATCTGTGTACATGAAGAATATGTTGAAATAAATATGATCTGTGGTGACAAATATTTCGGACTTAAATTATTTTAGTCAGTTTTAGCTACAATGTGTCATTTTTATTTCCAATTTTGGTCACAAATTTTATTTTCAAGTCGCAACGGTGAGTACGATAGCTGGTGAATTGTTACTGTAATAAGTTAATGAGTCACAAAATTTCGCTGGATAAAATCATTGTATCCCAAACAAGGACATTTCCAGCCAGATTAACACTACTGACAATAAACAATGAACCAGCCAAACATATTTTTGCTCGGAACAATATTGTTAAAAAGATAGCCCCATAGACAGTGACGTGCCGTGGTTTTAGTAGGGTATTTACTATATTATTTTTGACAGTTTATTTTTAGTAATATTCCAGGTCCCAGGACTCTACGAGTACGTGGTAAACAACGATCCTCTTTTTTTTTTTTTATAGGTACCTCTACCTATACATAATGTAATAATTTTTTGTTTTTTGCTTTTAACTATTTTCTTTTGCAAACGTGCTTATTTAAAACAACACTAAATCAGATACGTAACAAAAAAAGCAAGCAAGGCTAACAGAAGATTTTGCCTATACTCTAGAAGGGCAACTACACATCCAAAGCTTGGATGCATAATTCTTTTTATGAAAATGACCAATAAATATAACGGGTGATTTTTTAGCTTGGTTTTGGCAGCACTGGTTTTGACAGCTGACGTGTGTTTAGTACCTTGAGTCACTGTCAAACAGCTTCAGTGTGGTTTGCAATTTAACGATGGATCGTCTTACAAATGAACAACGCTTGCAAATTATTGAATTTTACTATCAAAATTCGTGCTCGGTTCGAAATGTTCATTTTCGCTTTTTTATCGCATTTGGAGTGAAACAGCGATGAGGCTCATTTTTGGTTGAATGGGTACGTAAATAAGCAAAATTGCCGCATTTGGAGTGAAGATCAGCCAGAAGCATTGCAACAGCTACCAATGCATCCCGAAAAAGCCACTGTTTGGTGCGGTTTATGGGCCGGCGGCATTATTGGGCCATATTTCTTCAAAGATGATGCGAATCGCAGCGTTACTGTCAATGGTGAACGCTACCGAGCGATGATAACAAACTTTTTGTTGCCCGAAATGGAAGTTCTTGACTTGCATGATATGTGGTTTCAATGCCACACAGCACGCGAAACAATGGCGCAATTGCGAGGCGAGTTTGGTGAACAGTTAATTTCACGTTTCGGGCCGGTCAATTGGCCGCCTAGATCGTGCGATTTGACACCATTAGATTATTTTTTGTGGGGGTATGTCAAGGCTAATGCGTATAGGGACAAGCCCGCTTCGATTGACGCACTGGAAGCCAACATCCATGCATTCATTCGTGAGATACCGGCCGATATGTGTGAAAGAGTATGCCAAAATTGGACTCAGCGGATGGGCTACCTGAGACGCAGCCGCGGTCAACATTTGGATGAAATTATCTTTAAACATTAAATTGCAAGGTTCAAACTATCGATTCAAATAAATATTTCGTTCATTTTTTCGAATTTTTTGTGTTTTTTTTTTTTTTTAAAGTTCTAAACCTCTTAAAAAATCACCCGTTATAAAAATTGGAGTTTGACTACCACTGTAAATTTGTTCTTCAATTTATCAGCTTTCAGCCGAACACAGCTGTGAAAATGGCCTCGCAAGTAGCTTTTCAGTTAAAGCAGTTGCAATTTCAAATATTCGAGTTCATATTTTTGTAAGTTGTTGGCCTCTGAGTAACTGACCTCTAATTTAATTTCATATCTATACACTGAGAGGACCAGAGTGGAAATGAATGTTTTTATTCAAACCAGTCAGTATTTTAAGGTTCTGTAAGGTCACCATCACCACATAGGACGCTGCGTGTGGCTGTTAATTGTAGGGATAAACTTGTCAGTTGTCACTTGTGTTGCGTTTGTTCTTCTTCTTGTTCGTGCACACACGACACACCACACAGTAGGCAAAGCCCGCCATGCACAAGGCACAACAACTCTACTCTACGTTTGCCAGGGTCACAGGGTGTAACGATAACGAAAATGAAACTGCAAATGCGAACTACAACGGGGTGCGTTTGATGTAGGGGAAACCATGGCAGGTAGATTTATGAGGGAAAAAGTTTTTTTTATTTTTTATTATGTCATTTTTTGTGTATGTGAGTTTGCCCTTCCGTCGTGCTCTAAAGCGAACTGAACACCCCGATGGGTGAGTTTCATTTCCACCAAATTGCTTTGATTATCAAAAAAAAAAAAAAAAAAAATAAACAAATAATTTTTAAATTTTCTATAAAAATTATTTATTATTTTTTCCGATCTACTTCTCAGTCAATTCCACAACAAAAAACAGTGCCTTGATTTTGTGCGTTTTTTTCCGCAATGACGGTGTCGGAAATGGTTCACGTATAGACGGATTCTATAAATGTGTGAGTGATATCGCGAACTGACAACTTCCAATTTTTCCTGTTCTTATATCGCTTTGTTCCTGGAAATTCCAGGCGAGCTTTCCCACGCGCAACCTTTTTAGGTAGCGAGAAGTATGTCGGATGAGAACAAATGACAATACCGTGACCGTTGTGCGACAATTTGTTATCTTTTTCGAGGACACTAACACAATTTGTTGTTCCTTTGTTCCTATTTATTAGTTGGAAAATTTACATTTTAGGAATATTCAAATGAGAGCCAATTGCGAACGAACTGTGAACAAGCGAATATTTTTGACACTTCAATCATTGGTCAATGGTAACTTCGATAGAATTTTTCATTCATGGGTTTGTGGATCCGCATTTTTTTTTGTGGATTGTGATTAAAGTGTGACAGTTCTCTGCAAGAATTTTCAATTGCTGTAATAATTTAAATAATACTAATACTTGTTAAATATTGGCAGAAAATACTAAATTTACGTAGCAGCGTCAGAAAAAGGCATATTTTTCTTTCATCACCTCTTTTTTTAGAGACTTTTTAAAACTAAATTGAAAGAGATCTTAAAAGTAGATATAAAAATGAGCTGATATAATTTATAAACAAGATACAATTAGTTTTTGTATATATTTATAAATAAAAATCAAAGATAAACGGTTTTCGTTTTAAAATTTGTCATTTGAAAATGAACAACGCAGAACAACCTTAAAGACATCTAATTCTAATGTGATTTGCTTGTTGTGGCTTTATTTATAAAAGAAACGTGGTGAGATCTATTTACAGTCTATTTACAGTCTATATTGTATTTAACAATTGTTAGCTCTTCTAACACTATAATCGTGTTCTGATAGACAGCAGTGTTATATTTTATTGAAATGCATTTGGAAATCACAGCGTTTCTAAAAACTGCAAAGTGCTTTTTCAAACTAAAACAAGGGTTAAAGTAGCAACAAATTGTATCATGGTCCTCAAAAAAGTGCCAAATTATTGCACAGCGGTCACGTTGGTCACAGCGCGAGTTACGTGCATCCCATTTATGGTTGCACTTTACGGGAACTTGTTTACGCCAATTTTTCTCAAGTGCAAAACATCTGCGGTGGTCTTAGTTTGAGCAATGCCGTTGATTGCTCAAGGGGAAAGCATTTTTCCCAATTTAAAAGCTTAGGTATTATGATTTCGTTAGCAAGTAGGAAGCGTCAGCTGTAAATCGAAGACTATCAAATAAAGAACACAAATAAGAAAATTATTGTTTATTTCCGCTCGGTCAAAAGACGTAACTGGCGCAGTCGGTGCAAAATCGAAGTTGTATTTTTTTTGTTTAAGTGAAAATTAGTAGCTTTACAGTTTAAAATTTTATATGCAACGAAAATTTAAAAGTGAAACTTTGTACCTTTTGAACATCCATTAACAAAAACAGTTGAACAAACAGAAACAGTGAGGCAAGCTTTGAAAATAAGGCTCAAAAAAAGAAGAAACCTGGTGGTGATGCCGACAACTCAACATTGTAACATAGTGATTAAGAATATATATATATTTTTCAATTTAAAATAAAATAAAATTCTTTGTACCAATTATCCTATATCTACAAATTAAAAATACTACAAATGTTTATAAGACGTTTCTATCATTTTTTTTTGTAAAGGGTGAGTCGTTTTTCTAAATATATTTCTTATTGGATTTAGTCATAAAGATATATAAAAAAAATAAGAGCACGTAAATCTAGTTCTCTTTATAGTACAAGTTTCAGTAATAAAAGAGAATTTAAAGTAAATTTTGAAACCCTAAAAAGGCATAGCTTACTCGAATCAATTATTAGTTCTTCATTTTCAACTGCAGTCGACATAAATTCATATTTATTTACCATGAATCCAAATGTCACTATGGACATATTTAATTCACTACGGATCCCTCTACGATGTAGTCAAGGACATGCCGAGTGTTTTGTGATGAATAATGTTTGCAGATCAGCAGATAGAATTGAAAAATGCAGAATCCGAGACAACAGAACAACCCAATTTAATTTTATATATATTATATATGATATATGATACAATACCAGTTGATTCAGATGAGGATATTGTGCGTGCCGAGACTGAATTTGAAGTGAAAGAGTTTCTCTTGTGTCAAGCGCAGCAGCACAAAATACGAAGGCGAGCACAAAGCGGAATGCAAAATAAAGCAACTGTGCGTGCAATACTAAGTGTTCGTATAGTGCGTAAGCGTGTTGTTGCGACAAGAGAAAATCTGTGACACTGGTTGGACTAAGTACAGTGAGGCAAACGATAGGTGTTACATAACAAAAAATAGAAGAATTAACAAATTAGTTATTAAACAATAAATGAACAACAAATACGAATTGAAATTAACAATAACTAAATAACAAAAAAACTTGACTATTTCTCAACATCCCGGCCCCCCTGGAACGAGTTTCAGGAGCGTGGCAGCAATGCAATTTTGGTTATTGGGCGTATAAATGAGCCCCGACTTGTCCGGATTGTAGCGACTCGAACATGGCCATCAGCGCCCGGTGTCGCCGTTTCTATTTTGCCGAGAAGCCACTTTGTAGGAGGAAGATTGGGCTCCTTCAGCACAACTACATCGCCAGGTTTGAAGCTTGGTTTGGACTGTTGCCACTTCGACCGCGTCTGAAGCGTTGTCAGGTACTCATTCGTCCACCGTTTCCAAAATCCTTGAACCATACTTTGGAGGTGGTTCCAATGCTGCAAACGATTTACTGGTGTGCTCAGTAGGTTGGGTTCCGGAACAGCGGTGTAAGGTTCACCTATAAGGAAATGAGCGGGTGTTAGAGGGTTTAGATCTTCATCAGACACGTAACACAAAGGACGAGAATTCAAAATGGATTCAACCTGAGTCAGAACTGTATACAGTTCCTCGAAAGTCAAAATCGCGGACCCCACCACCCGACGGAGGTGAAGCTTGACACCAGCCTCCCATAAGCCGCCAAAATGTGGCGCAGAAGGGGGGATAAAATGCCATGCGATGTTGTCCTTGGCAAGCGAAGCTGTTATGGTGGCATTGTGTACCTCAGACAATACCAGCTTGTGCATCTCATTTAAACACCGACGAGCTCCTTGGGAGTTGGTTCCATTGTCGCTGTATACATTGGAACACAACCCGCGACGAGAGACGAATCTACGAAACGCAGCAAGAAACGCATCAGTAGTAAGGTCACTCACTACCTCGAGATGAATTGCCTTCGTAGATAAGCAGACGAAGAGTGCAATATATGCTTTCGAAAACTTGGGGTTACGTCCTCGTGAAAGCCTTATCGTCAGAGGTCCAGCGTAGTCGCACCCAGTGTTGGCGAACGGGCGACTTGGTTGTACTCTCGGGGCTGGTAACTCACCCATCAGCTGTTGGCTAGTTTGTTTTCGTTGCATAAAGCAGACCTTGCACCTGTGGACTATCTTCCTGATTAGATTTCGACTACCCAATATCCAATATCGCTGTCGGACGATAGCGAACGTCTCAGATACTCCTGGATGCAAATAACTATTGTGGATATCTGCTATAATGAGAGAAGAAAGTGAATTATGTTTGGGTAGAATAATGGGATGTTTAAGATTAAATGAAATTGGTGCATTTTTGATTCGTCCCCCCACACGAAGCACTCCGTCATTGTCAAGAAAGGGGGAGTATTTGAGGAGTTTTGATTTAACCGGGAGTTCTTGATATTGAATTAAACACCGAATATCCGCACTGAATGAGTTTTGTTGCACACTTTTTAAGATAAGGGCTTTAGCTTTCTGTATCTCACTCAAACTGAGACTAGACAAATGTCGATTGGGTTTGGGGGCACGGCAGTTTAAGGAAAACCGAATACAGTACGCGATGATTCTCTGCATACGATACCAGGAGGATATTTTTTCGATGAGATGTTGTATGATATCGGTGTCGGCTGAGGTTACCAACACTTTGCGCGATGATTGTCTTTCCTCAATGTCCGTGAAGTCCGAAGTGCGCGAACCGATGTTTGATTGTGGCCAACATTCGTCGCCGACTGATAGCCATGATGGACCTGTCCACCAGAGATTGTGCGACGCCAGGTTAGATGGAGCTACACCCCTCGAAGCACAGTCTGCAGGATTCGATTCCGACGCGATGTGATGCCACGAGTATCGTGGAATCGTTTCGAGGATGGCAGCTGTGCGGTTTGCCACAAATGTAGTCCAGCGACGAGGTGGTGCAGACAGCCAGTGTAGTACGATCTCCGAATCGCACCACGCATAAGTTTTGGAGATTTTTGCTGTTATCGATGATTTAATTAGAGCCATCAATCGAGTCAACAGCAAAGCTCCACAAAGCTCCAGCCGAGGAATTGACACTGGTTTTAGAGGAGCCACCTTGGTTTTAGCTCCGATGATGGTTATTTTGTACCTTCCAGTTGCGACTCTACAACGACTATAAACAACGGCTGCGTAAGCCAATGTTGACGAATCCGAAAATCCATGTAATTCAATCTCGTCCATCGATGAAAATACATTTCTTGGAACCCGAAGGTTTTCAAAGTAGTGGAGTTCCTGCCTGTATGCAGACCATCGTTGAGCTAAGGGGGGAGGTAATGGATCATCCCAACCAAGTTCTAATTCCGACGACCAGAGCTCTTGAAATAACATTTTAAATAATACCACGGATGGAGCCAACAATCCTAGTGGGTCGAAAATTCGAGATACTTCGGAGAGTAGAGTTCGTCTGGTTGATGAAGAGGCTGTAGGGGTTTTCGATATTTGGTAGGAAAACTCATCACGTACAGGATCCCAATACATTCCAAGGACTTTGATCACTGAGCTGTTGGTGTCGAAGGCAGAGTAATCACATTCTTCTACCGGAAGATCAGATAGCAAGGGCCAGCAGTTTGAGCTCCATTTTCGGAGTTCGAGCTTAGCCCTAGATAAGAGAGCGACTAGCTCAGATTTCAGTGAGTAATCACATTCTTCTACCGGAAGATCAGATAGCAAGGGCCAGCAGTTTGAGCTCCATTTTCGGAGTTCGAGCTTAGCCCTAGATAAGAGAGCGACTAGCTCAGATTTCAGTGAGATGAATTTGCCCCCGTCATGACATCGTCGACGTAAACGTCATGCAGCAGAACACGAGACGCGTCTGGGAACTGCGCCTGGTAGTCAATTGCTAGCTGCTTTAAAACACGAACCGACAAAAAGGGAGCAGACGCCGTACCATATGTGACAGTACGCAATCGAAAGTGTTGGAGCTCGTCAGCAGGATTTTCACGCCAAACAATACGCTGGAAATCAGTCTGTAAATCGTCTACCCAAATTTGACGGAACATCTTTACAACGTCCGCAGTAAAGACGTAACGATGCTGTCGAAAGCGCAAACATACACCAATCAAATCCCTTTGAATCGGAGGACCTACCAACAATGTACTATTCAACGACTGACCATTCGAGTCCCTAACAGAACCATCGAACACGACGCGTAGCTTTGTAGATTTGCTGTCAGGTTTCAACACTGCGTGATGTGGCAAATAAAATTGTTTCCCCGGTGCTGTCTGTAATTCTTTGACGGGAATCCTTTCCATATGGCCGAGTTCCAAATATTCCCTCATAAAATCTGCATACAACCGACGTAATTCAGGATTGAACCGAAACCTTCGTTCCATCGAATGTAGACGTGAAACTGCTGATGGCAATGTGTCTCCGAACTTGGGTTCTGGAGATTTGAAGGGTAATGAAACAACATATTTACCATCCGATGAACGACCGAAAGTTTGTCGAAAATGTTGCTCAGCTGCATCGTTTATGAAACAATCGTCTAGAGGTGGTGCAACCTCATCTAACTGCCAAAACCGCTGAAGCAAATGGTCAACGTCGAGTGTAGAATGGAGTGAGGACACCGTGGGTTCGGGCATTGTTCTGTCGAAAAGCTCTCCAGTGATTACCCAACCGAACGATGTACTTTGAGCGAGTGGAACACCTTCAGGACCATCAATTTGCTCTCCCTTCAAAATACTCCAGAGTCTATCAGCACCTAGCAGCACATCAACCGGGGCAGACAAATTGAAATAAGGGTCGGCTAACTCTAATCTCTCTATATGTGACCACAACGAGATATCAAAGGAATGGGTCGGTAAGTTTGAAGTCAACTTACTCAAAACGAAGGTATCGACGGGCAAAACAGTTGAGTTGAGTCGCGAACAAAGGTGCAACGAAATGGAACCTTTAGTATAGCCAGCTTCCATCGATGATAGTCCGGAGACGGGAATTCGAGCATGTGTGCGAGGATATCCGAGTCTTTGAGCGAAAGATTCCACGACGAACGACGATTGAGACCCGGAATCAAGCAATACTCTACAAGCGATAAAATTCCCCTGAATATCCTTTACAGTAGCCAGTATCGTTGGTAGAATGGTTTGCTTGCGCACATTTGATTTCAGCGAGTGATTGTTGATAAGTGACGACGAGGTGGATGGCAACAATGAAACCGAAAACGAAGAAGTGTGAGGTTGAGGTGAGTCGGGTGCTGAAGGTAAGGGATTTGCATCAGAAACAGGAGGTGAAACTGACCCGGGGGATTGATTGCTGGTTTTGTCTTCAGGGTGGACCAAGGAGTGATGACGTGACTTACAAACGCGACACCGAAAGGTAGATCGACATTTATTCGACGAATGTCCAACCCGAAGGCAATTAAAACAAAGTGAGTTTGTTTTGACGAACTGTCGACGAGAGTTATTGTCTAATGCCATGAATTTGGCACACTGGGATAATATATGTTCATTTTTGCACTTGGGGCACTGCGATTTAGCTTCCGAAGCTTCAACAACATGCGATCGAATTAGAGCAGGTGGTTTTGTACGCGACGAAATTGACCGATTTATTGTTTGGCATGACTCTAGCGCATCACACCTTGATTGCAAAAAGTCTAAGAGTTCGTTAATACTGCAATCGTCCCGAGAACCGACTTCGGCTGCCCATGCTTGGTTAGTGTCTGGGTCTAACTTGTTTTGGAGCAGATAAATGAGCCATGGGTCGCGACCATTCCTTTCGATTGCTTTAAGGCCACGCACAACTTCATCTGCCCCGTCAGTTATTTTTCGAAGAGTATGAACGTTACTCCCACTGATTGCAGGAAGCGACAAAAAAGATTGGATGTACGCTTTCACGATCAAATGCGTTCTGTCGTATCGCGCCTCTAAACGTTCCCAAGCCTCTAGAAAGTTTGAATCCGAAATCGGAATATGTTTGATAAGATTGGCCGCGTCGTCTCGACAGAATGACTTAAGGTAGTGAAACTTTTGTGTTGGAGTAAGACTATTTTTACTGTCCACTGACCCGACGAAAAGATCACGAAAAGACGGCCAATCTTTATAATTTCCCGAAAATGGCGGAATAACGATTGCTGGTAAAATCACTGACGCGGAATTTTGCTTTGAACTTTTATTCAATGTCTCGAGAAACGCTGATTGCTGATTTACCAGCCGCTCTATCACCGAACCGTCCGATTCCTTTTGAGCGACACCTTGTCTATCCCGAATACCTCTCACAAACTTCGAATGAGTCATGAAATATTTGTCCTCATACGAGGCGAATTCTAATTTAATGCCGTCAAGGTCATCTCCTCTAACATGCGGCAAATACTCATTATGCAACGAAGAGTACTCTAGAAACGTTTCCTCTAACTTGTTCAATCGAATCTCTAACAATTCAAGAGATGTCGATTCGTCGACTGTTTCCACGAACAATGATGCGCGATCTAACCTCTCTTGCGCATTTTCGCGCTGTAGTTTTAGCTTTAGCACAGTCATAATTACCTAGCTAAGTCTATTATGTACCATGCAAACCGCGACACGAAAGGAAATTCACTGTAAAATAATACTCGTATGTGCCGATGATAGCTCGCTTTAGAATTTATACGAAATACTGTACAAATCAAAGAGAATATGCCATGCAAATGTTCACGAACAATGAACGCACGATTTCACACGTGGAAATTCCAAACAATGTTTTAAATTTGTCTATTCGCGGTTCGATTAATATTATATTTAATTCGGCTAAGAAGGACCAATGTTTTGTGATGAATAATGTTTGCAGATCAGCAGATAGAATTGAAAAATGCAGAATCCGAGACAACAGAACAACCCAATTTAATTTTATATATATTATATATGATATATGATACAATACCAGTTGATTCAGATGAGGATATTGTGCGTGCCGAGACTGAATTTGAAGTGAAAGAGTTTCTCTTGTGTCAAGCGCAGCAGCACAAAATACGAAGGCGAGCACAAAGCGGAATGCAAAATAAAGCAACTGTGCGTGCAATACTAAGTGTTCGTATAGTGCGTAAGCGTGTTGTTGCGACAAGAGAAAATCTGTGACACTGGTTGGACTAAGTACAGTGAGGCAAACGATAGGTGTTACATAACAAAAAATAGAAGAATTAACAAATTAGTTATTAAACAATAAATGAACAACAAATACGAATTGAAATTAACAATAACTAAATAACAAAAAAACTTGACTATTTCTCAACACCGAGTTTTGACGGTAATCCTCATTTGCTTTTCGATTTTTTAAATAATGTGGAAGAAATTCTACAGCATATTCAACCAATATTAACAACACCTTATGGGAAAATAATTCTAAGATCTATTTTATTCGGAACAAGATCATCGGTCCAGCAAATTAAATATTAAACATGTATGGCACTTCCACGAATTGGAAGAAATAAAAAACAATTTAATTATTCATTATGCTGACAAAAGAAACGAAAAAAGTCTCATTCGAAACTTGCATCAATTAAGGCAAGACCAGGACAACATTGAAACGTTATATTCAAAAATTATTCGCATTCTTTCAACAATATTGAACCATATTAGTGATAGAAGCCAAAAAATCATTATACGAGGAAATGTGTCTGAACGCATTCATGTCTGGCCTGAGGGAACCATTATGGTCAACAATTAGAGCAATGAGGCCTTCAAAGTTAGCAGAAGCTCTAAACATCTGCTTGGAGGAACAAAATAGATTTTATTATAGAAACCCTTACAATATTCCAAATACATCTCAAATTAGGTCCCATATTATAAGAGAACCCCACGCAAATCTTAATCCACGCTATATCAACTAATGTATGCCTAGAAATGTTTATTTACCTCCTAGGCAACACCTTCCTCAACATCCCCATAATGTCCAAGCTAGGCAAAATTATAACAATAATTCTAGCCACAACAATATATTTAACTCCCCTCCTGGACCTGTACAAATCCCACAACAAGTTGAACCCATGGATGTCGTTAGCGGAAGTACCTACTAACACAAATTCAAGAGACCAATCAGGTACAAACAGGCAGCAGCAACTGTATAACACAGAATCAGGATATTACAGCAATTGCAACGAGTATCAACAAATGCATCTGAACCCCAACAGAACTATTTTGCAAAGGATTACTATCAATACTTCGATAGTTCTAACGCTTATAACCAGCAGGAGGTGGACGATACGGATTTTCGGTTACCAGCCTCGGAAGATCAGTAGGGTATCTAGACATTAATAATTTCAACTCCGGTATCTAACTTTACATTAACATTAACAGCTTAGGAAAAACGAAATTAAAATTAATTCCTGATTGACACAGGCAGTATTAAAAATTTACAGGTTAATACAATAAAGCCGTTAGAAATAAAAACACTTTTTACTATTCAAATTGTAGATCAAACCACTATCTTGCGAGGACTTCCAGAATTTAGATCAGAGGAAGATCTACCGTTCATAATTTTCCGATTTCATGAATACTTTGATCGCTTAATAGGAACCGATATTATTAAAATTCATTCCCCACATGCGTCAGTAATCATAATTTTCGAATTCGGACAGTTGTTTGTTTATACAGGCGGTTGTTTAGATATCGGAAACGCTTTTGTGGAGCGGTTCTAGACCACTGTTTGCGATAAAATCGAACACAGCTCTATGAGTTGTTAACACAAAGCATCAGCACAAAGCACGCCACCAACATTGTACGATGAATTTCATAGGAAATAAAACCGATCTTGGGCTCGGGATATCATAAACCTTGAAGCAGACATTCTTGTAAAGCTAAGCGCGGAACTAACTCAACGAGTGCCTTTGTATTTATGAGCAGTTTTTCTGACTACGCACCACTTGGTTGTTTACGAACTCATAAACACATAAAGCTCGTAGATCTGCGTTCGATACTTGTATGATGAAATATCGAGGCGACGGTGATAAAATACGAAATTGTTTACATTCATTGATAAATAGCTTTGCGTAGCATTACATTGCGTGTGGATGTTTATGCGTGTGTTCTTCGACGGATGTACATTTTGTATAAATTTAATTTGATTAGAAAGCAACAAATTTTCGAAGAATACTCGCTGGAAGATTATTTGAGCTAGACGCAAGCAACACGCCATTAACTGCCTTTTGCAAAACAATAAGCTTAGTGCTGAAAAAGAATGCACCAGCCTCCAAGGACATTAAGTGCGTGCGTCACATCTGCCAGACCCAGTGTTAAACGGAGAACTCAATTCGTGTGATATTAATTGCTTTTCTGGACCGAATCATGTACTTGAAGATGTAGACTGTATGTCCAGTGGGGATGCTTGGGGTTGAATAGGAAAAATCGAAAAAGACTGAATCGACAGGATAACAATCGCCACATGTGCGAGTTGAATGCGTCCACAAATCATGGGTCGAATCACCGCATCAATGAGCGAATATTGATGTACCAGTTAGCACGCACTTTTCCTAGAATGAAAAACGTGAATTGCAGTTCGATAGACATTCCTTTGTAGTTGTTTGTAGTGAAATTATGTTCGTTTGTAGTTAAACCGTTAAAAAAATTTCAGGCCGCACTTTTGGCTGTTTGAAATAAAAACTGGCTTGTTGCATTCGAAATAAATTTTTTTTTTTTTGGTTTTGTATTGGATATTCGCTGGAAGTAAAAAATCATCGAACGACATTGCGAGGGATGCTTCTGCAATAGTGATGGACTTTAACCTGATATTCGCCATCCCGAATAAGATTGCACCTATTCGTACGACTAATCAGCAATATATTTTTGAATTATGTTATGAATTTAACAGATAAATCCGCCGTTTGTCACATTTCTAAAATTGTTTATGTTTGAAATCAAAACCTAATTTCTTAGCCTTATACCAAATCTTACAGATCAAAAGGTTTTATCAGTCTCATTCTCCCGATTGCATTGTCATTTCTTAAAAGTTATTTTAATTCTGTGTAAACGTGGTGGAGAAGCCTACTTCTGCGCTTCCGAGCAACTTTTTTAACCTCATCTTTAACCATTTCAACGTTTAGATCTATATGTAGATCGGCATTGCGTATGTTCCTTAGTACTTTATTTTGGAAAACCGAAATTTTTTATAAATTTGCTTGGCATGTGCTTGTGCTCGCATGTCCACATCTAGAGCCCGTAGGTTCATACTGGTTTCAGAATTTGCGTGTATAGCAATATCTTATTGTAGTTGGACAGGGCGATGAGTTTGAGTATACCTCCCAATAAGCCAATACATTTTACTGTATCGCATGTTTAACTCATCTTCTTTTTTTTTCATAACGTGCGCTTTCCAACATCCAACGCAGTTTAGCGTCTAGACTCTAGAGTCATGCCTAGATATTTGGCTGTGTTTGAATATTCCACTACATTGTTGTTAATGTAGACTGTGTGGTACGTTTTTATATGTAAAATCAATATGGACTGACTTAATGTCATTTAATCTAGTCTGCCATTTGTTAGTCCGTTCTGAAATATTGTTTGTTGCTGTTTGAAGCGACAGCAAGTGAGCAAGGGCGGCTGTGTCATCTGCAAAAGTAGCTATTACCAGCACTTTTTCGAATAACTTGGACAACATTGTTAGAATCCCCGAGGGTCTACTGAATTTAGGTCTATATGCTCCGCAGAGATTACTACGCGATAGACCCTTACTGTATATTGAAGCACACAGAACAGCTTACGGTCAAAATGAGCCAATAAATCGTTGTTGCAAATCATTTAATAGTGTTTGTAATGTAATTGATTTGTCTGATACCAGAGATGCTGTGAAAAAGCAATTAAATAATATTGCATAGCTCAAAATTAATTTAGATATAAGTTACTATTGTACTATAAGCTAGCGTAGTCTGTACGAATTTTGTATTCGGTGGACGAAATAAATAAACAAATAAATAAATAAATTATTACCTTAGCGACTTTCCACATGCTTGGAACATACCTTAATTAAAATGCAGCATTTATAATCTGCGCTAGTTTTATAAATTACATAATGTTGTTCAGTGTTGTTTTGTCGCTCGGCGCCCTTGTATGTTGTCAGCGTTTTCTAGCTTTCCTCTTTTCTGTAATGATTTCACATATTTCGCGAGGATAAGAGTTTTGTTTGACCTCTTTTGTTGCATTCGAAATTGTTTGTAGCGAAATTCTTTTTGCTCAAAAATGTATTTTTTTTTTTTTAGGTATAAGAACATTTCTGTTTACACCTATAACTCTGAGTTGCATCCATATATATGGGCAACAAAAGCACAATTTCTGCAATTATGTCCTCCTATCTATCTAATCCAATTAAAATTTCGTGATTTTATCACAAAGAAGAAGATTTAGATGCAAATTAAGCCAACACTACTTCTCCATATAAACTCTTATCAATATTTCGGTTATTAAGCAACTCGAAATAGTGAAATACATTTTTTTCTAATGCTTTCTATCGATGTACCTAATGGAACAAAAAAAAATACCTCTTATCAATAGATAATGATTTATTAAAAATTTAAGAAAATGGGTGAAATCGTCATGGCAGACTTATTTAAAGGGACGGATATTTCAAATGCTGGACAACTACAAACGAAAAAAACTGGATGGTTGTTAGAAAACACGCCTTAAATGTCGAAATTGACCAAACCAAAAAGAATTTATATGCAATTTAAACAGCCGAAACGGTATAATGCCGAGGGATGAAATTTTCTATTTTCAACAGTTTTCCACCTCGCCAATCTAATAAAACAAAAATTGTATCAATCGGCGTAACGGTTTGTGATTTATATGAAATTTAAGCGAAATTTTGGCTTCTAACTTCCGGTCCCCATAACCCCTAACTCAAAAACTGTTGAACTACAAACGACGAAACTTTGCATTTCTGTTCTCTGCACCATTTTCTACCTTTGATATAAAATAGAAGACAGCCCACATTACTGGACTGTATTATGAGTGATTTGTTTCACAATTTTACGAATGGAAATATAATAACGAACGGCACTGTATAATGTATGACAGTATCATGGAAACCACCGTAACACAAGGAAGAACATACGATCCCAAATAATAGCTCCCACGAAGCAGCGTGATGTGTGGACATGACGAATGAATCCTGAATGTCTACCGATTGCATCATACAGTTCGTTTCGCTTCAGGTTTACTTGGACTTACCTACTATTAAGCGAACAATATAATATCGTGCTGTGGGTCTGCTCTCGTCTTCCGTCTGCTGTGATACCACACAGTAGGTATTTCACTATATTTTCATACAACGAACAATGCTACTCTCAATTATCTTGGGATATTTTAATTAACATTTTTTAGAGCTCCTTTAGCCTTTTTGTGGCTGCAACCCATAGTTGCTCCTTTATTATGATGGTTACGAGAAATTCGTTGATTTTTGAAACCTTTAATTAAAAACTTTTCATATAGCTGACAAAGAATATACTTGTTGATGCAATTAGGAGCACAAGAAAGAAGCAAGAGCAAGTATTTTAAGGAAGAGCAAGAGTAAGTATTTAATTGAGCAGGAAGGGGTTGGGAACGGAGATAAGGTGTTTGTTTATGATGACAGCTGTTTGATAATTGTAATTGAATGGATAAATGAATATGCTAAAGCCATGACCACACGCTTGCCATATCTGACAATATTGTCAGGTCTACAAATGATTTTTCAATGAACTGCAAATGATCTGACAGTAGCGAACTACCTTAAAATACCAAATTGCCAGTTCACACGGTTGCCAGGTTGTGGGGGACAGCTTAGGAAATAAAACTGGTACTTAAAAAAAAAAAATACACCCTATACAGGAAATAAAAAACCCATATCCACGCAAAATGGAATTCCGCTAGTAATCAGCTGCGATTTTCTCGCCCATAATTTGGCGGAAGCCGTGAAAATTCGCTGACTGTCTTCTACTTAGTGATAACTTGGCCTATGCTAAATACCCCTATTTAAACTGGAAAAGGTATATAAACTGCATTATTTGAGCATCCAAGAGAGTTAACCTATTTTCCAACAGTGCTGCAGCGTCATATGGACTATAGTGCGGAGCGAACGCTAAAAGCTTACATTTTAGCTGTAACGTCTCCGTTTGGGCCATACCTGGAAGAAAAACAACCCGTTGATCGCTTCAAAAATCGTGCAGACGATAGTTGATTGATAGGTAATCGGCACTATCATTTCATTCATTTTAAATTAATTTTTATTTATATTTTTATAGAAACTCAGACTAGACAAAAACGAATAAATTTAATTTAAAAGAAACATTTATCTTATTGTAGCTTACTGGCTCTCAGCGAGTGCTCTAAACTTATCAATATCCTTGAAATTACTGCCTTTCTTTCGGCCTTAAATCTATCTATTTTTAATTTGGCTAGCTTATTATTCTTCAAGAAACTTCCTAAAACTTGAGAATTTTATTTAAAACTACTTAGAAATATCTAAGCTACTTAACCTAAATTACCTATAATCAGGGTAGTGAGCAATCTCATCAATTGGTCACCATCCTGATTGCGTCCATAGGCGCATGTCAGCCGCCAATAGCTCACCCGTCCCGCCGAGACTACTCGAACGATGCCATAAGCGTCTGTCTCGGTAGCACTTTTACATATTGGATAGCCCATTCCCTCCCAAAGAACCCCTACTGAGGAGGAAGCTACGTAAGTAGAGCTCCAGCCCGGGAGAGCGTGCGTATCCAGCGTCGCCTCTTCCCCAAGCCACTAAAATTCGGTGAACTGCTTTAGGATCTCTATTTTGTCCCGTTCCGCAATTGTGGTACTAAAACGGAGGAACTTCTGTGAATTGGCGGAGTTCTCGTTGTGTATGAGCCATTCATCCCTCGCGCCGCGGTGGTTGTGGTACAATACCGGCACACCATCTTTTGTCTGGAGTTACCCTTTGATGTCTACATGTAAGCCCCTGAGATCAGATTAATCAACTTAATAAGGAAATTATCAATCCTATTCTGTCGAGCCCGATTGTATAGGGTCTTGTTGCGATAGTATTCTATGTAGGTACTCAGATTCAGGAGTTCTAAACAACCCTAGGCAGGCCCTGAGACATTGTCTCTCATAAACACACGAATCTTTGCAATATAGGGCGGCGCACATGGTACAGCCATAAGCGATGATGGGCCTTATAAGGGCCAAGTAGAAAATGACCTTCACTCTGGAATCAAGTTGACTGCTGCGAAACAGTCTCCTTGTTAGAGCGTAGCCTCTCTTAGCCCCAGCAAGACAAGCATCTATATGTTTGTCAAATACTGGTCGAGCCAGATGCCAAGATATCGCACCACGCTGCCCCTTAATTGTTAATTTTCTCCAGTTTTTTATGGTTTCCCCAAAGGATTGTTTCCGATTATTGGAAAATGAGATTGAACTTCTAATCATTGCAATATCTCTTAATTTGCTCGAAGTCACGTTTCAGAAAGATGTTGATGACCTCGATTTTTGGTCCTGATCTGTGCGCCACTAAAACGTCTGTGTACGCTAAAGCATGTCTGAGGGAACCCACCAGATCACTTGTGTAAATATTAAACAGGACCGGTGAATTCACTGCTCCCTGATCGCACTGCTATTTTCCACGGCTCCGGATAATATGCATTATTCAGCCCATTGTTAAAAAGCGTGGTGAAGATATCGATCACTTCTAGCGGCAGGTGTTTTAATACGGCGTTTGGGACACAGCTCCCATCAAATCCACCCTCTCCTACGGTTCTTCGACCACCAACTCCCCACTCGGCACTATCGATCTTATCAACCGCCACTACACCACCAGCAGTACAGCCACCACACAAAAAGTTCTGTTGAGAACTTTCAAATCACTTGACCTCACAGTTTTGCACTCACACAGGCTATGTACATTCAGATCTGTAATTTGTTTGAGCTATGTCACAGTCATAGTGTGCCAACGGAGGAGCAGCTGAAAACCCCCCGAAACTGAAACCCACCATCTCAAAAGCTTTACCGCCAGCATAAGCCATTGTCAAGAGCATAAGTCAAATTTCTGCATATAACTAGTTGTGGTACATAGATAATTCTGTTGTACGAGCTCTGCTGGTAACGGCAAAGCTAATCCCATTTCTTTCCATAAAGTCAATCAAGCTGGAGTGCGAGCTCTGATCAGCTAGTGCTGTGTACATATATATAGGTACTTACTCTCACTGCATACCAGCTGTGCTCGCACAAGCTCGATACATTACACGGTGTCTCCACCTGCAAATTTTCTTTCATGAAATCTCTCACATTTGGTCGCGTTGAAAGAACGACAATATGAAATGAAATGAAGGGTGGGCATTTCATATCATGAAATTTCATTCGTTGAAATGTCGTTGAGCAGAGCACATCGTTGCGTTCTCGCATTAAAGGCCATGAAGGAATTAGAAGAATTGCGGAAACGAGCTGAGAAAAGAAAACGAAGGTTTTGGGTAAATCCATTTCTGGAAAAAAGGGAAATGCACAATTTAGAGGAACATTTGTTGAAAGATGTTCTGTGGGAAGATGACGAGTTTCGGAATTTTTGCAGAATGCATATTGACAAGTTTCTTCTACAAGGAACTGTGAATGTTTACGATCCATCTTAATTACTCTTTGTTTCGTCATTTGTGTTCTTCTAAAAGGATCTATAAATGTTTATGATCCTTTCTTATCCCTTTTCGTTGTAGCTATGCATATTTTCCATTTTCTGTTTTATGATGCTTGTAAAACTATCTGGAAATGTTTTTTTCCTTGTTTAAATTTTTGCACATCTGGCAATCGTGTAAACATAGCTTTAAAAAAATTGGTAAAAGGTTCGATGACCCAAAAATAAACTCATACAACACGAACTCATTCCCACTCAGCCATCGCTGGAAAAAAACAAGAAATAATAACCAGCTATTTCCAAGAGCAAAATCTGTCTTGATCGACATGCAAAACTATAATGCCCATGTGACTACATCCTAGATCCTACCTACATCCATTCTCTGTTCCCATTTACCATATCCTTGTAATGACTATACTTGTCTCGTTTTTATTCAAATACCTAGTTTCAGCGCTACAACCCAGACAACCTACAAGCGACCATTCGCCACTCAGCCATCGTGAAAATGAAAAACAAGTGTCAAACTGCACAGAAATTTCAGTCCCTCTCATGAAATCAATACCATGAAAGGAGCTGTGAAATACTTTTCATGAGACTGGTTTTTTCATGAAATTTGTGGTCTCCACGTGCAATCTGTCCTCTCATGAAAATTTTCATGCTAAGAAAATTGCAGGTGGAGACACCGTGTTAGAAAAACACCAAGGCATTCAGTCCGTAATAGAAAGAATCATACGTCGGTCACTCACAGCATTGTGGCTCATCGTCCAACAAATACATCATCGTCCATCATCACAACCGTTCTTCAACGAACCCATATACATATCCCCTATCTCTCACTACTGCATTTCGATAAGCAAGTTTTTATTAGAAATTGTTTTGTGCTACCTACCTATTATTAAATATATATAAAAAAGCTAACTACCACCTAGTGAATATGTTTGTGAAGTACGTTCAGTGTTAATTAATCCTAATTTTAACAGAGAAAGCCAAACTAAGTGTAACCCGAGAAAGGAACAACAGCAAAATCCATGTATTAAACACCGGTGAGTCTATTCATTCCTTTGTATATACATACATTGAGCGAGTTTTCTTACTAGAACTTTTATTTGAATATGGATAAGATAAAATCAAATAGATCATAGGTGATAGACAAACATTAACTAAATTAAAATTAACGACAGGAATGAAACACACAAACTACCTACTTAACAGAAAGCTACATACATATAACTATATGTTAAGCACTTAAACTAAATACTACTTAAGTATATAAAGCTATGTTTCATACATATTTTTTTTTTTTTAAATACACAAGATCCTATCCCTTTTTTAGATATACGAATAGATCTTATGAATTAAAAGTCAATTGAAGTCAATATGAGATGATTAAAAATTTAAATAAACACTTTACAAATTCTTTAATTTGAATGTTATAAGAAATTTAGAAATAAACGAATGCTTAATTCTGAATATTCTATTTTAAATAGTTTATAGTTCAATTTACAGAATCCCACCCCAGTATTACTTGGTAGTTTTTAGTCGAAAGTTGATTGATTTTAAATAAGTGAATTTTCTTCGTGTATCCAGAATGATTTACGAATGAATAAAAGTCAGCAACATATTTGCCTTAGTCTTTGATTGTTTAAGAAAAGTACTTTCAAGAAATATTGCCTTAAAACAAATAAAGTAAATATGCATTGTATATGAAAAGATTCGTTCGGATTATGAAAAAGTCACAAACAACAAAACAATGCTTACTTCGAAAGAAACCGTTCATAAAATCGAAAACTTATTATATTAGCAATTTTATTGAAATTAGGACACATAATTTTCGAACAACAATTTAGAAGCGCAATTATTGGGGACGTTCGGACTCCTAGTTTAGTAAGTCCGGCAGCTAACTGCCTAGATGTATTTCATTTCTTATTGGCTCGGACTGGTCACGTGAGTAGTTTTTGCAGTTGACGTTTATGGAAGGGAGCCGGCAAATCTAGTCAAGAAAATCCTGCATAAGTACTCAGTTAAAATTTTGAAGAGTCAAATTTAAAATAACAGAGTGGTCGCTGCTGAATTTAAAAATTCCCAAAAAGGGCCGGTGAGAGAAAAAGGTGCTGGAATACAAAGACAATTGAAGTTGACTAGTTTGGATACCTAGTCCCGTCAAATCTAGTTGACGTTCTACATAAACTAGGTTCCGAACGTCCCAATTAATGAATTTCATAAAGGCAATGTTTTGTTCATAAAACCAAGCGAAACATTCAAGTATTTTTCCATTGCGTTTGATTATTTCATCAAATGTAAGGATTTCAGTTTCATGAATGATATTCATTGATATTAGGTATAGACGAGAATTTTTTCAGTGTTTACATGTAGGTAACCCAAATACAAGATGGTATATTGAAGTGGATGGCTATAACAAGTTCGTAGGTATATTAAAATCAGTTATAACTTAGTTTTGATACGTCATATGGATATGTGCCTTCTTGAAATATTATTTTAATATAGAACGGGTTGTATTGTAGAACTAAAATACTAGATTTTAATTTTTTGAGATTAAAGCTAAGAAAACTCGAATAAAAATGAGCATTCCAATGAAACAATTATTAAATACTAGCTGACCCGTGCTCGCCTTGCTTCGCCAGAGTTCCACTTTTCAAATTTAAAACAAAATAATAAGAGCTATACAAACCCACTTCGGTGCTGTAAGTGACGTGTAGCAAGAAACAAAGGAATGAATGACTTAGTTTTATAATAGTAGGGATTTTTTAATTATGTAGTTGTCGCACATAAAAACGTCACCTGCTCTTTTTTGTGTTGACACCTATTCGTGCGATTTGAATATGTACAGTTTTCGACACTTCTAAGCGATTTCCATTCACTGGTTAAATTTTGTATTAAAACATTAGAAATATCCGTCCCGATTGATTATTAAATATGTATACATAACTAATTTACAAAAATTGATTCACTCGATGCAATGCCTTTCTTTGCTGGATAAAAAAATCACTAAAATGTAAACAAACTCTACCAGTTGTCAAATTCAAACGCACTTGTTATTGGTAAATCTGAAAAAATATCTTGGTTCGCAAAAGTGCTCTGAAATTTGAAAAAGATTGCTTTATTTGTACCAAGCGAACATATAAATTGCTCTGAGAGAAAAAAAAGTGCTCTCAGAGCGCCCAATCGAATACCACATTACATTCAAATTATTAAATTTCCCTAGCGAACAAAAAAATCGACAACAGCGCCACCTATCGGGTCCAAAACTATCCTATTTTTCTAGCTGCATCTAACCATGCACACAAACAAAGTTTCATTGGGATCAGTTTAGTTTCTCAAAAAAATCGACAACAGCGCCACCTATCGGGTCCAAAACTATCCTATCTTTCTACCTGCATCCAACCATGGACACATACAAAGTTTCATTGAGATCGATTGAGTTTCTTAAAAAAAATCGACAACAGCGCCACATATCGGGTCCAAAACTATCCTATCTTTCTAGCGGCACACAACCACGCACACAAACAAAGTTTCATTGAGATCGGTTGAGTTTCTCAAAAAAATCGATAACAGCGCCACCTATCGGGTCCAAAACTATCCTATCTTTCTAGCGGCACACAACCACGCACACAAACAAAGTTTCATTGAGATCGGTTGAGTTTCTCAAAAAAATCGACAACAGCGCCACCTATCGGGTCCAAAACTATCCTATTTTTCAAGCTGCATCCAACCATGCACATAAACAAAGTTTCATTGAGATCGGTTGAGTTTCTCAAAAAAATCGACAACAGCCCCACCTATCGGGTGTCGGTCGCTCGGTGTCGATGACGCGGTTTCGTTTTCAAAGTAACCCAAATTCATTAATTTCTTCTTTTCTAAAAGTGCCCAACGCGCCTAAAGAAATAATAATCTCAAAAAAACATAAGGCAGAAAAGGTGCAGTTGCATATGCATGCATACGAAAAAAAACAATACCGAGCACAAACGGGATTCGTTCGTGGCATGCATCATCAGATCACAATCAATATAGCGCATTTTAAATCACAATTGAGTGTGACTCCCTCCCAATCTCAATTACATTACATACGACATACCTGACCTGACCTATCTCCCTCCCACCCATGCACCACATTAATACTCCACCTACAACCCCACTCTCTCCACTATCAGCAGTTCAATTTCAATTTAAAAGAAGTGAGCAAAAAAAAAAAAACAACACAAAGCACAAAAGGTGTATAAAAAAAAGAGAAACAAAAAGCATACAGCAGAAAAGGTACAGAGAGAGAAACAGGTTTTGCCGCACACACACACAAAATTTCCTCCACTGAATGCCGGGCAAATCCAACGATCTAGCTTCAATCAAACATTTTACTTTTTTGAGCTGTATAAAATTTATAGTTTAATGGTTATTGTACAGCTTCAGGACTACGTACAAAGATTATTTATATCTTAAAATCTTTGTACATAATTGAACTTTATATTAAAAAAAAACCTATTTTATTCGTTGAGTCATTCCAAAGCTAGGAGCTAGAAGGCATTCGAGAATTACAACTTTTGTTAGATATCAGCTTAAATCTCCGCTTTCGGACAGCGGATAATGATTAAACATTATCCTAAATTCTAATATCGACAATTTCCAATGCAATTGTGAAAACCGAAATCAATTTCGTGCAGTACTTCTTGTGCCTTGAGCACACAAACTATTTAAAGCCGGAAAAAAGTTACAGTTTTTTTATTAGTAAGGATAAGGATAAGGATGAATGTAAACATTTTCCAGTAAAAGGTAAAAGCATAAAGGGATTCGAAATGTTGCCAACTATTTTTTTTTGATTGCACAGACTGTAATACTGCCGAGGTATTCAACAAAAAAAACCCCCATACTTCTTTCGCCGATTCCATTTCTGAATATTGTATAACTATTGAGCTTATATTTCATTTCATTTTTCTTATTTTTCAATTTAATTTTAGCTACAGTCTTAAGCTTTAATTCAGTTGACCCATCGGTACCGTCCAGTCAGTGCCAACTTAATGTTTAAGTTTAAAGTCAGTCGAAAAACTAATAAGATATGCGTGCATCTGAATTTAAATCCATCTGACAATTCAGGCAAAGTTTAATTAAATTTTTAGTTAATTTTTCAAACTCAGTTTGCCAATAAAAAAAAAAAAATCCACTGCGCCACCTCTTGCGATCGTCTGACAAACATCCGAGAGTACCTGACCTTGACAATTAGCCGTTTGGACTCGGCATAAAGTTTTAGATCCCTCAAAAAATGAAAAACTCACACAAAACTAATATTCGCGATTAGCTAGGTTGACCTTTGGTCTCTTACGGCCATAGGTGGGTCAGCTATTTATTATTTATTAAATAGCATAAAGCTCTACGCTATTTCCATATTGTTTTCCGACCACGCATTTGCGGGCGTGAAAAAGCCGACGGAAAAAAAATCTACGATCATTCGAAAAGGCCTTTGTATGGGAGTTGACGTAGAGAATTTGCATACAAAAACAAAAGGCTATGCGATGTACCTAAAGTTGGCTCCTCCTACTGAGCTCTCTTGGAACTATACTGAGACTGAGAGTGTGACTGCTGCCGACACAGTCCGCCTGTGTGCGTAGGATGGGGAAAGCAATCAATACGAAACTATGGGTGGTGACTGAACAGCGAGGAGGTGTGCCTGGAGGGGAAATCTTCAGCCAAAGAGTTGAACGATCGGCAGAAACGACCATTAATTGCTTTATAAAATGAAAGTGAAAAATGAAAAATGTCTGTAATGTATAAATGCAGGTGTCATATTTTATAACTATTGTTATTAGCTATTTATGCCAATTTGAGTTATCTACAAAAACTCTAGGTAACTAGACTTAAAACTATTATTATAATGTAGACTATTTAATTAGGTACTCCGTTTCAAAACAGACTTTAATTGATTTTTAAAAGAATCTCTTGAGCCATTTTCAAAAACAATATTATCAATGATTGAATTTAACTCATTGCTACAACGGTCAATTGGTTCATTACTGCCGTAGTTTGTTATATGAAAGTGAACATAAAGATGAAATCTGATATACACAGGATTCTAGTGGGAAAATAAAAGTTTATCCGACTAAGGAAAATGGGGCATTTCATGTGGTAATTTATTATATCTCTTTCTCTTTCAATATTCCACCTCAGTTTTTTTTTTTAAACAAACCTGGTAATAGGTACGTTTTTGCACCCTTTCTATCCTATTGGAGTAGTTTTGGTAATACGGATTCCAGATTATACTACCATAATCTAAAACCGATCCAACCAATGCAAAATAATATAGGTAGCGCCTTCGGCGTATAAGTTTCAGAAAATTCTTTTGTATTGCGCCTAATTTAGATATTAGATATTAGATATAGATATACAATATTCAATAAGTTTAAGATAAGAATTTAAATATTTTAAAATGAAGAATTATAGAAATAAATGAGCAGTGACATTTTTTTACTTTATATTCCTACATTAAGTATTAATAAATAGTGTCAAATGCCACTTCAATCCGCTTAATTAGAAAAATATGGGTGGGGTGCCCCTTACATTAAATAATTCACAGAAAATACAGAAGAATAAAAATAAAAGTATTTACAAAGAAACAAAAGAAAGAAAAAAAAAATTCCAAATAGGTAGGTATTGAAACTTTAATTTTTAAGTTATAGGTACCAGATTGTTAGAAAGAACTGATTCTAATTCCGCGTAATTAAAGTCAAAAAGCCAAGGCCTTAAAGACTTTTCAAGTCTTCCAGAGGATGTTAGGACTCTAATTGATAGTGGTAGCTTATTAAAAATAAAATAAAATACAAATTTCTAAAAGCAGTTGTACGAGAAAAAGGTACAGATACAACATTCAAAACGCTTATACGTAGGTTATGTTCGGTGACTAATCTGCAATTAAGATTGCCTGATCTCTTAAAGAAAGTTTTTGAACTTTAAAACAATACAAATGACGGACTGGAAGTATTCGGATGTCTCGAAACAAGGGAAAACTAGGGTGTCGACGATGTTTACGGCAAATTTTTCTTAAAACACTTTTCTGCAGAATTAGAAGAGGATTGATTTCAATCGCATATGTACCTCCCCAACAAGTTATACCATATTGAAGTTTTGAATGAAAGATACCGTAATATATGGATTTCAGAAGTTGTTTTGAACAAACATTGCTTAGGTAAAAAAAAAGTCTGAGAGTACCTACAACGAAAATATTTTCTTAAGGACTCCGTATGATCTGCAAAGCTCATCTTAGGATCAAAAATGAGCCCCAGATACTTAAATTGATCAACTTTCTCTATCAGAAAGCAATTTTCACTGCAACTCAGCATGCTACAAAAAGTTGGTAGAGAACCAGAGGCACATGTGCAACCTGGGAAGCTGTACTTTGTGCACTCCGGAGCGTGATAGTACAAAAACAAATCTACATTTGAAGCGTTAGCAGAAGATAAATTAAAGAACATTACTTTTTTCTCAGAGCTTATGCACAATTTATTTTCGGCGAACCAGATCCTCAATATATTTAGGTCCCAATTTAAATCAGATGCCAGGTTTAAAGCACTCTCAGCTCCGGAGGAAAAACCTACATCATCTGCAAAAGCAGTAGGCATTCCTTTAAACTTAAGTTCCAAAAGTGAGTTTATATACACGAGGAACAAGATGGGTCCTAGCACAGAACCTTGAAGTACTCCAATATTTAAAAGGAGGATGCCGCTTCTTGTTTCATCAAGTTTTACTCTTTGAGGTCTGTTGGAAAGGTAAGACTTAAACCAATCGAGTATAAAGTCTCGAAATCCAGCATTTTCAAGTTTTGTAAGCAGTATAGAGTGGTTAACCATATTAAAGGCTTTTGTAATATCTACAAATAAGCCTGCAGTGAACTTTTTGTCATCAAGATTGGAACGGATATTTGAACAGAAATTAAGAAGGGCATCTGCAGTAGATTTCCCCCCTTGAAAGCCAAATTGTAACGGGCTGAAGAAATTGGTCTTGTTTAAAAAAGAGAGCATCCTTTCCTTAACTACTTTTTCAAAGATTTTTCTAAAAGCAGGACGTAGAGAGATAGGCCTATACTTTCTAACATCCTCTGCTTAGCCTTTTTTAAAAAGTGGGACAACATCCGCACATTTGAGAGCTCCTGGAAAGACTCCTGAAAATGTACTGCGGTTAAAAATGACTGCTAGTATATCAACTACAAAAACGAGATCTGTTTCAAGAGGACATTGGAAATGCCATCAAAACCACAAGCATTGGAGTTTTTTAATGAACTAATAGCTTTTAAGAGCTCAAGTGCAGTACAGGTTCGAAAACGAAACTAGTTCCTTGCTCATTACAATTTCCAAATACAGAGCACATGCTGCATCTGATGTGAGTTACATGACCAGGTGAACTATTAGCTATTGATGTATAGTAACTGTTAAAGCAATTAGCTATAGCAAGTTTGTCAGAAACTTCGCACCCATCAATACGAATTGTAGTAGGTATCTTGGTACGGGCAGACTGGTTAAGAATGCTGTTTACTACCTGCCATTCACTTTTTAAATTTCCCCTAGCACAAGAAAATTTATAACGATAATAGTTATCGCTGCAAACATTTTCCAAATAAACGCCGTCCCAAAACTCATAAAGGAGATAGTTCTTCAACTTTAGTAAATCAATTTTTCTATATTTCGTGTATGACGATGTTTTTTTGGAAAAATATTTATTAATATCCCCGTCATTGTGTGATCACTTATTTTAAAATCAAATTAACATTTTTCACAGGAGCTCGACGAGAAGTTTGTAAATCGTCCAAAAATGTGGTCTAAGCATCTTCCCGAGACAGTCCTAGTAGATTCATTAATAAAACTAACATTCTGGTGCCCTTGTTATTACAATAAGAACCATCTATGAAAACGTTATTACAATTTGTGAGATTAAGATCGAGAAAAGAAAGGTCATAATCATTGAAATCAATATCGTAATTCATTAAAAGAAATAAATATAATACAAAGCACTAAATAAGTGCAAGATGATCGAATGATCCTATAGAGATGACCTTTCCACCCTACACCTTTCTCACAAGTATTTGGTTGGCTTTAAACCATACATATTTATAATCTTTCCGCTTTCTTACATCTTTGGTCTGCATGTAGAGAGCCTGAGTATACTTAGTAAGTGCATCGTTGATATAAATGTTGGTTCCCTTGCTGCTGCCTTTGTTTCTGTTGTGGTCGCTGTTTTGGCCGCTCTCGCTCTATTAATCATGTTGGTGTTAAGTTTTTTTTTTTTCTTTTTCGCCTTCTCCTAGCATTCTTACCAACGTAGTCAATATGACATTTAAAAGTGAGACGTGAATCCAATATGATTCCAATGACCTTTTTTACATGCACATTTTCTAGCTCTACATTATTTATTTGATAATTAAAAGATATTAAATTTTAGCACAAGTAAGGCTTTGTCATTTTGCTACATTTAAGGCTAGAAGGTTTTGTTGACACCGCATCTAGCTAGACTGTAAAGTTCTTCTTGAAGTTTGAACGATTTTCAAGTCGTCAGCGAGTAAAAGACAAGTAGAATTTCGAATACAAGTTGGAATATAGTTAACAAAAAGAACGAAAAGTAGGGAACTAATGTGGCTTCCTTGTCGAATACTCTATTACATAAATAGGCTGTGCATTTAGGCTTATTATTAATAAAGGTCCAAAAATGTTTACTATTCACTTTGACTTTAGCCTCAGTTGATAAATCGTAACTATTGTAAAGAAATTTATTAAGAGTGTCAAACTCTTGAAGAGTAAGCAAGTATTTTAAGGCCCATTTTATTCACTCGAAGTTGAACACAACTTGGGAAGTTTCCCATATAAAAATCCCCAAGTTGTATTCAACTTCGAGTGAATAAAATGGGCCTAAGGGAAGAATCGAGTTACTTTTTTCAGTTTTATATAATTTATATGCTTTAATCTTCCGATTTATTAAATTGGATAATCTCTTATTAAACCAAGGAGGATTTGAGTATGACTTAATTTGTTTCTTTGGAACAAATCTTGATTTTTAGTGCTAAATGCGCAGGTATTTCAAAGATCTTAACTTCACATTTCAAAATTAAGATCGACTTGAGTTCTTCGATTAAAACTGTCATATATGCCATGTAGGAATTTAAATTTAAATTTGAAGATAGCCATTGAGCCATACCTAACAAGGGAAAAGAATTTTCGTATTTCGTTTCATCAAAGATATTTTTACTGCGCCGCGCACCGTATAATCATAAATACTCAGTTCCTAAATCGAACCCAGATGACGTACAGGGTACAGCCATAAATCTTCTGCAAGTGATGCTAGGAAAATGTAGTTCACACGAACTCCGTTTGAAATCAGACCCTAAAGGGAAATTGTTTGTCTGCATTAAACGGCGACACTTGCATGTTTTTCAATATGTTCGTTTGGGCTGTAAAAATAATCGAACCTCGCGTTGAGTGACGGCGGTCAACCACTACTTGACTGTGTGGCGAATGGGCAAGTTTCAATGTGTGAATTGTGAGATTGGAAAATTAAAGCCATGATCAGGTACTCGTGAAATTTGATGTCTAAACATCTGTGCATATACGATGCCGCACTCTGTAGCAATAGCGTAGGTACGAAACCTGCGTGGAGAAAGATTGACATAAGTTTGTGTCCATGTTGGCAGTGTGCCCGAGGGCATAAACGAGCAAACGTTTTAAGCGTAGGCTTCTATATACCTACCTTTCCATTTTGCGATCGCCTTAAGTAAAAAAAAAAACGATGTTGCATTTGACTATCACAAAAGTGGCTTCAACTGTCACCTTCTACTTTCCACCCAAGTGAATTTTTTTTTAATAGAAAAAATACTAAAACACAAAATCCTGCATAGTTGTTTGTCCTTAACATTCCACAAGCTAGAGTGTATTCTATCAAACTGTCAGTTAGAAATGTTCGATTCCGTTTGCGTTTTAACTGACTGGTTTTTTAATTGACTGGTTTTAAGCGATCAAAAAATGTCCATCAGTCGCTTAAATGTTACTTAACCAACTTGGAGTCGGAAAATAGTCGGAAACTAAGCGCAAGCTTAGTATAAGTTGTCAGCTGGAAGGACATTTGTATGTGCTTTTGGATTTGGTATTTCAGATTTCGATCGAATTTCAGATCGAAATTTGGTTGTATTGAGGTAGAACTTTAGGTACTATCAATTGCACATGTTGGCAATCATTTTTTTCACATTTATGCTCGTCAAAAAAATGGGTAAAAAAACACACCGCGCCCATGAAAATTGATTCACAAACGCCAGCAGTATGTCAAACACACTTAGGTAGTAAAACTGAGTCCATCTTTAAAATAATCGAAATTTTTAAAAAGCTTTGCTGAGGCATTTAAGAATTGCTTGCATTTGAAGTGTGTTCCAAAACTTGACTGAACAGTTCTTGGTATTTGAAAATGGGAGCTACACAGAAGACCAACACATTTATTATTTGTGAAGCAAGATTTTTTTTTTAAATAATACCAGTTGAAAATTTTCGTACTCTAACTTACTGGTGCCGTGCCATAAGGCCAAGCAACAATTCTCAGATTTGGCCTTTTGACTCTTTGAGAAAGCGTCATAAGGGCAAATGTTAGTCCCAAATTGTTTTGAGATATAAGACCCAATTAAGTATTTTATCTTTTTGCAATAATATTTCCAAGAGCAAAGCGTTTTTTTTCCAGAATTGGAGAAGGTAATAATAACCCACCTGCTTGGGATGACTCTTTGAAGGCGCCCGACCTGTGGTGAGTCTGCCGCCTTCCATCTAATGCGATCCCGGCCATACGCTGCTTTACTTCGATGGTTCCTACTTGCATGGCAGGATACGATATGTCGTTAAAGGGGACTATTTTTCTAAGGAAATCCTTGTTACTTCAGGTGTGCCTGAAGGAAGCCAAATAGATCCGCTGTTATTTTTACTTTTTCTTAATGATTTAATAAAAAAATGCTCCTGAATTGTAACAATAAACGACTGTTTACTTCTTCAAAAAGACTTGAACGCTTTCACTGAGTGGTGCTGTTCAAACGATGAAATGTTAAACAGCGACAAACGTGCTTGTATTAGCTTTAATAGAACTTTTCATTCTATTTTTCCACAATATTCTTTAAATGGAAATAGAATAAAAGTAGTTGATGATTTTAAAGATCTTGGTGTAATTTTTGATGCCAAGTTAAGTTTTCATTTACACGTTAACTATGTGTAGTTTCAAGGGCGAATTTCATCTTAGGGTTCATTAAAAGGAATGCTACACTATTAAGGCATTATTTTGCAGTATTGTGCGCCCCGTTTTGGAATATTGTTGCGTTATCTGAGGTGCTACTACTGCTTTAAATGTACGCAGAATTGAAAGCGTTCAAAAGAAATTTTTGAAATTTGCTCTACGGCACTTTTTTTTTCGTAATAATCGAGTTGATGTTCATCACTCTCACCGTTCAAAATGTCTTTAACTTGGATTCCAAACTCTTGTGTCGAGGAGCAAAATGTATAATGTTTTGTTTAGTCATGATATCTTATCTGGAAGTATTGATTGTGGGAATCTACTTTTGTGTTTGAAATTGTGTGCTCCTTCTTGATCTCTTAGATCAAGAGCACTTTTATTTGAAAGCAGACACACTACATTGTATGGGCAATGTGAAACTATTGTTTAATCTGTTCTATTAGGAGTTGGATATATTTTTGCCGGAAATATTTTTAATGATAGATTAATTTAGCTTATCAACAACTCCTTAGTGTAATGGGTAATGAGTTCCATAGAAGAGTGGGATGGACGAAGAAAGAGCGCTCAGATTGCAAGCAATAGAATCTGGGCCGAATCATGATGGCAGTTCTTTGTGAACTGGGAAAATTCAATTTGCTGTATATGTACAAATACTCAGGTTGTTGGGTCTGTATGACACCATGAAAGAGGATTAGCGTTCTGAACTTAATGAGGTTATCGAAGCTGAGGCCCATTATCTGCAGAGAGTAACTTGAAATATGGTCATAATACCGTTTATTAAAAACATATCTTGATGCTGAATTGTTATAGATGACATTTAGTTTATAGTCAACATAGCAGAAAGCTTCGCAACTATAAAACAATATAGGTGATCAAAGAGCTTAACAAGTAGCATCTCAGTTTTAACTGGCAGAGAGTTTTGCGTTGCACTAGCTATCGGAGACCATTATATACTTTTCTGATAGTATAGTTGCAGCATGATCTGTCCAGGTATGAGTATCATTAAAAACTATACCAAGATTTCAAGACTTCCTGACGTATTCAATGGATGACTGTCCTAATTTAATCGGGGGAAATGTAGTGGTATCTAGAGACTGCTTATAAATGCAGAGTGTCTTAGATTTCGCTGGATTAAGTGATAAGATAGATAGATATAGATAGATAGATACAAAATTTATTTTGAATAAATCCATGCACATAATAAATTCATAACATTATTACATTATTTACATATAAGTATATAGGTTAAGTATAGATTTAAGAAATAACTCAAATGACATTTTATATTTTGTGTACTTTAAGTATCAAAAATAGTGTCAAATGCCACTTCAATGTGCTTTACAACATAAGATTTTTTTTTTATGGGTGGGGTGACCCTTTAACAAAAGGTAAATAAATAACATATATACATAATCACAAAGAAAGATAAAACAAAAAAAAATACAATACATACTAGCAAATTTGAAAAAAATAAAACGATATCAAAAGAAACTTTAGTTACACCAGAATGTCAGAAAATATGGATTCTAAGCTATCATAATCAAAATCAAAAAGCCAAGCTCTTACGGATTTAAAAAAAAACTTTCCAGAAAATGTCAATGACCTTATTGATTGCGGCAGCTTATTAAATAGGTGGTAAGATGAAATCATATAAGCATTACGAAAAGCAGTAGTACGAAAAGCGGGTATAGATACAACATTCGAAAAGTTTCTACGTAAATTATAGTAAGAAACTAGCAGGCAATTAAGATTTCTCGATCTCATGATAAACGTTCTTAATACTTTGAAACAATACAAATGACGGACTGGAAGAATTCTCATATCACGAAATAATGGATAACAGGGATGTCGACGATGTTTTTGGTCTATTTTCCTCAATATGTTTTTCTGTAGAATAAGTACGGGTTGAATTTTATTCATATAAGAACCCCCCCAGCACGCAATTCCATATTGAAGCTTGGAATGAAAAATGCCATAATAAATAGTTAGCAATAATTTTTGAGAACAGATATTTTGTAAGTGATAGAAATGTCTTAGAGTATAACGAAAATATTTCCTTAAAGACTCTGTATGATTTGCAAAGCTCATCCTAGAATCAAAAATGAGGCCCAAGTACTTAAACTCATTAACTTTTTCAATTAGAAAACACTTTTCGCTGCAACTCACAGTGCTGCAAAAAGTAGTGGAAGGAAAACCGGAAGGACACGTGCAGCCTGGTAGTTTATATCTTTGACACTCCGGTGAGTGAAAGTAAACATCTACATTTGATTCAACAGAGTAATTCATAGATAAACTAAAAAAACATAATTTTGGTTTTAGAGCTTATGAGTAAGCTGTGCTCAGCGAACCAGATCCTTAATAAATACAGATCCCAGTTGATATCAGATATCAAATTCAAGACACTTTCAGAGCCATACGAAAAGCCTACATCATCTGCAAAAGCGGTAACTGATCCTCTAAAACATAGATTAAACATTGAGTTGATATAGATTAGAAATAATATGGGTCCCAGATTGAAAAATTGGATTTCGCTCCTGGTTGCGCTAATCTTTACCCTTTGAGATCTATTTGAAAGATAGGACCTAAACCAATCAAGAATGAAGCCACGAAATCCTGCTTTTTCGAGTTTTCTCAACAAGATAATGTGGTTAACCATATCAAACGCCTTCGTGATGTCAACAAATAAACCTGCAGTGAACTTTTTGCCATCAAGGTTAGAAAGAACGTTAGAACAAAACTGTAGAAGCGCATCTTCAGTGGACTTTCCCTTTTGAAAACCAAATTGCACAGGACTGAAGAACCTAGTCTTATTTAAAAATGATACTATCCTATCCTTCACAATTTTTTCAAAGACTTTACTAAAAACAGGTAGAAGTGATATTGGTCTATAGTTGCTCACATCGTCTGCTGGACCTTTTTTAAACAGTGGAACCACGTCTGAACATTTAAGGTCGTTTGGGAAAACGCCTTGAGATATACTACGGTTAAAAATAACTGCAAGTGTCTCAACTACGAACCAAGCTATACGCTTTACAGTTAAATTTGAAATGCCATTGAAACCGCACGCATTCGAGTTTTTTAAAGAACCGATAGCTTTTAAGACTTCAACACAAGTTATAATTCGAAGGCAAAACTGGCTCCAGAAAATAACCCCCCAAATAGAAAATGAAATAACCCCCCAAAATTGGGGAATAATTTCACTGTGAAATTATACCCCAAATCGAACATGAAATTAGTCCCCAAAATGGTATGAAATAAATCCCCAAGACGGTATGGAATAAGTTCCCAAATAAGTAAGAAATCGGCGCGGGGGCCCTTCTCTCGAATTAATATTAATTTTTGAGACAATGGTAATTTGCGCATATTATGAAATGTGTATGGGGGGGCATGCTGCCCCCCTGCAACCCCCCTGCTTGGGTTTACTGTTGGATTACGGGGTGGGTGCGAGGTTTTTTCTTATATTTTTTGTTAAATTTTCAAATTTCATACTTCAATTTGGGGAGTTATTTCACAGTGAAATAACTCCCCAATTTGAAGTATGAAATAAGTCCCCAAAAATCCATGAAATAAATTCCCATACAAGTAGAGGTTCATCACAGTCACAGTAACAAGAATTCGAACACACAGTGCAGCTCAATTGGTTTTTCTGTGTTCGAACACTCCTTGCTAATGAAGTATAGTAACAGTTAAAAGCGTTGGCGATGGAAACTTCATCGGAAACCTCCATACAAATTTTGGGGGGCTATTTCATTTTTCTATTTGGGGGTTATTTCGTTGGGGGGTTATTTCCTGGAGCCGGCAAAACTATTAGTTTGTAGAGGTTCATCACAGTCACAGTAACAAGAATTCGAACACACAGTGCAGCTCAATTGGTTTTTCTGTGTTCGAACACTCCTTGCTAATGAAGTATAGTAACAGTTAAAAGCGTTGGCGATGGAAACTTCATCGGAAACTTAAGAGTTATTAATACGAATCACTAGGTTTATTTGCATACGAGGACTTGCTCAAAATATTATTGACTACCTTCCATTCGCTTTTCACATTTCCCTTTGCTAAAATAAATTTATTACGAAAGTAATTGTCACGGCAAATTGGAATTTGTTTTTTCAGTTAAGAACACAGTTTTTTGTAACTTTTTCTCAACTTAAGATTGTTGGGATGCTTACAGACTTTGATTCTAAGCTTGTGCTTGATCTTAATTTTATACATTAGTTGTCTTGTAATCCAAGGTTTTAGACTATTCATAGATTTTCTCAGAGGCACTGTATAGGTACAATCACTTATGTGCTTACAGAGGGAATCTACGAATAACGTGTAACATACAGAAGCATTACTTTGCAAATAGGCATCATCCCAAAACTCATAGAGAAGGTTGTTCTTGAGTTTTACAAAATCTATTTTTATTGCATTTTTTGAGGACTTTTCATTCCAATCCTTTTTTTTGTTGGGTAAGTTCACCAACAAACCTGTCATTGAGTGATCAGTGATTTTAAAATCGAATATGCACTTTTCGCAAGAGCTCGATGAGAGGCTGAAAAAACGCCCATAGATATGATCCAAACATCTTCCTGAGACCATCCTAGTAGGTTCATTAATGTAACATGCTAAGCCATGTGATGCCAAAAGGGCCAAGTAATTAGAAACGGTATCGCCGCTATCTAGTATGTTGAGGTTGAAGTCCCCTAAGATAATTAAATTACTATCTTTTAAGCTATCTAACAGACAGGAAAATTCTTCAATATAGGCCGAAACATTATACAGATGTAGTATATATATATATACACATAAAAACACAAATTCATTTCATTTCATTTCATTTCGTTTATTCAATCTACGATATAAGTACAATAAACAGATTTCGAAAAACAATATACAAGGTTATAAATATGATAGGTTAAATATACAATTCAATTGTTGATAAGACAAATTAAAATATTTTTAAAGATATTTCTGGGCAAAAATATATCCAATTGAAAATAGTGCGTATTGAACATTTTAATACATACAGAGACAGGTTCACGCTGACCATACAAAGTAGTGTGGCTGCATTCGAATAGCAGTGGCGTACAAATTCAAACACTTAAGTAAATTCTCACTATCACCGCATTCACATAAGATATCGCGAATGAACATAACATTATACATTTTCCTCCTCGATTCAAGAGATTGAAATACAAGTAGAAGACATTTCGAGCGGTAAGTACGATGAACCTCAATTCCATCATTATGAAAAAAGTGACGAAGAGCAAATCTTAAGAATTTCTTCTGAACAGTCCCAATTCTGCGTGCATTTTGAGCAGTGATTTTCGCTATGATTAATTTCAATAGAAACCTTTAGAACGCCAGCAGTAACAAATTCTACACTTATCGCTTTCTTAACAAAGCAACCGACACCACCTGACGCGTAATTCTCATTTGTGTTCGCGAAGAAATTAAAACCAGGCAAATAGTAATCATTTTTTTCAAATTCGTATATCCAAATTTCAGACACAAAAACAATATCTGGAATGCTTAAAAAGGAATCAATGTGTGTAGCAACGGACGCAAAATTTTCTCTCAAACTTCTAACATTCTGATGGACAACAAAAATCGTATTATTACAGTATGAACTATTTGTAAAAAACATTATTAGAGTTTAAACCATTTAGATCGAGGATAGAAAAGTCATCATCTATATTCTATATCATTATCAATATTGATTTTGTGAAAAGAATAATCAAAAGTAAGCACTAAATAAGTGCAAGATCTTTAAATGATCTGATAGAAATTACTTTTCCACCCTCCATTTTCCTAACAAGTATTTGATTTTCTTTGAACCATACATATTTATAGTTCTTTCGCTTTCTTACATCTTTGGTCTGCATGAAGAGAGCCTGCGTGTATTTAGTAAGTGCATCATTTATGTATATGCTGGGCTCTCATCGCGTAACTTTTGAAACGATCGTCGTCGAAGCGATTGAACAAAACGACGTCGTTTTTAGTTTGCTTCGTATATAACATCATCGTCGCATCGTTCGATCGAATCGTTCATCGTTTTCATTTTGACAACTAAAAACAACAAAAATGTGTGGAATTTGCGTTTTTTTCTGTAGGTGATGTGGAATCGGACATTTAATGCAAAAATTGAATGCAAGTAACAACTCTATCGAAGAAGCCAAACACAGATAGAATTGTGAAAGTCGGGTGGAAAGAATTAGAACAATATGTAAAAGTGTACGATGAGGAGATTGTGGTTATTAAAATATATATTTAGAACTAGTATTGGCAATAAAGATCTTGGATTGCGTTGGATGCGTTCCCTTGCTGCTGCTGCTGTGGTCGCTGCTGTTGTTTTGGCCATTGTCGCTGATACCAATCACGTTGTAGTTGAGGTTCTTTTTCTTTTTCGTCTTCTCGCTCATTACGCTTTGCTTGATTGAATGGTCTGAGAATCTGACACAGATAATTGAATTATTCGGAGAGCCGTTTTTTCCTTCTTTGCTTCGTAATTTCTTCACATAGTAACTTTCAATTCTATCATCGGCGACATCAATTGACAGAGCATTGTGAAAAATTTGCTTAGCTTTGTCTTTTGCATTTTTGTCATTGACGTTCGGCACTCCAACAATTTCGATACAGTTGCTGAGGAGTTGTTGTTGTTGCCAATTGAGTCTGCTCTCCAGTGGGTCTACTTTCGCCTTCAGCTCAGCATTTTCTGTCCGCAGCTCATTGATTGTTTTGTAGGAAACGGTTGTTAGTTTCCTCCAGCTGAGAAAGCTTTAAATAAATCATTTGGAGAGTGAACTCAGTTTCGGTTGTCACCACTTGATTGGATAAATTCTGCATCTTCAACAGTGAGATTTACACAAGATATATGGAAAAAACTCAAGCAATCACTACAAGATATTTTGGTGGTACAACTTCTTTCTATTTTCTCAGAACAAAAAGAGCACTTCATTTTGCAAAAGTAGGTAGTTCAGTGTGAGTTAGTTAACTGTGATGCGTGCAAGAGTTTGACTGCCAGAGACGAAAATCTAAATTCATACCGCACCGCAACTTCTTACAAAGGAGAGTGTGGTCCACCGTTTCAAACGCTTTCGAGAAGTCTAACAACGTCATGAACGTGGAACAGTTATTATCCAGGGCATTGCGGATGTCGTTGACAACAAGAAAGAGTGTAGTTTTGCAACTCCTCTTCGCGTGAAATCCCGACTGAGCGGAAGTCAAAAGGTTATTGGCGCTTAGGTGCACTTGGATCTGCTTGAGCGTAGTTTTATCGAATACTTTGGATAAAAATGGTAAGAAATAGTCTGTACTCAGTGTTAGTCCGGCTTTTGCGACTTAGGTATAGGTAATATCTTAGACTTTTTCCACGAGAGGTGGTATTCACAAGTAGTAAAAATGTGTTATGTATTTGGCCGAAGCTGGACCACATTCTCTGTATACTTTAACTACGAAGATCAAATTAAACTTTCTAGGAATTTAACCACGCTATGCAAACCGGTCATGAAAAGTTTCCACGAAAAGAAAAAGTATATACTATTCCATACCCAAGACTCTAGAATTTGGGGCCCTATTTTTTTACTTTCCTAAAATATTTTAACTGAAGGTCTTACATTATTTTGACACGAGAGATGGAGTGAAAACTCCTCTAGAAGCAAGGCCGTCTTAGGCTATGCCGAGGTACTGGGACAGTCAAGAATTTGGGGCCCAGTTTTTTTACTTTCCGAAAATATATAACCGAAGGTTTTAAACTATTTTGACACGAGAAATGAAGAAAAATAGTTCCAAAATGCGAAGAGATTCAAATGGATAATCTAAAACAGCTTGATTTTCTTTTGCTGGGAAGATTATTAAGAGATGCAGTGCTGTGTGTTTGATTTTTGTTTCCCAATGCGCAGACTTAATTTGGTTATGAATTGTTTGCCAAAGGAGTGCATCTAAGAATTTTTCACAGTTCTCTGAGCCTCTTCCAATGAAATCTTAATCCGAGCGCCATGTATTCGGTACAGTTTGAATAATCTCCAAATTGATGATATTCCGAAAGTGTATCTGACTTAGCTCCGCACCTACGCCAAATTTGATCTCAGTTCGTCTAAATAAAGGAATCCATTGAAAAGAATGCTAATTTCTAATTAATGAAATTTTACCGAGTGACGAGCAATTAAAATTGGTTTCTCAAACGCTCATCTCTACTTGAAGTGCTTTGTTTTTCGCACAATTACCGAAGCTACGTCGTCGTCGCAGCGAACATGTTATGCTAAAGTGAAAGTGTATCCACGTGAGGTATAGCGATTGGTAATCTCTCGTAATTGGTGAACTCTTGCTATCATTTTCCAAAACGTCGGCAGTCGGTGTGCTGGATTTTGAAGGGGAATGGGGTTTTGACGCCAGACAAAGAAACACCTTGGGTGTGCTTAAGTTCAAATGCGGGACTAGCTCTATGTTCCTGCTTCCTGCACGCAAAAGGAAATGGCAATTATGAGAGATTACCCCGATTAGGTATGAAATTTCATACAAATCGTTATCCACTTTAAATTAATTGGCATAGCTTGTTCGGGCTCGGTAATTGTTTGAAAAACAAAGTCGGTAAGTACCTGCTTTAACTTGATATTATTAAGAGGAGGTGAGTTCTCGTGAGACACAGACTACAAGGGAGTTACTTTTAATCCGAAATAGGTTTTTGTTGAATGACTTTGTTTACTGAAGTCAATTTAGGTATTTTAACGAAACGCTTGGGGTAAGTGGGGATTGGGTCTGCTCCGATTATTAAGATATTTTAATTGCGCTGCCAACAGATGGATAACAAACAATTCAAAGCCGTTCAATTGATGTGTTGGCCGGGCTTCGCGTTCACCCCATATACATACATAGATATCCTTTTTTCGCTAGAAAATCGTTGATTATTACTCCCTAGGTATGGTTGCACTGCTGCAAACCGCATGATAACTTTGCTACATGTATGATAATTTCAGGTAATGTATGAGGTATGATAGGAAGTCATTATCATTACGCAGAATGTATGATAATTTTTCGATGATGCATTACCTTAAATGTCTTGCCTAAGCACTAGTATTTACTTGCGAAATGTACAAGTTTTGTTACTTTCTATCAACTTTTATAATTTGGAGAACCGAACGCACGTTGTAAGTTTTCGCTTGGAAGATTTTTTCCAATTACAATTGCAGCTTTATTTTAAATTCAAGTACACAAAGTTTCCCCTTTATTTTCGCAAAAAATCTATTATGTTTATCAAACATTTGATATACTTTTAAATAAAATGGAACTTTTCATCACTCTCGGCCATTATCATAGGTTGGATGTTATGAATAAGACGTAAAAATTGATTTTACTCAAAAGATTGTTAAAAGAATGTTAGGTAAGGTTAGGTTTCGTTATAATTAAAACTGATTTGAGCTACCTTCAAATTTTGATATGTTCGAAAAGGGGAACCACTTACCTTTTACTCAGATCGGTGTCGTAAAGCGTAGCAGCTACAATAATCCAATAGCAATTGCTTTTACTTTACTACAAACTCTTACTATCACTCATACGTCCCATTGTGCCAAGTTAACGCTACGCCATTTCTAGTAACATTATTTTCGAAGAACTGTACAAATTGTCATACGAAAAAATTATTAAATTCGTTTGTTGGACAACTTTGCATTTGTTACGTTAAATTGGTTATAACTTATAGATTAGACTAGTGGACCCGCACCTGCTTTGCTAGGCGTTTAAATTCAAACTTTTATAAATGTTGACGGTATTCCATACGGATAAAACATAACATAAACATAAACCATTTTCATCTTTTTGATCGCTTGATGAATTTGTGTTTAAAAAAATCACGTATGTATGTTGTATCTAGCCATATCATAGAAAATTATTGATTTTAAATGGTTGCTTTTCAATGAAGTGAATATTGAGACTACATATCAATTTTGGTGGAAAAAAAAGTCATTTTTTGAAGAAGCAATTTCACCAAAAGTGAAATTCTCTCGCTAAATGTAGATTCATATACATGTAACGTGTGTTAACCCTAGAAGGCTAAGCTTACTGAATACCCCTAATAAACTGATCATTTGTCGATTCGACGAACAATACTAAAACACTTTTTTTAAGGTTTTTTTTAATATAATATAGTTGCAATTTTTTTCCTGAAACATTAGAAAAATGTTGCCAAATGAAAAACGCGATTTTTACTAAATAAATACTTGAGTTATTATTATTAAACACCAAACAGTCTGTAAAGTAGATAAGCACAATATTTTTATGTCTAAAATTAACATGTTCTCAAGAACTTAAAAAAAAACATTTATTTTTAGCAATATTAAATAAGTAGATAATAAATATGATAAAAACGACGAATTTGAATGAGTAAAAAAATAAGAGTGCATCGTTGAACGGTGACTGAGTTAATTAGTGAACACAAGTTACTATGTCCCAGTGTTGAAGAGGCATAGTAAAATCACGAATGCGAAGTCGTCGGACGTTAGTCTTTAATTCAAAAACCAAATCTTTACAAAATCATAACCATAATACAGCGCAGTAAATAAGTGTATCCATTCATTTAAAAAGTTTTCATAACGCAATCCAATCCAACGATTTCTATTTTTATAGTTTTTGTTTGCATATTGTTTTCATGTGGTTACAACTTAGATTTAATTAAATCAACAGATGCAGTAGTCTAGTGTCTGTATAAGATCTGGAATTTATAAAATAAAGAACTTATAAAATAATAATAAAGAATTCAAGTTTTTCCAAAGTTTCTTGAAGAATAAAAAACAAACTAAATATAACATAGATTGATTTAAGGCCGAAAGGCAATAATTTTAAGGATATTGTTAAGGTTAGTGCTCTCGCTAAGACCGAGTAAGCTAGAATAAGATAAATGTTAGCTTTAAATTAGATTTAATCTTTTTTGTCTAGTATGTAGGTTAAAGAGAAATTAATTAAAATGAATTTAGAATGAAAATAAAAAAAATGTGTAAAATCTATCTGATGAAGTTTTGCAGTCAATTCAATTCCTTGTTTAAATAAACTTTTTTTAATTTTATGAATGAAAAAACGAGAGAGGTTCACTTCCGTTGCCTCGTCATATACCAAGTTCTGTAACACATTCACCAGGTAACTCCCCAGATCCATCGTGCCCATAGACGTATTCACTTAAAAAATTAAGTTTAAAGAATAAAAAAATGTCCATATATCTCGAAAACAGTGCCACTGCTCTAAACAGTTCTAAAACTATCCAATCCTTTAAGCTGCAACAAACCATAGTCATCCACGAAATTTCATTGATATCGGTTGAGTGGTTTCGGAGATCTACAACACCGTAAAACACCAAATACAAATGTGTTTAGTATGCCCATAACTCATCAACCAATTTATATACAAACATTGTATATACATTAAAACCTTGGAAAGAAAACCGTCCCAAAAAATTGGAATGTCAGCATTAAGTTAACAGAACGCGTTCACATTCTCGCTATATTCCTCTTGTGCGTTGTGATCCCGACTATTCGAAAATTTCAATCAAATAGATTTATGTGTAAATTATTTAGGTGATGCCAGATCTATGGTGCTATTATAGATAAAGTGCAGATATTGTATGAGTTGTTCCTTTGCTTAAGAATAGATAATTAATGAGTTATTTCTTTAACTGAGCTAAGTAACATACGAGCTAAGAGGCACTTACGAGTTTTTGTAAACCAAAGTCACAAGGTGCTCAAAAATCTAGTCAAGCGCCGTTGTTACCCCAGTCTGCGCTCCGCATATACATTATGTATATTCCTAAAATAATTTATTATCTATTTTTAAGGTTCTGTTCTGCTAAACAAACCCTGTATATTGTACAATAAATCGAGGCGTTCTTATCCAAATTGTACAATAACTCACTTCCAAGAGTATGGTAGCACTGGGTGGTTCTGACACTGCTCGACGCCGCTGCTAATTGTTGTTAAAATGTTCGTATAAAACACAAGTCTATGAGCACACAATTTCCGCCATTACTGCCAGCAGTACCTACCAAATGAGAGCAGGAAATATCTGTGTGTCTCACGATTGCATTTCGAATGCGAATGCTACAAATTCAAACTGTGCAATTGAACTTACCCAGCAACAGATAGAAAACTATGTTCATTTTACAATTCCAAACGACACTGAAACTGATTACGTCATCCTGAAAACAAGACCAACAAGGAATAAATTCGATTTTAAAATCTTTCAGAAAATAGTCTCGTTTATTTATCATGTACTGAAAATAAAAATAAAAAATAACTTTATTCGCTTTCAAAAGCGTAACTTAAAAACTAATTCGATTGTCCAATGAGGAGTTTAGTTATCAATTCCAAGGAACTGCAGCATGTTCAGTTTAAGGTAGAGCAGTTTAATGTCCAACTTTTCTTTGTTGTAACACATCTGATCGATATAAGCTTTCTGCTGTCTTTTCTCCTTGGCCTTCAACAGAGCTAATTTTTCACACTTTAGGTTAAGGCCTTTCTTCATAAGTTTTGTGATAACATGAATATCTTTCTCGATGTTTTGGGCTGTCTTCAGTAATTCGGTTTGCAGCATTTTATTGTCTGTCCTGGGTCCTGGGTCTTCGGAAGTGGCATCGGAAGCGGCATCGGAAGAGGCATCGGAAGTGGCATCGGAAGTGGCATCTGAAGTGGCATCTGAAGTTTGGGAAGCCACACCTGAAGTTTCGGAAACCACACCTGAAGTTTCGCTAGCCACATATGAAGTGACCGATGTGACATCGGAACTTTCCGAAGTTACATTTAAAGCTTCGGAAGCGACACCTGAAAATTCGGAAGTGGTATCGGAAGTTTCGAAAGCCACATCTGAAGTTTCGGTAGCCACATCTGAAGTCTCCGATGTGACATCGGAATTTTCTGAAGCTACATCTGAACTTTCACAAGACCCATCAGCTGAAGATCGTGAAGTTGCATCAGAAGTTTCTCCATCGCTTTCGTCGTCGTCATCCAAGTATAGATGTAAAGTTTCTTGTAGACTAAGAAGCTCGTCTACGGCAATCTGAATTGCAGACAGTGATAGAGGGCAAGACGATCCCCCGCCATCTGCCTCTTTTCGATTGGCATCAAATTTCATCTCCAATTTTATCTTATAATCCAACCAAACCTGATCAATGAAATCGTTATAAACAAATCAAGCAACTATAGCAAAAAAAAAAATTTAATCTATACCTTATGCCACTCCTTTCCTTCGTGAAAAGGTGGTCCAAGGAGATTGAGCTGAACTCCGAACCGATTCCACAATTTATTGGCTATAGTTCCAGAACGGAGTTCAATAAAGCCGCTGGCAACATCGGGGTTTCTTTTCATTAATTCCATCATCTTGCGAGTTTGATTGCTGTTAGTATTCTGCATCCTGAAAATAAACAAATAATTTGTTCGGCTTGGAATTTTCGTACCTAATGGTGTATAGATATTTACCTCTTTTTGTTGAGTTGACTCATGTCTGCTGTTGTGATTTATAAACAAAATATTATTTGAAGCTGTACAACACAAGGTTTTGCTCTGACAAAAGGCGAACTAGAACTGAGCGATTCGCAAGCTACATCTAATGACTGAGCCGTCAGATTCAACTTGTTTACACTAGGGGCGAATGAGGTCTGTTCGATTCGAAAACTTTTGGAGCAAAATAGTCGGTTACACCGAGAGCGAACGAGATAAATTGTATGATTCGAAAAATAAAATAGTCTTTTTAGTTATTAGTTTTAGTATTAGTACGGAGACACTTTATGAAAATGTTTGTCTAAGATTGTGCTCCAAATTGCGAGTATTAACAACAGTTTTTTGTTTTCAATTCTCTTAAATTAGAGCTTCAACAAAGCAAGGTTAAGGAAGCTTACTTAGTTTGGTTTCGAGGCTTTGTATTTGAGTGATGTTCAGTTTGTAGCTGGAAAACATACCACGAACTGGAAAATAGATGATACCAAAAGGTATGTAGATTTTGTGGGGTACACCCGGATCGGTGTTGCTTTTAGTTTATATAGGTACTAATTCTTTGCTTAAACTTAAATTTCTTCGAGAGCTTAGGGATAATTTTGATTCAGTTATTTATTACTATTTTTTTATAATTTATATAGATTTAGCTGGAGCATACAAATTTCTGAATAATAGTCTTAGGGCTAAGTTTTTATGTAGAAAAATCGTAGTAGAACATTTTTGAATTTGAAAAAATCCGTCGCTGAAGCGGTTGTTGTCATTTTTCGTTATTTTTTGTTTTCGTTTGTGCTACATTATGAATATCGTTCAGTCTTAGTTAAGTCGATTTCGTTTTTATTTATGAAATTTCGCACTAAATTAACATTGAGCCAAAATATTGTCCACCTGGGGCAAAATGAGAAAAATTTCGAGCAAAATTGGAAGATAGCACAGTTGTGCTCATTCCCAAAAGCCAAGGCGGGTGCAAAATTAAAAACAATAACGACTCTTTTAAAATTCTGCAAGCTACAAAAATCCTTCACCAAAGAAGACTGAAAACGCATTGCATTGTCAGATGAAACTAAAATCATTCGAGTCCGACGAAAGAGAATATTTTTGGCATCCTCATCAGAACATTCCAAAGAATGGGATGAACCAAACAATGAAGCATGAAGGAGGAGGTTTTATGGTAGGTATAGATGTTTTACCTGGTGGCATATCGGCCCTCTGATAAAAATAGACGGTGCTATGAGGAAATGAGCTTTCCTTTATATTTTGAAGACAAACTTAATAACTGAAAAACCCGCTGAAGACTAATTGAGATATTGTTCGAGATGTAAGCATATCTTGGTTTCAAAGTTTTAATCAAATCGAAAATGGCGTTTTTGAGACATGAGCAGCTTTAAACATTCTGCGGTTTTGGTGATTCGAATAGATAATTAAGGACGCAATAAATTTGGAAACATCAATTTTACTGTAAGTATTCATTTTGGTCGAAATCGTTGGCGTTTTCCAGGTAAACTAAACGTAAACAGACGAATGGAAGGAACGTCTAGTTTTATGCCGAATCCGAATAATTGCTGCCGAAACAATATGAGTCAGCCGTATACTCCGGTACTCCCCAACGACAAGTAAATTGTACTACGATTTTTAATTCCAGATTGAAATATTAATATTCTTTGACATTTCTCTACTTAGTAAAATGCAAAACAATTTTTTCTTTATGGATATGTTTGAATTTTGTTGTTCGATTTTGCTACATTCGCGTCGAACAAACTCTTGCGGATCCTAGAAATCGTTTTCACAAACAAACAAACACTTATTTTGATGCTAAACTTTGTGACTGAATAATAAGCACCAGATTGGACAGACTCTACACTCAGAAAAAAAAAGTTCTTGGGCGAAGAAATTTGAGATCTTTAAAAAATTGAAAGTAAAAAGTTCTTGCTTCAACAATAATTTCTTATAAGAAGAACTCGTTTTTAAGTTTTCAAGAATCAAATATTTAGATTAAGAATAAAATGCTTGCCATAACTATTTTCTAAGAATATTGCCAACAATATAATTCTTAAATCAAAAATTTTGATATTTGGGTTCATTTTAACCAACAAAATTTTTTAGCATTACAATTTTTTTTTTCTGTGTGTACCATAACAAAATGGCTTCCAACATCGAAACCGTCCCATTTGAAAAACGCTTCCCTAGAAATAAATTTCTTTATTTGCCCCACTGCCAGAAAAAGTTTAATTAAGTTATGAAACCTCAGCCCTGGTCCGAACTCCGCCGAAGAACTAATTGGGAAGCTCTTTCATAAATCTCGGATCAAAATTTCTCATCCGATGTCAACCATAGTTGCTCAGGGGATTTGGGACCGAAATTCTTCTTTAAAACGACAAATAGCATTGATATTATTTTACCATTAAGATCTGTTAAGTCCGTTGCGATAAGTTTGGATGGAATATCATTAAAATTAATTAAACTTATCATACACTGAAAATAAAATACCAAAATAGTTTTGTTGGATTGAAAGAAAATTGTTGTAATGATAAATGAAATTCATCAATACAACTAAAGTTTTATCAATTTAAATCATATTTTGTCAAACGGATAAAACAAAAACTATTCTGTCAGATTTTCAGTTTTATAAATCGATATTTTATTGATCAACAATTTTATTTTGAATTACCAAAGTTTTTGTTATATCCATAAAAACAGAACCAAATTCTATATGTTTGTAAAATGTACAAAACTTATGCAAAGTGTTTGTTAGTCACAAAAAATACAGACTCTCAGTATTGCAAATAGTTTGTTGAAGTGAAAAATATGTCTGTAGATAATGACATAAATTTTGTAGAATTGGCAACACACGTGTTGAATCAATACAAATACATTTTAAACATTGTACTGCTTTGAACGCAATGCTATTGATGGTGTCATTTCTATTTTGACTCCCGAAGTAGGCAGTGAGTATACCTATAAGTGGTTTATTAGTAAGCATAAAATATCCGAAAAAAAAATGTATATAGTAGGTATAGGTATATTTGAGAATGCTTTTGTGGTTATTGGAAGGACATTAGACGAGGCGGAAGGAATATTCAAAAGGATGCAGGAAACAAAAAATATTTTGTAATATAGGTACATAGGTAGATATATACCTTATAATTTGTATAACTATATAAATCCAATTATTAACCTCATCGAAAACACAACGTCAGTACTGAGAAATTATTTCTGCACAATCAACAATATGTTTCGATTAACAAATACAATAACTGAATTGACAAACTGCTTCGATAGTGTTAGCAATTTTGTTTTTTAATTTGAAAATTGATAACTTTCTTTGTAAAAGCAACAGTTAATTGATTTGACAAAACAGAAATGTTAGAATCGGCAAATATTTTTTGTAAGGTTAACAACATTTTGATGAATTTAACACATTCCACATTTTGGTGGACGTATATCTATTGACAAAAATGTAGTTGAATCAAGGCTCATTTTCATCAAATATACCAGGGTTTTATTTTCAGTGTACCTTCAGTTGTCTTAGTAACCTCGATTCGATGTCGTATACCGTATATGAAGATAGATCGGTTTCAACGCTATGGTTAGATTTATGTTTATCATTTGAAGTTTGATCATATTTCAATGTTTACGATATATCCATTTTAGGATTTTCTGTTCGCTGATTTTTGTTCCTAGGAAAATAAATATCACAACAGAAACCAAAGTATTTATACGATAAGTTGCAGTTTCCTAGTACTTCCAGAAGATATATGATTCTCCCAATTTATTATTTCCTAATAAGTAGCCATTTGTTTTTTGTCCACGCTTTAACGTTGTGGAATAAGTTGCTATTCGCAATAAGACATATGGTAGGATCAAGGAGTTTCAGTGCTTCTCTTTTAAATCATTTTAAAAATAGTTAATAAAAATACGACTACATTTTAAAATAAACAAAACACACTTGTCGCTCTAAAATTTGTACTGTAAATTTTAATTATTATCTAGTCTTTAAAATTCCAATATATTAAAGTTCTTGTTGTTTTTATTTTTTGCTTTTCTTTTTATTGTAACCAATTTTCATCTCGTATTTTACGTACTAGTAAAATAACTTAGTTCTTAATTGAAAACAAAAGCATTTGCAGAATTTTTAATATTGAACGGCAGCATGTTGTACATAGCTATTCCTTTGTACATGGCTCTATTTTGTCTACCAACAGTACGGTCAAGATCTAGTCCGATTTATTGACACATGCTGCTCCGTCCGTTTACAAAGTTATGTTTCGATTGGCGTTGATTCTTCCATTTAAATCTGTCATTTCCGTTTAGATTTATGCAGACCAATTGGCTTATAGAATTATCGTATCATTACTTGCTTGTTTAAATACCAGTTTCACACGCTAAATTGGTTAAGGCCCCCTCCTTGGATTGGAAGATCGCGAGTACAGTTACTGCAATTAATAGGTATGTATGCGAACTAGGCTGTTTACTGGGTTATCTTATATATCAAGCTGCTCTTCTTTACCTCTCTTTTACCATTACCTCTCTGGCGGTTTTGACTTTCATAGATGTGCACACGAAACTGGAGTCCCATTTTTGTTTATTTCTCTGCGAGTAACTCGAAACTTTACATCCGTCAATCATCATTTGAGTCTGACTCAAAATTCAAATGGAACAGTAGAAACTGGAAACCTTCTCGAAACTTTAAACATTTGTGTATACAAAGTCAAGTCACAATGATATATGGACATTTATGACCCAAGTAACAATGGAGATTGTTGCTGACTGTATACCTACATCTGATGGCATTTGCAATGTTCACTGCCCATCGTCTGGGAATCACGGTGGCGGTGAAAGTAAATATTAAATTTCAATATTTTTTGTTTACATCGTTTACAGGCAGTCGATAACTTTTTATACGCTTCGATGCTGATGTCGACGTGCCCGGTCGGTGACTTTGATATTGCCAATTCTATAATTATTAGTCTGGTTGTGGCGTGTTCCCTCACCAAATAATATTTCAAAAATAAGAGAAAACGGATTGCACTCGCAACTCGTAGTTTTTCCACATACAAGAGCACTCTCATTAATTGGACAAGAAACGAAAATAAAGCATCGCAAAAGCAAGCAGCCCCATATAAATTTTCATGAACAAGTTGAGCGAGTCCTGTCCCGTCGACGTGTTTTTATTATTTCTTCCAGCTACATAAGCTCTCAAAGTTATATTAATGAGTTACAATGTTGAAAGCATCATAATACTCACACAAAAAAATTACAAATGCGGCAAAGAGACCCATTTTTTTTTTTTTGGTGATCATTTTATTGATAACTTTTGGAAGATTATTATTTTTGACTGGATAGGTGGAGTCAAAGGAATATCATTCAATGCAAAAGTCGTATGTGACAGTGCAACAGAAAAAAGAGAAGCTGCTTTTTTTCGACTGGGCATTCATTAAACCGAGCTCAGCAGCAAACATTTCACCCTCGATTACTAATAGCAACCGCCAGCTATAGTAATAATGCTGTCCATTTCCATTGCTCTGTAGCTCTTTGATAAAGCAGTAGAAAACAAAAAACAACGACAACTTGCGAGTATCTGCCGCTTTATGAAGGTCCTTGTTCATCAGGGTCGTTGGCGATTTAACATGCACGAATGAATCTTCAAGTGATTAAGTGGCACATTATTGCTTTCTATCGCAACGGATGTGGTAATCAATTTTTTGTTTGTCAAACGAGGAATAGCGCTGCAAAAGAAAAGAAAAACCTCCTCGTACTTAATTAAAAGCGAAGCAGCCACAAAACTAAAAACAAAGTGACTTGAATTGAAAACTATCAAAATATGAGGTTTGTTGTTTTGAGTAGTGTGGGTACGCATAATTTTCGACTTATACACCATATGTGCATAGATGTGATATACAGCTGTACGACGAGACACTTACATAAATAAGTTTTGTTGTAAAAAAAAACGATATTATTATTTCAAGAACAAGAGCTGCAACGTTTTGGTTTATTTTACGACTCACGGAGGTATATTCCCTCATAAGAGGTCCACTCACACCATAAATAATTTCGGAATCTTATCATTGGGGGAAAAAATCCGTTCCATCACACTCTCTCTAGTATAGTTTCCTTTAAGAATGTAGGTATGGATGAGAGCGGGCTCCAATGGCAGAATTTCCTCATCAGATAATTGATACTTGCCCAAGTATTTCAGTCTTTTATGGGTCCATGCCCCACATGATCTCAGCACAGGTACTCCTTGCGTCTACCCCGTTATGATGACCGCTACCTAATAAGGGAGACCGATATGGAAACCAGTGAAGAGCGCTGCTGAATTGATTAGAGCGTGCTTGAACGTTCAATCAGATGGTGAAACGATCCAAGGGTACCTAAAACAGAAGTCTGTAGAGATTATTCAAATAGTGCGAACACAGTAAAAGGTTCACAGTCGGTGCTAAAGATCTAGAAACCACTGGAACGCTCCAATTTTGCGTGATTGGATGCCCTACCGATCGAGCATCAGAAGTGGTAAGCAACATGCACCAGGTCATTTGTAAGCAGCATGCTCGACGAATGTAACGTAACTTCAACATCGTGTGTTCCATCAATGGAAAGAAAAAAAAAAACAATCATTGAACGATTTCACTGATCAGTGAAACAATAAAAGTGGATTTAAAGAAAAGTTTTAATTAGAATTAAGTATTTTTTTTCGTGAAAAGATTCCATAATAGATTAGCTTTAATTTGATACCAACTAAAGCCAATATTGTTTGATTAATCGTCTTAAAACGTAAATTAAAATTTTCAATAGAATAAAACTATACAATACGCCCCACTTTCAAGAAATCATCAATAAAAGACAAAAAATAAAAGAAAATCACAAATCTTTTATTGTATACAAATAAAATACTATTTTTTCTTGGCTTTGGCATTTGAAATTTTTATAAATTTGTTTAATTACTATTTTTTCTATTTTTTTAAAAAATAGTTTAAGTGGGGCGTTTTGTAAATAGGTTGTTGGGTAAAAAGCCCCAATTTATTGACAAGACGTTGCATTGTCCGTCTTTTTTTTTCGGCAAAATTCATGTAACCAGCCCTGACACAGTGTACACTGGATCCAATCTTGTAAAGAAGCGGTCTTGTAATAATTTTCAGTAGGTACTTTTGATACAATTTTTACAATCTTCATCTGAAATTTCGTCTTTGGTTGTGTTTTACAGACCATGATGCCCGCAGTGTGACACAATCGAGGTGCTCTACTAAAATTAAGAAAATACTAGCCGACCCGGCGAACTTCGTTCCGCCCAAATTCGTTAATGTAATAAAAATAATAATTCCGAGAACGAACAATCAATTCCAATTCTGTATTCAAAAGTTATATTAAAAACAATAGGTACAAATAACTAAAGTCATTGTCGATGTGTTTAAATCAAACCGCAATGATTGACGTGTCTCCCAACTTTCCACTTTTTCACTCACACGTGGGAACGCCACATACGATTGATCATTTGAAAAACATGGGATAATTATGTCACAAATATCGATTGTCCTTGCGACTTATTATTTTTCATAGTGAAAGCGATACTCATGGGAAGTTGAAGGCGCTTGAAAACCAATGGCAAATCATCGGAATCCGCAGAATTATATAATGGTTGCTTGAAGTTTTAGGTCAAAATTTTCGCTTCCATGACATTGGATTTGAGATTCTTCACATTCAAATCAAACTTTGTTTCAAATTGTGGAGCGATGAGCTCCGAACATCCAACGAATTTCAAATTGTGAAATAAGTTTGGTTGTATTGGAAGTAGCACTAACCGTTTATCTATCCAGTAATTTTTTTTTTGTAAAGTTCGGTTCCCGTACTAAGTTCCATTCCCAATCTCATCCCCTTTAACTTTTATTTTCACGACAAAAAGTAGCATAAATGCCATTTCAATACGAATCCCCCAAGCTCAAAATTGTAAAAATTTAACTATCCATTCTCTAGTTATGAGTGCACACACAGACGTCAGTCTCTTTTATATATTGGTTTGTGCGTGCCTTTCGTGTGGAACTATCGGATCCAAAACTATCCTATCTTTAAAACTGGAACCAACCATACCCATCCACAAAATTTCATTGAAATCGGTTGAGTGGTTTCGTAGATGGACAACAGCGCCACGTATCGGATAGACCGTCAGCGCACCTACCCAATTCCCACGCAAAATTTTGAAAATAAAATTCTTTCTTAGATTTCCTATCTGTGTTAAGATCTACACAATGATGATCAGGCCCATCATAACATACGCTTCTTTAGTACGCCATTGCTAAGCTTCCAAAATGGAAACAGGAGTGGATGCTGGGTTCCACGGACTCAACCACATATACAACACAAGTACTAAAGGCACATACATCCATATATTCACGGACAGTCAAGCAGCTATAAACGCCCTTTGTTCGCCTATTATTGCCTCCAAATCATTACTAAGCTGCCTCAACGACCTTCAAACGCTCGGATGTAGAACCCTTCTACTACACTCCCAAATCACACAAAATGTAGCTCATATTGGGAGAATATCCAAGGTCTAAAACAGGCCAAGCGTTCTATTCAGCCGTTCAAAAAAGATGCCAACAGAAATTTAAATCTAAGAAGGCATGATATCGAAAATCTGGCTGGTTTCCTCACAGGACATCACAACCTACTGATTAATTTAACCGACTCCTCACTTTGTCGATTGTGTTTTGAAGAAGACGAAACAGCTTGGGCACATATTATGTGAGTGTCCAGCCCTATGTGGAATCATGAGAACTATCTTCTACAGGGAGCTTCTGAGCCCTGAAGAGATGAAGAAGTCATCTGCCAGCAGCTTGATTAACTTTGTTAGAAAAGTGGAGAAACTGCTCGCCTAAACATTATTCTGGCCTATGGTACAATAGATCTTATAGGTCGACTTGCCCTTCATCGCTCAGGCGTAGGCAGAAGGTTTTACATAAATCTTTACCGTAACTCTCTTCTACCGTCGACTCTCTTTCGTTACATCGTTTGTAGTTTATGTGCATGAAGAACGAAAGAAAAGTATTTCCCGGAATCATAGTTTGTACACAACTGCGTAGTTGAAATTCAATGCAGTAAAATATTTTTTTTTTAATTGTTAATATTTTAAAAAAGTAAAAATGCAAAGATAAGCACCCTAAAAATATCTTTTTTTTGACACTTCTTTTGTTAAGATTGGTTGACCGTGTGAACTGCAAAAGGGAGAAACACACTACAGAAATTACAGAAATAATATAGAGGGGATTGTCCTGATGTTGTTTTTTTTTTTAATTGAATAAATTTGTTTAGAAATAACAAAGGATGCTTTTTTCAATGATATCTGAACTATCTTTATATCAGCCTTAGCTCAAGAGAAAAAGAAAAAAAATGTAAATTTTGAGTCAACTAGCCCCGGTCTCCCCTACCTACCGCAATATGTTTGGGCACCAAAAATTGTTTTCACAAAATATTTCGTAAAGTAACAACAAAAAGACAACCGCCAACTACCACAATTCATCAGTGAATGAAACTGGTTCGAACAAGCTGAGCGTGAGTTATATAACCACACTGATGTACGTCCCAGACGCATGGGGCGTTTTGTCAAGTGGGGCGTTTTGTATAGTTTTACCCTAATGCATTTCAATAAAAGCTATAACTGGGGCCTAAGCCAACAATCGACCAAATTAATACCAAGTGATATTTTCTTTGGTAGAATACAGAATATTAACTATCAAAATTGAATAGCTTTCCAAAATAAATTAATATTTGGCTGTATATTACTTAGGAAAAAGAAAAAAATTACAAATTCAACCGGAAAATTATAAAAGAAATAAACCGCAAGTTTACAAAGAAGGACAAGTTATTAACGCATCAAATAAAAGAAGAGACGGGAAAAAGAGCCAAACTTTAACAAAGAAATAGTTGGAAAAGACAACTAAGTTACAATAACAACTACAAGCGGGAAAAGAAACATTAATCTTCTCCAATTTCAGATAAATATTGAGCTTTGCTCGCCACACTAAGTGTATATGAATACCATAGTCCTATAGTGACTATAAAGCAAGGAAAAGCAAAAATAATATACGCCGGACACTTCAAAATAATTCATATAATTAATGTAATAAAATATGAAGTAATCATAAACGAAATATCATTAGACATATACCTACAACACCAAATAAATATATCAAGCATAGGTAGGTACTTAAACCACAAATAATTCATCTTAATACACCGCATAGTCATAGAAAACTTACTACCTAGGTAGGAACATCAATTAAAAAACAAAAATCCAAGGTCACGAAGATCAATCAATTGGATCGGATCCCCATGGAAGTGGATTCCAGGAAGCCCCGACGCAACTGAATGGGATCAAATTTTTTCATTAATTGACACAGCAAATAACCTTATCACAAGCTGCAATCACATCTTCTCAAAATTAGACATGCAAACAAACGAACAATTTGAGCAAGTTCTCTTTAATAAATTAACAATAGGTAATAAAAGATGAAATACCTAAATAAAATTATACTAGCTTCACGATTTACAAAAAAAAAAGAAATAGTAAACACAAAACGTTTAGATCCAACCGAAATCAACCTTGCAATCTCTCAAATAGAAACCCTACCTTACCTACAACAACGAAATTGAGAATATGCCGATCGTATTTTATACTCAAAGACTCAATTTTATTATAGGTACAAAATTTCGCTACCCAAAACTAGTAATAATGAATAAAACCATATTCTAATTCGTACAAATTCACAACAGATAGGTACACTTAGAATATAAATCAGTAGGTAGATACCAACAATTTAGCGTCATCAAAAAATGCAATTCCATAAACAGTATAGGATTAATCTGCCGAAATCATTAACTCAAACCAATTTCTAATACTCATTGTATTGTTTTTAGGTCAAAATGCTAAATGCGATTACGAATACAATTATATTCCAATTATTGAAAACATAAATGATTATAGGTATACCTACCATATATCTACCTACATATGTTACAAACCTAAACGGTACTCTCACACATGGAAAAATAAATCAGCAAGACAGGAGACTTGATTATCTCAATCCAAAGGAAGGAATTAAGATATCAAACCATAATATACCTATACTACGGCATCCGAGATAATTCCACCTACACAATACTTAATTTTATTAAATCGATAACTGTCCCATTGCCATCACACAGAAGCCTCCTTTCCTTCAAAACGAATCGTATTCGCCCACGCCACATAAAACTGTTCGCAGAATACCTATCCCTATTTTCCTAATCACTATACACTTGCTGTGCGTGCTTCCATACCTATTACATTGACTTCATTTGAACAGTCTATCCATTTAACACACATACCAAACAAAACAAACGTGGCCGAACCAACACTCAGATGGCTAATTGGAAATCACTGTGGGAAATTCATTATCATCGACACGAACTTTTCAAATTCGTTTTCAAAAACTCGTCGCTTTCACGCCGTGTGCTCCACTCCGCTTAATACATACCCAGTGGGCCTGCGCATACAGTGCAGCCTAGCTGAATGTTATTGTTACTATATAGTTATATACGTGTACGCGGTACGCCCACTTTTGTTGTGAGTGTTAAATAGGGTTGTGTGCAAAGTGCTCTGGACTCAGTCCTCCTCCAACACTTGTCGTGGTCTGTTTGCGTGGTTAGTGTGGCTGAAGTATAATTAGAAAACTAACCGCGAATTGATAGTAGTGTGATTTGCAAAACCGAATTGACAACAGCTCCTAGTGTCGTATCGTGTAAAACAAAAACTCAATTGCCAAACAAAATCATAAAGTACCTAAATTAAAGACGATGAGCAGCAGAAGTGAGTCGACTGTAGAGGAATTCGAGGAAGACGAATTGCAGAAGCGGATGCTGAAAAGGGCATCAGCTATAGATAAAATTATAGTAGGAGTGTCAAACGTTATACAACGGTTTGGTACGGGCAGTTATGAAGAAATGCGACGCAAAAAAATCGCGATGGCTGAAGAGAATAAAGTTAAACCGAGCCACTCGCACGTGTCTGAAGAGGAGGAGCAACGCCGCAACATGGGCGAAGGTTGTTCTTCCCAGCTTTTCCAGCCAGCCACAGAAGAGCAACAAGATGAAGAGGAAGATGAGGAGGCTTATATCAAGCGTATCATAAGTGAAATCAACGAAAGGAGGAAAATTCTAGATGAACAGCAGCGTGAGGCTAATACGCTGAAACAGCAACTACAGCAACAACGAAGTCAGAGACCAACAGGAAGTGCAAAGGCAACGACAACAACAACAACAATAACAAAAACTGCGGCGGCAACAGCAACAACATCTACAACAACAACCAGATCAACCATAACAACCAAAGCAACAGCAACAGCAACAGACACAACAAGAACAATGACTTCAGCCGCAAACAGGAAACGAAAAGCCACTACCGAGTAAAGTAAGTCAGCCTGGAATTAGCATTAAGTTATTAGAACATAACCGTATATATAAGACCGCACAGCATTCCTACCAACAATATTGAGAAATCTTGCCGTTTTCTGCAGCCTCAGCCTGATCTACGGATGATGATTATTTTATTACCCATGTGACCCCTCCTCCACGCAGAGAAATCACTTACTTAAAATCAACCAACTTTCGGTTTTATTAAAATTTCTGCGTGTTTACTTCTGGTTCAATGTAGGTACCAAGCTCCTATTTCTACGGAGAAGAATCGAATGTGTGGAGGTTGCAACCGCATACCTACTCTACAGCAAAAGTTTAGTTTTAGTCGCCTTTTTATCCAATCCGAGGTTTAAATACGGAAACTGAGATCTTATAGCGCTAGCGAATGCTCTTTCATACTTCCCACAATCGATATACCTACCAAGGGATTACCTTCAAATCCGACAATATCCCGTCAGAGAAGCACTTTTCCATATCATCCGAACCTATGAATACAATAATAAAACCGATGAGCGAATGACGAGCTCGGCTTACAACTAAGTTGAAAAAGCAAACAAAAAAAAACAGAGCAAATTTATTCATCTTTTTATACAAATATAATTATAGGTATCTTAGTTAAAAAGAAAAAGAAGCAATTTTTATCAATTTTCAAAATGTGGGTGCCAAGGGTCCTTAGGCAACGGTGCTTTGTTACTCCACAACAAGCCCTCCCTTATTTAAATTCTCAAATTCTCAATCAACAGTATTGACCCAATTTCGCAAACTTCCCCGTAACATGACACCTTTTAGCTAGTTCACAGTTTGCAGCTAAACAAATCGGAAACGGTGGAACTTCACAAAACCTTACGGACAGGAGCGATACGAAGAAGTAGATTTTAGTGGCTTGGCAAAGTAGAGCTGCTAGGTTTTAAGAAGAATTTTAATTTATTTTAATTTATTGCGATGGTTTTTACCGACGGCCGAGCGATCTTGGCGAGACCTAGCCTTTGCACACAAGGAGACAGCTCACTGTCCTGATATATACCTAGAAATAAAGTAGTCTTAAGTCCAATGGAACAATAAAACGAAATAATAAACAATCTACCTATAAGGTTTTGGTTATGAAAAGCAAACAAACAAGTTCACTTCATGTTCACTAGTAAGCTTAAAAATATATACAATTAAAGGGTTATGAGAGAACAAAAAAGTTCACTTCTAACGTAAACGTAAGACCGATAAATCTTCATGTTCGCTAGTAAGATTAAAAATATATGTAAACAATTTTGTCTAGCAAGTAAGGATAAAGAGAAACATTTCAAATATAAAATAATACAAAACCAAAAAAAAAAATTAAATAAAATAAAACATCTTTCGAGAAACCATCATGGCGCAGTTTTTAATTTCACCAAAGGTAGCGGTGCAACATTTGCTTTATACTGTATGTCGGGTGATGCTTCAATTAGTAAATTGCTATTTCCTGACAGCCGTTGAAGTACACAACCTATCTGTTTGCAGTGGCTTTTCAAGGACTGAGGTCTTATTTAATGGACCTACAGAAACCGATTGTTAAATGGAAAAAAATCAACCCACATGAAAGTGGCATTTAGGGAGGACTCGTATTTCGCTGCAAATGGGACAGCATTATAACTGAAGAGTTTTATATTCCACATCTCATTTTATAATGCGCTCGAGGTAGGTACCAGCTAAACTTAACTGAGCATACGAATTTGAGAAGCTAAAAGTACAGATATGAGACGATGGTGTCCTGTGGTCGATGTAGTTACGAGTATGTTCACCAGCTAAACAGAATGGGACGATGCATTTGCCTGGAGGGTATCGTGGAATACGTTCAACGAAGCAATCTTCTTTTATTTTGTAGCAGTGCTCACTGATTCATACAGCAGGCCAGTGAAGAGATAATTAGAAATGTAGGAAACAATTTTTCTTTATGGGATAGAGTGTAGTTTTCGCCCTTCATGTTGAATACACTTTTTTTGAATCTTGGTAAGCAAAACAAATCTAAGCTGACGAAATCGAAAATAACCCCCATTTAAATGGTAGGTATCGTCGTAGGCGCAGTGGCTTATAGTTGTTAGTGTGTTGGACTACTAAGCGAGGGGTCCCAGGTTCGAATCCCGCTAAAACCCAAATTCCAACGCAGGGTTTTTTTCACTGCGCCACCTCTCGCGAACGTCTGACAAACATCCGAGAGTATAACTGTCTTGAAAGAGCTTCTCAATTAGCCGTTTGGAATCGGCATAAAACGGTAAATCCCTTCCATTCGTTCCAAAAATTCAAAAGCTAGGCCCAGGGACCCTGCAGGCCTGTTATTATATCGTCGAAGGAAAAGTAGGTACCTACAACAGAAAGCATAATACATAACAAAACGGCTGGCGAAGTCGTTTTAATTGTGCTAACAGAAAGGGGACTATGCATGCACGCACCCTCATCGAAACGATGTAAAAATCAACATGCATTCATCGACATGCAGACATGCCATTCACATAGGATTGTTATAAATTGAGCCGTTCTACATTTGACATAGGTAAGAAGTAAGTTTGTAAAATTGTGCGTGGTTTTTCCTCTGCCGATAGTCAATTAGGGGTGGATTTAAAGACTCTTCGGGTTGGTGCATTGTTGTAAATATGCTTCACATGTCCCCCATCTTAGCCGTTCAATTTTCAGCTTCGTAACCAGGTCAGGGTCGCTGTATAGCACAGAAAGTTCATCGACGACAATCACCCGAAGAATCTTTCTAATAAAACTATACATCCAATATGTAGGCTCTTGACAGCTGACTGACAAGGATGATTCTTCGTTTGATCTCTCGGTGGTGTCATTTTTGGTAGGTGATTTCGGAGCACAGGTAGGCAAAGTATTTAGCGACTTTGAAGTTGCGTCTGTCCATCATGTTTGGGAGTACTTTTTTAATTCGTCCGACCGTCTGACCCATTCTCGCCGCCTCTATCAGAATACGTGAAAATGCGCCACTGACAGCCCGGTAATGTTAATATCGTCACATAAAATGAAAGCAGCTGGCCAGACCTTTGAAAAATTGTACCTCGGCTTGTGTTCCGTACAATAATTGCTCCGAGAATGCTGCTAAGGGAGTAAAGAAGAACATACTCACTTCTTTTACCTGTGGAGGATTGAAACTCAAACATCCGTGTTCTTAGCGTCGATATTTTCCTAAAGTTCCTCTTCGCAATCTGGTTGATGGATAGATGTGGGGAAGTAGTGGGTAACGTCAGAAATACCTACGTCGATCTTATTGGAATTGAGCTTAGTGATTTGTGCTTAGGATGTAAGTATAGGCTTTACATACTTCTCTCGATAGCTCACAAGAACGTTTTCCGAAATAGTCAATGATGCCCTGTAACTAAGCCGTCAGTTAACTTTTACCACTTTGGCCATGCTGTAGATATCTAAATCGCTCTTAACTGTCTTTTGTCTACTCTCCATGAGTCATTATTAAATTCTGTTACAAATATAAAGCGGCATAGAAAAAAAAAACGAATAAACATTTTGCATTGACTTAATTTTTCATTTGTTAGATTATTGTCGATTAGTTGTAAAAAATACATCACTCAAAATCGCACATCCTTTAAAAAGCGTTTCCATGGACATCGCTGACGCTGTTTCTGTTGCGTCTGAAAACAGTCATCGGGAAGAAGAACAGCTAAAAGCTCGATCACTTTTACTACATGCCGACGAACCTGTAACCTCGCCGCTGTCACTTTCCTTTTTGACGCCACCTCACCTACGACGTATCGTCAACGAATTGTAGTAATTCATGTTTCATATTGACTCGATTGTTTACTTGTGTTATATATTTCTTTTATTTGGATTTCTCCGAATTCGTTTACGCACAAATTCTATTAACGCCCTCGTACGTGCGTAGCGCCGGCGACCACTCCTTGGCCTTTCCTCTACATTCGACAATTCAATGGAGCGTCCAAAATTAATCGGGAAAGTTGGGTATACAACTTACATTTGAATTCAAATGCAGAGATGGGTATGAAATTTGGCATTTCTAAGAGATCCCTTCAAGTGTCTATACTATAGGTACATTGAACATATCACCACTCTAAATGACGCATGGTTAGCGTACATATGTATAACCATAAAATCAAACTCATCCTTTTCTGGATCCGTCTACGTATGACGATGGGCGGGCGAAATAGGCCAAGAAATCGTAGTACAATAACCTCTTTCACGGTGGCATTCCCTCTCTTGATGACAATGTAATCAGGGGACTGAGACGGATAAAACCTCTCGATCTGTAAGTTTTGGCTAGGGCTAAGAAATTAAGTATTAATTTCAAACAAAACAAGTTTAAAAATCGGACAAACGGCGGATTTATCTCTTTAAATTCATTACTTACATTCATGGACTGATGTTTTGCCAATCTCCGCTCCAGCCTAATGTGTTGCTGCGTTTTTAGTCGACATTGTTTATCAAACAGCGGTAATCGAGAAAAAAAAGGATTTTAGACTTTAAGATTAGCTGTAGAGTAATTGCGAAGTTAATTGGGAAAGACATATGGGCGGTCCACAGCGGTATCTTATAATAAGTGTGCTAGTCAAACTACCACTCTGCAGAGGGATGCAAAGCTAGGTGTAACATAGAATTCATTGGTTTATAACACAGGACTACCCAAATCCGTAGACACAGTTTGGATGCGAATGTTTCCTACATATGTTTCTGTTCATCCAGTTTTTCTTTTTGCGTAAGTTGTGGGGAAAAATGTTTTCGAATTGAGATAGTGGTGCTTACCTACCATTGACCGCAGACTGAGTTTCACCAATCGAGAACGTATTTCTGGGAAACATTGCTTTGGAAAATTGGGCTTTTTAAATTTCTAGCAAAAAAAAAATCAGCTTTTCTCCTAACTAACACAAACAAATTTTAAATTTGTAAAAAAAATATGAAGAAATTAAAGGAAACAATAAAAATAAAGTTATAAAAAAAGCCATATTAATTAAAAAAATTACATATTATGTAAACTAAAACTCGTGAAGTTCAAATCTTAAAAAAAATGAATAAAAAGGTGTTATTCTGTCTTTTTTTAACTAACAAAAATATAAACAACAAAAAAGATTCACCGTTTTAAATTTATAAAAAAACTGAAAAATATCAAAAAGGAAACAATAGAAATGATGTTAAACACAAAAAATAAGCAATTTTATTATTGAAACAAAAAATTAAAAAAAAACAAAATTTAATTAAGAACAAAAATTAAATTAAACAAAGGGAGCTGAAAACTTAAGAAATAAAATAAAAATTATTATTAATTGTTATTCTATCCTTTTGCAACTAGTCAAAAATCGAAACAAAAAAAAAACTACAAAATTAAATTTATGAGAAATTTAGAAATAAAATCGGAATAAACAATTAAAATTAAATTAAATATGGACAACAAGAAATAAAATTGAAGAAAAACAAAAAATATCTATTGAAAAAATCAAAAAAGCGAAATTAAATTAAAAAAAAAAAAAACTGAAAATTGTAATTCTTTCTTTTTCCAACTAACATAAAAAATAGATAGATAGATAGATATATAGATAGATAGATTCGATATCCCGCTTTTATAATGCCGATTCTTAAAATCCCGCTTTTTATATTCTCACTTTTTATAATCCCTCTTTTTTAAAATCCCGCCTGTTTTATTTTCAAAAATCGTACGGGATAATAAGAAAATTATAATAATTAAGCAATAAGTGTTTTTTGAAATGCAGTTTATTTTAACATTTCGCATTTTTAGAGGAAGTAACAAATTAAGAAATAAATAATATCAAAATAAATTTTTAAGTAATAAATATAACAATCTTCAATAATTAAAAATGAATATAAATAAAGTAATGTTAGGTATATGATATTCTGCAAGAGGGAACAAAAAAAAGGTAGGTTTTTATGTGCATTAACTATATTATCTACTATTTTCGCAATGCATAAAAACAATGTAGAATATGTAAGCAAAAACAAATGTGTGCTTACAGTAAAAACTAAAAACATTAGGATGCATTTTCTTTTTTGTCGCGTAGGTATTTTTAAATATATAATAATATAATAGAAAAGCGCATATAGCCAACAACTATTTTTTTGATAACAATGTTTTGTAATAAAACGGGACTAGCGGGCTTTGGCGGGATTTTGAAAAGCGGGATTCCGATACGCTCCCATTGAAAACAAATCAATTAAAAATTAGTTTCATATTGAATCAAATAAAAAAGCCAGATTTAATTTAAAGAAAAGTTATGGTTAAAAACTTATAAAATAAAAAGTTAAGTTTAAAATTTTCATTTATTTTTCCTTCTTGCGCTTTTCATACATATATATACACAGATTAATATACATAGCATGTTCTCTGCAACCCCTTTCATACCAATCCCAGACATCAATTCTTCCAGTTCGTCGTTTGTAGATATATAAAAATACAGAATGTCAATATATTTCTTGTATTACATCATACACTTTTGTATTATATCATATACAGAGATATACGAGTAGAGTATATAAATCTATCCGAAAACACAAAAGTCTAATGAACTAGAGCTTGTGCTCTGGAGCGTGTACCAATACATAAGACTCGAATATATATAAATGCTCACCGCCCCCTGATATAATAAGATATAATAAGTATCAGTTTTTGGTGAAGCTTTTCTAAGCACTGACATTTACACAGGAATATTATGCAACTTCTCCCATCCATTCCCAGTTGTTTTGTAGGTATCTGTTATCTTATTATCGACATGGATGCCATAACAAGCTAATGGCAGCGCTCCTCCCCGAAGAACTAACCCATGTCTCCACAGCGGGAGGACACCGAAATTGGGAAGCAAACGCAACTTTCTACAATCGAAACAAAGTCGAAAACAATACTTCGTTTCGATTTTACAAATTTCTCACCACCTGTAGCACTGGTTTGTGTTATACATGTTACCCATTGTTCCCAGTGACATTAAGCTCTTTCCAATCATACGTATACTAACATCTACATTCAAACGGATCTTGAGTAGCTGAGCTGGTCGGAGTCGGCTATACGGCAGAGGGAGGGAGACTTTCCTTTGTGGAGCAGTAAGTATTATGTACATACTAATTTTTTGTATGTGAGCCTAATAACCTAAAAATTTATTTGTTTTGCTCAATCGCATAGGGAGGTGCCATACACATGCCCATCCATTTGTGTTGTTTATTTAGTGGAAATGGTTTTTGGGTTGCATAATGGCTAAGCACAACAATGGGGAAAAGTTTGCTTATCAATAGTTCAGTTTTCATTGAGAATCGGAGGTGCTCAGTTCAGATTGCCTGCTTTTGTTTCTAAAATTGTGATTGCCTTGAGTTTTGCGAAACAGTTGTGTTTTGTTAGTGTCTGTGTTTAATTTGCTTACGATGTCAGCACCCAACAGGCGGGTGTCAATTAGGACTAAAATCAAGATTATCGAGGAATACAAGAAAGGAGTGCTGCCACAGCAAATCGCCACGAAGTTTGGCGTCTCAAAGTGGCTTGTTTACAATGTCCGGAGGAATGAGAAGGTCATTTTGGAAAACTACAAATCCTTGAAGGATCCCAAAAACAAAGTGGTGGAAAATGCCTTGTACAAGTGGTTTGTGGCACAGCGGGAAGCACATGTCAACATGCGAGAAAACGAACTAATGGTTAAGGCCACTGAGCTCCATAAGCAAATGTTCGACTCTAAATTCCATGCGAACAAAGGGTGGCTGGCAGATTTTAAGAATCGCTTCGAAATACGATTAGACGACAAATTCGTATCAAGAGCCCAGCTGATGGCAAACTTTAAACTGAAATTGGCCAACATCATGCGAGAAAGGAAACTCAGTTTGGATGTCATTTTTATAGCAGATGTGTCTGGGCTTTTTTGGACCAGTCTGCCAAACTGTAACTTCTGTGCAGACACGAACAACGACATGCCAAGGGAACGCATAACATTTCTTGTCTGTTTAAATGTATCCGCGACTCAAAAACTCACCCCTTTCGCAGTCGGCAAAGTGAGACAACCACTATCGTTTAGGAATCGAGATGTCCCAATTGATTATGCCTTTTCCGATTCTGCCCTCATAATTGGCAGCACAATCGTACACTGGTTTTTCGATAAATTTATCCCACAGGTTGTACAGCAGTCGTATCCTTATTTAGAAGAGTGTTCTTAAGCCTATATCTTTTCCAGGTCGAAGAGTTTTTGTTGGCCGAAAATCTACCTCTACAGGCTGTGTTGCTACTAAACAAAATGCCCGGCTATCCGTCGGCAGAGGTCTTGTCACGGGAGACCGCCGACGGCGAAATATGTGTAATGTACTTGCCACCATCAACCGAGGAATCCTCACAAAACGCCATGGACGCAACTACATTTACAAAGATCTGGTACAAGAAAATTTTGCTGTACAAAATTAATACGACCAACTATAGTATGTCCAGCACATTCGTAAACATAAACTTGTTCGATATGGCATTGATTTTGTTATTATCATGGCAAAAAGTACCGATGGTATTTCTCAACAAGTTGTACAAACGCTACTTCTCCGACGATACGGAGTTTGAAGAAGAAGATGACACCCCGTTGGCAGAACTGCGAGCGCATGAGGAGGTATCCATTGTGTCGGAAACATTGGTTGCTGTCAATCAACTTTTTGGACCAGTATAACGAATTCGACGAATGTATGAACTATTGTTGTGTTATATTTTTTTGTTTTTTTTTTTAATTTTCCAGAAAGTCTACACTATTGAAGATATGTGGCGCTGGATCACCTTAGACCGGCACTTGGACGGCAACAGCTCAGAAATGGAGATAACCGACAGCGAGGATGAATACGAATCTTCCCAGCATGGGTCCAACTAACACGATTCGGTGTAGAAGTGGGTTTTGGAGGCTGAAAATTTATTGAAACAAATATTTTCTCGTTATTTGTGTAGTTGTTGCTATTTAAAGGAACTTGTGCTTGCCCTGAATAAAAATATATATCAAATCAATGTTAAGGACTTTATGTAAGAATGTTATTTCAAAACGCACTTCAGGCTGCGTGAGTGTCAGTTGGGTGTGTGTGTGTGCTATGTGGGTCTGGTTTATTTCACAAAAAAGTTATACAGAGAAAACGCTGCAGAAGCCGCATAAACCAATATTTCTGATGGGGCAACCATACATTCAGCCATGCATCCGCAATCACCAAAGCAACAGACAGCGCAACTAAAACCAAAATGGTTTGTTTTCTCTCGATGCGATTGAAGGCTTCTGGGCTGAGGTAGGTACGTAGTCTCTGCATTTTTTTCATTGTTAGTTGAGATTTTAATAGAAATCCAAATAAAATACATTAAGCTGTAAGGTTTCATTTAGAGTTTAACTTAGTTTGGGCTGATTGTGTGTCAGAAGCAGCCATAGCCAACCGGCAACGGGTTGAGCTCGTCGAATTTTTACCATGACCTGTTGCGTAAATGCGCTCGTTGCGGTGCTAGTTGTTGAGAAGAAAAAAAAAACCCGTCTTAGTGTTGATGCGACGGAAAGTTGTAATTAAAATCCAAATCTCCAACTCCTACGAAAAGTGTAAATTATATTGTCTGTAATAAGGATTCGTGACCATCTTTCTGATCAAAGTGAATCAGCTGTATGCAATCTAAGCAGAGGGGCTATCACATATATAAATAGAAAACCGAAACGCTGTCCGTGTACTACATTTTAACCACTTGACCTTTGAGTCGTTGGAAATGTGAAGAGAGTCTGAAACCTGCAGAAAGACATATGCATGTGCATGGTTTCGTCGAATCTGAGATAACAGGGGAGTGCAACCTCCCACACGAAGGAAAAAAAAACATTCAAAGTCGTATATGTTTTTCAGTGAACCCTTAAAAATTCACCGATAGCCGGATGTTGCAATTTTTACATTGCGTTGCGTATTTAAGGACAAATTAAGAAACGGTCACAATTCGTATGCTTAGATTGAGCCTAGTTTAGGTTAGGTGAAACTCGAAGAGAGGATAGAGCCCTTTCTAGACCGTATACTATTGGGAGACTTGTAGCTGCATGTATGCTTAGTAACGATTTTTCGGCCTAGAGCGACCAAATCACCTCGCCTATTTTCCCCCGACATCTCGTGAAATGAATTGTGATCAAGCGCGGGGCGGGAGCGGTAATTGTATCGTCGATTGGAACAATAAGCCATTCCGCTGCACTGTAAGTTTTTTATGGGGTGTCCTAAGTTGGTCAAGGTGGAGGTGACCAGCAAACCATTTGATAGGTGTTGTTGTCCAATGAAGCCGTCCAGTTTGCTGATACAACGTACGTCCGGGTGAGGCAATTTGCTCGAAGATGGCAAAACCTGGACAGGTTTGCAAAGACGGTGAGCAGTGGCTTCTCGTAGTAGAGTAATCCTTCTCTGCGGGTGTGCACAGTGCGTATCTTTCAATCAGCGTCCTAATAATGCGCCCACTGTGGAGCTGATTGTCTTCCTTCTTATAGAAATAAGTTTTTGGGTATTTTTGGCATCTAATTTTGGCCAAATTTCACTAAATATAGGATGCAGTGTGACAGTTCACTTACAGTTTCTTCCAATAAGACAGATTTGGTTTTTTTTTTTTGCTTTTGAGCGAGTTGGTTGTGTGTAGGACCTGGAACTGTCCGTAATATCGCTAAGAGATTCTCGGCATTTATATTTCAGTAATTCAATAAGCTTTTTTATGTTAATTAACTTTATTAAAACATTCTCAACTTAAACTAAAAAATATAAGTGTGTGACCTTTTTTACCATTAGCCACGTCTGCCCGTTGAGTCTGCCACCGAAGAAGAGGACAATTTTTCCAGGCCGCGGTGATTAAGAATCCTCGAGCAAAACAACATGGCCGCGCCACGTCAGCGGAACTCAACACCATCGAGCTGCGGTGATGTCATCGATTGAATTTATTTAACATAAGGTTTGTTCGACAAAGTAATCGTCGACGCCACAATTTCATTATTTAACATAAATTTTCTACCGCATACAAGCAAGCCAAGTTGCCATCATTTCCGCGTGAAAGACACCTAACGCAACATGAAATTCTGGTGTTCGAGAAAATCCTCCCGACACTACTTAAATTTCTAATGCAGAACTGTTTCCTGTTGATACTTTATGTAAAAGTCCACGAAGGGAATAATGCAGTCCGTTCTATTTGGCAATGCGATCATATGGCCAGTCTCAGTCTCGATAGACGCAACTAGTTTCTCTGAGATATCGACAACAAGGAATTGTACTGCGTGCCTAGAGCAGACGCGTGGAAGTGGACCCTAGTACCTCTGCGATGGACACATATGTATCAAGTCTATCTAAAACATTATTTCTTGGGGGAGATCTATGGCAATACACTTTAATAAGAAAACACTTTACGAACCTACCGTTCCGTTCCATAAAAACATGAATCTAACTGTGACTTTCCATAAACCACAGTAAATTCTTGGAAAGTGTATTACATACTTACCATTTGAACTTATTTTTGAATATGATTTCGGTGTAGGTACGTTTGTTGCCATTGCAAAAGTAGGATGTTGAATTTCCATGAAAAAACCAGAGTGGAGAATTTTTTTTTGTTAGCTAATAAAGCTTGTTTTATTTCATTTATTAACATTTATATACATTCATTTTTATTGATTATGTCATTTAAAAATTTAAATTTCCCAAAAAAATCTTGAAAAATTCAACAAGGGTAAATATATCATGTCATGAGTGACTTATTTCAATTAAACATTTAGCTGGTAGTGGAGACACCACAAAAGGTACACATAGTATTTGTACATTAATCTCTTATATATCTGTGAATAGCACAATATCATCATAAAATTGAAAGATAATAATTAAAACTTGCATTTGTTTTGTTAAGTTTCTCGAAAGTAGATCACTTGGCTGTTGATTTTCAACTCTAGCATTTTGTTGTGGGTACCTATATTTATGTCCGAAACTTTTCACCTAAAAATATTTTCCATTTAGCATGTATTTAAGTATAAGCCGCTGAATTTTGTAAAATTAAATTTGGACAAACGTAAGTAGGTACGGAAAAAACATAATTTTCATTATATAGGGTTTTTGATTTTAATGTGCGAAATAAGTCCAAAAATCAAACAAATATTCTCTGTTTTTCTACAATGTAAGCTCTCAGTAGAAGACGAATTTCGTTGTGGTTATTCTTTAACTATGAAGTGAAGCGATTCTGTCTAAAATACATACATCATACTTCGCGTGACAAGACATAATTATTTTATTTTTTTTTATTTTGGTAGTTTTCTTGGACAAACAGAACTGAACTCAACTATTTATAAACAGAACGTCGAAAACACTTGGATTGTTTTACGTTAAAAATGTGCATATACAAAATTTTGCACAATGTTTTCATAGGAAAAAAAAATTGATATTCGGAATGCTGTTCGGTATTGTTTTCATCTGTGAGAAAATTATATTCACCTTTCGAATGAGGTAGAATTTTACAGCACGTCAAGTTAACCATTTTGATAGGTTGTGAAAAAATAATATTAAAATTGAAGTTGGCTGGGAATTGTTTTATTCGACTGACAAAAAAAAAAAAAATACTAATGTATGACGTATGTATGTTTAAAGAGCATTTATGTGTTTTCGCAGTGGCTACTGTATGCGATTTTAGCTCAGCATTTTTTCGATTCTCAATGAAGCAGTAAGGCGAAATCGAAAAAAACTATGCGAGAACCCCAAAACTGCTTTGAACGAATGGCACTATTTCCGATCATATTTATGTAGATGCTAAGGAATATCATTCAATAAGTGCTTTCATTTAAATTGTTTCATTTATTTTAATTTTGCTCTTATTTTATCACAAACAAATCAAAAAACAATCCATTTTTATAATTATCAAACTTATAATTCCATATACGAGATGCAAAACGACATAGAAAACACAGACGTGTAACAATCGAAGAGAAGATGAAGAAATCATATGCGGATTTCGAGTATTGCAAATTTCAGTTTTTCACATCACATCGGAGATTTTATTAGATTAACGTACCTATGGGAGAATTATTGAGAATTGGGGGCCTGGGACAGGGATGAAAAATTAAGCAAAATTTTGTTCCGATCGTATTAAGTACTCTTTCATATAGATACATATTACTTAGTAATTTACACATCAGTTATAATAATAATTTAAAAATACTATACGAATATAAATCTGAAACAATATTTATCTAAATCTATGTGTGATATAGGATAGAAGCGGGCTTAAAGAGATAAAAAGAAAAGAGAGAGGGAGTGTGTATCGAACTGCATATGAGTATTGCAACTCTGCAGTCGAAGTATTGAGCAAATATATAAACTTAACGAAAGCCGGAGAAGGTTTTGAGATTTGTATGACGAAAGTCAGTCTTTCAGAAGATTGTGCGAGAATATAATAAATAAAAGTGGTTTTTTATAACATTTTTCCACTATAATTGTCTTGTCTTTTTATTTGTCTGATGGTTTTATATTTTTACCTCGGATTGTGACGGGTAATATTTCTAATGTTGAAAGATTGCACTTTTCAAATTAGTTCGATTCGTTGAAATATTCTTCAAGGGTTCCAAAGACTTATAGTATGGATAAAAAATAAGCGTGATGAGTTAAGGTTATTGTGACGATACGGAATTAGGTTAATGGTTGTTAAGGAGCGGGTAAAACTGAGTATGTTACATAAGACGGACTTTATGATTATCTACCTAATAATAATGTTGTGCAAAAGCATACAATTTCTAGCGTTGATATATTGTTATAAAGTACAACAGAGCAAACCCCTAGCAAACACAGAAATATGATCATATCTACGTATGCAGTTTACGCGTAGCAGCGGACACTGACGCTGAGAATATGATTCTGGACGTCAGTGACAACTACTCTATCGCTAGCTCAAACCTGTCCAGATTGTCTAACTCGTCCAGACGGAGTAAAATCTCCAACAGCAGGAAGACAATAAAACGACTAGGTACCAAAAGATGGGACGAACTCAACGACGCAGAACGAAGACGTCTACATAACGCACGTGCCTATCTGCAGGAGCAGCAACTAATGGAGAATAAGCCACCTGCTTGTACACCGACAGGAACTGCTCCTGCGGGTAACTCATACGCTACCATATTGATGGGGCCACCTAATCCCCAGATAGGCAAGGACCATCCGGGGAAAAGTCAGACCCTATCAACGACTATGACAAAGGATGACACCATGGCGCCGTCTCCTTCCCATGTCGAACACTGCATCGGGCCACTAGCCTGTACGGGTCCGGCGGGGAGGGGGACGACGTCGGGTCATGAGAGGACGCCGTTGAAGGGGGATACGAATGTCCAAGGACAATCGGGTAAACCAGAAACGTCGACTTCGCATCCGATGACAATTAGTTCACCAACCAGGGAGCTATCACACTCCCCAACCCAGGCGCTGCATCGGGCCAATTGCCTGTACGGACCTGGGGCAGGAAGGGATGACCCTGGGAAGTAAAGTGGAGGGAGGCAGGTCTTCGGAAAACATTCAGGGCCACAGCCCCAAATGCGATCAGGAGGCCTGCACCCCTATTCTACCGGATGACTCTGACCAGAACGTTACGATCTCTACAGACAAAAGCGACGTAACAGCTATAAAGGCCCTGCGAGTCACATGTACCCGCAAATCCAAGGTACCTTTAGGGCAAGCAGAAATCTTACGGCGACAAAAACGCAATGCAGTAAGGTTTATCCGACGTCTTGGTAAGCGCAATTCGGAGACCTTAACGGACAAAGAAAAGAAAGCGCTCGACAAAGCTAAGAACAGACTGGAGACGCTACCAACAACAGACTCGGACAAGAGAACAAACCCTGACTCTGAAACGACTCCGAAAAATCTGACCGAGAAGGGGAAGAAGGGCCATTTGCCTTTCATCCCAATCGCGGACAGAATCAGGAGAACCGCAACTGGCTCGGGTGAGAGCCCACAACCCAATCCCGAACCAGTTGCGAGCACGTCAAAGAGAATCAGACACAGCGACACCCTCTCGCCACCAACAACAAACGCGTCCAAAAAACGAAAAGTCTCTATGGTAACTATAGCAGGCAAACAATGCGCTATAGTTGACTACGGCAATCCTGAACGGAAACTGACGGGGGACCAATGGCGATTGTTAGAACTTAGGATCCTTGATGGTGTAAATGAGGCCATCACGAAAAAAGAAGAACGCCTCCCACTTTTCGGAAACATCAACACAGTACAAGGGTTCAAACTCATGACATGTGAAGACGGCTACACTCTCACATGGCTCAAAGACTTTGTTGGTAGGACTAAAGCTCCCTGGCTGAACGCCGATCTTCGTCTGATCGACAGGAAAGAAATCGTCCGTTTAACGAGACCTAAGGCCAGACTCTTCCTACGCGGACCCCACATTCCCAGAGATCGCATCGAAAGTTATCTCAAATCCCTCAATAGAGAACAACTAAGCGATACCTGGGAAGTGATTGAAATGGGAGATTACGATGAATCTGGTACGGAAGTGGTTGTCCTGCTCAACCACAAATCAATTCCGCTACTGAGGAAGATAAACTTCAAAGTTCGCGTCGGCATCAACCGATGCAAACTTAGACTAATTGCTAACTCGGCACCAAAATCAACCAAGGAAATGGTGGCTGCTAAATACCGCGATGAAGATAATACAAATAAACCTTCATCACAGTAAAGCGGCTAGCGCCAACCTAGTCTACCTAATGGAGGATAGACAACACACGTAAACACAAACAGTAAGAAAAGAACTTGTATAGTAGCTAGGGAACATATAAAACTCTTTCTTCTATCTAGTTTCAGTGATCTAGACCATACTACAATCAAGTATGAGCGAAGAGGGCTGCCACCTCTCATTATAACATCGTGCTACATGCCATACGATGCAACAGAAGGTCCACCGTCAGCGCTAACAGAACTACTCGTCAAACGGGCTAAAAGGGAAAAATGGGACCTACTAATAGGGTGTGACGCTAACTCCCATCATATACAATGGGGTAGCACAAACATCAACTCAAGAGGTGAGTCGCTTTTTACATTCCTTATAGAAAACAATATTTTAGTTGCAAATAGAGGCTCAGAGCCGACTTTTGTCATTAAAAATAGAGAAGAGGTTATCGACGCTACTCTGTTAAGTAACTCTAGTACGATAGCAGTAGACCAATGGAAGGTATTAAAAGATGAATCATTCTTTGATCATAAAATCATTGAATTTCTAATACCTAATACAGATACTAAAAAAGACCCCAAGCCATTCAGAAATCACAGGAAAACTAACTGGGATTTATATAATCAGGAGGTAGAAGCCAGAATAAAAACACTGCATTCAGGTGTAATACATGGTACTGACTGTTTGGACAAAGCAACTGAGGATCTGGCTACACTTCTCAGCAAATGTTTTGAAAAGGCTTGTCCATTGAAAACAAGTAAACCATATAAAAAACGTCCTCCATGGTGGACAAAGGAACTGGCAACCTTAAGAAAAGAAACAAGAAAACTTTTTAACGTTGCAAAGCGCACAAGATCGGACAGCGACTGGGAAATATACAAATCCAGTCAAAGAGCATTCAAGGCGGAGACACAACGGTCAAAACGATGTGCTTGGAGAACCTTCTGTAACGAAGTGGAAACCACCACAGAATCAGCTAGGCTCCGAAAAATCCTTGCTAAAGAACCAACCGCTATGGTGTCCATCAAAGACTCTAATGGTCTCTGGACAGAATCATGCAATGAGACACTCGAACTTCTACTCCATACGCACTTTCCGGGCTGTACGCCTAATATAAACAGCGATTTAGTAGTAGATAACTTCGTGGACCATACTATTCCAGCAGAAATGATAACGGGAGAGAGGATAATCTGGCCAATTAACTCTTTCTCACCGTACAAATCCCCTGGTATCGATGGCATCTTTCCAAAGATGCTACAAAAATGCGAAAAACTAATAGCTTCACATCTAGTAAACCTATTTGTTAACAGCTTAAGACTAGGGTATGTTCCAAAATCATGGCGTGAGGTGAAGGTAGTATTCATACCCAAGGCAGGTAAACCCAGTCATACATCCGCCAAAGACTTTAGACCCATCAGCCTTACCTCATTTGTTCTAAAAACATTTGAAAGACTAATTGATATCCACATCCGAAACCATTTAAGAATGGATGCTTTATCTCAAGCTCAACACGCCTATATAAAAGGCAAAAGCGTTGAGACAGCACTCCATAATGTGGTCAGCATAGTGGAGAGATCACTAAAAATTAAAGAATACACTCTCGCAGCTTTTCTGGACATTGAAGGAGCTTTTAATAATGTCAGATCAGAAGCTATTCAAAGAGTACTAACGAATCTTAAAGTGAATAACACTATTATCAATTGGATAATGTGCATGCTGAGAAATAGAATAATCAGGTCGGAACTAGGAGATGCAAAAATTCAAGCCTCAGCATATAGAGGCACTCCTCAAGGTGGAGTTCTTTCCCCTCTTCTATGGGTTCTCGTGGTAAACGAGATCCTGATTAAGCTAGAATTTAGTGGAGTCAAAGCAGTTACCTACGCAGACGACGTAGCCCTGCTTGCAACAGGCAAATTCCTCCCCACTATCAGTGACCAGTTAAACAGATGGACAAAGAAGTGCGGATTAGCAGTAAACCCGCAAAAGACAGAATTAGTTCTTTTTACTAACAAGAGGACAATTCCTGAATTTCGCCTTCCCACAATCGAAGGGATTTCACTAACAATTTCTGAACACGCCAAGTATCTTGGTGTAATCCTAGACCGTAAATTGAATTGGAACCTTAACACAAAGGAACGGGCAAAAAAGGCTATGATAGCTTTTTATGCCTGCAACAGAATATTCGGTCGCACCTGGGGCCCTAGTCCTAAAATTATAATGTGGCTCTACACGGCGATAGTGACATAACGAAAGTAGTACAATCATCTAAACTTGTGCTATTCGCGGACGATGGGCTACTTTTTACGTCCGGTAACAATTTACAAACATGCATAAACAATATTAACGTCGACCTCGAAAATATAAATAAATGGCTGAAAGTGAACAAGCTTGTATTAAATGTAAACAAAACTAAGTGTATGATATTCAATCCGCGTCCTGTTAGAAGTCCATTAAGTGTAAGTGTACATATAGATAATGAAGAAATCGAAGTAGTAAATAAAATTAAATATCTTGGTGTCATGCTCGACGAATCCCTAAGCTTTAAGGAACATATAAATTATATTTGTAAAAAAGTATCAAAAAAATCGGTGTTTTGAGAAAAATTAGGTGTAATATATCCATAAGTATACAGCTATCGTTGTGTATAATGTATTGATTAAACCCCATTTTGACTATTGTGCTAGTGTATTGTATATATGTCCTGAAAGTTATAAAAACAGATTACAGATATTACAGAATAAAGCAATGAGGGCTATAATAAAATGTAATACCATGTTCCCACCAACGTGATTTAGCTCAAATGATTTATAAATCACGAAAGGCGTCTCCACCGAATTTTACGTGATTTAGTTTGACATCCATCAGAAAGAATTCGTCCACTTCGGAGAGGGTAGTTTTTTTTTTCGTTGTTTTTCTTTTGTTATCACACCTCTGCCAAAAATAAAACAATTTATGATTCTTGTACTTAATAAAAATACCAAAATATACCGAAACACGAAGAAAATTTAATTTGGGATAATATTTTTGACATTTGTGTTGTTTTTTTTTGTTTGTTGAATAACATTGAATTTAATTGAAAGCGCTGCAGGTATGTTCGATTTTATTTTGTGTGGATTTGCGATGAGAGATACGTAATTAAAAATTAAACACGTCTAAATCACGTAATTAGTAATCACGAAAATGTATGGTTAATCACGTAATTTATGAGATGATTTAGCTAAATCAAGTGGATTTAGCTAAATCACGTTGGTGGGAACATGGTATAACAGATACACACCAATAAGATTTATGCTCAACACCTTAAGATCAGAGGGCAGCGAAACATTTTTTATATGGGTTTTCAAGAATTTAATAACCTACCAAGCAATCTAAAAAACATACATAATTTTAATGAATTTAAGAGAAATTTAATTGAATACGCCAGATATAATTGTCAATAACAAAATTTAAATGTAACATTTGGAGTTGTATATTATATAAACTAAATGACTATGTTAAAATTATTATAATGGCTGAAATGAGCTAAATAAACTAAACTACTACTACTACTACCAGTACTAACTTATGGCAACCTTGTTTGGTGGCAGGCGCTATCTAAAGCCACCAACCTGAAAACTATGACGAAGATCCAAAGATTGGCTTGTATTGGTATACTACGGGGGTAATAAGAACCAACCCCACAGCGGGACTTGAGGCCATATTAAATCTAAAACCCCTCGACCTTCTCGTACAGCAATCGGCTGCAAACAGCGCCCTTCGACTAAGCCAGACTAAGAGCTGGAAACCCAGTCAAACGGGTCATGCACAGATCCTCAACAAGTATGCGGGTAACAATATATGCACAGACTATACAACTACCCGCCTAGACTTCGAACGACCATTTGCCACTTACTTCCCCAGTAGAGAGGAATGGCATAACTTACAACCGCTCTCAAACGAACCAACTATACACATCTACACAGATGGTTCCAAGATGGATGTCGGAGTCGGAGCAGGTTTCTACTCTGAAAAACTTGGTCTATCCAGTTCAATCAGACTTCCTGACTACAGCAGCGTGTTCCAGGCTGAGGTTCTGGCAGTGACAACAGCTGCAAAACAAGTTGCAATGATGGCGATACCTCATGCAGATATCACTTTTTTCATTGACAGCCAAGCGGCAATAAAAGCTATCTCTGCCGTGGAAATAAAATCAAAGCTTGTAAGTCGCTGTCGCGAAGAGCTAAAGGTTCTTGGCGCTCAGCACAATGTAAGAATCTGCTGGGTCTCCGGACACAAAGGAGTGCCCGGTAATGAAAAAGCTGATGAGCTGGCAAGAAAAGGTTCACTACTTGATCTCAATCAAGCCGACACCACGGTATTAACTCCTCCCTGCAACCTAAAACAGGAAATCGAAAACAAAATACTGGCAGCGACGAATAATAGATGGAGTAAACTCGAATCCTGTGTCATAACCAGGAAAATGTGGCCAATCTACAACAAACAAAAGACAGAAAAAATCCTACAAATGAGGAAACAATCGTTATCCTCTCTTGTAGGCATTATTACAGGACACAACATGCTGAAATATCACAGCAAGAAAATGGGAATCAACACTGATGACCTGTGCAGAGGTTGCGGCGGTGAGGATGTGCATGAGGACACACCACACTTTCTTTGCCACTGCCCGGCACTCTGTCACATCAGATACAGCATTCTTGGACAACACTTTTTCAAAGACCTGGAAGACCTCTCTGAGAAGTCTATAAAAGACATACACAGATTTATATCATCCTCGAGATGGCTCGACTACCCGGTTTCATAGGTTTCCACAGTATGAGGGTCATTAGAACCCCAAGGGCATCACAACGGATCTACATTGATCTAAGTGTGGCGGGCTCAGGTTCCCCCTGTCTCGCCTACCCGCAAACCTAACCTAACCTAATGCAGTTTACGCTGGGAGGAAGAGTCAAGACTGCTAAAGACCACCTCAGCATATGTTATGAGGGATAGGACTAGAGACAGAACCAGCTTTCGTCTTGTTTCCTAAGGGGTAGTATGCACTGATCCACAGTTTGCGCTGATATCCGTAGATACGACCCACTACCTCGTTCGTGTGATTGTAACCGGACAAATTTCGGTCGAAATTATTTTTGAAATGGGTATTATTTGAGATTTTGATGGATTTAGAAGCAGCCCATTAGCTACAGACCAGGTTGTAATATGTTTCAAGTCTTTATTAATGAGAAAAACAAGTTCATTGAGGTTACAAGAAAGCTTCGCTAAATGAAGTTGGACTTCGTCAGCATAAAGTATATTTGCAGACTGTCGGGAGGTTATTAATAAACATGCTGAAGAGTATCGGACCTAATATTGAGCCTTGAGAAATTCCCTGCTTTATTTCTTTTAACAGTGAAAAACATTCCCCAGAATTAGCCCTTTGCGATCTGCCAGAGAGAAAACTACTAATCAATTTTACTGCTCTTTCGCTAAAAGCTGAAATAAAAGTAATTCCAACACAGAACTTTATGATTAACTTTATCAAAAGCTTTAGAAAAGTCCAACAAACACTGCAAAGAAACATAACCCCTGTTATACCCCTGCCTTAATTCTTCAAAAAGGTTAACAAGATTGCTGAGCATACAGCAGTTTTTTCAGTGACAAGTGCTTCGTTAACTGATAGGGTGATACTTTTTAAAACATAATTGGAATAGAAGTGTCAAACCAATTAAGACCTCCCACTTTATTTGCGATCAAAATAAAATACGACTCTCCCCTCTTTTGGTAGTAAACTCTAAGTCTAAGCCCCGCCCCGCCTATTTTCCCATACGACAAAAAAAAACAAAAATTTAACAAGATTCAACTTCTGCTAGACTAGAATATAAACAAGGCGTACTTCAAGTGGTGATTGAACCAAATGAATAAAAATGTGTAGGATTTGACAGATGGCAGCAAAAAGAATTTTAAAAAGTAGAAACCTTTGTGACTTGTGTTACGTTTAGTTCTTAACAAATACATGAACGCGCCACACTTTCAGGTATTCAGAAAAATTCGTATATGCATGCACATACAGGGTTGTATATGAATAAAACGTAGCAACTGATTTATCCAGCGGTGACTCCAATCTAATGTGGTATTCGATTGGGATTCTTCAGATGTGCTCTAAGATGTCAGATTTCGTGTGGCTAATCGAACATAGATTTGCTCTTTTTTGTGTTGATATTCGAGCGATTCGAATATGTGCAGCCTTCGATACTTTTCTATGGGTTTGCCATTCACTGGTTAAATTTTATATTGAAACATTTGAAATTTGCATCCCGATTGATTTCTAAAAAATTATAAAGAGTCATTAATTGTTCGGCGTCCATAGTAAAGCTAAATAAAACACACGCAGGTGTCAAATGCCAGCGCTACCAACTTGAAACCACGAAATGAATGACCCTATACATAAATAATTGACAAAAGTACGTTCACCCGATGCAATGCCTTTCTCACGAAAACCTAAACAAACTCCACCAGTTGTCAAACTCAAGCGCACTTGCGTTGGCAAATCTGAGAAAATCTGAAGAAACCCGAAAAGATTGTTGTTTTTTTAAAAAGTGAGTTGCACATTTTTATTTCCCAACTTAAAGTCAAATTTAATGCGTTATTTTTTACAATTTAGAATAAGAGTTGAAAATGAAAATGACATGAAAAAAAATACTCTGCGATTGTAATTTTTTCGATTGTATATTGTATTTTTTTCAAAGTCCATTGTTACACGTTTTCCAATCCTGGTCTGAGTCAGCTAAATAGCGGACTTGGAATTTCGCAGCAATTGCTACATCCTATTTATACCGATCTGAAAAAAAAGTAAGTGGCGCCGCTTTTCGAAAATGTCAGTGTTAGCTGAAATCAAATCGAAACGTAGCAAATGCTTCGATTTTGACATTTCGAGCAGCCAGAACCTACGTACAAGAAAGAAGCAACCATCCGACTATGCCAACATTTGAGTAAATTCTGACAACAGAATTGCCAGAACTAGACGAATTCTCTCGCCCTAGAGCTGTAAGCGTGAGTGCTTGGTAGTTCTAGTTTATCTTAGAAAGACGGTTTTTAATTATAAAGTTGAAGTAAATTTATTTCTCGAACATTTTCCCTAACTGCTGAGCCATTGCTTCAGTGGTAGGTCCTTTTCATTCGTCCGAAAAAGAAAACCCCCGCAAAACAAATGAGAACCTAGGCCTAGGGCGGCAATTTATTTATTTAAGCACACTAATCTGGGGCTTCAATCGCTGTAAGCCAGTCCCTGCCAATAACTTCACAAATTGCAGTTGAACCCAACTACAAGAAATTAAAAGTAGGTAATATAAAAAACTAGCTGACCCGGCGAACAGCGTTCCGCCCAAATTCGTTAATGCAATAAAAATAATAATTCCGAGATCGAACAATGAACATGCTGCTTTTTGTAATTCGGTCAATTCAATTTGTAATTTGTACAAGCATGCGCATGAAGAACGAAAGAAAAGTGTATCCCGAATAAAAATATGTACACAACTGCGTAGTTGGAATTTAGTGTAGTAAAATTCAACTTTTTCAATTGTTAATATTTAAAAAAAAGTAAAAATGCAAAGATAAGCACCCTGAAAATATCTTTTTTTGACACTTGATTTCTTAAGATTGGTTGAGCATGTGAACCGCAAAAGGGAGAAACACACTACAGAAATAATATAGAGGGGATGTTTCGTTTCTATTGAAAATTGTCAACTCAACTATAAAGCAAAAAAAAAAAAAAAAAATGCACATGCAAAAAAATGTGTTACCCCCAGACAGTTGTTTTCCATTTTTTTTTCGAACCTTATTACATTTTACAAAACCCTTATGATGATCGACTGAATCTCGATATATAAATTCAAAGAAGATTACACATCAAGGAAATATAAATGTTTTCCTACATTTCAGACAGTTTCCAGTATCCCCCTTGTGAATCACGTGAATGCATTCAAGCTAGACGAGGAAGTCTTTGTCTAGACCAGTGATGTCTGACTGTTCAGACTTGCCCACACCTATTATCAAAAATACCCGAAAAAACATACTTATTTATTTATTTAATTATAATTATGTACATCAAATGAGAACATTCACTGCTCTTGCTAGATTACTCGATATAAATTCTAAAAACATTAAATACTACCACCAAAGCCTTACGTTAAAATCAATTTATTCTTAAATGAGTCCCTACTAAGATCAAATTCAAACAAACTACTATAACTATTAGATTCTCTTAGGTATCTGGTAATTGGATAAGGAACATAAAATAAAAAGCGATTTCTAAGCATTCTAGAAGGAGCATAAAAACCAATTAATGATAAAAGAAAACGGCAGTCGATATGGTTGTTTATAAAGTCCCGAATGAACTTTGAATGAAATATTGTCTACGCTTAAAAAAAGGTAAAATACCGAATAATTTGCATCTTGTCTCATACGATGGCATTACGATATTCCAGCGTAATCTACGAATGGCAACTCTAGTAAAACGTTTTTGGATTTTCTCAATTCTATTGGAATGTACTTCATAATGGATTCCACACTACACTACAGTATTCAAGATTAGGCCTGACAAAAGAAAAGAATAGTTATTTAAGAGTATGCGGTTCACGAAAGTCTTTAGAGTTCCGCAATATAAAAACCAACATAGAATTACCCTTAGCAACCAAGAAGTCAATATGCTTACAGAAATCGAGTTTTTTTGTCAAATATGACTCCCAAGGTCTTTTTTAGAGGATATAATAGACAGTGTGATATTATCGATCATATACGTATATGAGGATCATGTACGTACGGAGGTCATTATTATGACACCACAAAGAAAGACTATTAAGATCATCCTGTAAAAGTGTGCACTCATGTTCTGACTGAATAATATGTCGGAATAATTTTAAATCGTCAGCAAACATTAGACATTGCGAATTCAAAAACAGATCGGGTATGTCGTTAATAAATAATAGAAAAAGTAAGGGGCCCAAGTGATTACCCTGAGGTACTCCGGAGGTGACATAAACTGGTGATGAAAGTACATACGAACATACTGAATACGATCTGTGAAATAGGAGCGAATCCACTTTAGAAAGTTTGAATGAAATCCGATTCTTTTAAGTTTGGAAATTAAAACATTGTGATTAACACTGTCAAAAGTTTTGGCAAAGTTAGTATAAACTACATCACTTGTAAGCCTTTCTCAAGGTCATTCAGCACTGTGTTGCAAAAGATTGCGAGATTTGTAGATGTAGATCTACCAGCTACAAATCCATGTTGGAAATGGGAGATTACTCCCTTTACGAGAGGTGTACGTTTCTAGTAAATAATTTTTATCAAATAATTTAGGTATAGGCGATATTTTGGAAATTGGATTGGTAATATCGTGTTTCGATCCAGATTTAATAATTAGAGTTATGAACGAGTTCTTCCAAAATTTCAAAAAATTTCCTGTCCGCAGAGACAAGTTAAACATTAAACACAGAGAGAAACATTAAACATTGAGGTTTCATTAGAGCCACTAGCTGGGGTAGTACTACTCGAATATACAGATTGAAAGTTGTTTGCGAACATAAATATTACAAATAGTCAACAGGTCGGAGAAGGATACATTATTATGACGCATACAGTTGGGGATACCATTAGATTGTTGTTTTTATTGTTGATGAAGCTCCAAAAACGATTCAAATTGTACATCAAATTGCTACCTACATGGAACATGGAATTAGGAAAAAGTGGAATAATAGAGTTATTGAGACTAAAAACCAACAAAATACACAATTTCTTTTTTAATTCTGATTGATAGAATTTCTTAAATATAAGTCTTATTTTGAATGGCAAAATACCAACGAAATTGATAATTACCCACGAACGTCGAAAGACTTTAATTTTACAAAGTGGTCAGTGGTTACTATAATCGATTTCTGAGCGAGGGACCGTCTTATTAAGAATCGTTCGAAGAGTCAGAACTTAAATTTAATGCATACAAGTGAAAAAAAGAAAAAAGCCGCCAAATCGATCTCATTCGCAACAAATGCTACTTTTTTTTACTACAGCTATATAAAATATTTTTTTATAAATATATTTTCATTTAATTTAATTTAATTAGTTGTATCTGTTTTGTTTTATTTTTTTTTTTTTTAAATATAGAACATGCCTTTGTTTCCATCTAGTGCATGACCGCGATGACAACATTTGCGAAACAAAATTCCACATGTTTGCAGAATTTGAAAGAAGACTGCATTAGACCTTATTGTCACATTAAAAAAGAATATCTTATCACAAATATTATGTTTGTGTACAAAAATAGAAGATTTACTTTTCTGCAGAGCCAGTGGAACTGTTAACACATTTAATAGCAATCACATGATTTTCTTACATACAATCTTCTTATGACAAGTTATGCTACACCAATCCAATGGAACCACAATCAATAGCAGCTATATACTGTCCATATTCAACCAATGCAGCAGAGTGACATAATGCAGGCGAGAGGTGACATTTAACGTCGATACGTACTCCTGCCAGGTCGGGAAAAATCGGCCTTCCTTTTCCGGTTGATTTTTCGAAATTCATCGACAATTGCAAACTTTGGCCAAAAGCCTGGCACTGCCAGTATCTGCATAACAGCCTGTGGCACATATATTTTGAAGGAAGATATCTTCCGTCGATAGGGAAATTCCAATTTCTCACATTTAATATCAACTGACCGTAGTTCGGACAATCTCTTGCGGATATATCCGGTAACCATTTCACTAGTTGTATCCGGATGTAGGCGCGACAAAAACAAATACTTTCGCAACGGAATCACAATTAATTCTTCCGGCGGCGGCGATGGGCAGCTATCAGACGTTATTGTCTCAGTACTGCTGCCGGATGCATTTGTTGGTGTTTCTGTGATATCATCCAACCCGCACCCAAAAAGAGAATCATATTTACGGGCTTTGTAGAAAACGGATAGGGTCTCGCAAAAGGCATTTTTTTGCGTTTTTATAATCTCGAAAAGTTCTCTTATCGTTTTTGTATTGCAACCGATACAAAACCACATTAGTCCAGTTGGTTCTACAAGAGCATCCAACACTGACGCACTCAGTTTTATACACTCCATATGAGCAACGTTATCACAGAACGCACACATGGCAAACCTTTCTGTCGCTTCAATCAATTTTGCACAGTGCGAGCAGATCATCGCTGATTTTGTATTATCACTCATCTTCACTATACGCACTACACACTGAAGACTCACGAAGGATTTTTTAAAATGTTATCGGAAAATACGACTGCTTTTGGCTAAGGATTCCGTCACAATGCCCCGAAAATCAACACACGATGACCATTCACAGTGCCAGCGATATGACGTATACATTTATAAACCACCCACTGTAGACTGAAGCTTTTCAATCCCGTAAAAGTATTCTCGAGTCCAGTGCGAGTCTATACCTGTTTCCGGCACTGGAGGCTGAGTCAAAAAAGCAAAATTGAAACAAAAGAGCTACTGAAACAGAACATCGCGCATGTTAATTTTGAACGTAGGTATTTTGACAAGCCACTGCATGTAGTGAACTTGAACTTTACATCCAGGAATGTATACCAATCCCATCTGCAAACTTGAATCATTTCGAGGGAAAATATTAGGTTTTGGTTGTGCTTTTGGATTCCGCTTAAACGGTCAGACAAACTACACTGGCGGGGTGGAAATTAGTTGATACCCCTACCCCTATGTATGATGAACTTTCCATAGAAGGGAATCAAAAGGAATGGCTGAGGGTGTGCTTTTTTACGGACGGCAATTACTTGACTTTTCGCTTTTCACACTGGGGTATAACAAAAAGATTTATAAACGTTTTTTAATGCTGGCAAAGTAAGTTAGGCATGAGAGGATGTTTGTCATGGTCATGCCAACAGGGCTGCCGTTTTATAATTTCGTTGGGGAGTATAGTAGAATATTTTTGGGGAGTACGAAACAAAATCAAAGACATATATTTTAAACCGACTGTACCTACACAGGGAGGGTTATGTGTTTCGTGCGTATCCTAAATATGTACGTTCCTACGGGACGCCCTGTAGCCCAAACGGCTCGACCGATTTTAAAGAGTGGGGTGTCATTAACCTTCACATGGACAGTATCTACACGTGTAGATATTTCAATTTTTATCTCTAAATATCTATTTGGTGTATTGTTCGATTTTAATACCTTCTCGAATCAGTGACTAAATTTATGACTTATTGTAGATTATTATGAAAAAGTAACTGTGAGAAAGTCTTTTCAAACTATTTTTTAAGTTTTGTCCTTTTTTTGTCTTACACGGACAGTATCTACACATGTAGATATCGTTAACGTTGTATGAAAACTGTTTGGTTTCGATACGAAAATTCATATGTGCACCAAAACTATACAAACTTATACACATACTATACTGTGCGCAGATGTGTGCACATCTTTAAGACCTTTAGTAAATGGATTTCCGAAGCACAAATGCCTTATCCCGGAGCATATTACGCGCCCCTTCACTTTACAAATTTGGTGGGTTTCTGTACCACTTAGTATAATCCTTACCAGTCTAAAAATGACGTCCTACTTCCGTGTTGCCTGATCCTTCGCTATCAGCGATGACGTTCTCGCACAGACCCGTCTACCGATAGGTACATTATCGTCTTGACCATCAGAATCAGAATCGCAATCATTACGAACTTCTACTGTCTACAGGCAAAAAGATGTCATCAGCGTCAGCATCTATCTCGTAGTCGTATAATTTTTCATGGAACGGCCTAACAAAAGAATCGTTATTCCGATTTTTATTATAGTTGTAAACCTTGCTGGCACTGGTTAAATAGCTGATGCTGAAAGGTATTCAAAAAAGGTATTCAAAATACCTTTCGGCTCTCCGCATTTTCACAAAAATTAAGTGTTTTACGACCAACTACTCGCTGAAAAATTGCGTTCTAAAATAAACATTTTCTTGAAAACTTTTATTAGTAGTGATTTTTTTGCGGTGTAAATAATGGGCTTTGTTCTTCATTTGTAAGTAACGCACTCCCAATAAAAGGAATGAGTACAAAAAAAACGTTTATTGAAAAATAACGGGACACTAGAAAGAATAACAGAGAAGAACCCCCAAGTAAAGCCAATAAGTGGAAAAGCTTATCTTGAAAGGCAAGAGACAGAAAAATGCACTCAATACAAAGCAAATGAGTTAACAAAAACTTATAATATTCGGAAATAGGCACACGGAGGCCAAAGAAAATAAAGGGAATGAGTTATTACTTGAACAATTACGTGTGCATTTTTCGAATTGTCAGAAAATACTTTTAAAAGGAGCGTTTTTTTATTGATTATTATAAACTACTACTACAAATATTATATTACAATTTTCACTTTCATAAAGCGCTATTGTACATGAAAAATACGCTAACGTCTCAATCGTTTGTCGTGATCCATTAGTCTGAGGTAGGAGTAAACCTTTAAATCCAACCTAATTCCAGTGGTGGTGTGAGCAGATAGCAAACCGTACCCAAGGATGAAAGGCTGGGGGTAAAACCAGTCGCGTACGAGCTCCCTCCGACGCGCAGGCAAGGTCGGTTGTAACATTGTGCCCCATCTCGGTAAGTCGGCTCTGCCGGGATTGGACTTCCTTTCCGGACATACTCGTGGGACCAAAATTTAAAATATGAATAAAAACACAAACATAAAAGAAAATAAAAAAACAAAAAAGGAAGAATCCCTCTTAGGGACCTCTTCTGAGGAGGATCTGCTGGCTTCTAGCCAGGAGACAGTAGTTTCCCCCTCAAGCCGTAGGAGCACCAGTCATAGTACTCCTTCCGGCAGTCAACCATCTACGTCATCCAAATCTTTGACAACAGTAGGGGCTGAGGATACCAGCCATAGTATCCAAAAGCCTCTCAACATAACTGGCAATGCCACTGGGAGCACCAGCCATAGTGCACCCAAATCCAAGAAGTCCTCCGGCTGTCTCTTGAAGTCAAGGTATAACAGGGCTGTCTTTATTCTTGCAAAGATTGCAAAGAATGAGGAGACTGGTATGACTCATGAGAGGGACAAGGTAGACAAGGAAAAATATCAAAAGGTGGTAGACGAGTACGTCAACCACCAAAACCAACCGAAGCAACCACAACTGAAGAAAGAGAGCGTGAAGAGAATCAGGTCCCAAGACGAGACCTCTCACGCCTCCAAAAAGTCGAAGATTGCTCCGAGACTCACCGATCTTCAGCGCCCATCCACTTCAAAGGCAACTAGAACCTTCACTGAGGTAGTGAGGGATCACCTTCAAGTTGCTGTTATAGACGAGCTGTCTAAAAGTGGCAATTCCATCATGACACACTGGAGTAGAATTGAAGCCAAACTATCTGAGATGGTTGTGGAACATGTTCTCTCTGGTGTTGATAGCAGACAACCTGGGTTTGACTGCGCGGAAATTGTTCGGGGGTACCGGGTGATTAAGTGCGTAGACCAGTACTCTAAGGATTTCCTTGGGTCATGCATCGCCAAGATTGGCGAAGCTTGGGATGGCTTAAAGCTTAAGCTCATTCCAGCCAGGGAGATCCCCACGAGACCCAGGGCGCGCATTTGGTTGCCCGTTATGAAGATAGACTCTGAGAGTCTTCTGAAGTGCCTCAGGATGCAAAACCCGCATATACCCATGGACGACTGGGCTGTCATTAAGGCAGAAGCTCCCCAGAAAAACAGCTTATCCTACCTGCTGCTTATCAACGAAGAGTGCCTAGGGGCACTTGAAGCGGCCGATTTTAAGCTACGGTTTGGCATAAGGCTCGCCAAACTAAAGGTTTTCCGTTCGACAGGACCTGAAGACGACACGGACGACGTCGTCGCTGCCAACAAATTGTTGGAGGACCTGGCGATCGCCAACAACTCCCAATAGCCATTATGCTGAAAGTCATCCAAACGAATCTCCAACACTCGAAATGTGCATCGGAGAATCTTTTGGTCTTCCTCAGGGAGGAAGACATTGACATCGGCATAATACAGGAGCCCTGGGTCAAGAAGTCGACCATCCTGGGTCTCTCAGACAACACCTACAACCTTTATTACAAAAGAGACGTCGGTAAGCCTAGAACATGCATTTTAGCAAAAAAATACATTAACGCTTTCCTTTGTCCCAATTTTAGTTCGGGTGACTTAACCGTTGTTAAGGTAGAACTCACCCAGGGTCATACAACCTTTTTATCATCCGCCTATATGGCACATGACAGGCCATCCCCGCCAGAGGAAGTACAGCAGCTCACTGCAGCGATACAGGCGAGGCAAGGTAACCTGCTCATTGGCTGTGATGCTAACGCTAGACATCATCTCTGGGGCAGCAAGGAAATCAATGAACGAGGTGAGTCTTTATTTGATTTCCTTTTAACTTCTGATCTATGTGTATGTAACGTGGGTAACACCCCTACCTTTAAATTTCCAAGTACGGAAAATTATAACGGTTGGGAAGAGGTGTTAGACATTACTCTCAAAACAAACAGCGACAACTTTAGGGTTGAGAATTGGAGAGTCTCCAACTTAAAGTCCTTCTCGGACCACGAGTGGATACTCTTCAATCTTTGTATCAAGGTAGATACTCCAGTCCTATATAGAAACCCAAAGAGAATTGACTGGAAGAAATTTGGTCAGGTCTTAAAATCTAAACTCCCCAGTATCCCACACCTAGAAATTAACTCAGGTGAGGAACTGGACACAATTTCACTCGCTCTAGAAAGGGCGATGAATACAGCCTTTAAGGTATCGTGTCCCGTTAAACACAGCAAAAAAACCTTACCGCCGTGGTGGAATGAAGACCTATCCATTCTGAGAAGGATGACTAGGGACATTTTCAATATCTGCTACAGGCATAAGTTCTGGCAACCTTATAAAGACTGCCTAAAATTCTACAAAAAGTCCATTAGATCAGCTAAGATGCAAGCATGGTCAGAATACTGTCAATCTATCGATACTCTTAAGGAATCTGCAAGGCTCAGTAAGATTCTATCCAAAGAACGCTCTAGTCCATCTTTCATTAAGAAAACGGACGGAACCTGGACAGAATCAACCGACGAATCCTTAGAGCTTCTACTCAGCACCCACTTTCCTGGTTGTAAAGACCACTGCGTTACCCCATCTTATTCGCTGGGGAATTTTCCCTCACACCGGGAAGAAATAGAGCGCATTATAACCAAGGAAAAAATCTCATGGGCCATTCAAAGTTTTGCTCCGTATAAATCACCTGGGCAGGACGGCATTCTCCCCATCATGCTGCAAAAGCATGAGGGGATAGTGCTGCCCCTTCTCGTGAAAATGTACAGAAGCAGTATCCTACTAAATCATGTACCTCAGTCATGGAGACATGTCCGTGTAGTTTTCATACCGAAAGTCGGCAAAAGAGGTCACGAATCCGCGAAGGACTTCCGACCTATCAGCTTAACCTCCTTCATTCTTAAAACTTTAGAGCGTATACTCGACCTTCACATAAGAACAAGCCTTGAAAGGTCCCCCTTATGTAACTCACAACACGCATACCTCAAGGGCAGGTCGACTGAGACAGCTCTTCATGAAGTAGTGCGTACAGTTGAGTGGTCACTCTCCCATCACCAATTTACCTTAGCTACCTTCTTAGATATAGAGGGCGCTTTTAACAACGTCCACACTGAATCGATCCAGGAATCTCTCTTAGAACTAGGTGTAGAGGATTACGTCACTTCGTGGATCATTTCCATGCTCAAAACAAGGATCATTCAAGCTAAACTTGGTAACACCCATCTAACCAAATCAGTAAGCAGAGGAACACCTCAAGGTGGGGTGATCTCGCCTCTCTTATGGATTATGGTACTTAACAAAATCCTTTCAAAACTCGACAGGGAAGGTATAAAAGTCGTTGCGTATGCGGATGACGTGGTCGTTCTAGTGTCAGGAATGTTTCCGACCGTGATAAGTGAAATCATGGAAAGGGCCCTGGGTAAGATTAGCGGTTGGGCTATAAGTTGTGGTCTTAGCGTTAACCCAAGTAAAACTGAACTGATGCTTTTCACCACCAAAACCAAAATACCAACCTTCTCACTTCCCCGCTTAAACAACCAAATCCTTCCTTTATCCACCAGCGCTAAATACCTTGGGGTCATGCTTGACCCCAAACTCAACTGGAAGTACAATATCGAACATCGAGTGCGGAAGGCAAGCATAGCTTTCTACACTTGCAGTAAAACCTTCGGCAAGAAGTGGGGGCTTCAACCAAAGATGGTTCGTTGGATGTACACAGCGGTAGTACGTCCCATCCTCACCTACGGATCACTAGTATGGTGGCCCGCTTTAAGCAAAGCCTATAACGTCCTTAAATTAAGTAGAGTCCAAAGAACAGCTGGAATTGGAATCACTGGAGCCCTGCGATCAAGTCCGACCGCTGCCCTCAATGTCATTCTTAATTTCCTGCCTGTGGATCTGCATATAAAAAACATTGCTGCGTGTAGCGCTGTTAGATTGAAGGAATCTAAGTGTTGGTCCGAAAGGCCTTATGGCCATACCAGCATCCTTCTTTCCCTTCCTGACGGCTTAGGCCGTATGTCTACAGACTACATAGTACCCAAATACGACTTCCATAAAAACTTCTCTGTTAGAGTCCCCTCTAGATCAGAATGGGAGGAGAATGCGGTCGTTAATGAATTCGACATACCTATCTTCACAGATGGTTCCAAGATGGAATGTGGAGTAGGAGCAGGCATTTTCTCAACAGAATTAAACATCGCCAAAAGTCTTCGCCTACCCAACGTGGCCAGTGTATTTCAAGCAGAAGTACTCGCAATCAAGGAGGCGTGTAGACTGCTCCACAATAGTGCGACTCCCAAAAGAAAAATAGGCATCTTCGTCGACAGTCAGGCCGCGATTAAGGCTGTCGGTTCAACTAAGTCGACGTCCAAACTTGTCGTGGAATGTAGGGAGATACTGACCAGGGCTTGTCATCGGTTTGATATCACTCTCGTCTGGGTTCCCGGCCATAGGAACATTGAAGGGAATGAGAAAGCCGATGAACTTGCCAGAATTGGCTCAGCTCTGTGCGTGTCTCACGCGGAGGAAGTCTTCCCTCCGCTGGGATATGTAAAGAGAGAAATCCTCCTGCACTTCACCTCATGTGCTGAGACTAGTTGGATGAACCTGACGAACTGTGTCATTTCCAGGAAGATCTGGCCAACCTACGATAATGCCCGAACAAACAACCTATTATCCAGATCGCGTGTAGATGTTGCCAGACTAACGGCAATTAGTACGGGTCATTGGCCTTTAGGAACCCACGCAGCCAAGCTTGGCATCCCCCACAATACCCACTGCCGTAGCTGTGATGACACAAGTAAGAGTGAAACAGTGTTCCATTTGTTTTGTGAGTGTCCGGCCCTAGCCAAAACCAGACGCAGTGCACTGGGTCAACCATTTTTTGATGACCTTTTGGCCATCCAAGGCATCCATTTCCACAGGATTATCAAATTTCTCAACTCCACAGGCTGGTTTTGAGCTCTTTTAACTTCCTTCACCTCCTTCTCATATCAGGTTCCGTTAGTTGTGGTTTCAAAACGGCGCTCAATGCGCTACTTGTGTTTTTCCCTCGTCGGGAAATACAGCCACCTAAACCAACCAACCAACATGAAAAATAGTGCATATTATTTTACATAAAAATATTGCAATCTATTGCTTAAAACGTACATTTACAAATACATACCTACATGAAATATTGAATTTAATAATTAATTGGTATTCTTTGAAATGAAATTGGTATTCTTTGAAATGAATACCAATGAAATTAATGAATTTTCATCTACAAAAATTATACAAACAGGCATATTACAATTTCCACTTAATTTGTAAATTAAATATCCTATCTTTCTAGCTGCATACAACCATGCACACAAACAAAGTTTCATTGAGATCGGTTGAGCTTCTCAAAAAAATCGACAACAGCGCCACCTATCGGGTCCAAAACTATCCTATCTTTCTAGCTGAATCCAACCATACTCACATACAAAGTTTCATTGAGATCGGTTGAGTTTATCAGAAAATGGACAACAGCGCCACCTATCGGGTGTCGGTTTTTCGGTGACGTTGACGCGGTGTCGTTTTAAAGGTAACGCGAATTCATTAATTTCTTTCCATCTAAAAGTGCCCAACGCGCCTAAAGAAGTAATAACTTCAAAAAAGGGGGTGGGCTGTTGTACACTAACACACTGTAGCGGATTTGCGGGCTCCCCAGTTGCTGCCATTACACCCCAGTAGGCAAGGGAGTTTTCCATACTGAGTGACACCTACTACCTTTTGATTTATTTGTATCTGTATCTGTATCTCGAAATTGAGAACGTCGCACATGAGACGCATTCTCCTGCGGTTTGTGTGTGGAATAGTTCGAAAGAGACACTCCAAAATTGCACTGAGTGTTGCAACAGCCATATTATTATATACCGACCCAAATAAACGCAAAGATTGAGGTTGGGAGACTACGTTTTCTGGTCTATGCTCGAACGATCGAATTACATAGATAGGAATAGGATATGTTTCCTGGTATTGGTTACAGCAAATAGTCAATTTATTTTTCAACTATTTAAAGTTAGGGATACTCTTACTGTTTCCCTCGGGCTAATTCAATTAGCTTCTATAAAGGTTCTGCGAAGGTTCATACGACTTTCGGTTGGGTGTGGAATTTCGCTTAAAAACACAAATTAATTGAATTAAAAATAAAACTGAAGAAACTTCATTGCGTTCTTTGCTTTTCGTAGTGATGGCCTTGTTGTAAATTTCTGTTCACGAAAATACATGCACGTGTGTGGTTTTGGTGTGGAAAAAAATGCTATATTTAATTTTCCTTGTTACGGATTGATTGAATTTTCTTACTGCTGGGTTTAAAGAGATTACTTGTATTCGGTCATCATTGCTTTGCTACGCTTGTAGAGAGGGCGAGGATACCCCGGATTGCTTCCTCTGCCTTGATCAGGTGGCAGATCTTCGGTTCTGATGGATGATTGCAGATACTTTCGGCTTTTATGGCGCTTATTCAGCTTTTTGATACAACAACTTGTGCGTCCTAAACTGTCCTAGACTACGTCAACTACAAGATCGGCAGGTCATTTCGGTCTGCCATCAATTCAAATGCATGAAACTAGAATGGCTTGAACCTCTAAAGTAGAAATTAAGAATGATGCTTTTAATTTTCAAAACTCAGCTGCAGCCATACTTATTTTGAATTCAGCTTTGCCCCTTTTGTATAGCTTGCTAGTCCTCTTCTTGTGGATATCCTTATGATGCTAAATGGATTTAAATAGTCTTTTTCCATTTTGTATCTCACCGCATGTGGTTTATGGTGTAATAAATACTTCTTTACTGCTAATTTTAAGCCCCGGGCCAGAAGCTAGAAAATTTCATTCAAAGTTCATCCGAATCCATAATGGCTTTGGTACAGAGATGTATTTCAAATAATAGTCCCAGCCGCAGGTGGCCTTGTCTATAGTACGATGGATGGAAAAATCTCATTGTCTTTTGCACCAATCTCCTCAACGGTGTATTATACCGATGGTCGACTGAGAAATGTGACACCGAAGGTGCTGGTTTTCTACGTTGAGGATTAGCTGCCCAACATCGAAGAAAAACTTCAGTAACTATAGGCAACTAAAACGAACCAAAATGGAGAAAGGGAGGAATATGAAAAATATGAAAGAATCCTACTGTGCATCAGTTTGGTTTCGAAAAGAGCACATCGGCGGACTTTTTATATAGCAAGTGAAAATGCGTGTTCATCATTTCCCTCATCCCTCAGTTGCAAGGCCATCTCCTTACCGTAAATATACAGTGGGCGAATGTGCTGCAGTCGCAGTGATCCATATATGGTAGAGGCTAAACTTTGGATTCTATTTAGCAGAGAGAAGTAGCTTATCTTGTGTAGTGACGACTCCATACATGGGTATTCATCAAACAATCGCTTTTTATATAGCCAGTGCATTGATTTCGGCCTAGTACCCCATCTAATTACATAAGAGTAGAGTAGAGTGAGTCCGATTTCAAGTTACGAACTAACAACCCTCTGCAACAGCTTTTGGTCGATTATTAATGGCATACCTTCCTCTTTATTATGAAATAAATATCCGATCATTTATCTATAATAATGACATTTTTCTTTGAACACCAAAATAACACCTCTTTTGGAAAACCCTTTATATATGGAAAACCCTTTGTATATATTAAATATAATAGTAAAACAAAAAAAAAATGATATTTCTCTACCCTATCACATAAGATATGTAGAATAAAAGCAATAATAAAATAGAGAAAACCAAGATCCACCCACAACAGAGGGCACATTTCACCCAAAATGGAGTGAAGCTCCTCCACCGACCCACCTTTGCAATAGGCTAGTTGACAGCGTTCATCGCGTACTTGGTTTCGCGGGACTTGGAACGCACTCTACCTTAGCTAGCATATTTATATTTACGACCGTGCACTTGAGAGGAAAAAATGAAAGGGTGAAAGGTAAAGTAACGTGTGTGTCTGACGTCAAAGAGAGAGTGAAATCAGCGCGATGGGATAGCAAAAAAAAAAAAACACATGTCTTCTTTTCTCAAGGTTCTAGAGTTCTAGCGTCCGAATAGGTTTTCTTACACACAGTTGACTGACGCATATTCTTTTGGGTACGTAAACGGGTGCTGTATTTGGTAATACAGGGTGTTTTGTGAAGCGTCAGGACTACCTACATCCATAGCAATGACATGAACATTTATAACACGAACATGGAGTTCCTAGAGCGTAGCCTTGGAAAAATGTCCTTTAACTGCCTAAAAGGATGCTGGGAAAGCGTGCTGCATTCCACTGAATTTTGTGGTCGTATCATGCCGTAACTAAATGCCATTCCCACGACTGCTTGTGCAAATACTTCTTAGCCCACATGAGTGAAGAGAAGACATTTTCGTAAACTGTTTGGCCACAAAAAAAAAGTCATACAACTTTTGGACGGAGTGTCAGTGAAGTAAGTGCATAATTGTTACCACATGCTAGTTGCTGCAGAAGGAACATTTTAAGACTTAAAAGACTGAGGCAAATGGATCATAATTATCGATACGATGTTGCATGAGGTCGGATAACTATCAGGTAGCATCTGACTGAGAAAGAAAAAAACTCCCAAGCCGCAGACAATCGGCACTATTCCCAAATTGGAATGATTACGCTACTATACTGTGTGGTCTTGCTTGTCTCGCACGTTGTAACGCAGGTCTGTGCCAATTGTGTGCTGCCACCGACCAAGGCTCTTCTACCATATCATCATGAAAGAAAGCACGCATATGAATCACAGTCGCAGCACGGGGCTACACGGAGTGCTAGTAGATGCAAGGACACGGAAAAGGAACAAGCCGACTCAAGTTAGCAATGTGTGTTGCACGTGGCATGTCAGCGACACCAAGAAATTGTGCAGAACAAAGGCAGAAGCAGCCACCATATAATAATTTTTAACCTTCTCAATAAATATTTTGTGAGTCACAGTGGGTAATTTTAAATGAGTTTAAAAAAATGTATTCTGAACCTTAAAAATGGTTATTAGTATTGCGCCTGAGAAAGCGAAATGCAAGAGAAAGTAAATACCATAAAGAAAAACTAATAGCCATTCTTAGCTTTGTGGCATTTTGCGGTTCTTTTGATACTTGCTTCTAAAAACGAAAATCCCTTTCGCTTGTAATTGCTCCGACAATTTTACGGCATTTGCCATTTGTACTTGGTTGACCTTTATCAGTGCCCAGGACCAGCACTTGTTTTACAATCGTAAATTTTGAGTTACAATGGACTTAAAAAAAAAACAAATTTCAATCACCCCGAAAAAGTATTTTTTTGAATTAAGGAAAAATCATTATTACACTCAAAACATTTTAAACACGACTTCTGGCATAATGATGACTAAAATAAAATGACTTTAAGCTAGGAAATAGTTTGATTGGAGTCACCGCTAAGTCAAATTTAAAGTTACATCTGTCAAATCCAATTAGTTGTAGTTCCCACTTGTACGCCAAGCTGCTTAATGTTAAGTAATAAATTAGTTTGGGAACTTAAGGCTTGCCACTCCATACACATAAAACGTACAACTCTTTTATTATTATTTAAAGTGAAAGATTTTACACTTGTTTAAAAGTTTTTAATTCATTTCAAATAATAGCAATTCATATCTTTTATTATTTCATATGATTGAAATTTTTTCTGAAAACAATGTTTCTACTTCCTTGCATATAATAAAGATTCCTTTCATCTGTAAATCTTTTTTTTCCCTAGCTTCTCTGGGACTTCAGAGTACTAGCTTGATCGATATACAGACTGTTCCATTACAAACCCATTTCTGGCCATCTCATGAAAGATAGAGCCACCAGAAAATATGATGAAAGGACTTGTGCTTAAAAACCCAGGTAGAAACACATTATTGACAGAAGTGACAACATTCCACACGTAAAAGCACTCCCACGCTGATATGGGTTCCCGGTATTTGTTTGGCTATGGCTAGGGGCATCTTAACCAGCCGATTCTTACAGTTCAGGTGGTTTTTGTAATTCAGACATGATTTGAGATTTGATATACCTTTATGCTTTCATATGTGAGTATGAATCTACAAAATTATTATGTGGTATTTGCAGCGTCTGGTTGAAATTCAATTCCCTTCATTGCTACTCCTCTTGAGTTGATCGTTGATGGCTCGAATATGGATATCGTTCTTTTGTTTTATTAATGAAACATTACATTTCTACCAATACCACCTTGGATACCGATGCTGCGTGAGGCAGCTGACTGGTTTTAGCATTACATCCACGCTCCGAGCACGTGCTGCAAGCTAACCGGACACCCTTCTTTTACATTCAAATCATATATCCAAAAAAATCATGGAAGGACCAATTAGCCTCTTATTTGTTTTCTTCTAAACCAGTGCTACGTCCTCGCACGGTCGGATCACAAGTCACCACAATATTTTATTTTTATTTGTCGGATGTAGAGAAAAAATCTATAAATCTATAAGAAAAAAATATCGAGCAACGAAATAAACCTCGCGATGCTGTTGATGTAATGATTGTTTCTTTGTATGAGGCAGTATTTTTATTTCATTGAAATGGTCGGTCAGTTTGTGTGGACAGTTTTTTTTTTTTGTTACAAACGTCTGCCTGTTATGTTCTCACGCACTTAAATAACACCGATGGTTCATTCATTCATTGCAAATGCTGTATTGCATCGATCGTTAAATATAAACAAAACAGATTCTGGCTGATTGACACTTGATTTATCGCAATGTGGCATTTAGTTAAGGAATTCTATTTGGTACACCACATGGTTGTGAGAACACAAAGAGGACATTTGTGGTACTTTTGCAGTAGGCAAGGCATAGGACCATCTGCTGGTGCTTAAAACTTAAAATGACTCTGTAAAAATAGCATCTAGTGTAACGAGTGAAGTTTGATGCCTATTAATGCACACATTTAACTGATTATTGTGCAGCGGAACTCATAGGACATTTATGGATCATTAACCGCAAAACGCAGAACAGAACTGCTATTATTTTATGCATTATCTGACAACTAGTTATGGGTGTATTAGGAATCGAAGAAAAAGGCGTTCGTGTATTGCATCACTCAGTCTGAACTATAGTCACGAGTGCATTATGTTCGTGGAACCATGTTGGACACTGTGATAAGCCATTTTAATAATTTTTTTATATTTCTACTTTTCTTTTCCTGACAATTAAAGATTTTGGCCAACACTCAGCATAACTTGAAAAAATTCACGTCCACAACAAGATGGTTGTCTTTTTACGTTCTTTCGTTTACTTTTTCTTTACTCTATGGACTTCAACTCTTACTCAACGATTAGTTGGGTGAGTAATTCGAAACATAGATTGATCAAATCCACTTCTACAGTCCACGTTGACATAAGTACATCTAATTAGTTTACTGGTTAGAATTTCGTCTGTTCCCTCCACGAAATATGAGGCAAGACTCTCTACCAAAGTAGCCTTCTTTACTTACGGCCACCGTATATCTCTTGTTCAACCTATTCGTCATCTTGGCAGGGAAGTTCAATTCCAATTCCCATATTGATGGGATTATTACCAAAGCAAACTCATCACCAGATCAGGATCTCTATTCTCTCGTCTGACTGTGGCTGTACATGTTCAGGTTGACTATCGTTATTGCAAAGGCAGGAGTCTTAGCTCAAACGGACCTAGCAACAAATGAAACGCCCCGAAAAATGCTCGGAAAAAGATTTAAAACATGTATAAAACCGCAGGAAAAACATCAAAAAACGTACCCGTTCCTTACAAGTCCAGTACTGTCTATATATCGGTCATATCAAACCAAAGTTGCAGTGTCCTGTATTCTACCTCAAAAGATAAAGTTTCACAATACCAACTTTCATTATTCATAGTGGTTGCGTGTACTTATGAGAAGGGTACGACAAACTTTTACAATATGTTTGCATATGGTTAACGCATGTAGAATTTCTGCAAGAGGTAGAGTGTTTTTTAATGAAACTATAATGAGATAGCTTTTTTATCTACCTACATACCAACATATCGGAGACAAAGGACAATAGCGCATAACTCAAATTTTGTTAAACAGGATCGCTAAACGTAACTATAATTGTCGTTTATTGCAATATGTGGGTACCTACTTATGAGAAGGGTACGACAAACTTTTACAATATGTTTGCAAATGGTTAATGCATGTAGAATTTCTGCAAGAGGTAGAGTGTTTTTTAATGAAACTTTAATGAGGTAGCTTTTTTATCTACATACCAACATATCGGAGACAAAAGACAATAGCGCATAACTCAAATGTTGTTAAACAGGATTGCTAAACGTAACTATAATTGGCGTTTAATGCAATATGTGGGATGGTAAGAATACGTCAGTTGAACTTTTACAAATGTAATATTCACAAGCTACTATTTGTCCACGTGGTTGCAATAAAACTTTTCCCAGAGGACAGCCACATGCGCTCGAATTGTTTAGATACGACAATTAGGAAAAGGAGTACGTTTCGCACACAGCTATGCGGATGCATGCCTTTCGTCTAAAAGACGAAGAAAAAATGTGGGAGGGCGAAGAAATCTGAAATAATGGACGTCTCTAGTCCAATGCACTGTGCATGGAGAAGTAGACCTTTGTGACAGCAAAAATTTGTCATGTGCAACGTGTACGCCGGTCTTCATCTGGTTTTTGTTTTAAAGTATAGGCTTCAATTGCCTCATTATCACGGTGGCCTCGCCTTGTATTCCTTCCAGCGATTCTCTTCGAAGATTCTTATGTTTTTTTCTTAGTCACCCCTGTTCCCTGTCAATTTGTGCTCTGTATATGTATACCTTCAACGAAAACAAAGTCCATTGTTGTGATTTTCTTCTTGAAGATGAGTACCTACGTACATATTACACTTTTTTGTTCTTCGTCCATGACGATAGGTTATCACAAAAGAACATATTTACGTGTTTTTTTTTTACAGATAATAACTCTTCGACACGTTTCAGTTTTCCCCTTTTCAAGTGCCGTGGGTAGTTAACTCACCATGAAGGACACCAGCAAGGATTCTATACTGAGTATAATTTTCACTCAGACCCTCGCGTGTATTATTATGACCTCTCAGTAAATGGATATTAACATTAGTTGTAGATATTGGGCGTTTGGTCTGCTGTAGTCCATTGCCTCGTCCTGGAGCGTTGTTTTTGTAGTACTTTTTCTCTTTTATACTGAGAGGTACTACTCTCAGTGGGGTCTTACCTTTTTGTAGTGTTATTTCTTTATGTCCAAACAAAAAAACGTAGAACACTTGCACTTTTTTTGTAATTACTTTATTAATGTTAACTTATTTCTATTTAAGTCTACTTAACGTTAACATGTATTTCTAAAACTATTTTGTATGTATAAGAGGGAAATTGGAAAACGATGTGGAAAACGGGGTAGTAAATGATATAGAAAATGACTGAGCCGATACTGAGGTGAGAACAAGAGAGTGACCAAATTGGGTGAATACCGGGAACTGAGTGCCGCGTCATTGCACAGTGACCAATAGAAATAGCCTCGATTGAATCATTCAATTCGAGGTTCGATGAACGAAAAGAGAAGCAAAAAGAATTCCCTGATTAGTCAAGTGGCTCATGTTACCTACTTTGTCGCGCATACGATCGATACATAAAGCGATCGTTCGTATGGAAAGTGAAGTGCGACATCAGCATAATGAGTTAATTGACTTGTGCACTTAGTTGCGCAAGGGAGAAATAATGAAAGATCATAAATAAAGATTGTTTATTTAGGTCGGAAGTGTTGGGCATTGACGCTGGAAGTGGCAAGCTGAAATAGCAATTTGGGAGGATGTTTATTTGGGACAATCAATATATTGTTACAAAGTTGCAACATTGATCGTAGGGCTTAGACATCTGTATACAAAGTAATGAGTCCAAGCCAAGGATAGTTAAGAATGACTTTTGGTAACACTGCTCTAAGCAAATGGATGCTTAGAACACATGATTGGTGCAGCCATAGTAAGCAATACCAACGTTCCCGGACGGAACCTGTCTGCGCAAATGGAAGTAGGCAGTCAGCAGACAATGACTGCAGGCAATTTTGCACTTAAGCTTTTCTGTAAACAGGTCAATGAAGGAGCGAAAGCAGCAGACTTGCCTGAAAGACTGTGAGTGTCATCAATTTTGAAAACTAAAAAATATGTAAAGTAATAACAAAAAAAAAAGAAAGCTTCTTAATCCAGATATTTTCATCGTTCGACCTGAAGCGTGATCCGAGTGGTTAGATTTTTAATGACTCTTGACTGAAGTTATTGGTTATGCTCATTTTAAGAGACCTGCGAAACTTCCGGAAACACAACAAGAGAAACCCTGCCAAATATTGGTGGCCAATTCACGAGAGAATATCATACACCCTCAAATCGTGCATGCAGAATGCCCATCGTAGCGCAGACCCCATATTATATAAAATAAATCAGTTGGCCTCGTTTTGTTGCCATCGAAAGTGGATTCTCCTGTACTTCTTACACCAATTTGTTCAAAACTGTTCAAGTCTACATTTAAAGACTTCAACTCCATTGATGCCAATGTCCTTAAGATTGGGAAATTCTCCGGCTCCATGGGAGAAATGCCGATTAACTGCTGATCCCAACGATATGTTAGATGTCGCCGGGCTCACCAGCCGGCGAATGGATCTGTGTGTATATTCGGAAGGCGTACCATTCGACTAGAATGTCCACTAAGCCCATGTTCCCACACACGTCGTTAAAGGGAAATTCAGTCAAACTTGGTCTGCTGACAATCAGGAAAGTTTCACCCAATGGCCAATATTATATTAAATTGTGCTGGTGTCAACTGCGTTAACAGGTATGGACACTTGAGAAGGGAACGATGCCAAAGCATGTGTATATGAGAACTTTATTTTACCAGATACCTACCGTGACCATCAGAGAAGGTGTGGACGTATTCGAAAAAAACGGAACCTTATTAGTTTCGCTCGGATGTCTCTCCGTCTGTCTGTCTGTCGGAACCCACTAAGGCAATTTTTTTACCAGGCCTATCTCAAGAACCGATTGACATAGGAGGCTAAAATTAACACACAACATCCGGAATAACCTCTAGTTAAGCGACAAATACCAATGGAAGCAATACATAGATTGGTTATCGAGGAATTAGTAAAAAAAAGTAATTTCCTTCGACCAAAACGGTTTATTTCTTCATTCACAAAAAAAAATACATAAATTCCTTTTTTGTAGATCATATTCTTACTATATATGTGCTGAATACTGTTTTGCCGAAAATTAATAGTTTACATGATATTTTCAAAAAAGATAATTTTACCATGTAAAATACGTTGCTCTCATAAATGTTCTAATCTCTACTACGCAGTTGTGCACAATTGACCCCTTCAAAGACAGAAAAGAGTCACTGGTGGTATACACCAGGGCTGTCGCTTCATAATTTCGTTGGGGAGTATAATACATTTTTTGGGGAGTACAGAACAAAATAAAAGTAATATATTTTATATATTGTCTAATCTGATGCCGAAACACCACGCCACCATAAGACTTTATTATCAAAATGAGTGTTCGTCAGTGCAATCAACATTCAGTTTGTTTAACACCGTTTCAACATCTACCTATCCTTAATGAATTTACAGGATCCGCAATTGTTTGTAACGACACGAATGTAACAAAATCAACAATGGCAAAAAAAAATCTTAATAAAACATCCAGAAAGTAAAATTAGCAATTTACTGGATACAGAAATGTCAATGCATGTGAAAATACATAGTTAAATCCGAAATTAATTATAGAAGTACAATTTGTCTTTGAGGAGTACGGAAGTACAGCAGACGACAAAGGAGTGCCACTTCGGTAGCACTGGTATAGGTAGGTACACTTTCTATACATATAATAAAACTGTTCGCGGTTGGTGTGAAAACTACTGCACAGATTTCGATGAAAATTTTTTTGAAATGTTAGTTAAGATTCTGAGAAAAACATAGGCTATTCCTTTCATTGTCAAGCCTATTTTTTGGGGGCGTTTTTGACCAAAATGTGTTTTTTTCCTGACTTTACTGCCTTTAACTCGCCATTACTAAAACAATTCTCAATCAATGCAAACAAAATAAAATACTAAGGAGAGTCAACACTTTCATAGTTATTTCAATCCATCAATCAGCTTTCTATGTCCTCTACAAGCTGAGCTACAACCTAAAATCTAACATGAAAAAATTTAATTAATTTTCTCAAATCGAACATTATCAGCAGCCGCGGTTCTTGATCGTTGTTCTGCTTTGGGGTGGTTGGGTGGCGCACATCGCACAAGTACGTTCATATGAAAAAAAAACTGAGTAGTGTTTTCTCCGAATTAAGTGAAACGAAAGAGAAGTATGCGACGTGAATGTGTATGATGTACATATGTAATCAACAGCGACAATGTGTTTCTGAGATATGAGGAAATGACGTGCGCTGATGGACGTACATATGGTGGTGTACCTATAAAGATATTGAGCTCAAGGTTTTTGTTTTATAGTACCTACGGTGATACCTACAGTAAGGAATTGAAGAACTCAAGAAGTAAAGACGATATAGGTGAATTATGTTGTTTTATTTATTGTTGGTGTGGATACAAAATTTCCCATCGTTACAAAGAAACACATATACTCCGTGGGTAGGTAAATTAAATAAGAAGTGGATTTTATTACAACAAAGAAATTAATTATGACGAATTTGCTGGTATCGGTGGTATGACTCAGGCCAGTGACGTTTTGCGGGTGTAGACCTCACCAACTACTGTTTCTCGCACGGTCAATTATACGTGTCTCTTTCCCGAGTCAGCGAAAGTCAAAATGCATACGTGTATGCTCCAGGCAACATAACTTCAAATATTGTATTTCATGAAGCTTTGTAAAAAAATTATCATAAAAAATATGATTATCTCATGTATTGAAACTTAACTATTATTATCTCTTTTATTGGAAATTACACAGTCTCACGCCGCGTACGAAGTTGCGGGCACAGCTAGAGAAAATACAGCACATTACTAAGAGAGAGTTACCGAATTAAGGGACACAGATACTGAATGGGAAATTGGTGAGGATTGTGTAGGTGTAGGTAGCAATTAAAAGGATCAAAATCTGCATTTTGGTTTCTTTTCTGCGGTAATCACAAAATGAGATTCATGTGTGAGCTATTTTTGAGAGAAAAAAACAGGTAGCATTATCATACATCATACAGAATGGAAAATTGGCGTGTGTTGGCTAGTACCCAAGTAGTAGTACATAATTAGAAAATGAGATTCATGTGTGAGTAATTGAGAGTAAAAATATTAAGTAAGTAAATTAAACTAAATTGTGATGAATTCATGAACAGGGGAAAGATTGAATGATATTATCGATTTGAAATAATATCTGATGGGTTGGACTTTAGCCAAATACGAAACCTTCTGTGCGCGAGTGACACTCGCACTTGGCAGGTTTTTTACTTTTAGTTATGCGATACGATATGAGACTGCAATCCAAGTGAAAGTGAAATCTCACATGTCAATCGCATTGCCGCATGCAACACGCTTCGGGTTTTCCACTCCGCTCCTGTCCAATCATCCTTCCTTTCCCAATTTCGCTCGTGCTGTGCATCATTCATAAATACCTAGCTATACATTACCATCAACACCATCGGCACAATTGTATACAAAAAACCAACTACCCTTGTTCCTCATTCCCAGGGCAGCAGCATCACAACCAATTATCAAGCAAAGGCAACCCAAAAACAGGAACCCCATGGAAACTGTAAATGTGCGCGTCATTCCATAATTGCTCTCATATATAGCACTTGCATTTTGTGCAATTTAAAGAAAAAAATTTTCAACAAGCTTTAACTGACCATAAAGAAACAATTAAAAGGCCTCTACCCAGAAATCGAGTAAAAGTGCAAAAAATAACATTTTGTTTCTTTGACTGATAAATTATTACTGGAGCGATTGAATTGAAACTGAATGCATTTAAAAGAACAGAATTTCTGCGAAAGTGCATAAACTAAGTAACGTGCAGAATAATTTATTTCTTTAAAAAAATATGTATTTTTAACTCGGTATTTTGTGATAAAATACACGTTAATAAATATAATTTTTAATTGGAACTGTTAGCTGATATGATACTTTGTTGCTCTGAGTAAAAATTGAAACACATGTGCATTTTCACATGAAAAACGTAGTTCAATATTTGAAAATATTGTTGGTTTTTAAGCACTTGTATTTTCCAAATCAGTTTAATATTTCAAGATCTGTCTCGACGTTATTGGTGTTTTGGAAATTACCTTTTAGCTGAACTAGTGACATCTGTAATACTCCGTCTTATAATGGTTTGGCCAATAGTAGGTACCTAAATCATTTTTGGAAAATTTTCCCAAACACCTCTGGGAATTCTTTAAATAAAATATAACTGAGACATTTTAATAATTTATCAGTCAGAGAATAATTAAAATAATAATAGCTAGTTGGCGCAACAGGCCTGTAGGGCCAGGGTCCCTAGCCTAGCTTCTCACAACCATTCGTTTTGTGTGAAGTTTTCAATTTTTGGAACGAATGGAAGGGATCTACAATTTTATGCCGATTCCAAACGGCTAATTGAGAAGCTCTTTCAAGACAGTTATACTCTCGGATGTTTGACGTTCGCGAGAGGTGGCGCAGTAAAAAAAAAACCGTGAGTTGGAATTTTGTTTTTACGGGATTCGAACCTAGGACCCCTCGCTTAGTAGTCCAACACACTATCCACTAAGCCACTGCGCCTGTTTGCACTTTTGCTCGATTTCTGGGTAGAGGCCTCTTAAGAAGGCCGGATTTCCTGAAGACCTGATATATCTGCCATCCCCAACACCCTATTCTGGATTAATCAGCCTTTTTCCATCTGACCCTGTAATCGGCAAGAAGTTTTGTTTCCTTTCCCGATATTCACCTTAAATTCGGGAGATTGTCTGACACCTTGTTTGGAGAAAGACAGGAGCGTCTTGTTTTGGTTTAAGCTCTCTTTTTGGTCCGTTACCTATATGGTACTATATTTGCTTTCCTCTTCGAACATTTTATAAACATAAATAAAGACACAATCGACGTCAAACATTTAGAATACATTTATTTCTCAAACATTAAGAGCTGTAATATTTTTAAAATTTATTGTGTAGGTACTAATTTATAACATTTCCGTTAAGCAGCTTACATTGCATATATATTTTAAGGAGATTTAGTAGATTATTCGGCTGCACATCTAGTTAAATATAACTTAAAAATAAATAGGGATGTGTGGCTCTTATATTGACATTGGTGTATAGGTGTAGGTAGTCCCTCACAAAAAATGCCGCAAGTGGGATCTGGGATGACGTGTCTTCGATCCATGTTGAAGACCACTCGCTGTTTGAGTTTCTAGTTTCGGAAAGAGTAGTAGAGATGTACAAATTTGTGTCAAATACAGTTGAGAAGGATTCTCAGGATAGCTCCGATATTCAACCGCAAAAACCTGTCAAAAGACTCGAGGAATAGTGCGCGATTCTAGTAATCATTTTTAGTGCCCAGTCCACAATTGCGAAAATTTCAATACAAAATTGCATATTGTGATTTAAAAAATATTTACTGTGAAGGTTAAAAATGATTATGAGTAAGGCCCTTTGCGTCACTTTATTTTTATATGCACCAACACCTGAGTAAAAACAGCCGAAAAAAATATTATATATATCAACAATAGTTTTAATTTTCATTTTAATCTTACAATGTACCTTCCTACCAATTTCGGCGGAACAATTATTAGTTAAGAATTCTAAATAAATTCAATTATAATTAATTTAATTTTTATTTCGTAAAATACTTTTACCTAGGCTAAGTTGAATTTAGTAAGAATCGGTGATGCAAGTTAGTCTACAAAAATAAATCAATTAATGCGTCTGCAAAACAGCCCACATAGGAGAAAAGTCTCAAAATGTAGATTTCAGTGCGATGAGGTAAAAATTTGCCAAGTAGATCCATTCACAATTTTGGGGGCTGAGATGAGAAAGTGGAATCGGGAAGGCTGGTCCCATTCTTACGCTCAGTTTGCAAAGGCCTGAATATGGAATAAAAGATACAAATAAAAGATTTAAATTAGTATTAAGAATAAGAACAAATTTTTAAGATGTATTTATGGTGGATGTTTTTGCTCTGCGCATCCCTCCGTGTTTGTGGGCAGTTGGGGCTGTTTATTGTTCTTACATTGTAGTAATCCGTAAAACAGAAGGCCGATAATATAGAATATAATTCTGGTGGTAAAGAAGTACCGATAATGGCTAAACCTTTTGTACGGTTGAGTGTTGATATGTTTGAAAACATTTTTAAGTTTGGTGTTCATTTGTTCAGTTCGCTGAATAAATTTGCAGCAAGGCAAGTAATCATATTTTTTTGGGTATATCGTTTTGTCATCTTCAGTGACATTTTGTTTCCCCCTTTGTTTTTTTTTTTTCTTCTTGTTTTTCTTCACCTTCTCCTTGTCCTTGGCATCGTCCTCGTCCTCGTCCTTGTCCTCCTTGTAGTCGTTATTTTTTCGCTTCTTCCGTTTTTTCTTCTTCTTCTTCCTTTCGCGCCCTGTCTTCTTATTTTCATCGTTCCTTGCAGGTTCTTTATTTGCTATTTCGGCTAGAGCTGTTTTAGAGCTACAGGGCTGAACAAGATGGTCTGTAGGTGACTCAGTGTAAACTTTTTCCTCCACTTTGGGTTCGATCGTCATCAAGTTTTGCAGAGCTGCTTCAGCTAATAGTAGTAACATGTTTATGCGTTTACCATGATCTAAAGGTAATGTGTAACGTGGGGGGAACTGGCCGAGTGCTATATGATGCTGTGCCTCTAATAGAGTTTGTGCAGCTCCTTGTGCAGCTTGATGTTGTGATTGCGGATCGATTTTTTCATCCGTATAAATTGGGTCAGTATTTTGTGAAGACGCTGTATTTCCACCCGAATATATTGAGACTGCTGTTTGCTCAACTGCTGTATTTTTATCGGGATAAATTGGCTCAGCATTTAGAGCAACCGCTTCTGCATATCTATCTTGTGACAGCGATTCTATATTTGCATCCTGATATATGGAGGCAGCTGCTTGATTAGCCGCTGCTTGATGTCGATCTTGTGGTAGCGGATCCGAATAACTTTTATTCGGACATTTTAAGGCAGCTGTTTGTTTAGCCGCTTCCTGATATATGAAGGCAGCTGTTTGTTTAGCCGCTGCTTGATGTCGCGCTTGTGAAAGCGGACCCGAATAATTTTTATCCGGATATTTAAAGGCAGCTGTTCGTTTAACCGCTGCGTGGTATCGTTCTTGTGATAGCGGAACCGAAAAACTTGCATCCAGATACGTGGAGGCAATTGTTAGCTTAGCCGCTGCTTGATGTCGATCTTGTGGTAGCGGATCCGAATAAATTATATCCGGACTTTTAAAGGCAGCTGTTTGTGTAACCGCTGCGTGGTATCGGTCTTGTGGTAGCGGAACCGAATTACTTGCATCCGGATATTTGGAGGCAACTGTTTGCTCAGCCGCTGCTTGGTATCGATCTTGTGGTAGCGGAACTGAATAGCTTGCATCCGGATATGTGGAAGCAATTGTTTGCTTAGCCCCTGCTTGATGTCGATCGTGTGGTAGCGGATCCGAATAAATTATATCCGGACTTTTAAAGGCAGCTGTTTGTGTAACCGCTGCGTGGTATCGGTCTTGTGGTAGCGGAACCGAAAAACTTGCATCCGGATATGTGGAGGCAATTGTTAGCTTAGCCGCTGCTTGATGTCGATCTTGTGGTAGCGGATCCGAATAAATTATATCCGGACTTTTAAAGGCAGCTGTTTGTGTAACCGCTGCGTGGTATCGGTCTTGTGGTAGCGGAACCGAATAACTTGCATCCGGATATTTGGAGGCAATTGTTTGCTCAGCCGCTGCTTGGTGTCGATCTTGTGGTAGCGGAACTGAATAGCTTGCATCCGGATATGTGGAGGCAATTGTTTGCTTAGCCGCTGCTTGATGTCGATCTTGTGGTAGCGGATCCGAATAATTTATATCCGTATATTTAAAGGAAGCTGTTCGTTTAACCGCTGCGTGGTATCGGTCTTGTGATAGCGGAACCGAAAAACTTGCATCCGGATATGTGGTGGCAATTGTTAGCTTATCCGCTGCTTGATGTCGATCTTGTGGTAGCGGATCCGAATAAATTATATCCGGATTTTTAAAGGCAGCTGTTTGTTTAACCGCTTCGTGGTATCGATCTTGTGGTAGCGGAACCGAATAGCTTGCATCCGGATATGTGGAGGCAATTGTTTGCTTAGCCGCTGCTTGATGTCGATCTTGTGGTAGCGGATCCGAATAATTAAAATCCGGATATGAAAAGGTAGCTGTTTGCCTAGCTACGTGCTGATATATAAAATCAGCTGTATGTTTAGCTGTTTTTTGATGTCGTGCTTGTGAAAGCGGACCCGAATAATTTATGTCCGGATATTTAAAGGCTATTGTTTGCTTAGCCGCTTCCGGATATGTGGAGGTAGCGGTTTGCTTAGCCTCTGCTCGAGGTCGGTGTTGTGGTACTGGAACCGAATAATTTTCATCCGGATATTTAAAGGCAGCTGTTCGTTTAGGCACTGCATGGTATCGGTCTTGTGGTAGCGGAACAGAATAACTTTCATTCTGATATATAAAGGTAGCTTTTTGCCTAGCCGCTTCCTGATATATAGAGTCAGCTGTTTGTTTAGCCGCTGCTTGATGTCGGTCTTGTGACAGCGCTTCTGCATCTCTTTCATTTGGATGAATAGGGGTCTTCATTGATTTAGATTTAATGGAGAGCTATAGAATACACAAGTTAATACCACATAAGTGTTTTTTATGATTTAGATAAACTTAAGAGATTGGCCCCATTTAATAATTCTACTAGCGGGATACGCACAGTGTTTTTAGTTTGCGCCTAACTTCATACTCATTTTATTGATACCTATAATTGGACTATGCAAGCTAAGGAAAGAAATAAATATAGGGTTGAGGGTTGTTTTTAAAATTTTCGAGAATACTCAATTAGGCATTTTTCATCCCAAAAGACAACCGGATACATCCCCTTAAGTTGGCCATCTTTCCATAGTTTATCTCTGTTAAATATATAAAAATAAATATGCTAACATCTAACGGCTCGTCCTGGACAACCGGAGAGTATTGATATTCCATAGCTCTAGGATCCATTGCGATGATTATTTTTTTCTGGAATTTGTTTGTGACATATTAAGGCAATCTAATAATTTACCTTGAGCTTGTTTCATACCGATTTGTCGAAATCTCACCAAAAGTTCTTAGCTGACAGTACGACAACTTTTGTATATTGCTGAAATTAACAAATTATTATAGTTAGAATTTTTCACGAATGGGTAACAATTTTTAGTAGATTAAAATAAGTTTTTTTTCACTAATTCTGAAAAAAAAAAAAAAAAAAAAAAAAAATGGCTTCCGGAAGGTGATGTGCTGTTGGCGTTAGTCGAACTCCCACTAACTGAGTTATCAAGACTTAATAAATAACTTTTTGTTCCAGCTTAGTGAACAAAGTGACTAGTGCGGATAGGATGGTGCAGCTTTTTTCAACCCATCGGAGTTGGAGCTGGACTTAGTCATTCGGTTGATATCCGTCGTGAGACTTGATTGCGACTGACAGCTGCGAAAGGCAAGCTTATCGCTAAATGGGTAGCAAAACCTTTTAGTTGGCTTTCTGGAAAGATAAATTATTTGTGTTTACAGAAATTAACTCAGTACTCATAAGACACTGAAATTTTGCATCATAAGTAGATTTTCAATAAAAATGGACCTTCATAAGCTGTTTTATTATGAATTGGTTTCATCTTTTGGCATTTCTTTGTCAAATGAGTGCACAACCAATGCGCTACAAACTTAGAGAAGTAGATAAACAAAAATTGAAAAAAAAAAAAACTCTTAGCACTGAATATGCGCAGAAGCTTGTTTATCTGATCTTCCACTATAACGAAGACAAGCTCATTGCAATTTTAGACATTCTGCTTCCGCTTCGTGTCAGATTTATGAGGTCCATGTAAACACTTTTCGTTGGGTAGACTTAAAAGATTTGTTTACATGCCAAGATTGATATTATTTGTTTATTTGTTTATTTATTTATAAAGCGAAGGCTTTTGTTTGGTGAGTTTTTTTTGGGGGCGAATAGAAAGGATGGCTAACCAACAATTGTTGTTAGTGTTTACCAACGATTTGCTTAATTTTGTTACTTTCTTGAGCTGTAGATACATAGGTATCAGACTTGTCTGATAAAGTCCTGAGCAGAATTGAATAAAATCATGCAGCAAAAGAATGTAAATAAACTCGACCTGAATCTACACAGGTCTTGCTGTGATAAATATTAAGCAGAATCAGATAACTTACTGCTTTGTTTCTTCTAAGAGGATTGTGTGTCGAATCCGAATACAGCGACTCCCAATTCAAAAGCCGACAACCTAGCTAGTGCTATTGGACTTCTGTTGTACGGTCCCAGCGAACTCGAACGAGTTGAAAGATAGGTTTTTAGAGCCAATCGCGACGTATTTTCTTTGTGTGTCTTTTAGCAAACTCAATACCGAGTACGTTTTCAAGTTTTACGGCAAAAAAAAGAGGCGGTCAAATATTAAAAATCATCGAAAACCAAGGACACATGAATTTCGTTTGCACACGCAGGTAGGTATTCTCTTTCCTGTATTCTTTATTCAAATGAGCATTTTTTGACGCCTCATGAATATTGTGTTGAACCGCCCTTAAACCAAACTAATTACACTACATGAACTTATTCATATTCATAACTCATAAGCACGGTTGCCCGATTGACCGCTAAAATCAAAGAAATAGTCAATGATTTTTTTTTCCGTATTGGTTAAACTGTCAACTATTGTTTATTTACTAAGAACATCGAACACGAACACGAAAATCACGGGAAGCAGTTTGTAAGCTGTCAGAAAAATGTGTCTGTAAAAACCCCTCAAGTAGAACAGTTAACACTTACACTAATGAAGTGTAGGTACCAAAGATTTGTCGTTGTAAAAAAAGAAACCTCAGTATTATTGTCGAGGGGCTACTTCCAAGCAGTATACTCGCTGTGCTAAGGGTGTTTAGTAGTTAAAAAAAGATATCTAGGGGGAAAGCGGGAGACTTGAGCCACTTTTTGTTAGATCGTTAATAAAAATTTGTTTATCAATCACAGCCACCTGTTAAATGGATTTTTTTATAGCTACATTTATCTATTTTAAGAACGGTCTCTTAAACTTATAATAAACGCAAGAAATTTTGAAAACAGATTTTCGGCTCAAGTCTCTCGACTTGAACACCCCTTCGGGGAGAGTTGAACATACTCCAATCCTACGAGAAAAACAATAAAACGAATAATTTATCCACTTCCAATGTGATTATAATTTATTTTTATTGTTTTAGTGGTTTAGGTACTTCAGTGTCTTAGCATATATAAAGTAAAAAAAGGTAAACAAAAACTAAACTTCAGAAACATAACGAAAATAAATCAATAACTTAAATAACCTATTACATGGTTTATTTCTTTGAGTTTTTTTAATTAAATTATTTTTTTTTTATTATTAAAATTATATACAAGGCTTTAAAACACTTACCTACATAACATTTAATCAGAGCAAATGGAGATTTGAGCCGCTGATCAACTCTCCCTTCAGAAACTGTCTCAAGTCTCCCGTTCACATTTTTTAACAAATTTATATTCATAATTTTTGTTATATACATACTAGAATGGTATCATACTAATATTTACAATGTAGAATATCAATATTGTTAGGTAACATCAAATTGATTTATTTACCGCTTTACAGATCAATTTTATAGAGAAAAAAGAAAAAAAAATTGTTTACTATTGGCACTGCAAAACACCTTTTCTCTTCCACCAACCAGAGACAGCTGATGATTTAGAACTCTTTTTGTGTGCAATTAGCTCGTCACTGTCTGCATCGCATACACTTACACTTGTTGAATTTCAATGGAATTTGAGCAAATTATTGAGAGTGTCTCAAGTCTCCCATATGTTCAAGTCACCCGCTTTCCCCTACATAAAATGAAAAAAAAAAACAACGGCAACACTTACAATTAAGTGCTATGTATATCAATTTTGAAAGCCAAAAGTCCATTATTTTATCTGTTTCTAAGTCAACTTATTTATATCAACAGTTTTTAAAAAAAATTGCTTTTAAACTAAAAAAAAAACAACAATCTACAGTTTCCTTATTGAAAATTCTAAAATATAGCACTGATTCCAATTCTGAATCGATCTCTAACAGCCATATGGTTTTGTGTCTTTTATAGTTTCTGCGAAAAGGGAAAATTGCTAAATTGACGGGCGTGTGCGTCAATAAAGACACCGCCCTGTTGATTGCTCTTACTAAGCTAAACAGCCAAAAACACAGCTCACATACACACTTACACTTAAGGTTTACTGCAGTTATTAAAAAGTAGTCACTTTTCCCGAACTAAAACATTATTTATGGTTGTCACTTAAAGGGATCTCCCTTGGTTTTCTTCAGATTCTGTTTCGCTTTCTGTTTCTATTTCACTTTCACTGTCACTTTCACTGTCTGAGATTGCTGCATATCCTTTTCCTATATTCTCCCAATACTTGTTCTTAATTTCCTGGGTAATTTTTACCAGTTGAAACCCTCCGTTCGTTCTTTCCCTCAAGTACAATTCTTTTTCCATTATCACAAAATCGTAATACACATCCATTTATTTATTTTTTTGTTTTTTTTAAATAAAAAAAATTTAATAAAATACGCCAATGCTTACCGGACGCAGAATGCAAAGGCAATGGGGAAAATTCCACTTCTTACAAAAGATAGGTGAGGTGAGGACACATCGAACTTACTACAAAGATAAAAATATGTACATTGTCCTAAGAAAATGTGCTGGTGGGAGATGCTCCCATCGATGCCCATGCGCTTCGTGGGATTGGTAACAAAAGAGCAGGATGGCGAAACACATTCGCATTGGTTCAGTTGTTCGCCTTGGCGGTGATTTGCTTGGCTGTTTCTTTAATTCCCCTAAGATTTCTGTTTACATTTCATAAAAAAAGTTCCAGCCAACAAATAATTAAATGTTGTTGTTGAAAACACCCGCATTTGGACAACTGCCTATGATGGAAATTGGAAAATTTTTATTTTACCTACTATTCTATTTGTTGCACGTCTCCTCCTCCCACACTCTATTGGCTGTGGGAAAAAAGCTCTATGCCAAATGAAGGTCTGATTGTTCGTGTCGCTCATAGGTATGTACTCGTATGCAGAACTGAAACATCTGGAGGTATGCACTGTTGAAGCCGTCGAAATTCACTGATGCATGAAGCTCTATAGCTACGTGGGGGGCGTTCACTCGTATCATTGATTGGCCCTTCACGCACTACCTATAAGTAAAAAAGCATGCGTTCCTGTACCTGTTGGTGAGTCAGCCATTAACTGGGATCTGAATTGGATATGGTACAAGAGGGGAAAGTACTACCAACACAACAGCGAGGACTCGGTCGAAAAATAACACTTGTCAGTACGGTTTTTTTGTGTTAGGTTCCTTGATAAAGCTCGGATGATCCGCTAAGGTACTCAAAAGAAGAAGATCTAACACTACGAGTACAGGGAGCAGGCTCTTGTGCATTGGAAGCACACATAGCCACACGCTAATGCTCCCCCATTCGAAAATCAGCCCTCTCCGAAGAAGAATGGAAAGTCGTTCACGACAGATCCGGCCAATCATTACAAACGGCTTTTAAATGACCGAAGAACCCAACGTCAACCTTCATCTATCTATGGAGAGCGTATTACGCTTTCAAGTAAAAGTGCAGTTGACCAATTAAGTACTAAAATGATACCCATTTCAACTACTTAGTGCCGTAACCAGGATTTTGTTTCCGGGGGGAAGGGGGGGCTTGCTTTCAAATCTTACGACGAGTTCTTTAAACAAAAAACTATATATAGGTACATTCCAATTCATTGACTTTTATTAGTTTTTAAATCGTATATACTTAAACGAACATAGTTAAATTATTTATTTACACACATTTTTTTAAAGCAGAAGACGTCTTAATTTTTTTTTTTTGACATAAGATCAATCACCTTATCTGGATCCACATTAATATCCGAATGAGCAGATATCATAGCAAGTGAGCTTAATCTGGCATTCCCCATAACGCTCCGGGATACTGTTTTAATCATTTTCATAGTTGAAAAGCTTCTTGCAACACTAGCTGTGGTCACTGAAAGCGTGGCCAAAACCGACAGCAAAAAGTGTATACCTCTTAAGTAAGTCACATATTTCAAGCAATTTCAAAACTTCGGTAGAAGGATCACTCGACGATATTTTTTCGCACCAGAGAATGTATACTTACAGCTGACAACAAATGTTTGTACATTAAGACATGATCTTTTATAGTACTTAGTATATTACATGTTAGTTAAAATAATTCAAAATACTTAAATCTAATAACAATATTTATCTTAATCTAAGTGTGAGATAGGATAGAAGCTGGCTTTAAGAGTAAATAAAGAAAAGGAGTGGATAATGAGGGGAAGAATTTAAATGGATAAGTTAGAGAAATATTGAAAGATTGCACTTTTAAAATTGGTTGGATTTGAGATAAATTCTTCAATTGAGAGGGCAAAGAGTTCCATGGTCTTACAGTATGGATAAAAAATAAGCGTGACGAGTTAAGGCTATATTGATGATATGGAATGAGATTGATGGTTCTTGAGGAGCGAGTAAAATGAAGTCTTTTGTACAAGTAAGACGGAGTTTGAGTAATCATAATTTTATGCAAAAACATCCTGGCGTTGAAGTATTGTTCCAAAGTAGAGCCAAGCAAACACAGAAATATGGTCATATCTACGCATGCCATATATGTAACGCACTGCATCGTTAAAGGCAACTTGAAGTTTTCGCTGCGATGAAGAGTCAAGACTGATATAGACCACCTCAGCATATGTTCTGAGGGGTAAAACTAGAGGCAGTACCAGCTTTCGTCTTGTTTCGTGAGGGGTAAAATAGGCACTGAACAACAATTTGCGAAGACATCCGTAGATACTCCCCACGACCACATTTGTGTGATTGTAACCAGACAAATTTCGGTTGATAATATAGCCTAGACTAGTGACTGAGTCCACAGCTTTAATTATGTAATTATTAATGTAAACATCGGGAAGGAGGCAAAGGTCGAAATTATTTTTTGAAATGGGTATTATTTGAGATTTTGATGGATTGAGAAGCAGCCCGTTAGCTACGGACCAGGACGTAATATGGTTTATGTCTTCATTAATGAGAAAAACAAGTTCGTTGAGGTTACCAGAAGGCTTCGGTAAATGTAGTTGGAAATCATCAGCGTAAAGGTGTACTGAAGAATGTTTACAGACTATTGGAAGGTCGTTAATAAACATGCAGAAAAGTATCGGGCCTAATATTGAGCCTTGAGGAACTCCCTGCATTATGATTTGAACTTTTGAATGAAATTAATGGAATTCGATTGATTTTGTTCTTGCTTCATAAATTTGTAACAAGCACTCAGTTTTTCAATGAGAATCATATTGATTTACACACTAAAATAGCATCCATAGTGTTCATACTGCAAATCACACTCAATTTATCTGCTTCTTCACGCATAATGTCAATAAAACCACCAGGAAGATTGAACTTAAGTTTTGCTAAGTGAAGAAATTCATTGGTCATCTTTATCTTCATTCATCATCGATACCAAAGCAGTTGCAACACGATAGGTGCAATATCCTCTTAGTGCAAATGCACGTTACTGATACTTCGTAAGGATAGTAACAACTGGCCTCTGTGTTGGGTTGGAGAATCACCATATCTAACTCAGTGATGACGTAAAAGGTGCGGTATCTTTCCCGATGATGTCAATATTTCTGCTCTTCATCATAATTATCATCTTATCTATCACCCACACCCAGCCCTTAGCAAGCCGAAGAAAATATTAGTCAGTAAGAAGGCAAAAAAACAAAGAGATGGTGCATGATTGGTGGAGTATAACAGCCGATTATCTTGTAATTGACATCTTCGCTTTGTGTTGTAGGTATATTCAAATTAATACATGTACCTAGTCATGTTGAGGTGAAGCAGTGCACGTGATACTGACCAACCAAAAATACGCTACAGCTTTTCCAGGATAGAACCGAAACCAGCGCCCTGTCCATGATATTTCGCATCCCAAACTCAAAAAGACACTCCCTTCTGACGACTGAAACCATCACCTACATCCCTCTTCACAGTCTTGTCTGTATAGCATACTATATAAAGAGTAAAGAAATACAATTTTAACAATCCACATCATCGCATTCAAATCCGAAAAGGATAAAACCAAACGACACTTGTATGACATCACAGTTCGCGGCTAGATGTCTACACGTGCACACATCGAAATGTGAATGCTGGGATTAACTGCATATGGACCGCTTCATTTGCAGGTTTTGTGAATGGCGCGCAGTTTCATAAAACCAAACTACACCCATCACAAATGTTCAGATTAAATAAAGTACGTCTTCCTTTTCAAAATGTTCTCCTTTGTTCTTTGCCAAGGGAAATGCAATCAAAATTACAATTACATTAAGGCTGACCTTGCATCCATGCAAATCCGAATTAATCCCCGAAATAATTCCACGTTATTGATTATAACAATATAGCAAGTGGGCAGTCAAAACACGAGGAGGTGCTCAACACTTTTATGGTCAGAGATAGAAGAGTAATGGACTTTGTTGTGGCTGCTGGTTGTAGTGGGGGAAGGTACGTAGATGTGGCTGCCTTCGTATGTCGATTGGTATAATTAGAAGGTTCTCTGTGCGCATACTATAGAACAACTTAAGGAATTACAGCTCGAGTGGTGGAAAATTTCACAGGTTATACTTAGAGGAGGACTGAAAGTTGAGAAAGTTCATCAGCAAAGAGCTGGTGACTTCTCATTTTGAAAGGTTGTTCAACGCATGTTTTGCGATTTTATATCTAGTCTTTACAACTCTTATAATTATGAGTGATAAAAAGAAGGGGAGACAAATGAGGATTAGATAACTTAACTGACCAAAATCAAGACAAAACTACTGACGATCAAATCGGCGGCAGGTAGACTGCCCATGAACCATGAGCCCAATGATGACATCTCGGCAATCAAAGTATCATAAAATTTCTCAGCCCCACAGTGTCTGGTTTGGAGCTTTCTCTTACCTCGCCTTCTTTATCAACACGACCGGAAAGCAACCACATAAGCCTACACCCACCATCCGGCCACCCGAATTAAATCTCATTGTACCTACTTATGGCGAAGCTTAACGCACTACCTCACTACAAAACATTAACCTTTTTGACTTTTGTTGTAAGTAAGTCAGTCTTCACACAACCTTTAAATTGTTTGCTCATTAAAGCACACACGCAAAAATTATTATTGATTTTTCAGAGACCAAACTTTTGCTATGGTTTCCGCAAGGTAAAATTTGAAAACCACCCCAAAGGTATTCCCCCAAGTTCAATGCCACAGCCATGGCAACAGAGTTGAAAAATTCTTGACTGCGTATATCGTCCCATTTACCATAACCTGGAAGGTTACATCAGGAATAACATCCTTTTGTCGCCGATAAATATAGGTCTCGAACGCGGATATACGGATAAACATGTGAAAACCCACTTGCGATGGGGAAGAAGTGGCAAAGATATGATGCTCGTCCTTTTCAATGGGAATATATCCCACTTGCGATGGGAAAGAAGTGGCAAAGATATGATGCTCGCCCTTTTCAATGGGAATATATGCCTTTTTGCAAACAACTTATTTAAAGTTGTTTGTGGTTAATTTGTGGGCGGGTTACAAAAGACTCTTGGTCTGGTGGATGGGTGCGCTTGAAAAGACGTGTAATGCGACACATCAGATTGAGGGATCATAATTTAGCTTTAATGACGGAAGTTGTTAGGAAATTAAACCCAAAAAGGAGCAGAAAATATTTAAAAAAATTGTTTGGTTAAGTCTGGAGTGGTTCAGTCTTTGTTCTTACTGAAAAAAAGTAAATTTGTGTTTGAATCGCAGTAGGTATTTGTATTTACAGCTTGAAAAAGGGAAGGGTCCAATGAAATGTCTTCATTGAGAATAGGCTATGGTTAGGCTTAGGAGGGTTGAGGGATTCGTATATTTGGATGTGATGGGCGTAGGTATGGCTGAGTATGAAAGGGACAACACCACGGTACTACGTTTTGCCTTTGTTTGATAAGGATATTAAGAGCAAAACTGTCATCAACTGGGGTGTTGGAAGAATTTTAACCACAGATGCACCCAATAAGATGAATCACAAATCCCGTCAACTGATCATCGTGTGTTGAAAAAATTTGGAATCACAAAAATTGGAAATGTATGCTGGCAAGGTGTTGTAGCCGCTGTGTTAGAGGGAACAAGTGGAGTTATGACATATCCATCGTTTTGAGGAAAGACAGCCTGGCAGGTGCAGGAAAAGAATTAAATTTTTTTGTGGGGCAATACCCCCACGAATTTGGCTTCATACAAGCTAAGACTAACATTTAGGCTTCTAGTAACAACTTAAATCACTTCAAAACTTTGGCTTCATACAAGCTCAAACTATAACATTTAGGCTTCAAGTAACAACTTAAATCAATTCAAAACCAAGCCATGAAAAGCTATACTGCTCAAGGTTAGGCTCAGGAAGAAGTGAAGCACTATACAAAGAGTGCCAAACGATAGGGGGAAAGCGGGAAACTTGAACATATGGGAGACTTGAGACACTCTCAATATTTTGCTTAAATTCCATTGAAATCCAACAAGTTTAAGTGTATGCGATGCAGACAGTGACGAGCTAATTGCACACAAAAATAATTCTAAATCATCAGCTGTCTCTGGTTGGTGGAAGAGAAAAGGTGTTTTGCAGTGCCAATAGTAAAAAAAATTTTTTTTTCTTTTTTCTCTATAAAATTGATCTGTAAAGCGGTAAATAAATCAATTTGATGTTACCTAACAATATTGATATTCTACATTGTAAATATTAGTATGATACCATTCTAGTATGTATATAACAAAAATTATGAATATAAATTTGTTAAAAAATGTGAACGGGAGACTTGAGACAGTTTCTGAAGGGAGAGTTGATCAGCGGCTCAAATCTCCATTTGCTCTGATTAAATGTTATGTAGGTAAGTTTTTTAAAGCCTTGTATATAATTTTAATAATAAAAAAAAATAATTTAATTAAAAAAACTCAAAGAAATAAACCATGTAATAGGTTATTTAAGTTATTGATTTATTTTCGTTATGTTTCTGAAGTTTAGTTTTTGTTTACCTTTTTTTACTTTATATATGCTAAGACACTGAAGTACCTAAACCACTAAAACAATAAAAATAAATTATAATCACATTGGAAGTGGATAAATTATTCGTTTTATTGTTTTTCTCGTAGGATTGGAGTATGTTCAACTCTCCCCGAAGGGGTGTTCAAGTCTCAAGACTTGAGCCGAAAATCTGTTTTCAAACATTTGGCATTTGCCAAAAATTTCTTGCGTTTATTATAAGTTTAAGAGACCGTTCTTAAAATAGATAAATGTAGCCATAAAAAAATCCATTTCACAGGTGGCTGTGAGTGATAAACAAATTTTTACTAACGATCTAACAAAAAGTGGCTCAAGTCTCCCGCTTTCCCCCTAACCATTAAAAAAGTAACTGCTAGAATAAGTAATTTGTACTATAAGAATAGCAAACCAAACTCTGTAAGGTTACCGCCCAGGGACAGTGACTAAGCCCTCACGCAGACGCAGGTACATACGGGTTTTCTTATCAGCGCCCCCTTTTTGGGTGATAATCATTTATATATTTTCGAGTCACTCCGCCTTCGATTAGCCCACTGCGATTATATACCAATACCGTATGTATCTCCGAACTACCCCACACATTATTACATATGTATCTGCCTGGATATTGCCGTGCAATTCAGCTCTCTACAACGCAGGGTGGGTTTGAAGTTGAACGTTTTTATATATCCACATGTACTTTCACAGCCCTCCTTACCAGCAGTACCTACTGTTGCATTCGATATTTTCCATCAGCTGCAGGGTGGGTTATAGTTACATAGCAATATAAGTACGAACATATCAACATCAACATCAACCCCCGTTCCTCAGCTTTCATTTTTGAAATTCATACCCATACGATGCCACTGCATTTCCCACCACTGGAGCTCACAAGTGGAACCACCACTTTGAATACGAACTCAAAAACAAAAACAAAATAAAACAACAGAAGTCGATTTAGAGTCATACTCATAGTCCATGACTTCGTTCTCTGATTTAATTCGAACTGAATTTGTTCGGACAATTGTTGCCGAATTTAAAATTGATACCAACAATTTCACCAAGAAAGAACTCATCTTTCAGCATCGTTGCCGCTGAAAAAAAAATTAAAAAGGTGACTTGAAATGGGCCCGAGCCGAAAAAAGGCAAAAAAAAAAAAATAGAGCAAGAAAGACATTATTTTTTTAACAAACAAAATTAAAATTTAATCATTACGAAACATTTCTTTTGATATCTTTGCGTTTCATTTTCCTCAAATAAAGAATAAAATCTTACTTAAACTGAAAAAGGTGTCATTTCGATCGATTTTCAAAGAGCGGGGTCCAATAAGAGTCTTGAGTCTCAAAAAGGGTTCAAACGGCAACGCTGCGCAAGCAGTCGTTTTCGTTGTCTGAAAATCTTCAGTTTAAGTACTGACGCGAAATTCGATTTCATTATTTACAAAATGCCAGACTAAGCCCGTCGGCGTCGCGCGCCGTAGGAACACCAAAGGCTGCAAAGATTTTTTTTTTTTTTTTTATAAATTCCCACGCCCAGTTGGCTGACACTGCGACCAGAAAGATCTATTGTATCAATTGGGGATAGGTTATTCTACGAGACTAGTGACCTCCTCGATGAAGGTCAATAAGTCCTTAGTAGCAGAGTTCGCTATGTCTGCTGGCGAGCGAGTCTCTCTGTTAAAGACACGTTTTCTTAACCAATGAAGAGCCGGACAGTCACAAAGGATGTGCTCAGAGGATTCCACATCCTCCAGACAGAATCTGCATTCTGTTTCCGGACATAGGTTCATTTTGTTTAGGTAATATCTGAGGCCACAATGACCTGTGAGGAAGCCTGTAAGCTTTCTTATATTATCCTTGCTGAGTCCAAGGATTTCTTTGTATGAATAAGGCCTAATTAAACGTTTGGATTGTCTTAGACCTGGGACATGTTCCCAGTGTTCGAGAAGTTCAGTTCAGCAAGTTCCAGTTAAGTTTCTTATCTAGGACGATACCTAGATATTTAACTTCGTTGGAATATGTTAAAGTAGTTCCGTTCAGGATAAGGGGACCTAAATTGACAAGTCTCCTTCTGGTGAAAGGAACTAGAATAGTTTTGCTAGGATTGATGGATAAACCTTCCGTAGTACACCATTCTGAGACATGTAGTAGAGCACTCCTCATTCTACTATTAACGGTAGCACAATGCTTACCCCTAATAATAATCGCCAAGTCGTCGGCATAACCGATTGCGTCATAACCTAGATTATGTAACTTGACTAATAGGCTGTCTATGACCAATGACCATAGCAATGGGGATAGTACACCTCCTTGAGGGCATCCTCTGACTGCTGTCACTGACACAGCCACTTCTCCTGACGAGGATGTTATTTCTCGATTTACCAGCATGACTCGGATCCAGCGGTTCGTCGAGTCTTCGATACCTTTACAACTGATTGCCCTAGCAATCGAGTCGTATCCGGTATTGTCGAAAGCACCCTCAACATCTAAGAATGCACCTAGGGTAATTTCCTTGTGGTGAAAGGCGTCTTCTATCTTTTTGACAAGATGGTGAAGAGCACCTTCAGTGGACTTGCCTTTACTGTACGCAAATTGATTTGAGTGTAGAGGGTTGGATATTAATATCTAACCTCTGATATGAACATCAATTAATCTTTCCATAGTTTTAAGAACAAAGGATGTTAGACTGATAGGTATGTATGATTTAGGTAGCTCGCTTGGCCTGTTGCCATTTTTGGGAATGAATATTACGTTCACTTGTCTCCAAGTGGCAGGAATGTATCCCCAATTGTAACAAGCTCTAAATAAGGCTAAGGCTGCAAAGATGGTTCTTGCCGAAATTCTGACAAGAACTTTGTTCGAATCTACGTGACATTAATAATGAAGCGAATCAGACTTTGAGTTAAAAATTTGTCCGGCATATTGATGGCACCATTTCGGAGTTACAATTTTTGACGCGAAACGATTTGTTAATTAAATGCTGAATAGAGAAAAACCAAATTTCATTTTAAGGCGAACCTTTAACAAACATCCGAGAGTGTAAATGTCATGAACGAGCTTCTCAAAATTAGCCGTTGAACCTGGGCAGAAAATTCTTCCCTCAAAAATGAACAGTCAAAGAAATGGTTGTGAGAGAGGTCTATTTGTATATTTCCATAGACGTTGAGGTGTGAAGAGAAAGAAGAGTCAATTTTGTCTTCAAACTAAACTCAAAATCTCGAACCTTAAAATTCGTGACCAATAAAGAGAGAAAAAAACGTTGCCACTTGATAAACCTACCAAATCCATGCTCCGGAAAGGGAACCGGATAACCGACGAACAATTCAGAAGCTGTGGAGACGAAGATGATACGGAGACGACCCAAAATTTCCTCTTCAGTAACCATGACTCCGATCACGGAAGAATTAATAAATTGTTTTATTAGAAAATTTAAAGATAAATTGATTGATTTCCTTTTTTAACTTTTATCTTTTTCATTCATAATCAACATTTTAAGACCAATATCGAGCGCAACCATTAAGTTTAAGTGGGAAAAATGCAAAAGATAACATTTTTTTATTTTCTCTTTTTTTAACGGTTTCGTTTAACATAGGCATGGCTACAGCTTGTGCCTTAGGTCCAGTTTCTTAGAATATCTGTCGGAACTGTCCGAAATTTAAATATCGGTCGCGAAGAGCCCCAACAGGTTTAAACGGTAAAAAAAATGAAAATACCATTTGATTGTCTTGGAGTTTGTTTGATTGTGTATGAAGGGAACTACACACCCATCCCCAACCTAACCTACTTTTCGAAATTATAAACTTATTTCAAAGTTTAATAAATGGTTTTTATTTCAATAAGAACGAGTCTTGGCGTTATTTCTGACTATCGCCGATCAGCAAAAATTTTAGAAAACCAACTTTAATACATCTTCAGATAGCAAGAAGGCAGTACATGAAAAAAAACTACCGAAAAATCCTTGACCTTCACAGAGCTTGCTCTTGTTATATGACCGTAACGAAGGGTTTTCTATATTTACATCCTAGGCGATCAAAAAATTCAGATAGCAAGAAGGCAGTACATGAAAAAAAACTACCGAAAAATCCTTGACCTTCACAGAGCTTGCTCTTGTTATATGACCGTAACGAAGGGTTTTCTATATTTACATCCTAGGCGATCAAAAAATTCATTTCAAAATTATTGACGCATTAAATACGCATTCCCACACTAAATTACTCACTCAGGATTACGGAATAAAATGCCAACAACCTGATAAAACCAACCAATGATTTCAACCCCCAAACAGAGTTGCATCACTTTGACAACACTTCTTAAAGAAAAAGGACTTGTGAACTTTGAAAATCACAAAAAAAGATGTTTTCACAGATAGGTATCGCTAAAGAGTCTAAGTTTATTATGAACCCAACCCAAAGGAACGCTCGTCGTGATGGTGTCTTTTAAAGTTCACTTCTTACGTTCAGTTCTTAGAAATTGAAAATAACAAGTTTTAAAAAAAACATTTACTCACTCATAAACATAAATCTTGTGTTCGTTCACATAGGTACTCGTATACAAAGGATATTACATAATCGTAGAAGTCATTTTTTATAAGATCAGAATTCTAGCACAATAACGTCCACAACTTGCAGACAATCCACGCGAACTAAATCGCAAAAGTTATGCCAAGGAATCCTTCTCGTTGGTCGCACATAACACGCAGCGTATATCGTTGCCTCCGTATACTGTTCTGCTTGTTATAGCCTTTGTTCTACCCCTTACGCCACCATATTGCATGTACACTGTACACGTGCCAACAAAAATGGCTACATTACACATAATACACTGATTTTTTATTTTTATTTTATTTTCTTTACATCATCAATTGATTAGCAACAACTATGAAGAATTCACTGAAGCATCCAGCTTCTAATGTCTGGCTTGGGATGTTGCGAGATGTTTCAGGCTACACATCCGGCGCTGCAACGTGAAAGACTCGAAAGGGCAAGAGTAGAGCACGTTGTTCGAAATCTGTTCGAGTCAATGTCACTGGCTTCTCGCTTGAATGTTCAAGGCTTAGCTTTTATAATAGAGTTGTATGCATCTTATGTGACTGACATGTCATCTTGAACAAACATGAGGTTGCTGTGACAGGTCGTATTATATACGATTTGAGATAAGGTCGCTTCGGTGCTAGACATATTGTGTTCTCGTGTGCTTAGCAAATCAATAAGCTCCATAGGAATGTAGTTATGAGAAATGGGTGAGGAGGGGAAGTGTCATTTGCTATGTTCTTTATGAAGATGGCTATTGTTACGGTTAGGTTGTCACAAAAGACAAGGCACCTTGCGATGCCAAAGTCGTTCAAAGTAGTGAAAGGCGATTTATGTACCAATTGAATAGACTTGCGTCCTCTGCGCTCAGGGGCACGCTGCTTCCAGTTATCCAGATTAAGGTATTTGTAGTGGTCTTTGAAGCGGGCTGGGATTCGAAGACTCTCTTTGCTGGAGCGGTATTGTCCACTTCGCCCACATCATGTAGGTATACCGGAGTCCAGTGCCAGTTCTCCCTTTGAAAAGCATACGTTTCGTCTTTCGAGTTAAGCCAATTATTTTGCAGCGGATTGTGTTAAATTCCATGCTACCCAGACGTGCACCTTATTTAATTAGAGAACCGCACAAACGGTCATATGTTCAACAAGTGTGTTCAAACGCAAAGCCGTTTGTTCGTTGGATGAACAGAACAAATAATGTTGTGATAGGAAATAATCTTTTTTTTTTTATTTACTGCACTGTTTGCAGTCATTCGGTCCGGAGTAAGGCGATATAAATAAATTCATGTTGAAATCATCTGTTGCTCGCTAGTTGAGTGGCTGACCTTGGCCAACCGGTGTTCTGTGAGGGAACCCGTGCTTTTTATTATCTGTAGGATTACAACAGTCGACGGAAATTTTGTTTTCTAGGTGAATAATTGCGACCCTTCCTTTAATAAATCGAAACAGGGGACGCCCGTTCTACCGCTAAATGTAGCTGTTTTTCTCCCATTCAAATGACGTTCTGAGGTCGTTCTGATGTCATCTAAACTTTCGGTCCAATTTGTCTATACGACTGTCGTCCGGAGTTTATCTGCGATCTGATAACTTTACCAATTGAATATTGATCCGATGTTAGGAGCACTCTTAGACCCATTTTATTCACTCGAAGTTGAACACAACTTGGGAAGTTTTCCATATAAAAATTCCGAATTTGTGTTCAACTTTGAGTGAATAAAATGGGCCTTAAGTGTTTCACCGACTTTTGATTTACAATTCAATACACGTGGTTGCGAGAAGCTAGGACTTATTTTTTTTTTTTCTATTTTATATTCTATCGCAAGTGTTTCACTCCGAAATGCGCAGTAGACGACCACCCAATTTGTTGTAGACGCGCCGCTGTGGGACAAAATAAATTTGTTGGTTGCAAAATTCATAACTTTTGAACGCATGAAGATATCGCTACAATTTTGCTTATTCTCAGGGTGTTTCTAAATAATAGGCTGAAGTTGGATTTTCTTGGAAAAATTAATGAACATAGAAAGGAATTAAAGAAAAACTTTAAAAACAGGTAAACTTGTACGACTCTTGTCTATTGTTCGGCTATTTGACAGTGGATGCATAAAATTAACGAACTAATTTTTGTGGCGCATCAGTATCTCCTGTAAACTGTTTGAGTGATATATTTTATATGAAACAGTGTTTTGATACACTTTAGTGGACGGTTTACAAATACCAATTGGAATTTATGATATGTATAAAAAGAAAATTTCACACTCTAAGCTCTTCTAATTATAAAAATAATTGAAATATTCCATAAGGAAAATTGTTTTTAAGGCCAAAATATCGAAATGAAATTACAATTTCCCCGAACATTGCAAATAGTTGCAACTACACATGGCACATGGCTTAACAAATAGTTAGGGTCAACTATCGGGAATTCCCAAAAATTGTTTGTAGCTCTGCTAAGACCCGACTACATTCAAGAAAATTAAGATTTGTTTAATGTGCCATAATTACAATAAAGAAAATAGAGAAGATGTTTTTTTCTGTTTTTTTTTTACTTTAGAACAAAATTGACCAACTTTGAGGAGCCAGAGGCTAGTACGTTCTTGTTGAACACCCATTGGATATATAGGGTCTTGCTAGGTAAAGCATCGGCTTGTATCTTACGATATGTAATATTTAAAATTCGCCGTTGTGAGTTTGAAAAATAAACATTAGTCATGCTCGCAAAATTCCTTCTCATCTCCTTCCTTCTTTCTCAACTCATCTCCTTCCATCTTTCTCAACTGAGGCACGTTGCCTGCACATGCGAGAAGTTTTAAAACAAAAACCGTTCAAGAATAACTTGTTTTCAGCTTGCATATGTAGTCTACCTTTGCATAATACTGAATTCCGCCATCAAACAAAGTCTAATTGAATTTCATATTTTATTTTTACTTCAAATGGACGCTTGCACGCGTCAAACTTAAGCTTCTACCGGAGCAAGGGTTTCCATGGTAAACTAATTAATTAGCATCTACACAATTTTAAGGACACGAGTACAGTGATGCTATGGGCAGGACATTTACTATATGATTGTTACCTTCCCTTTTGTGAGCAAGAATAATAATAAAAAAAAAAAAACAGAATAAAAAACAAGCAGCGCACCCCAGGTACCTACTCCTACTCAGGTATGTAATTTAATTTTTAACCGAGAGAAATGTTTACGATTTGTAACAAAAATCGGAAGCCGATTGAAACCATAAATATGCATGATACTGATAAAACTGGTATCATATCGGGGGGAGGTTTTCTTAAGTGGGAAGACTGAAAGGTAAGTGGGAGATGCCGTTATGTAAGGCATTTAAACAATTTTTTTTTGTTTTTGGTTTTTTTTTTATAATAGACACGAGCTAAAGAGGTTATGACTACTCTTATAGTATAGTTTGAAGTACACAGCGCGGCCGTTAGAGAAATTGGGATAGGGGAGATAGGAGAGCAATAGCTTTACCAAGAGCATACGTTTCGCCTCAGAGACTTATATGCCGGACCGCATCATCATATCACTTTCTGACTTAGAGTTTTATGTAATTCGCTCTGAAAACTATTGAAAACCTATAACCACACAGACTATTACCTATACCGCCAAAAGAGAGAAAGGCATCATTGGTGCGTAAATCTCGTTCGTGTTTCATTAATTTAGAAGAGACAAGTCATTGGAAAACTTTTATGCTTGGTTAGTAGTCTTGATAAAACAGTCAGAAATACACAAGACACTCGACGCCGTTTGACTGCTGGCGTTGCCGCAGAAAAAATAAAAAAAAAAAAAAAAAACGGATTAAAAAAGGGATCCGAGCCGAAAAAGGGTCCTAAACATAAAATACTAATAATATCTCTTTGAGATCGCCTGGTCTTCTTTCTAATGTCATAGATGACATCTAGTGTGGGACACATATTCCTTGAAGTGTCATTACTGTCAAAGCAAAAAAAGGCTTTTTGGCGCTTTGTCAACGTGGTTTCTTTTTTGGATGAAGAGGTTCATTTTTAATTAAGCAAGAGTCTTTCAGAGGAATAGTCTTTTTTCTTTTTACTCTTCAACAATTGCATATGTTTTCATTATGTTTGCATTCTTTTTCGTTCCATAAAGAATAAAATCTTTCTTAAACTTAAAAAGAGGCCATTTGGATAATTTGTCAAAAGGGTCCTGTGCATAAAAAATGTGCCATTTGGCCCCTAAGGTACCACTGCTTCAATATTTTGCTGATGCGCAATGAGATTATTTTTAATATTTGAAAAAAATCGACTAAAGAGCTGACTACTTGGAACTATTGCAATCAAGGCAGTATTAAGCCAGTAGTAATGTAAATGATATGTAATATGTTTTGTAAATTTGTTCAGTCAAAATTTGTTAGTGAGCCAATCAATAGGTATTAGTTTCTCTGATCAAACTGAGCATAGAACAGAACTAGGTTTTATTTCCTTAACATAATATAAAATAATCTTGGAATTGTCATTACTTGGTTATATAGTGTCAGCGTAGCACTCGATAACTTTCCACCATTGTTATTTAAAAATTGCAGATATAGCGCAGCTGATCCTCTAAAGATTTTATTTATTTTATCTTTACCTAACTACTGGCTAGTTTCTAGACTGTTGGAAATATGCTCACTCATAACACCTATTTTTAAATCAGGATTAAAGAGACATATAGAAAATTATAGGCCTATAGCAAAGCTACAACTGTTTCTTAAAATATTCGATGCACCTGTTAAAAAATTGTTGAACTCAGTTCTTCGCAACTATGTTTCTGAATTTCAGCAAGGATTTGTAAGTGGTAGATCGAACTCTACAAGCTTGGTTATTCTTACTAATTACAGTTTTGAAAATATTGAAACGTCTTCAAGTAGATTGCGGGTATACTACTGATTTTTCTAAAAAGCCTTTGATCGTGTGCAACCAACACAACGTTCTTTTACATAAACTTAAACTTTTTGGATTTCATTCCAACAATCGCAAACATTTTTTTTAAAATAGGGTCCACTTTTTGCAATGGAATTCTAAATTTTTCAGGTGCTCCCCAAGGAAGCCAAACTGAGCCTGGGCCTCTTCTCTTTCTTCTTTTTATCAATGACTTACCTTTTTTCGTACTAAACTCTAAATGCCTTTTGTATGCAGATGATCTTAAGATCAACAAAGCAATAAACTGTATGTCAGATGTCTAAGGGTTACAAAATGATTTAAACCGATTAAATAATAGGTGTGTTCGTAATTGCTCTTTTTTTTTTTAATAAAACAATGTTCAGTATTTTCACTTTAAGTAAAAAGAAGTTGCCTATATTTTCTATAATTATAAAATAGAAAAGACACTTAGTAGAGTTTCAGACCAAAAAGACTTAGGAGTTATCTTTGGTACTGAGCTGGACTTTTCATTGCATATAGACAAATGCTAGGTAGGTTAAATTTTTCGAACGATTTAAATGATCCAGTAAACTTAAAACTCTATACAATTTCTTGATTCTTTCAATTTGAGAATACTGTTGTATTGTGTGGAATCCCTGTTATCGCAATGCTGAATCACTCTTAGAGAACACTCAAAGAAGGTTAATATGTTCGCACTACGAAAATTCGAATGGAACAATAATCTTTCAACCTACGAGGACAGATGTTCCTTAAGAAATTAAAAACCTCTTTGCAAAAGATGAATATATTATTCCGCCGTGTGTGCTAATGACGTCTTCAGTGGGCACATTAATTGCTCGTTTTTACTGTCTACATTTAATGTACGAGAATATGCTCTATCTCGTGAAAAGTGTTTTCTTTATGTCACCTAGACACAGAACAAATTATGATGAAAACGATCCTATATTCGAAATTACAACATTTAGCTCGTAAAATATGCTAAAGAAATAAGGATAAAAAGTTGGGGTTAATTTTTTTTTGGGAAAATACCTGCATCGAGGGTTGGGGGAATGTTTTGACAAATAGGCAACGCTTCTGTCGCTAACTACCTCCTACTTTACTCTCTAATTTTTGTCAAGTGTATAGTATAAGCGCATTATCATTCATTCGGGGTCCACGTGAGGATGGGGCCCTGGGCAGGGGCACACCAATTTTTAAAGAGTCGCTCTTGTAAAAATTTGCACAGCCGAGAAATTTTCCAAAATTCCAACTACCCCTTAAAAGGCAAAGTTCAAAATCAACCTCACAAACCATTTGAATAATTCCCCAAAAAGAATAGAAATTAAAGGGTTGAAAGGGTTGCGAGTTCAATGAAACCACCACCACCGATGACCTATTTGAATACAATTTGCACTCTTAAAGACTGAGTAACAGTACGAGTAAGCCTCTCCAAATAAGCAGCAAAAAAGCATTATGTCAGGGACAGAGTTCTTTATGTCTCGATGTACCAAAACGAAAAGAAGAAAAAATATATATCATTATTATTGTCCACATCCAGCGGCCTGTAATCATGTGTGTACTCTTTCCATTTCGAAAAAGTTCCGTATCCCTTGCCAACAGAGTAATTTTATGAATGAATTTTTTTTATTGAAATTTCGTGTTCATGCTTCAAAATACACAAAGAGATTCAATGACACCACCACGGAGGTGTTGTTGGTACAAATTGTTTCAAATCAATGCCAATGTTTGTACTTTTTGCAGACACGAGGAGGTTACCTACCTATGAAATATATACATTCGGGGTATTCACAACATCTTTACGGCAGAAGGAACGTACTCGTATAACCGCACCATGGCTACCGGCAGGGGTTGCTTTGCAAGGCCCCTTTGTTAAGAGATTTCCTCTGTTTAATTAATGTTGGTGCTGGCATGAAATCCGCAAAACCCGCAGCGGTTACCTCTGGGTGAGTTGTTTGGATTCACGTGGCAGTGTTGCAAATAGTCAGTTGCATCTGAGTATATTTTCATGTCAATATTTGCACATCTTGCTTATGAGACAATCTATGCTCAGTCCAAATCATTCTAATCGATTTGGACAGCATACTTCCGTACAGAGTGTATGGCAACAATGAAGCCGCACGCCGCTGACATCATAGCAAACAATAATAAAACGGAAAGCGTGTCCCTTCGCCACAGGTAAGTGGCATTGTAGAGATGAATCCGGGAAAAGAAAGGATATTTGCCAAACCCAAATCTATGTCAGTGCCTTTGTGTTTCAATATTGACAACCGCTTTCATAGCTGAGCTGCATACGTGTAAGTGGGACTTCTGTCTTCATGTTTTTGAAAGTGTAACTCAGGTCGGGCACGAATTCAAATGGGAGTACAATATGTTTTCCTGTTCATTTCTCTAATCTGGAAGTAAATAGGTTTGCGGTTAGTCAGGTACCATCAGCTAGATGCGTATACGCGTGAAGCTGTTTCCGGACTGCAATCGGCTTCACTATACCATCTCCTCATGTCGTCTTTCAGAAACTATTTCGCACACCCTTATCTCTGAGCCTTGTTGTGGAATTGAGGACCAAGACCATACCCAACCGCTCTATCATAGCCCTTGACATCACTTCAGCAACCAAAGTGTAATTGATGGACCCTTATCCGAAATGCATATGTGCTTGATTTGTTATATTCTCAACACCTCGTCAATTGATATACATACCCTCAACCTCATATACCACACTTTGTATGGACCACTCGAAATATAGCAGGAATGGTTACTCCATGACATTACAGCAGTCCTGTCCTCCCGTTCGTTCGCTTTATGGCAGAGGAAGGTGAGCCAAGTGAAGTTTACAGTGACAGCTTGTTGGCAACAATGATGGTGGACTCTACGCGTTCACTGTGTTCAATCGGGGGATTCGCTTCCTCGCAAACAGTACAGGAGGCATATGAGGAGATGTCGTTTAAATGGCTCGCAGCGTTTCAATTCTGGCAATTTATATAAACTCTAAAAATAAAAGTGATGGGTATCCTACGATATTCAATTTTAAAGGACAGTCATTGTATTCCTTGCTTGTTTTGGATAAATTTTCAATCTGTTTATTTTGACATTGATTCATAAAAGATAGAGATCTCTGAAATAAAGGGTTTTTGAAAAAATTTAGCTGCTATTGAACCCAGATTTACTCCTGGCGCATATGGCCTGCCTCATTTTCCTAAATCGGCTCTCATCATTTCTCTGCTACAGATAGCTATCAATTTGTGAAATTTCGTGACAGATGAAACAGACATGAAATATTTCAGTGGAATGATCTGGTTTTTTGTTGTGGATTTGACTGAGGAGTAGATCGGAAAAAGTTTTTCGTACGGAATAATGAATAAATAATTTTTCTGGAAAATTTAAAAATTTTTTTTTTTAATAAACTAACTTTATGATTAAAAAGCAACATTTTAATATCAAGATTGAGTTTAACCATTATGATTAAGTGGTCTAAAATAGCAAACGAAAATGTTTACGGTTTTGTTTAACGAATGGCTATAAGTAGGGCCTAACTTTGTACCATATTGTAGGATGTTATTGTATGCGGACAACTTTAAACTTTATATGGCAGGTCAACAAAAAAATTGTTTCCAACATTGAAATATTTTTCTTCGACAGTTTTATTTAGGGTGGTCAAAAAACTCTCATTGAATGTGAGTAATGGGCTCTATGAAATTACGCCAAAAAATGGAAATGGAAAAAAAGCCCGAAAATCTCTATACAACAGTTGTGGGTTTTTCCTTGGAAAAAACGCCCAAATATTTTAGTGCAAATGCCTTGAAATTGGGCTTTTTTTCCATAAATATTTTGGGCAAAAAATGAATTCTTTGGCTTACATTTTATGTTGTTTTTCCGTAAAATTTCCAAGAGCATTGATAAAGCACATGCGATTACACGTAATAATCAGTATATAAGTTAGTTCAATTGTATTTAAACACGAATAGAAAAATAAAAAAGTTATTGGGTCGTATGAATAAAAACTAGCATTTGCTTTGAGCAAAAGGTTGTAGCAAAGTAAAAGCCCTTAGCAAATGCTTTGAATCGGTATGAATAAAAATATACTTTGCTAAAGTAAAGTCGAAAATTCGAACATAACATTTACTTCGCTGTACGTGTACTTGCCTTGCAGTTCCTGTCAAACCTGACCAGTAAATTTGAATTTTTGAATTTTTCTTAAGATTCTAACGACTTTTGTGGAAATTGAAATCAAAAAAAATAAATACAGAAATATAAATGCAATTTTTATCTTCAATTTCACCTGAAAATATCATTTTTGTTTGCCGAATAGCTTGTTGATGCTTCCGTTCTACTTTAGGTGCCGGGAATCGTATCCGATATTGTTGGAAATATTTATTTGTTAACAAACTAGACAAATAGTTACATAAATAGTCGACCTAGATCTCCGCTATAATATACCTACCTTACAAATGATTCTGTCTAAATATTTTCATCTGAAAGAAATATTAGCTTCGCTTGAGACGAAACAACTGCTGCTTTTTCCGTATGTATTTCGTTGCTTTTCCTGTACAAACAGAATTCAACTTAACTATTAACAATATTTAGATTGGTTTATGTTGAAAAATGTGCGTACAAAATATTTAGCAAAAGGTCTGAGTCAACAAAATAGCAGACTCAGAATTTGCATAGCATTTGCTTTGTCTGACAAGTTTTATTCATACCGATCTGAGTAAAAGGTCAGTGCCGCCGCCTTTCGAACATGTCAAAAGTTGGAACTAACTCAAATTGGTTTTTATTCATACGAAACGTAGCAAATGCTTCGATTTTGACATTTCTCTTGAGTAAAAGCAATTGCTACGTTTTATTCATACGACCCATTATAGTACATGTTTTGTTATAAGTGTTTTAGGTGCCAAATTGAGCTGCCTAACGCGACGGACTCGTTTCTTCCTTCTCAAGAGCGTGCCTTGACTTTAAGAAAGAAGTTAAAGACCTGAGCTGAAAACTGGATTGAAATGCTATGGAAAGGCTTCCAAAGTAATAATAGGGTCGCACGCGCGCAAGGATGTGAAATGTCTACATATATAAAGCCAGTCCAAAGGGTGGTGGTGATTGTTGACGTCCAAAAGTGGTCCACTTCACAGAAGTCTCTGTCGATGTTGAGTAGACTAGCGACTTTAATTCTTGAGAGCTACGCATCTTATCTCCACGTAGATCATCACCTTTAGGAACAGTTTAGAACAAAAATTCTGCTAAATAAACTGGCCAACTTAGAGTTGACTGTTTCATCCACCTAACCACCTAAGAGGGCGTCTGTTAATGACAGAAATTGCATTATTTGTTTTTTTTTTAGAATTCCCCAAACGGTCAGCCAGGAAATTCAAATTAGCATCCTTCGAGCGTCAAAATGCCAAACCCTTGAACGGGTTTTCATATATATATACTGTCACCTGGGCAAACTGTACATTAACCAGGATATCGGTTTACTCCTTCACAATTTTTGTTCGTTGATTTGTATCTGAAGGACATTGCTTTCGTTACGAGTAAGTGCATGTGTCAAGAGCAGAATAATCAGCTTGCAGAGTTTATTAAATTGCATCCCCCGCAGGATACGAATGAAAAGTGCACGGATTTTATTATTAACTGTTTAAAAAAAAGGGTTGCTGGCGGCAAAAATTCCATGAGCAGCGGCATAATCGAAATCTTTTGAAGTGTATAAACGTTTTAAACATGATGACGTATCGATTTCCGACTTATCGTTTTGAGAGCCCTTGTAATGAGTTGATTGGCAGATTGTATAACAGGAATGGCGATGAAAATTCAAAACAAAGGAAAAGTTGCTTTCCGTTGTTTTTTTTTTTTACCTCGACAGAAGGAATCTGATGGGCTTCATTTTCGTTTGACATTATTTTGGAATCGGGGGGAGAACACTATTTTCAATTGGGTCTTATACTTTGAACTGAATGTGCTTTGCGAATTCAAATTGATAGCCAATATTTATTCAATAGTCATACACAGTAAGATACAATATCTTATATGGTAGTTATAGCTTCAAGAAAATGTTTTGATAAATTAATTTCATTTTAGTGGCACACCATCAGCATGCATATCAACTGAGGAACTTAATACGCATTTGGGAAGATCATTTACATTCATTGATAAGAGAAGTAGGTTCAGTAACTATAGACCTTGTGGAAGTTATTCACTACAACTGCCTGAAATCTATATCATTTAAATTAGATGCTATCAAGTTTGTAGACGACATTGAGAAGCTAAGAAAAAGCTTGTTGCTTCATCATAGTCTGCCGCTTGTCTGATGCCTTCTGTTACATTTATTAACAATTTATTACAACAATCTTGGACAACAACCAGACTGATTAGTGCATAGTAGATGTTTAGATTTGCTGACCATGTTGTCCTGATATCACAATAAGCGAACAACATTCAGACAATGGTGACACAGATGGCTTCAATTTGTAAGAACTGCGGACAATGCATAAATCAGTCTAAAACAAAAGCGATGACCAACTCTACACATAAGGACGTTATCTACACTCGATGGCGTAAATATTGATAATGTTGATGGCTATATTTATTAGGGACAATTAAATTCATTTAAAAATCAAGAAGAAAAGGAGATCGATCGACGAACAACAAACGCGTGGCGACAATTTTGGAACATAAAAGAGATACTCAAAGCTAAACTAAACAACGACACAAAAAAATATCTAAAATCTAATGGACTCAGCAATTTTAAAAGTTCTGACATACGGACTTCAAACATTGGGCTTAACAGCAAATCTAACCGAGAATTTAAGGACTTGTCAGGCAAAAATGGAGAGGAAACTTGTCGATATAAGACTAATACAAAGAGTGCGTAACGAAGAAATAAGAAGACAAAAGGACATCATCGATGTAATAAAAAGGACGAAACAACTTAATGGAGCTGGGCAGGGCACATATCAAGCATTGCAGATAATAGATGGATAAAATTTTTGATCAAATGAACAAATGAACTTTAAAAAGAAACAATTATATCGCAATCGGCCTGAATTCGTTTTGGGCCTTGGGGATGTGAATTAATTCCACTTGTTTCCAAATATAAGGAAAAACACCAGTCATAAATATCGTATTGAATATTTGCATTACATATTCGAGTTCATGCGGAAGAATGGTTTTAGCAAAAACTGGACTTATCTCATCGAACTAAACCGAGTTAGATTATATAGATAAAATGCTTCCTAAAACATCTGCATCATTGACATATGTGAAGCTAAAACTCTGCGGAGAAAGCGAACTATCCACACTGTTCTCGACGGGAGAGATGTGAGAAGAGTCGTCAATATCACTTCGGGTATAATCAAAGTTGGGGGAGAAACGAAAATCTTATATAACTCACTACAATCTACATTGTTGCAGCATACCTCAAAAACACTTTTGGTTTTGGAGGAATTTATTCAAAAAGAGTCTTTAAAAATTGGTTTACAAAATCCAATTGGCATTTATGTAAAAAGAGGCGTGGAAGTGGGTAGATCTTTCAACGATCAAAATAATAACAAAACTATTTTTTAATTGATATAAGAAGAAAATTTCACACTCTAAGCTCTTCTAATTAAGAAAATAATTCAAATATTCCATAAGGAAAATTGTTTTTAAGGCCAATATGTCAGCACTCGGAAATTACAATTTCTCCGAACATTGCGAATAGTTGCAGCTACAATTTTGCACATGGCTATTTTTTTCGTTTTATTTATTAAGAATATTAGGTAATTTGAATGTTCTTTGTATTCAAATTAAGATTTTTTATTTAATGTGCCATAATTGTAAGAAAGAAAAAAAGAAGTTTGTTTTTTTTTTTCTGTTTTTTTTTTTTACTCTATAACAAAATTGACCAACTTTGAAAAGCCCTATAAGTTAAACTAGTTGCCAGAAAACTATCTTGTTTGCTGCGTTTATATTTCTATTAGAAATAAAAAACAAAACAATAAAAACATCGAATTTGGTATTTTTGCCTTTTCGGGCCACAGTGCGTCGCCTTAAGCCATGCCGGGTCTCAAGAATTTAATTATTTTAATTATTTTAAAATAACAGAAAATAATGACTTAAACATTTAATTGCTATAATCTTATATACATATATATTCGATATATAGGTAGGTATGGAAAAGCCAAACCTTTTTTTTTTGTTGGGTCAGTGATAGTCACTGTAATAAATAGAGTACAAATTATATACCTACTCAAAAATAATAACTTATATTCATTAAGCTTAAGTTTAAGGTTAAGACCATTTAAAGAAAATCTGTAATAGCAATCGTAGCAATTAGATAGATGTTATAGAAAATCTAAATTTTGTCAGACGGTTGGTTCAGAGGCTTAAATAATTTCTGTCCCGAGGTTCTTGGTTAAATATATACCTATATTTTTTTCCAGTAGACTTGACACTAAGTATAAAGGTTTAGCGGTAGAATAAAGTAGCAAAGTAAAGAACATTTTCCGCCTTGGGTCTGGTACCTACCACTTTTCCATTTTTATTATACACTAGCTGTGCCTGCAACTTCGTACGCGGCGTGAGACTGTGTAATTTCCAATAAAAGAGTTAATAATAGTTAAGTTTCAATACATAAGATAATTAAATTTTTTATTAATTTTTTTTTACAAAGCTTCTTAAAATACAATATTTGAGGTTCTGTTGCCTGGAGCATACACGTATGCCCATTTTTACTTTCGCTGACTCGGGAAAGAGACACGTATAATTGACCGTGCGAGAAACAGTCGTTGGTGAGGTCTACACCCGCGGTGCACAACGTCACAGGCCTGAGTCAAACAACCGATACCAACAAATTCGGCATAATTAATTTCTTTGGTGTTATAAAATCCACTTTTGATTTAATTTACCCACGGAGTATATGTGTTTCTTTGTAACGGGACGCAATTTCCGTTCCCGCAAGTTAATTACTCAACCAGATTCCAACAACGTTCGCTTAGATGTTTACACATTAAAAATTCAGTTTTAACTTTAAACGTCTGACAAACATCCGAGAGTATAACTGTCATGAAAGGGCTTCTCAATTAGCCGTTTGGAATCGGCATAAAATTGTAGATCCCTTCCATTCGTTCCAAAAATGAAAACTCACACAAAACGAATGGTTGCGAGAAGCTAGGCCTAGGGTCCCTACGAACCTGTTGCGCCAAAAATTATTATTATACAAGAATAATTATAGAGTTAAAAGTAACATTTCAAAAACAATCAGAACTCGGGTAGTTTTCACAAAAATAAAAAAAACTCATCCGGTGTCGGATTTATATTTCAATTTAGAAATGTTGACGGTAATTCTTACCGTTCGAAAAAAGTTTTAAACGGTGGCGAAATACAGAGGACGGAGCAACTTATACCCTGCCGTTGGAAAAATACACATTTTCTGTTTAACATGGCCTAATTTACTTTCAAATTTTTTCTATCAAACTACCTAGAAAAAAATAGAATAGAAAAAAAATAAAATGTAAGTGAATATTCGGGCACAGCTACGTGTGGTAAAGAAGGTACTGCTTCTGGGTTAAACCGATGGGGCATGGGGATGTTCCTTTCCCTTCCTTTCATTTGAGAGTTTTGCTTTTCGTAGGATGAGAAATCAGCATTGCGCATTGTGGATCTTACATACTTAAGTGTAGGTATTGCTGCGAATTTATTTGAACATAACAAGAACCGGTGGGGTATTGCTAAGCTTTATACAACTCATCCGCGGTTATATAATACCCAGCTTCAATTCGCAATCATTCGCGGGATACTTCATTTTCGGCCATCGTCCTGAACGACTAGAATACAAGTTCCCAAAGCCAATCCATGGATGGGATAAATCAACAACCGCATCCCATCCATTTTCCATCATTTTAAAGCCACTTTAATTGAACGGACATTTATCAAAGCACGTTCGAATTGAATTGCTGCGTCTCACTCCCACACCAGACCAAAGACGATTTGTCCAACTTAAGTGCAACTTATCGCCTTATGACCCACCTCTATAAGTTAGTTAGTTTAATCTCCGCATTCAACATTTAATCGCCTTACACTTCATTCCCCGCTGGCTGCCAGCTTAGGAGCATCGGTACCGACTGCGAGTGATTAATCAAGTGCGGGATGGCGCGAGTGCTCCTATGTTATTACCCAGCACATGATGTGTACCTCATTCATGTTGAGGATCTGTGGGTATATCATTTACCACGAACTCCATGGTGACTGAAGGACCATGACTTCTCACTTCTCAGAGGCGAAACATATTTTCGTTTCGAATTTCACAAATTTACCAATGCAATGGCAGAGATGGTAATGGTTGTTGTGAAACAGTTGCGGTCGAAACATGAAAGGGGACCGGAGCATAGGTACTGCCGGGCATAATTATATTGAACTCTTTCATCGATAGGGACTGTCGTTCCGGTTGAGCGAATTTTAGTTATTGCATGGAATCATATGGGGGGACGGAATCATACCAGGAAAAAAAAACACAATTCACCAAGAGATACAGAAAGTATTTGCATCTATAATTTAAAATTTATATGGCGCGGGTAATTTGTTGCAAACAGAGAAAGGATGTCAGTGTGTAGAATGTGATGTAGAGTAGGAGGACGTGCAGTAAAAAAATGTTCTATTAAAAAAAATAAAACCCTGTGGGGAAACTGTGAGAATTTTATCAAAATGCGGACTGAAGAACCATAACAATAACTTGGAAGCCAAAATAACATATGTTGGCTTTGAACTATGAGGAGCAACTTAGGATTAAGGAACAAGTGGACATGCGTCAGCATTCTGCAGAACCGAATTCTGTTTCCAATTGTCGGACTTCATCTGACGCGTTCGAATGGCAATTTCCACTTTAACCCAGTTTCATCTGAGGCCCACTGGCGGTCGAACTGAGTTCAGTTGCGTGGTCCGTATAGGTACGTCGCGTCGTATGCCCTTACTTTTCCTATACGCCTCAAGTTTAGCGACTTTTGCAGGAACCCTTGCATACAAAATTCGAATTCACTATCCAGAAGCCGGAGATTACAGATAATACATGGCAACAGAGGAGTCGTTCTTAGTATCGAAATTCTGTTTTTGTCAAGCTGTCCTTTCTTTCTTTATAGTTACATACTTCCCGCCGCCGACCGTTCGCACTAAATTTCAAGGTTAACTACGTTGCCAACGACAATATTATGCCTCTTCGATATAAAACGGAAGTAAAAAGGCCTTTCCGGGAAACAATTAACTACTCCTTCTGCTATTGGCATCTCTATCGTGAACGAAAGCTAAATCTAAATATGTAGCACCCGACAAAAAAAAATGCACGCGCCATAAAGGCGAGCCTTAGGGCGGACTTATGTAACCGGATGATGTGTACTTTCTGGCCAGATGCCGGCAGACGAGATGCTCTTTGAAGATAACAACGAGTGTCTGTCGGATGCGGATTGTATGTGTTAAAAATGAAATACAAAAAAAGTATTGGTTATAGCAACATGTTTTCCCTTCCAGACACGTCTTGATGAGAATGAGTTTTGTACAATGCAAAGTGGCTGTGCTACTGTTTGTGGCGCTACGGCAGAAAATCTGATTGTGGCGACTGACAGCCCGACGCATTTTTCGATAGTTGTAGTCAACATACTGACTTCTAATGTGTTCATCGGAGAGCGTTTGTCGTGACGACAAACACAAGAAATAATCAAGTAGGGGGAAAGCGGGAGACTTGAGCCACTTTTTGTTAGATCGTTAATAAAAATTTGTTTATCAATCACAGCCACCTGTTAAATGGATTTTTTTATAGCTACATTTATCTATTTTAAGAACGGTATCTTAAACTTATAATAAACGCAAGAAATTTTTGGCAAATGCCAAATGTTTGAAAACAGATTTTCGGCTCAAGTCTCCCGCACCACCGGGAGACTTGAACACCCCTTCGGGGAGAGTTGAACATACTCAAATCCTACGAGAAAAACAATAAAACGAATAATTTATCCACTTCCAATGTGATTATAGTTTATTTTTATTGTTTTCTTAGCATATACAAAGTAAAAAAAGGTAAACAAAAACTAAACTTCAGAAACATAACGAAAATAAATCAATAACTTTAATAACCTATTACAAGGTTTATTTCTTTGAGTTTTTTAATTAAATAATTTTTTTTTATTATTAAAATTAAATACAAGGCTTTAAAACACTTACATAACAATTAATCAGAGCAAATGGAGATTTGAGCCACTGATCAACTCTCCCTTTAGAAACTGTCTCAAGTCTCCCGTTCGCATTTTTTAACAAATTTATATTCATAATTTTTGTTATATACATACTAGAATGGTATCATACTAATATTTACAATGTAGAATATCAATATTGTTAGGTAACATCAAATTGATTTACTTACCGCTTTACAGATAAATTTAAAAAAAAAAAAAAAAAAAAAAAAATTGTTTACTATTGGCACTGCAAAACACCTTTTCTCTTCCACCAACCAGAGACAGCTGATGATTTAGAATTCTTTTTGTGTGCAATTAGCTCGTCACTGTCTGCATCGCATACACTTACACTTGTTAGATTTCAATGGAATTTGAGCAAATTATTGAGAGTGGCTCAAGTCTCCCATATGTTCAAGTCTCCCGCTTTCCCCCTACCCACATTTCTCCAGATGACTTTATCAAAAATCGACATTGTGGCATGTAGCGAAATCCGATTCGATCTTTAGCTACCTGAACTGATTCCATTCTATCATTTCTGCCATGAATATACCTACATCACGCCGTATTTAAGCGACTCATCATTTCTACATTCATAGGTCTTCTTCCAATAGGGATAAGTGATAAGTCTTAAACCTTTGTTAGACAAAGTTAATTCAAACAGACTGACTTACATGCTTACAAACTTGTAGAAAATCCCAAAATCTCTTCAAAATTCCTAGTTAAGGCCAATCTCAGATGGAGAACCCTGACGAACTGAGAAAAATCTCCTCGGAATTTCTATTCAATGAGACTGACGAACTGCAAATGCTTTTGTCAAAATCTCCTCAAAATTTCCAGTCAAGGTATATTCGCCTCGAAGAGTGACTTGCCGTCGGTTTTTCGATTTTTCACCTGCATGCGGGAAGACATTTTTTTTTTTGCTTTTCTGTTTTATGATTAGAGTTTTTGTAACAAACAAGTGTCAACTGACATTTGTTTAACAAATTCACCTGCTCGGCTTATGATGAAGAAAGCCCTTACATTTGCTACCTGTATTCGGTGCAAACAACTTGAGACGTTTCAAAAAATATCCTGAATATGTATCCAGCTGTACCTCCATCCACCTACAACGGTTCTCTTAATAGGAAATTTGACTTATGAGCTGTCTTAAATGAGCAAAGCAATTCAAGGAAATCACTGGCGGATTATCCGCTGGCTGGGCCGTGGGGGCGCGGCGAATTTTGTATGTTTTTTTATTCTCAAAAAAAAACGAACCACTTCATTCGTACCTATTCTTTTTCAAATTTAGAAATAGATTGTAGCTTGTAAGATTTTATTTAATGCAATATAGGTAGCTACTTATACCTATTTGAATTAGTGCAAATTATTCTAGCTTAATAGGTAGGTATACCTTTGAACCATTTCTCACTCCCGACTCTTCGATGTTAACCCATTCAAATTACGATCTTAAGATAGGCATTGTATAAAAAAAACATCGGCACTGAACGAAATCCTACTAAGCGATGTCTTCTCGAGTGATTAGGATTCAAATTGAAATGAATGCCTTAGGCTGCTACAGCTAAGTAGCTCACCTCGAGTAACAAGTTCAAGTAGGTAGGTAGGTACTTTGTTTTTCGCACGATTACCGAAACACGTTAGCTGTACCAATTAACAGAAAGTGGATACCTAACGATTTGTTTATGAAATTTCATAATTAAGGTAATCTCTACCTCCACCTTTTACTTGCTTTTACTTCCCTGGATCGGCACGCCTTAGACGCTTAAGAATGCCTTCCGACGTTCTTTCACCTACACGCTACACCTCCTCTTTCTGTCGCACACAACCATGGATCATACACATGCACAACGACTAATGTGCTGAAAACGAAAGTCTGTAAATCTGTCTTACGGTCGAAGTGGGCCGGGGCACATAAAAGCTCTCCCTCTTTGCAAATAGCTATATACATGGGCCAACCAATCACATTCAAATACGAAACACAGGGCTGCCGTTTTATGTAACGAGTATCGTTGGGGAGAAAGTATTAAGGATTATTTTTGGGGAGTACAGAACTAAAATTACGAAATTTTGGTTTTTTAACAATGTGTTGTTTTTGTGGGTGTTTAATGTTCAGTCATTGTTGACAAAAAATTATGGTAATAAGCGCAAAATTTTTTGGAGCTTCGGCCCTTAAAATTCGACGTTTGGTGGTAAAATTCTAAATTCGAGACAACCAGTCCGGTACACGTTTAAACATTCAACTAAGAATTGTGGGACACTTGAAGATATAGTATTATATTACAACCGTATACATGGATCCTTCAAATAGAAAAAGAATTTCGTTAGTACCTACCACAACACAACACCGACCCGACTCTAGGTATCTACTGAAAAAAAAACCTAAAAAGTGTCAGAAGGAAGAAAATTTCCAGGATCCGCTATAGCTTGTTGAATGCGAATGTAAATCAGGCACAAAGAAAAAAATCTAAATGCCTAACGCAGAAAGTAAAATTTCCCTGAAAGATAATAGTACAATTTGGAGCACGGCAGTATGGCCGATGAAAAAGCGTACCATACTCCCATTGCAGTACTTTCGGCATCGCTGACTTCAAACATAGCCTAAGCACCTACTACCTATATACAGTCCGAATTCAGTGGGCATGACAAGCAACAATCTATCGACCACATCGTGTATAAAAGCTTTTCGCCTTACATGCTGGCAACTCAGAGTTCGTCTTAACTTGCTGCTGTTATCAGTTGCTGTCGTATCGTTGTCGAATCAAGTCTTTGGTCTTTGGTAAAAGTCTCAAGTGAAGTGCATTCAAATAGTTTCTTGATAGAATTCTAAATTATTAGTGAAGTTGAAATGTGATTGTGATATTTCATCGAAAGGCGAACTTGCCCAAGTTAAAAAATGTAACCAACAAAAATCTAGTTTAGTTGAATAGGTGAGTGTTTTGCAATTATAAAATAGCCGTCGGCTTTTGTTTTCCGAGGAAATTTAAGAATGAAATAAACTATCAAATTAAATCGCATGGTTTTAATGACCTAGCTTGGAAGGGAAATGTTAAACAGGAACTTCAAATCATTGACAATAAGAAAAGGTTTATGTTGATTTCGTCCCAAATTTCGTGTTCGAACAAAATAATATTAAAATTTTAGTTTTTACATTTTGACACAGATTCTTAAACTCTATACAAAAAAGATTTTCCGGTTGAACCGCAAGTCATCTTGGAAATATTTTCCAATTCATATTGGATGAGAAGAGTTTTGAAAAATTCTCTTCGGTAGGAAATAGCTAATTTTCGTGTTGCGTTTAAAAAATATCTCAAAATAAATACCTTCCTCTTCAAATTCTATTGCTTTTACATAAAACAATTTGAAAAAAAAAAATTACAAATAATCACTAAAACTGATTTGAAAATAATTTCTACGTAAAATGTCTCTAAACAATTTTTTTTTGTAACACTCTATTGTCATTAAATTATGCTCGTTAAAAATGTTCATTTAAAATATAAAATTCCCGTGAAGGACTAGAACACTGGAGAAAATATTATATCTTTTTAAATATCTTTTTGTAATGAAACTCGATTTGGACCTAGTTTTTAATAACTGAAAAATGTATTTAACCATTTATTTATTGAATTATTTAGTTATAATTTACTTCAATACTAAATTATTATTACACAGTTCTCCTTGTAGGTTAAGCAAATTATAATGAATATTGAATACCAAGGAATAAAATCTAGATTTAAATTAAAACAAAATCTCAAAAGTCTTATAATGTAAACGTAAATGCCAAATCAATTTATGTGTAAGAATTTGCGAAGATTAAAAAAAATCGAAAGGTCTTATAATGCAAACGAGTGAAAGATCAATATTATGTAGGTATACCAATTCGCCTTAAATAAAAAAAAAATTCCGGAAAGTTTTTAAAATCAATCAAATCGTTCTGTATAAGAAAATTCATGCAACATTTCTCAAGGCTTTAAAAACATTCACTCCTAAAACATTTCAAGCTATGTTGACATTTACCTTGAGTGCACAAATGTTCTATATGTAATTTACAAATCAGACATAATTGTTCTATGTTCTATTCAATTGCATCGCAACTTTACAACTGTTTGTTGAGCGTTTTATTCCAATTCGGTCGTCAAAGCTATAGTCACATTTTTATATTCTAGTTTCGTTTTCCAAGTGTTTATTATCCGGGCAAAAAATTCGATTTGAAAGTCAAATCTGATCGGAATTGAAATTGCGTTCGAAGTATATGCGTTTCGGAACAAAATAAATGAAGCATAGGTAATAAACGCGTTCATTTCATATTAAAATGTTACGCAGCGATTATAGTTATTAAAAGCAAGTGGTTATCAAATGCAATGCGACAAAGAGAGCTATAAGTCATTGGAGAATTTTTCCGAAAGTTGTGTCGGAACGAGTATCTCGAATGGAATATCTCCGATTTCATATACAAATATGGGATTTCACTGGGCGACTGGGCCCATCGCAGAATCTGTAGAGACCTTCTTCAGATATACAAAGTCTCCTGAGGTGTTCCTTGGTTATAGCAAACTAAGTACCAATTTTGGCTCCTCACTAACACCGTTCCGGGTTCAGCCACACATCGGGTGGTATCGGATAAACCTTTGTTTTGTAGGTCAATTTTGCAATTTTGTATGAAAATTTCGATACTGTAAAAAATACTAAAAATTACTATTAGTATAGTGGTCTGACTGAACAGCAATTCTATAAACAAACTACAAACTGTACACTCATCGATGCCACATATATATCACAATGCCTGCTCCTCTGATCAACGAATGTAAACAAATTTGAATTGAATTACCGTCCGCTCAATATTTCAACACAAACAATGCCCAAACTGTATGAATTCATAAACCGCCAAGTGGTGCGTAGTCAGAAAATCTAATGACTTATATAGTTGCGACCCTCGTTTAATGACTTCCAGCTCAGCTTTTGGTCGAGTTTATGCTTCAAAGTTAACCGTCGTCGGTTCCATTTCTCTAGAAATCCCCTCGTAAAATTTTTATGGTAGGCATATGCATAGCTCTACATCATAAAATAATTTGGCTGTATCCCTTGTTCAATCGATCGAAAAGGATAAGTGCCACCAAAGTGTTTACGATAAACGACCACTTGCATAAACAAACAGTTGCATTCGTTCTCGGAGAGATTTGTCAAGGCAATGATTCTAATTCTGAAGTCGTAAACGTTGATGACTATGAGTCATACGCATGAAGCAGTTTGATATGTGTATGTGTAGGAAACGGTTGACATACGATACTCTCAGTTTAGTTTTACAAAAGTCGTGCCGTTGACGCTAGGCAAGTGTTTCGAAAATAATAGCCAGACGTGACTTTTAGTAGATCGATTCATTTATGAGAACATTTCCCTCCATAATTGTTGGAAAATATGGTTAATATGACGAGTATGTGTCACCAAATTGAAGGCGATTGAACGAAGGAGTATGATAGGACTGACTACGTATCTATTTTTAGCTCATTTTCTAAGTGTAATTATATTTAAGAATGCGATCTGCACGAATTGGAGAGATCCGCATACATATAAAAAAAAAATAATAGATACCTACGTCGCGCAACAGGTCCGTACGGTCCATGTCAAGCTTCTCCCAACCAATTGTTTTGTGTGAGTTTTTGATTTCATTTCCGCAACAAGAACTATACCTACCTATATGTAAACTATTAGATCATACCATACATAAGGTACATCGATGCTTGGGACAACATTTTGCCGCTGTACGGGACAGTGAGTTCAAGTGACGCCTCTATAGGGCGGAGATAATGTGATTATGTCATTCTCCATGATTTCTGAGAGCGTAAGGTAAGGCGGAGTGGAATAATAAAAAAGGGATTAATGAAGAAAAATTTTAGGAGAAATTCAAATATGTATCTACGCGTGTGCCGTAGAAAGATGAAAAGGAGCTTCAGTGATGAAGAGCTTAGATGTTCGACACTCACTACATCAGCCCCAAAGATACGCCACCTGACGCGCACAAATGCAGGACAGCTACAGAGGAAGTGTTCCCCTGTATCGTCTTTCTCTCCGCAAGCAGGACAGATGGAGGTGTCGCTCAAGCCCAATACATTCAAACCTCTCTTCCACTCCCACCATCGCGCACAAGCGATCGAAATAATTCCAATCATTTACTGTCAGAGCTCAGAGGGATCACAGTCGGGTGTGTTTCATGTGGTGTTTGTTGATTTTATGGGCGTTGCTGTTTGTTATTCATCTTCTACTCATTGTGTCGGTTTCTTGGAAATTTTCTGTCCACTGGTGCGAACACCAGTTCTGGCATGACGTCATCTCGTTGGAAATTTTAAAAGTCGTTGTGATATCCACAAAAACTTCTCCACAAGCTCCTCCTTAACAGGCGCCATCTTCGATATCTTAACGCGGCCATTGAAAAACAAATCTCTGCAGAAAGGTAGATGCCAGTTTTTAAGACATTTATTCAAAAACTTTGTGCTATTATACTAATTTCGGACAGGAAACTCATTTATAAAATTCAAATCCAGGCGCCTAATCAAAGTGCGATTTATTTACAGTCCGCTGATAATTGTAGCCATATTGAAACAAATATGGCATCGATCACTCCTCTCATGGACAAAATACATTGCGGTGAGAGTTTATTTTCATCTTGAACAGTCGATTTTGACGTTTTTCTTTGCAAGCGATATTTTTTATTGCTTTTGTGCCAACACAAGACAAGCAATGAGTGTATGGTGTTTCTCTTTTTATTCGAAAGGCCCATGTATGTCATTATGTATGGAAGATAATACTGTTCAAATTTCCGCCTCGGCTTCTCCATTAGATTGCGCCTGCTTCAAGTTGCTTACTCAACGTATAATTTACATACATTTACCCTTGTTTGCCTCCATCAACAGAGTCCAAGCCCCATACCTTGATTTTAGCTTGTCCGATGAAATTGTTTGCGCCGGGTTTTCCTTGTCTCTTTAATCGGAAATGAAACCTCAACATTTTCCCTTTGTTTGTTCGATTACAGTGCTGGGCGAAGAAGACATTTCCGTACTTATACTGATTTGCATTTGAGGCATCAAGTTGACCTGTAATTGAATTGGCTGGCCGACATGATTCTAAGACTACGCAAAGAGCTTGAAAAAATTGAAATCATTAAAAATGAATGTGAAGACGATTTGCCATATCCATTGCTAAGATTATTATACAAGTTGCAACGATGTCAAGAGCTGTTAGATCACCTGGAATCTCGTTTTGGTAGAGATCAGGTCACAGCTGCGTTGACGCGATCCGAAAATTCAAAACAACTACTTTAATATCTGATGAAACTGGAGCTACTGACATTGACGACGATATGTTTGACTTAAAGGAGTATGTTAGAAACAAACAATTAGTACAGTGAGAGAGTAAAATTGTTCACGGATCGTCACTGTCTAGAATCTATACCTATATGATCTGCAGCAATTGGCAGTTCCACTTCCTCCAGAATTCTATTTCCAACTACTGAGTTGAATTACCTAGTAAATAAATTACATTGCATGTCCCCTTGGAAAGAGTTAATAAATAATTTAATTACAGAAGATCACTACCCGTTACAGTGACTGTCCAGAAGCAAAGCACACTTTTAACTTCGCCTCACATCGCATCCGTGGATGGACGACGAATATTCGTTGGGAGATAATGCGCTCCGAAGCTGATCAGCCGGTACGTATCCTTACACAACACTAAACATTACGATGGTGAGCGATACCATACGATCATATTTAGTAGGTCCGATTTCGCATAATCAACGTGGTGAAATTATAAAAATAAAATTATAAAATTATGACTTCCAAAATGTAGGCTAAAAATGACTATAAGTAAGACCCTCTGAATTTATTTGGAAAGGTAGATGCTGCTCACGAAGTTGCAGCGGTGAGCCCATCAACGAAAAATTTCGTCTCCTCAACGATTTCACTATTTCTCCTATCGAAGGCATCGCTTATTATGACTTAATGATATATTTTGTTCCATTGCATCCATTTCAATTAACGACAGCTTATTTCCATGAAAATTCACTTGCAATTATTTATTGAACTGAATTTTTGTCAGTTCTTGGTATCAGTACACCTCATCGAATACGTTCTGCTTCCGCCTGACCCAACTCTTGCTTATAATGGTTGGATATGTCACTTAGTTGGTGAATAATGACAGCACGTATAATTATGATTATGGGTGCATTGGAACACCTCCAAATGTCTGAATTGGATCGACAAGACATTTACCAACAATCCGAATTACAATCTTGTTAATTCTCAGACACGTTTTGCCTACACATTTGCACATTTCAACATTATATTAATCAAATTGATCCTTCGAATTGTTTACAGTCTCCTGCCAGCCAAAATGTTAGCTTAGTCGATATATTTCGACAGGCTTAATCACATTTGCTGAACTTACACACTGTTTTCTTAAGAACTCGAACTCGTATAGAGATTTAATCGCCGTCTTTGACGAAAATCTCCCACTTTCACGGAAAAGTGCACTCAGTTCATTACACACATGACTTAATTCTTTTCTTGGATCCGCCGCCCCAGCGAAAACCATTAAAACTCTGTAGTTGGCCAATAAAAACATCAAGTACGCACTGAATCAATCATATTCAAGTGTTTTAAGGCTGGTACGCAGTTCAAGTGAAATCCAATTTTTCATACAAATTTTTCACTGCGAAATGTCAAAATGAATTTTCCAAATGAAAATTTCACTAGGCGGTACGCAGTTCGAGTGGAAAATATCGCTTCCAAAACTGAGTCGTAGGTGGCGATACTAAAATCTCTCCGCAGCTATTTCACTTGGTTTTTATTGTCCGTCGCATTAATTTTTTGACAATTCAGCGTGAAAAATTATTTGTAGGATGCGGTTTAGAAATTTATTGGAATTTCAGATGTTTCCTTAAGAGAATAATAAGTTTGTCGCACTTATAAAATTGATTTTTCATTGAATATAGTGCGATAATGTTAGGTGTACAAATAGTTCGTGGCACGGATGACCTTTTCCATAAGCAGGGTGCCTCAAGAATATTTTTTTACCCAGTTTTGTTCAAGCAATACCAGCAGATGATCTTTAAAAATATATATAATTTACATGCACTGTTAATTGTTTAAATTTGACGACTCAGACATTATTTGCCAAATTGAAAACTATTAAAATTGTCATGAACAAAATACAGAAACATTTTTTTTTTGTGTGTTTGGAGGTTCGCTGGAAGGGAAAATCATCGAAAGTCATTCGAGAGCTAGAAGGTACGCGAGAGATGCTTCGACAATAGGGAGGACCTTTCAGCCGACCTAAAACACCTACCGAGGGCACTGACTTTTGACAACCGACAGTGATTGCGCCTAGCCATTCGACTAATCGAAAGATCCCTCGTTTGTAGAATTTCTGAAATTTTTGTGTTAGAAAATATATTGACTTAGCTAATTTTTATAGATCAACATGTTTTATCCGCCTTAATCTCCTGATTAGACTGCCTGTATTTATAAATTCGGTTGTTTCTAAGCTAACGTGGTTGAGAAGCGTTATGCATTTAAGGAACTTGTTCGACTTCTTTCTATACTGATTCAATAGCTATCTAGATCAGCGTTGTGCATTGAATATGACTTTGTTCCTTTGTAATATTTTTGAAAGACCTTAATTTTTTAGAAATACGTTTGGAGCGGTCATACCCACAACTGGTGCCCGTAGGTCCATACTGGTTGCAGAATTTGGTTTTGTAGCAATAATTGTTATTGTGGTCGATCACGGATGAATGTCTTCCAATAGGTCAATACATTTAAAAGTGAAGTTTCCAATTTGTTTCTTCCCTCTTCCAGCTGTTTTCTTGAACTGCCACAAAACAAATTTTTTTTGAGCTCAGTCACCCTGCATAAATTTCTCCAACTAAAATCTCCAACAAAATATTTCACTCTCTATTTCACAGCACTTTTTGGAGAGGAGTGAAAATTTCACTTCACTCGATCAGCGTACCAGCCTTTAGCAATAACATATTAATCCCATGCAGTAACATTCAAGGATATTTTTCGTGCGGTGTGACGCCAAAAAACACAGACCCAACTCAGTGGCTGTCTTATGGATCACACCTTCGCACTCTGGTCTGTCCGATAAACGGCTCCAACTTCACACGATTCTGTCAAACAAACAGTATTCTTCATTCGTTAAAAGTTATATGTGAAATACGGAAACAAACAAAATTCGACGCCTAAGTCATTGAAACAACAAAAGACGGTTTTACTGGAGTAAAAATAATTTATAATTATTGTTTACACGCACATAAAAATGCCATTTGCCCTTATGGCGGCAACTTACTTCACTGTGATGACCTGATGATCTGGTGGTTTCAAAATAAAAATTGAATTAGTGATGCTAACGTCTTTGAACGAAAAACAGACAAACAACAAAAAGTGTGAGCGGTTTACATACGTATATTTTCCGTGTTCATTATTCGAGTATTTCCGTATCCGTTTTGTAGATTTTGTGTGATATAATTTTTCCAGCGTATTTTTGTTTGATGTGTTAACAAAGTGTGAAATATCGGGGCCAATATGTTATGCTGTGGGAATTTCCTTGGGACAACCATGAAAAGGGGTTTCTTTTGTTCGCAGTAAAGGACTAGTCACATGAGAGCGAACTGCGAACCACGAACTGGCGAATATTCGTAGATTCTGACACTTCATTCACATAAAAACTTTTTTTAGTCGCAGGTGCCCGCGAATCATTTGTATTGTAAAGGGTGATTTTTTAAGAGGTTTAGAACTTTAAAAAAAAAAAACACAAAAAATTCGAAAAAATGAATGAAATATTTATTTGAATCGATAGTTTGAACCTTGCAATTTAATGTTTAAAGATAATTTCATGCAAATGTTGACCGCGGCTGCGTCTCAGGTAGCCCATCCGCTGAGTCCAATTTTGGCATACTCTTTCACACATATCGGCCGGTATCTCACGAATGAATGCATGGATGTTGGCTTCCAGTGCGTCAATCGAAGCGGGCTTATCCCTATACACATTAGCCTTGACATACCCCCACAAAAAATAATCTAATGGTGTCAAATCGCACGATCTTGGCGGCCAATTGACCGGCCCGAAACGTGAAATTAACTGTTCACCAAACTCGCCTCGCAATTGCGCCATTGTTTCGCGTGCTGTGTGGCATGTGGCACCGTCTTGTTGAAACCACATATCATGCAAGTCAAGAACTTCCGTTTCGGGCAAAAAAAAGTTTGTTATCATCGCTCGGTAGCGTTCACCATTGACAGTAACGCTGCGATTCGCATCATCTTTGAAGAAATATGGCCCAATAATGCCGCCGGCCCATAAACCGCACCAAACAGTGGCTTTTTCGGGATGCATTGGTAGCTGTTGCAATGCTTCTGGCTGATCTTCACTCCAAATGCGGCAATTTTGCTTATTTACGTACCCATTCAACCAAAAATGAGCCTCATCGCTGAACACAATTTTTCGATAAAAAAGCGCGCGATGAACATTTCGAACCGAGCACGAATTTTGATAGTAAAATTCAATAATTTGCAATCGTTGTTCATTTTTAAGACGATCCATGGTTAAATTGCAAACCAAACTGAAGCTGTTTGACAGTGACACAAGGTACTAAACACACGTCAGCTTTCAAAACCAGTGTTGCCAAAACCAAACCAGCTAAAAAATCACCCGTTAGAAGGTTAAGTTCGAGCGAATTTTTCATTCGCAGGTTTGTGGATCGCGACTGTTTTATGTGGATTGTGAATAAAGTGTGACAGTTCGCGGCAAGAATTTTCAATTCGCGGGAGAATTGCTGTAATTGTAAATTACGTTATATTAATCAATCAAGTCTCGGTTTTTTTTAGATTAGGTGTTATATTAATTGAACATAATGCTTTTGTGGTAAACGAAACAGCAATTTTCAATTCATAAATACTGATAAATTAATTTGTTCGCAGTTCGCCTATTCGCAGTTCGCGCTCATGTGAATGGTCCTTAAGTGTATGGGCAGCAATTTTGTACCCGCATAGGGCGATAAAGTGTGTCGACTTCATTCAGTAAGGCGACCAACTATATGGCAATTGCAATAATTTCACAGTAAAAAGGCGGTTCTCACTTCGCACCCCCAGTCTTAAGAAACGAGGCGCTTGACATGATTTTTAGTAAGGCGCGGTGACTCTGGCCGCAACAGAAGTATGCACAATTGTCTCACAGAATTTCTTAAAGCTTTCTCGTTTTGCTTTCCTTATTTGTTTGTTGTATGAAGTCAGTGCCATGCGGTAGCTCTGCCAGTCTTCAGTCCGTTTCGCTGTGTTAAACAGTTTACGTGTTTTCGACCGAAGTCTTGACAGATTGTTGCTCCACCATGGAACCTTATTCTTCTCTGCACTTCTGGTTATTGATGTTATGCGCCCTCTACTGTGTGTTCCAATTCTAGATGATAAGCTGGAGCTCTCCTAGTATGTACCTGCTCCAAATTATTTTCAAGAGACGATTCAAAGAGATCCCAGTTTGTCTTTCTTGGATTTCTAACTGGGTTACATGTGATACGAGTGTTATCTAAATCAAAGTTAATAATCCGATGATCAGACATAGATGGCTCACTAGATACGCTCCAGTCCCTAACAAATCTACTCATACTACGGCTGCTAATGTGAGGTCTATTACATCTTGCCTTGTTCGAGTTACAAAGGTATTACCTGCATTGTTTATTATGTCAAGAGATGAGCTTGAATTAAATTCCAATAGTGACTCGCCCCTATTATTAGGGTCGGTACTCCCCCAAATGGTATTGTAAGCATTAGCATCACATCCTATCAGCAACGGCAGTTGGAGCTTATTTGCATGCTCCACAAGGCGTTGCAGTGCCACTGATACTGCTGGTGATGATGGTGCGGTATACTCCTTCCAGTTCAAGGGTTACCTGTTGTGGCACCAAGTCTCGCGCAGCATGTTCTGCAAGTAAAATAAAACAATTTTTTTTATTAATAACAATGCAGGCCCTTGGATTAATTACACGAGTGTCCCAAATTACCTTCACATTCTGGCATGCCAGTCCTTTGACTGCTTCTCTCAGGATCCACGGCTCCTGAATCAACACAATGCCCAGTCTGTTAGCTGTGAACATCCGTGCTATTACGGCGGATGCCGCTATAGCATGATGTTCACCTATGGGCCATTTTCAGCTTGGAGGTCATTGCTTAGGTGGGGCTGCTGCCCCATTATCCTCCCGAAGTAGGATGTCCTCGTCCATCTCTACAACCGTCATGTCATGTTCCTCATCAGAGAGTGAGCTCTCCGAGAGGGACATATACTCCTCTTGTGTCTTTCCCTCAGTTACCTGTTCAGCAGGAGGAGGAAGTGATGCAGCCTGCTACGGATCAGGTTGATCCACTGCGGCTTCTGTCCTCTGCACAGCTGATGGATTCGAGAGGGTCATTTGCACCTTACTCTCCTACGACTTCTTAAGTCCAGACACTGCAACCTTGCCGAACCTGTAACTGAGGGAATTGTTTTGAGCCCTTATGGTGTCATAGGACTGCTGGTCGATACCGAGGCCCAAGACTTGCCCGGTTCCCTCTTTTTACGACCATTCAATATCTTCCACGTTTTGATGTTCAGGCCATCGTTTTGCCCTTCGAGGTTTGCCAATGTGGTTTGGTGCTCCTGGTCTGCGCTTCGTGGGAAGCATATTGTAATGGAATGGGCGCGTGGTATTTCCTTCCCGCACATTGCAGTAAATCCCACTCCCTTCCAATTACTTAGTTTGGGTGCCGCTGTCTTCAGCCATTCTTCAGTCTGTGGAGTCTCGCAGTCGTATCATCCCCATCTTGAAATGTATGCCCTTCAACTTGAGCTTATGCTCCCATCCACGGGCCATTTCATCCACTAGAGCATTCTCTAGATCCTTGAGCTCGTCGGTATTCAGCATTTCCCTATGATAATCGCAAGGGATAACCGCCACCTGCTCGGCCATTACCGTCATGGCACAACTTCCACCAGCTGCAGCTGCTTTTGCAGCCGCTGCATAGCTTTTGCCGTTTGAGTGTGCTTAGAAGGCTTTGCCCGCGACCTCTCCAGTTTTTCTGCTACTGCACCTCTTTGCCGCGGGTGTCGGACCAGAACCAGCCTAAGCCTTGTGTTCTTCGGCCTTCTTCCTTGCCTCCTCAGGTGCAAAGCCCTTTTCGAGGTAGCGAAGGTACCATCTAGTTTCTGCACCGCTCAGCCCCTTCCGAAGAGGGTCATCCTTACCACCAGGCTGGCGCGGCGGTGGCATCGATGGGCATAGGCGCCCTTTCATTTTAGCCGTAGCTGCCGTTGCCGTCCCCATACTTCCCACAACAGCCTTGGAAAAAGGCTGAGAAACTATAGAGCTTGGCTCCCACTTCTGGCAGCTTCAAGGCGTTTAGCCAACAAAGCTGAAAGGTGTCGATACCGGAATTTTAGATTCAGCTGCGTTTTGGTTGGTGCTATAGGTTGCACTTGCCTGACGCTGCTGCCTCGGCTTGTTCCAGGCTGACAACTGAGGGTATCTTCGCGGAGCCTTTGCTCCAATTCGTTTACTAAGCCAGATGCGGTGTAGCCCCGCAATCTGTTTAGATACCTTTTTTTGTTTTTGTTTATTTTTGCTTTCGGTATACACATCCCACGAGTAACGCGGGAAAGGGTCGTCCACCACGCCAGAGACCCGTATAACGTGGTAAGGCCAAGACTACTCCCTGAGGTGGCCCGGTATCAGGGAGGCTCCGTAATAATACAGTCGGTTACCCATGACTTCAAACCGTATCCGATAAACACGGGTCGCATGACACTCTCGGATTAGGGGTGACAGACTTAGTTCACCAACCCTCATCCCCCTTCGACCGAAGAAACCCCACCAGTGACCGGTAAGGTACTCCGATGGCTGGTGGTGTTGATCCCGTCAGTAGGTTCAGTTGAGTCGGCTTAAGCTCCCGCACCGACGTCAAAGTGACGCCGTTCGCCAAGGTGTCTGCGCATGAGTATATATACCTATAGTCGATCTGAAATATGGTAGAATAAAATCATATCTTCTCAACAAGATTAGTAAAATTCTACTATGCCGTTGCAGTTACTTTCGTGACATAAGAAAATCTGTTAATTGATTTCAGAATTATTTTTCTTTACTTTGCTATACAAAATTTGTTTCTTAAATCACGAAGTATACCTATTTGTTCGTTAAGTACCTACCTTACCTAGCATGAAATTTTCTACCAAAAACAATTTTTTTCTCGACTCAAAAGTTAAAATAAATTCAAATAAAGAATAATTTGTTAATTTTGAAACTTTCTCGATTCAACAAGCAAAATCTTCTTTCCGTGAAATGCTGCTGCTAGAAATTGTACCAGTTCCTATTATGTGTGAAACAATTATTGCACGCATTACTTTTTTTAAAAGCACCATGTTCTGTTACATGTGGGATATATTTTTACCAAGAAATATTTTTAAGGATTTATTAATTTCGCTTATCATCAATTGAATTCATATCTAACTTATTTTTACATAGCTTATTGTATTGTTTTCCGAAATCTTTGGATTATAAATCGTAGATCTATTAAATAAAAATTAAAAAGAAAAAAAAACATTAAAAGCCGCCGACCAACAAACTCCAATTATACGAGCGCCAAAATATTTGTTCCCCTCCATGTATGGATTTTCGTACAAACACTTAGCTGATAGAACTACATCCACGCATAATAAAGCAGCCCATAGACACCACACTTGTGTGTACAGCGGTGTACTGACAACGGTGTGGCATTCCGCCACACACGCCACACCAAATCGTACACAATCGAGACACCGACACCAAAAATCAAAAACTTTTGATTTTTACTCGCTCCGTGTCTCACACCAAAATCGGTGTGCACACCAGACCACACACAGCACATATTTCCGCACACCTGCACCGGTGTTGCACACAAGTGTGCTGTCTATGGGCCGCTTAAGAGCGAGAAAAATGGCGACACTCCTCCTCACTCGATCTACCTCTTCCACTCCCACCATGGCGCACAAGCGATCGAAATAATTCCAATCATTTACTGTCAATGGGATCACAGTCGGGTGTGTTTCATGTGGTGTTTGTTGATTTTATGGGCGTTGGTGTTTGTTATTCATAGCTTCTACTCATTGTGTCGGTTTCTTGGAAATTTTCTGTCCACTGGTGCGAACACCAGTTCTGGCATGACGTCATCTCGTTGGAAATTTTAAAAGTCGTTGTGATATCCACAAAAACTTCTCCACAAGCTCCTCCTTAACAGGCGCCATCTTCGATATCTTAACGCGGCCATTGAAAAACAAATCTCTGCAGAAAGGTTGAAGCCAGTTTTTAAGACATTTATTCAAAAACTTTGTGCTATTATACTAATTTCGGACATTCGGACTCATTTATAAAATTCAAATCCGGGCGCCTAATCAAAGTGCGATTTATTTACAGTCCGCTGATAATTGTAGCCATATTGAAACAAATATGGCATCGATCACTCCTCTCATGGACAAAATACATTGCGGTGAGAGTTTATTTTCATCTTGAACAGTCGATTTTGACGTTTTTCTTTGCAAGCGATATTTTTTATTGCTTTTGTGCCAACACAAGACAAGCAATGAGTGTAAATGAATAAATGAAACCGTACGCGTCGGAGTGTCAATTCATTCTGTCTTTTTTATTGTGTCAATCAACTTACGAACATAATTATTTTAATTACAAATTAATTAATTACAATGTAAAGTAAAGTGTGCTAGTTAAGTGTATTGTGCAAGTTAGGTAAGAATTGTGACAGATTAAGAGAGAAGTTTAAGAGAACAATATAAGACAAAAACTCGGAAAGAGAACTACATACGAATTCACTAATTACAGCGACTTTTCTGAGAGGTGGCCGGCCACTGGGGGGGGCCGCAATTAGGATACTCTACCCTATAGTACCTATGTATTTCATAATCGGATGGGGAAATGCCAGAGGATGCAACTGCCAACGCATTTGAGATCTTGACCGAAGATGACTGTAATTAACTCCTCCCTCTGTTAAGTTTGAACGTCCCTGTTCAATATTTTATGGACTTGCATTCGGATAGCTTCAGCGTTTGGCGAATACGCTGGCCTTTTGGTTCTATTAGTAAGCTCTCGTCACGTGCTATAATTAATCCATCGTCAATTGAATTTTATCCAAGTGGTCGGCTGATGTTGTTGGGCAGTTGGCTGTGTGTGTGTGGTTATTTAGTAGTTGGGAAACGCAAGTGTCTTCGTTTTTAATTTTGCAGTATCTATGTGTAGGAAACAGCTTTTTTACAATTGCGTAGAGGGAAATAATTTTCATTACAATTCGCAGTTAAATTTTTTTTAAGTTTAATATCTTATTATAATGCATTACTGGAAATATTTCATAAAGTTTACAAGTTTCTTTTAACTATGGGAATCTTAACTAGATATACAAGTGTTTCATTTTGGTAATAAGTTTTAACATCAGCAATAACTAACAATTCACGTATGGATGTTGCAGTGTTTTCTTTAAAATTAATAAATTCTATTTCATCTATATTTAACATTAAAGGATTAACAATATTGTGTTTTGCTAGTACAAGAGCATACATAGGTATTATTTTTTAAGTTATCAATAACAATTCTGTTTCTTCTCGTCACCAACATTGTTAATATTTGATAATCTATTTTTACTTGGTTATGAATGATTCATATTATTTTTGTATGTACTAAACGAAAAATAGTAAATCTGGAAATAAGAAAATTTATCTCAAATTATTTTTATGCGCCTGTCTTCCATTAATTACTACGGCTGTTCCTAAATCTGCCTGAACTGTTTTTTCATTGTAAATTTTGGAGAACTTATTTCCGTTTCTTCTATTTGTTTTTAAATAAACTTTATCGCCTGGTTTGAATTCTTTAGGTGTAGTCTCTTTGTTGTGATATTTCAGATCGTTGGCCTGTTTTGTTTTGAGTTTTAAAGTAATTTCGTTTTTCAGTTGCTCAGGAATGCTATGAAAAATATCTACAGGTTTATAACCGGTGACTGAATGGATGGTATTATTGTATTTGTGGGTTGAAAGAAGCATCAGTTCAGCAACATCTGTAGTTGTTTCTTTTGTACAGCGAGCAATTTCAGCAAGGGTTGAGTGAAATCGTTCAACCTGGCCGTTGCTTTGACTATGAAGTGCTGGTACTGTGTGTGTTGAGATATTGAACTCATTTTTTAATAGTGCCTGAGTTGAAATGGATGTAAAAGCTCCTTCGTTATCTGTGACTATTACTTTCGGGATTCTAAATTGAAAGATGATTTCTATTAAGGGTTTTCTTATATCAGTAGAGTTTCTAGAAGCGATGTGTTTTATGATAGCGAGCTTGGAGAATTTGTCGACACATGTAATGAAATATTTTTGTCCTGTATTGTAAATATCTAAATGAAGAATTTCTCCTACATTAGTGGGAATTGGTGTTGCACCGATTGGATGTTGTTTTGGCCTACGAAGATATTTATTTTCTTTGCAAATCTTACACTTCGATGCATAGTCTTTGCATAGTTTTTTTAAATTGGGAAAATAATATTCAGAAATTATTTGGTTATAGTTCTCATTTGGTCCTCTGTGTGCTCTGTTGTGTTCGGTTATTAATATGTCGGTCTTGGTCGTCTCTGTACGTACGTCCTGTACAAGTTTGTTAGTATATTTCATTTTAAATTCTGGAAATGAATCCATTAAGTCGTTCTGTATTTGTCCTAATGTTTCATGATCGCCATAAATTCCATTGGTTATATCGGTATTAAGAACGTTTTTTAGTAGTTTTATTAGTCCTGCTATTGACGAAATTGTTACTGTATGTCTAACTTGCTTTTGGAAAAGTAATTTAATTTTTTTACTTTTCTCAACACCCGGGAGAATAAAGATTTGGTTCTTGCAGCAATTGATAGGATTTCCTACTGATGGAATTATTTTTGATAAAGATTCTTCGCTGTGAACAGTTCCTTCTGAAGTGGATAAGGTATTAATGTATTGACGGGAAAGCGCATCTGCAACTTTATTTTCTTTACCTGGCTTATAGTGAAAAGTCGGTGAGTATTCCTAAATAAATGATCTCCATCTTTGGATTCTTATCAGATATCGCAAAAGTCAATGGCTGATGATCGGTGAAGATGTTAATAATAGGCGCGCCATATAAATATTTTTTAAGCGTTTGCAATGCCCACACTATCGCTAACATTTCGCGTTCGTTTGTAGCATAGTTCTCTTCGGTTTTACTCAAAGTTCTAGATATCATTGTGATAGGTCTACCTCCTTGAGAGAGAACAGCTCCTATTGCTTGTGATGACGGGTCGGTGGTCAGGTCAAGAGGCTTACGAAAATCAGGATATAATAATAAAACATCTTCCGATGCTAAGATATGTTTAATTCTATTGAAGGCACATGTGGCTTCAGAATCATGTTGGATTTTCACATTCTTTGATCTATTTGTCCCTATACTACCATTTCTCCTCTAATGTACTTAGTTAACGGTTTTGCTATCTGCGCGTAATCTTTTATGCGAAACGACGATAATAACCCGAAAGCCCAAGGAAAGATCTTAAGCTTCGAAGTGATTTCGGTGTTTCGTAGTTCACAATATCCTTAACTTTATGTTGGGACAAGTTTTAATGCTTTCACTAGATATTAGAAATCCCAGGAATTCTACTTCACTTTTAAAGAACTTGCACTTTTCTGGAGAAATTCGCATATTAGCCTCGAAAAGTTTGGAAAATATTATGCGAATATCTTCTAGGTGATTTTCTTCTGTTTTAGAAAAGATTATCACGTCGTCGATATATACGTGGCACCTTTTACCTATTTCACTTCTTAGCACATCATCGATTGCTCGTTGAAATATGCTGGGAGCATTCTTCAACCCAAAGGGCAATCTGCAAAACTCATATTTTCCATTATTAATGGAAAATGCAGTTTTTTCTCTATCCTTTTCATCTAGGAGTATCTGGTGAAAACCTGACTTTAGATCTTTTGTTGTGAAGTATTTAGATTGGCCTTAATTAGATAAGATAAAAGAAGTTTCAGGGATTGGGTATCGATCGGAGACTGTATGTTCATTAAGCTTTCTGTAATCGAAAATCGAAAACTAGATTTGGGAGTACCATCTTCATTCGTTCCTTTCTTGCCAACTATTAATATGGGAGTATTGTATGAAGAGTGTGATGGCTGTATGATTCCATCGTCCAACAATCTTTTTATTTCTTTGTTAACAAATGGAGCAGCAGACATATTGTATGGTCGTGGCCTTGAGTAAATTGCTTTTGAATTTAAAGTTCTAATGGATGCTTTGATATTTGTGTTAAATGGCAATTTTTCATCAGGTTGCGCGAAAACGTCTGAGTAGTCTTTTATTAAATTTTGAAATTCATCTTGGATGCTCTCTGGAACTGATGTTGTATCAATTTCAATGTTGTTTACTTGCTCACATTTAAAAAATTTTATTTCTAACTGTCCGTCTTCGTATGTCAGTAAAGAAGAGGTTGTATCGATTATGGCTTTTATTTGGGAGAGAAAATCGTATCCGACTATTGCGTCAAATGTTTTGAGTTGGGGGAGAATAAAAAAGTCTGAAGTTGTTCCGCAAAAATGTATTTTGCATTTGCGCGAAATCTTATTCTGGCCGTTTAGGGTTTTGACATTGAAGGGTTTATTACTTGGAACGATGTTTTTTAAGTTGGGTATATCTTTTATATAATTTTTGGCTGTGCCCGTGTCAATTAAGATTCTCAATGTTGTTGATTTATTGAGTCTCTTTTCAACGTAGGATAGAGCCGAAGTTATTTTAAGACAATTCGGGGTTAGATTCAGTTTCATAGTCGTCACTGTCTTCGGTACTATTGTGTATTTTTTCTTGTTGCATAAAATTTATACGCTGGGTTTTTGTCACGTTGGCTCTATCTGATTCATAGCGGCGCTTCGCAGGTCAACAGAATTGTTGAGGTTCTTGCTTATTGCTGGGTGCCTTAGGAGGGTTGGGTGGATATTGATTTTCGAAAGCCCTTGCAAATTCATATCTATGTTGATTTGCTTCGAGTTCCTGAGCTTTGGCTAATGTAGAGGGTAAATCCTCGCAACTAGCAGAGAAAAGAATATTGCATATTGGTTTGTTAAGGCCTGAAATAAAAACACGGAAAGCGTCTGTTCGGTATTTTGCTGCTAAAGAAGTAATAAGCTGATCGTTTCCTGAGTATTCCATTGTTATTTTGCTCACAATTAATGTTAAATTCTTTTCAATTTGATCATAATAATCAGAAATATACATTCGGCCCTGACATAAAATGCTCATTTGATTTTCTAACACATGTAAGGGTCTTTTATCGCAATATGTGTGGTCTAATCTAGCTATAATGGCGTCAAAGTTTAGTACAGTATTAAAAGAGGAAATTATCAAATCAGCAGGTCCAGTTATTTTGTTTCTAATGATTGCAACTGCTTGGTAATATTTCTCGGTACCAGCATATTGCTTAAATAATTCAATTGCGGTGTGCGCTGCTTGTCGCCAAGAAAGATAACGCATTTGTTCACCTGCAAATTCTGGAAGTGATTTTACTAGATCTAATGTTACCGAGCAATCGGCGGTGGATGTAACCGAAATGGGTTAATAACTGCAAATTTTTTCACCAGTGGGTTTAAGGTTTTTCAATCTATCTGACAGGGCATTAATCTGTGCTAATAAATCGTTTTGTATAAGAGCATTTCCGGAAGATATTTGAATCATTTGCTTGAGAACATTTTTACATGCGGATTCCACTGCGATTTCTACGGCAGTTGATAGGACACTAGTTGGTACAGTGTTACTTCGATTTGATGACGAGAAGAAAAATCACTTTTTGTTCACTTAACCTTCACTATTAACTGCTATTAACTACTATTCACTATTATCTTTTCTAAAGAGAATTTTAATCTTATTAATCTATTCTTAAATTTATGCTTACAACACTAATAGGATCTGCATTATCTCCAGGTTGGGTGGTTGGTAGTTTAGCTCTTCGTGGTTTTCGTTTTTTTCTTCTTATAGAATTGCTCTGCTATCTTATTACAAAGATGTTTGCAGCTCACGATACTTCACAAAAATTTAGCTGGGCGTTTTGATGTCCGTAGCGTTTTCTGTGTTACTTCTTACGAGTTTTTTTTTTTATTATTTGCTCTGTTTTCTTCTTATGAAGATGTTTGGAGCACACAATACTTCGCGAATATTAAGTTGGGCGCCAATGAATAAAAGAAACCGTACGCGTCGGAGTGTCAATTCATTCTGTCTTTTTTATTGTGTCAATCAACTTACGAACATAATTATTTTAATTACAAAAGTGCTTACGACTATGAAAAGGCAGGTGAATGTGCTGATAGAGTAGATACGACGGAAATGGGAAGTGCAATGTAAAGTAAAGTGTGCTAGTTAAGTGTATTGTGCAAGTTAGGTATAGTATGTATTTCATAATCGGATGGGGAAATGCCAGAGGATGCAACTGCCAACGCATTTGAGATCTTGACCGAAGATGACTGTAATTAACTTGTATGGTGTTTCTCTTTTTATTCGAAAGGCCCATGTATGTCATTATGTATGGAAGATAATACTGTTCAAATTTCCGCCTCGGCTTCTCCATTAGATTGCGCCTGCTTCAAGTTGCTTACTCAACGTATAATTTACATACATTTACCCTTGTTTGCCTCCATCAACAGAGTCCAAGCCCCATACCTTGATTTTAGCTTGTCCGATGAAATTGTTTGCGCCGGGTTTTCCTTGTCTCCTTAATCGGAAGTGAAACCTCAACATTTTCCCTTTGTTTGTTCGATTACAGTGCTGGGCGAAGAAGACATTTCCGTACTTATACTGATTTGCATTTGAGGCATCAAGTTGACCTGTAATTGAATTGGCTGGCCGACATGATTCTAAGACTACGCAAAGAGCTTGAAAAAATTGAAATCATTAAAAACGAATGTGAAGACGATTTGCCATATCCATTGCTAAGATTATTATACAAATTGCAACGATGTCAAGAGTTGTTAGATCACCTGGAATCTCGTTTTGGTAGAGATCAGGTCACAGCTGCGTTGACGCGATCCGAAAATTCAAAACAACTACTTTAATATCTGATGAAATTGGAGCTACTGACGTTGACGATGATATGTTTGACTTAAAGGAGTATGTTAGAAACAAACTATTAGTACAGTGAGAGAGTAAAATTGTTCACGGTACGTCACTGTCTAGAATCTATACCTATATGATCTGCAGCAATTGGCAGTTCCACTTCATCCAGAATTCTATTTCCAACTACTGAGTTGAATTACCTAGTAAATAAATTACATTGCATGTCCCCTTGGAAAGAGTTAATAAATAATTTAATTACAGAAGATCACTACCCGTTACAGTGACTGTCCAGAAGCAAAGCACACTTTTAACTTCGCCTCACATCGCATCTGTGGATGGACGTCGAATATTCGTTGGGAGATAATGCGCTCCGAAGCTGATCAGCCGGTACGTATCCTTACACAACACTAAACATTACGATGGTGAGCGATACAAATATTCATATTTAGTAGGTCCGATTTCGCATAATCAAAGTGGTGAAATTATAAAAATAAAATTATAAAATTATGACTTCCAAAATGTAGGCTAAAAATGACTATAAGTAAGACCCTCTGAATTTATTTGGAAAGGTAGATGCTGCTCACGAAGTTGCAGCGGTGAGCCCATCAACGAAAAATTTCGTCTCCTCAACGATTTCACTATTTCTCCTATCGAAGGCATCGCTTATTATGACTTAATGATATATTTTGTTCCATTGCATCCATTTCAATTAACGACAGCTTATTTCCATGAAAATTCACTTGCAATTATTTATTGAACTGAATTTTTGTCAGTTCTTGGTATCAGTACACCTCATCGAATACGTTCTGCTTCCGCCTGACCCAACTCTTGCTTATAATGGTTGGATATGTCACTTAGTTGGTGAATAATGACAGCACGTATAATTATGATTATGGGTGCATTGGAACACCTCCAAATGTCTGAATTGGATCGACAAGACATTTACCAACAATCCGAATTACAATCTTGTTAATTCTCAGACACGTTTTGCCTACACATTTGCACATTTCAACATTATATTAATCAAATTAATCCTTCGAATTGTTTACAGTCTCCTGCCTGCCAAAATGTTAGCTTATCCGATATCCTTCGACAGACTTAATCACATTTGCGGAACTTACACACTGTTTTCTTAAGAATTCGAACTCGTATAGAGATTTAATCGCCGTCTTTGACGAAAATCTCCCACTTTCACGGAAAAGTGCACTCAGTTCATTACACACATGACTTAATTTTTTTCTTGGATCCGCCGCCCCAGCGAAAACCATTAAAACTCTGTAGTTGGCCAATAAAAACATCAAGTACGCACTGAATCAATCATATTCAAGTGTTTTAGCAATAACATATTAATCCCATGCAGTAACATTCAAGGATATTTTTCGTGCGGTGTGACGTCAAAAAACACAGACCAACTCAGTGGCTGTCTTATGGATGGATCACACCTTCGCACTCTGGTCTGTCCGATAAACGGCTCCAACTTCACACGATTCTGTCAAACAGTATTCTTCATTCGTTAAAAGTTATATGTGAAATACGGAAACAAACAAAATTCCACGCCTAAGTCATTGAAACAACAAAAGACGGTTTTACTGGAGTAAAAATAATTTATAATTATTGTTTACACTCACATAAAAATGTCATTTGCCCTTATGGCGGCAACTTACTTCACTCTGACGACCTGATGATCTGGTGGTTTCAAAATAAAAATTGAATTAGTGATGCTAACGTCTTTGAACGAAAAACAGACAAACAACAAAAAGTGTGAGCGGTTTACATACGTATATTTTCCGTGTTCATTATTCGAGTATTTCCGTATCCGTTTTGCAGATTTTGTGTGATATAATTTTTCCAGCGTATTTTTGTTTGATGTGTTAACAAAGTGTGAAATATCGGGGCCAATATGTTATGCTGTGGGAATTTCCTTGGGACAACCATGAAAAGGGGTTTCTTTTGTTCGCAGTAAGTGTATGGGCAGCAATTTTGTACCCGCATAGGGCGATAAAGTGTGTCGACTTTATTCAGTAAGGCGACCAACTATTAGTAAAAAGGCGGTTCTCACTTCGCACTATTAACCAATCTTAAGAAACGAGGTGCTTGACATGATTTTAAGTAAGGCGCGGTGACTTAATGCCAAACTTAGTTAAAAACTTAGATCTTCAGGTCTCGAACGATTTCGCGTACAAGAAAGTCACCGGTTGCTGAGTTACTATAAAATTAGCTACCATAAACTGAACATTGTGTAGTAGATCTTGTGCGTCAGCTTCCTTCTTCATATCTGCTATGCATTTCTAAGCCGTTCGTCAGACAGGTGACAGTCGGTCCTTTCAATTTAAGCTCATATATAATTCGACAATTAAATTAATTGCCCAGGTTGTGGCCTGTGGGTAAGTGATTGAAGTAAATTTACAATTACATGTAATTACAGTTATAACGAAAGGAAGGAAAGTTTAAGATGGTAAGATATGCTAATAGTCACTCTGTCATCGACCGCGTGTCTTGGAACTTTATCTAGGGGGAAACTCGTTCTCCTCTCTCCATTGTGAATTTCACTGTCAGAGATATAAATTTGAGCACTCCACTATCACTTGTTAATTCGAATTTTCAACTTGCGTGCTGCAAACCGAATTATTATTAATCAAAAGATCGTCTTCTAATAATTACTATAAGTGGTATATCTATCCAAGTCAAAGGATTTATGCCCTCCCTTTCTGTAAAATTCCAATCAACCGGTCAGAGCGAATGAAGCTGCGGTTTAATATATCTCACAAAACGCTTAATGCGTCAAAGGACAAAAAACCACAACTGCAGGAGTGCAGGACTGTATCTTGCATTTGGACAGGCATTACTCGTAATTACTGTCCAACCGCAAGAAAGCCCTCGTATGGGCAACCGCTTGACAGTTCACAATCATCTGTGGTTAGGGTGCAAGGAAGCGATAAATAGTTATTTTATTACTATATTGTATTTGGTTTGCTCGGACTGATTTTCAAGTAGTCGCGCACAGTCGAGTTTTATAGATGTAAGTGCTTGTTGGAAGAAAATTACATCAACGACGATGTGCGTTCTTCAAATAGTTTTTTTTTAAAGTGTACTTTTAATTATTCCCGAATTTCGTTTATATATAACCCGTGCTGTGTGAATAGAGACATAATTTTGATCTAGCTAGAGCCAATTCTCTTTTGAAAAACAAACGAGTAGTTGTTGTTACTAAAGAGCGTTCGTTGTTAAAAACAAGTATTCGTTGTTAAATACAAGCAATCGTTGTTAAAAACGAGTCTTCGTTGTTACTTCCTGATATAAGGCGATACTGTCTTATCAGTCCGAACTTGTCCCCATTTTGTTGGTTTTTCATAAAGTGATTCTATACGTCCTACCCCACCACCTACCACTCATGGTCATAATATGTCATTCTCCACATATGAACAACAAAAATGTACTTTGAAGACTAATTAGGTGAAATACCTCCTTTTTGAAATGGTCCTTATGGTTTAATTGACGTTGATGGCTTCAAAGTGGTCGTTTTCATATTCATTATTCGAATTTTCCCCCTATACCTGCTTGCGGTTTGGTGGCATCAAAATCAATTAAATAGCCTGCTGACCAAACTTTGACGAAATTCAATTGAATACAATTTCAAAAGGCACACAAAGTTGACCGGCTGGGGTGGATAACTTGAGCGGACTTGTGTCCTTGCTGTTGTCATAGAGACGTCGTTGCAATAAAATTCTGCACGTCAGTTGTTTCTGTATTTGGACTCCAATTAAATCGTGTTGGGAGCTGAAAATATAAAGAACATAAAACCCCTTTGTAGATAAAATGTTAACTCTTCCGAGGGTTGGTTGTGGTTGCTTATTTCCAAAACGCATCCGTTCGGATGAATGGTTTGAAGCTGTCCGCAGTTTTAAATTGAGTTGTTCATCATGGCAGTTTTTCTGTGAGAATACATGAATGCAGCGCCCTACCAGTTTTTCCAAGTTCCACAAGATTTTGTATGCGATGTTGAGGAGCCCGATGACGTCTGAACCGTCGGAATAACGTTCTAAATTTCTGGTTTGTGTGAAAATTCCTTGAACTCTTCGGCAGAGTGCGTTTTATTTGAGTTTAAAAAATCGCTTTGCAAGGCATCGTTTTGGAAAAATTATTCGCAAAACTAGTTTAAACTCAGTCTCGTTAACATATTCATTATTGAACTGAGTTTCTGCGAAAATTGTTAGAGGTTGCCTTGGACAAAGTGCAACTTTTCCCAATTCGTCTACAGGTCCCCACCAATCCCAATGTTGCATTGCCTCAAAAATAAAACAAATCGGAACATAAGCTTCTCAGTTAAAACAAAATTACAAGGAGTGTTAATTCTTATGAACACAATTTAAAAGGTAAATAATTATTCCAACAGAACCGACTACAGTCCATGCTCAACTGCAAAAGGCAACTTGTTGTATTTGCAAATAAAGCAGCACAACTAAGAAATGACACCCTCACCACCCAAATTAGAGTGATAGAAAACAACGCCAACTTGTCTTATTCGCTCAGACTGTTGACATCGCTTATCGAAGCAATATGTTAAGTCGAAGAAGAAAGGGATTTACTATTTTGAAACCACACCCGAGTCGCTGCGACATTCTTCGAACAGATTTTATCTCAATTTATACCATTTGATAAATAGTCCTTTGTTGAATCAGAAAGAAAACCTTACTAACTTGTTACTGAAGAAAGATTAAAACTCTCCCTAGTAGGAATGACGGTCAACACTCTGACCCAATTAATTCTCAAAGGCAATTCAATTTTTTTTTTTTTTGTTTTTTTTTCTGAACAGTTTTTTGAATTCAAAATACCAATAAAAAACAAATTAAATTCTAACGCTAAAATAATGCCTTTTGCCTTCAATCAATGTTCAGGACATGATAAGAATTCCTCCCTCATGATACAAATTCAGTGGATCTGACAGACTTAGCAATCTTTTACTCTCTCAAATTTAGTAAGCAACGTTTCACAGTAACAAAAGCAAACTTAAGCCGTGTGAAGCCAGGCTGTTAATACAATTTGGAGCAGGGTATATCATTTGTAGGTTGTAGCCTTTCTTTTCAGTACTTAATTCTCCATAAATAACTGATTTTATAGAGAATGCCTTATGCACAAAGAATTATTATTACAAAATACAAACGACGGATGACATGTCTTTCCTTTTAGATGCACGACTAATTTAGTGGATGCAATCGATGGCCATCATATTCTCAGCCTATAGAAGCGTTAGTAAAATTTATTGACAACTAAATGGAAATAGAGAATCAAGAGAAGAGAAGAGAAGACAATCCCGTTCAAGAGTTTCCTAGTCGACTTAACTCAATGTAAAAGGCGACACCGAAATAACTTACAGGTAAGTCAAAACTTTTTTTACAATAGGTACACCACCGTAAAGGCTCTGTCGATCAGCAACATCACCCTAGTCTGCATCATCTGTCGAGACTAAAATCACATAAGAAGTTTTATAAAATAACGACAACGGAATTGATAACACAGTCAGCAAAGTGCTGACATCGGTAATTGAATGTTTAAAGAAACAATAAAGTCAACAAAGTGCAAAAATCAATTGTTTCTGGAGTGAGGTCATTGCCTCAGTATAGTTGTCGCAGGGCTGACCCGCACTAACAACTAATAAAGCAAATTACAAGGAAGAATCCCAGCGTGGAAATCTTGACCCTCTCCCATTTGTTGTGACTTTATATTATTATATTATTATATTTTACATTATTAAGAAATTAATTACTATTTAACAATAAATAAGTATGGCACTACGCACTAGCTACCAGCTTGCATCAGCTCAGATCTTGGTCGGTGTTGTACTTCATTTAGACAGCTTCACTGCAGTTATTATGGCATACACTCGTAATAAGTTAGTGCTGAGTTGCAGATTAGTGCTGGCGGCTCACCGATGGCGAATCAGAAGAAACATATACCAGCAAGACTCAGATCGGTGCAGTTAGATCCATTGCGATGCCCTTGGGGTAACAATCCCAACAATATGGAAACATATAAGCCATCCTGAGGCTGTTACAAATAAATGCAAGTCCTTTATAGACCTGTCAGAGAGCGTTTGATTTTGGGTTTGAACCACGTAAATACCCATTAATAAGGGAGATACTTAATAGCGATGAAAAGGCACATCCTTCTTATATTCAACACAGTCTTTTGCAGCGTATTTTATTTTATGTGAATTATTTGTTTCGATCTTGTAGATACCGAGGACAATACAAATCATGCAACAGGAGTGCATATACCAAGGCGCATTGCGAAGCTGTCACAGGACATTTAAATGATCAACACCACATCACCAGTGACGAATCTCAAGAACAACTGTTTTATATTTATAAGGCAAAAGGGATAGTAGCTTTAAGGTTAACATTGGTATAGACCATTGCTTTGGCGAGTTTTAAAAGTTAAGAAATTAGGTGCAATCAAAGTATGAGGTCCTTTGGTATCACTTGCTTTGAAACTAGAGACTTGTATTAATTTGTGATTTTCAGTGAGTTTAAGTTTCAGTTATTGTACAGGGTTATACAATTTCTGGATAATTAAGTATGAGGCTGGCATTTTAAAGTGCAACATTCACACTGAAAGGTACTATACAAAATCATTTAGTTTATACGCAAATAAAAATGCCAGTTGCAACTTCCTTCACTTTGACGGCCTGATGACCTGGAGGCTTCAAAATAAAAATTGAATTAGTTAGTAATGCTAACTTCTTTAAACGAAAAACAGAAATACATCAAAAAGTGTGAGCGGTTTACTTTGCTTTCGTCCATTTTCCGTGTTCATTGTATGAGTATTTTCGTATCCGTTATGCAGATTTTGTGTGATCTAATTTTTCCAGCTTAATTTTGGGGTGATGCGTTAACAAAGTGTGAAATATAGTGGCCAATATTCTATACTGTGGGAATTTCCCTGCAACAGTCATAAAAAGGGTTTTTTTTTGTTCGCAGTAAGTGAAAGTGTAGCACTTTTGTATCCGCATTGGGCGATAAAGTATGTCGACTCTATTCAGTAAGGCGACCAACTATGGTCATTGCATTCATTTGACAGTAAAAAGGCGGTTCTCACTTCACAGCCTTAACCAATTTTAAGAAACTAAGACCCGTTTTCTGATACTACGCATAGCGAATTAAGTTCCACTTAAACAGTTTATGACAAGGAAATAGTAGCCCATAAGGTATTTAAGTAGAACTTAAGACGCTATGAGTAGTATCAGCAAACGGGCCTAAGTGTCTAAAATAATTGCGCTCTCAATTTAGTTTACTGGGAATGGCGATGGGTGGTCCTTCGGTGGCAATCTCACAGTAGTAGGTACTCACCGTAACCTAACATAGTGTGAAACATTTTGAAAATATTTTTGGGTCGCTGTTTCATGAATCGGGTAGGTTTAGCTGTCGCTTTAGCTTGGACCGCTATTTTGTATAGTTTCTGATCAGTGTTCCCACACATAAGATTACGTACCTTGTGTCATAGGACTTTTGGGTTGGTGTAAAAGTTGTTGAACGTTTTCGTGTGCACGAACGATTGTCTTGAGCAGCTTAGAGCAATCATTCATGCATACGGAAACGTTGCAACTTTTTCGCCTTAAAGAATCTGACCCCAGGATTGAGATTGGAGGGGACTGTGCTTCTATTAACTACGAAGAAACCCCCGTATACAAAGTCTAATGTTGACGGCGACTAGGCTCCTAAAGTCGAGTCGACCAATGTGTCGGATGTTGCTCAAAGCATTGACACGTTATTACTAGACGGTGCATTTCATTTATTAAGGAAATGGTTATTTCGAAACACCCCAATATCTAGATGGCGCCACCGTTAAAATATACCTCAAACTCGGATAGTAGGTATACATGATGCAAAACATTTTATTTGAAGTGTACTGTAGTTCATACCTGATTCTTTCTTTATTTTCTTTTTTCGCAAAACACACCAAACAAACAAAATGTTCCTTGGTTTTACGGCATCATGTATCTTAACGAGGCCTCTTTTCTTTCTTCATTCATTCCCCAACCGTCAGTATAAAATTCTTTCCTATATGAGTATATGTTCCCTACCCTGGGGAACTGATTTTGGTTTCGTTTTTCAAATGAAACAAATGAAAGCAGATGCAATGTCATAATTAATGCCATTTTCGATTTGCCAAACAGTCAATCTTTTTGAGAAAAAAATCGATTTTTTTTTTATCGTAATTGCTTTTTCAAACCACTTTTATATAGATAGATTATATTCGAAATACATTACTATAAATGTGTGAAAATCAATTCAAATGCATTTCGAGTGCTATTGCAAAAATTGTTTTTTTTTTTTTTTTTTGCTGCCAACTCAATACACACAAAAACCAATAAAATTCAGATTTCATGTTCCAGATCACTTTTGAGAAATGTCGATTTTTTTCTTATATTTTACACATACTTTCACTAACACCAATGCTTATGACACACGGCGCCGGTTACGAATTGTTAATCGTTGGAAGGATTGCTTTTTTAACTGAATTATTTATTTTACGCGTATGGGATCGAGCTTTTATATTAAATTTTTCAAACTACATATTTTGTTTTTTTGAGTCGAGGTTCGATGGGCTTCAATAGATTTTTATGGATGCAAAACGTCTTTTATCGCAATGAATTTCACAATTAACCGAAATTTTCCAAACTTCATCGACTTTTCCACATTTACCTACATCAAATCATATCGTGAAATTTCGTGAAAAAAGGAAAATTTTCATTTTTTTCGCACTTTTTCAGAATTCTCTATTTTTTCATACAAAAAATCTAAAGATTTTTTCGATTTCCCAACTTTTCCTTACGGTATTCCTTAAATTTTCTTTCGTAAGAACGTTCTCCTGACAATTACGAACAAACGAAAAAATATCTGAGTCAAATCGGGACATTCGTTCTCAATTGATGAATTACTATCTATACATTTTTCCAACCACTTTCATATAATAACAGATTATTGGAAATGCATTACTATAAGTGTGGGAAAATCAATTGAAATGGATTTCGAGAGCAAATTTAAAAATGTTTTTTTTTTGCTGCCAACTCAATACACACAAAAATCAATAAAATTCAGATTTCATGTTCGATTTCCGGCAGAAGTTTGAAATCTCAGATCAAGTTCTTAAAGGCCAAATCGAAAGTATCAATCAGTAGCAAGGTGAGGGAGGATGATGCCTTTACACCGGCGTTGGGATATTCCCACCAAATTGTATATGAATGATTCTTTCGATATTGACAACTTAGTGAAAAGATTATAGTTGACTTGTGCTTTTAATTAAAACAATATTATATACCTATGTATTTACAATGTGAGGAAAAAAGTTAAATGTGTTCAGTGAAAAATCGAAAGATTTTCCCGAGTGGCAATTTTTTTCGATTACGAAAAAAACAAAGGAAAGGAAAAGTAATTCCCAATGTTAAACATATTGGGAATTACAACGGAATCTAGTACATATATTCACATATGTCAATCATTTTTAGAAGGAAATGTTAGGTTAAAAATTAAAGAAAGGTGCATTGCCTATTTCGAATCATTTGATTCAAGTTTAAGCTTTTGAATATGGTATATATATATATTTTGTAATGTCTTCCTTCAGTGAAGGGAATAAAACACGTGTGGCTTCAATTCAGTATTACAAAGGAATGTTTTATTACTTCAATGTCATCAGTCAAAAAGGGAAGAAAAAAGGAACGGAAGAAGAACAAGAGTGTTTTGGTGATGCCAGGTCTTTATGATTTTGGCAATACCTAACACGCCTCCTCTTCAGATGTTTGATAATAATTACGAAATTCAAGGTTATATACAAAAGCTATTTCATTATTTTTACATATTTCAATGAATATTGGTTAAGCTTAGAACATTGTCATACAAATTACATAACAATTGGAAATCAAATTCTTTTAATAACTTTTCCATCTAGGCGTGGTCTCAACTCTCTCCCAGCGGCAACTTGAGGTGCTTGATTTGACGAAACCGAATCAACATCGGAACTATTTTCCGCAACATGTAGCTGTGCATCTGCATTGTCAATACGACTATCAGAAGATTCTTCTTGCTCCTGCACATTGACTTCAGTTTGTCTGTTTTGGTTCATATTTTGATTCCTGATTTGATCTAAGTGCCGCTTGATTTCTCTGTTACTGTGAGTTAGGATGCAACAATATGTCCGAGGACCTACTTGTTTTTTTACGGTGGCTTGAGTCCAGCTTGGTTTGTTAGGGTTTTTGTAGTCTCTTATCATAACGTGCTGCCCTGTGGAAAACACGCTACTACGCCTGCCTTTATAATTTAAGATGTTTTTATCTTGACTTTCGATTATCTTTTCTCTAGTTATTGGTGGCTTTAAAGAACTAAAGCGAGTCTTCAAAACACGTCCAAAGAAAAGCTTTGCTGGTGATTCTCCAGTGGTGCAATGTTTCGTGTTTCGATAATCTACTAGAAATCTATTTATAATTGTGTCAAGGCAAGTATTTCTATTGTCCTTCAGGTTCGCAAGAATACACTTCTTTAACGTTTTGACAAAATTCTCGGCCTGACCATTGGTTGCCGGATGCCCCGGTGCCGTAAAAACGTGTCTAATGCCATTGTTAGTTATGAAATTACTAAATTCATTAGATGTGAATTGTCGACCGTTGTCAGTCACAAGAACATCAACTAAACCATTTCGACAGAACAATTCTCTCAATTTGCTAATGGTGAATGCCGAAGTGATATCCTTAGTCTTGAAAACTTCTACCCATTTGGAATACGAATCAATTACAATAAATAGATAATGGTTTTTAATTGGGCCAGTAAAATCTGCATGGGTTCGACTCCATACCGAATTAGCAGGATTCCATGGTATTAGCGGACTTTTCTCAGGACTTGGTTGTGATTCTTGGCAGGGAATACAATTCTGAATGGATTTTTCAATTTCGCCATCCATTCCTGGCCACCAAATATAAGAACGAGCTAACATTTTGGTTTTAACTATACCTAAATGTGAGGCATGAAGCTCTTTAAGTATACGAGCTCGCAGCTTTTTAGGTATAACGGTTCGATAACCCCATAAAATACAGTCATATTCTACAACTAATTCATCAGACTTATTGCGAAATGAAATAAATTCGTCACCCTTTAAGTTATGCACCATACCGCTTTGAATGGCATCACTGAGCTTTGACAAAACTGGGTCGCGCCTTGTCTCTCGTGCTATGTCCTTGAAACTCAAGTTCAGACAATTATCGGATTCAACATGGTTGACATAATTAATCTCATTGTAATCACTAACGGAGAATATTTGTGGCATTCGTGAGAGTCCATCTGCATAATTTAAGGTGCCTTTGATATGCTCAACAGAATAATCGAAACCTGACAGTATAAGGGCCCATCTTTGCATGCGTGCAGACGCCATGATAGGTAGACCTTTCTTCTCACCGAATATACTCAAAAGCAGTGTTGCCGCTGAGGAAAAAAATTTGTCGCTAGACCATAACCTAAAATCCGCTAGAAACGTTAGTTTTTGAATTGCGAAAATCCGCTAGAAATCCCTAAAATATAAATTTGAATGTAAGTTCATAAAAATATGTATTTATTTTTAAAATAAATTGTTAATTATTAAATTATTAATCAAATTAAATACTACATTAAAAAAAACAAACAAAAATAAAAATCCCCAACAAAAATCTCTGTCTCGTCACCTACTAAACATCTGCCTTTTACATGTGCAACCACCAACCAACTACGCGTAGGTCGCGATGTGAAAAATTATATTCGAATGGGTCGTAGATGCCACTTTTAGCGGATTCGTGTACGTGGTGGTGTAGTAATGAAAAGTAGCTAGAAATCGCCAATTTTTTTTTTAGCGACAACATTTTATTAAAAATCGCCGAGGGCTTTAAAAATACGCTAGAAATAGCGACAAAATCGCTAAAGTGGCAACAGTGCTCAAAAGAGGCTTATGGTCGGTTCGTAAAATAAACTTATTACCTAAGAGGTATTGCTTCAACTTGGATACGCAGAAGATTATAGCAAGAGCTTCTTTTTCCAGAGTGCTATAATTGCTCTCACTTTTGGTTAGTGCCCTCGAGACGAAAGCGATTGGCCTGAGGTCATGCTCGAATTTGTGAGAAAGAACCCCAGCTACAGCATTGCTGCTAGCATCCGTCGTTAATACTATGGGTAGATCGGGGTTGAAATGCACTAGAATCTGATCGGATGTGATTTCGGATTTCATCAACTCATATGCTCTTTGGCAGTTATGTGACCAATTGAATTTTACGTTTTTACGTAAAAGATTGTATAAAGGAAACATCTTTTCAGAAAAATTGTCTATGAACTTGGAATAGTAATTAACCATTCCAATGAAAGCTCTAAGTTCAGAAACGTTTTTCGGAATTGGTGCCAATGAGACACTTGAGATCCGATCATTGTTCTTACTCAGCCCGTGCTTATCAATCGAAAATCCTAAATAACAAATTTTTTCCTGAAATAATTCGCACTTCTTCATGTTCAACTTAAGTCCGGCTGTTCTCAGCTTGTTCAAAACCAATTTTAATGTTTTGATATGCTGTTGCATGTCTTTTCCTGTGATTGTTATGTCATCTTGGTACACTACAACGAATGGAATTCCTCGTAATAAACTTTCCATCGTTTTCTGAAAAATTGCTGCGGCGGTTTTAACGCCAAACGGTAATCGCTTCACTTTTAATAAACCAATGTGAGTACTCCAGGTACACAGAAGTTGAGAACTTTCATCTAATAACAACTGATTGTAAGCATTGGATAGATCAAGTTTAGTGAATAATTCACCTCCATTCAGTTGAGCAAAAATTTCCTCAATACGAGGCAACGGGTATTTAAAATCTACCAAGCTTTTGTTGATGGTGACCTTGTAATCACCACAAATTCTTAATTGGCCGTTTGGTTTTAAAATTGGGACTAGAGGCGTTGCCCACTCTGAATTGTCCACCTGTTCAAGAACACCGTCTTGAATCAAACTTCGCAATTGCTTTTCAATTTGATCTTTCCACGCAAGTGGCAATGGTCGGGGTTTAAGAAATACTGGCTTTGACTCATCACGCACTTTCAATGACACCTTACTAATATTATAAGCACCCAGCTCCTCTTTGAAAATTTCCGAAAACTCGCTTTTTATCTCCTCAACAATAACTGAGTATTTATCACTAATGTTTACCGCATTTACTTGCATTAATTCGAAATTAAATGCTCTTAAAAAAGTACGACCAAGTAAAGGAGGACCATTTGTTTTTGGAACTACAACAACTATGTTCTTTGTGGTACCTCGATACGTTATTGAAGCATCGTACTCACCCAGTAACTGAATTTCTTTTTTGTTGTAGTCAATATACGGAATATGGCATGGTCTGAGAGACCTTTTGTGCTGAATTTTTTTATACAACGAAAATGGAACCAATGTGCAGGGAGCGCCGGTATCACATGCTATCTCCAAAGCAACACCATCAAGACTCACTGGCAAAGAGTAGACACCACTTCCAGACTTCGAAGAAACACTAAAAATGGAATAATTAAATAAATTATTATTAACTTCATAAACTGAATTATGATCTGAATCAGATACGTAATTTACTATTTTGTTTGTTTTATTACGACAAACAGATGCTAGGTGTCCAAGCCTTCCGCACGAATGACATTTGCTCTCTTTATATTTGCATGACTTGGAATTGTGATTTCGCCAACCACAATGAGAGCATACTTTTTGCTGTATTTTTTGTTTGCTTCCTTCCACGCCACTGCTGCTACCTGCATTACCACTACTGCCGTCACCCGAAAAGCCTCCTCTACTGTTTTTTGACGATGTTGCCTTGCCCTGGTTCCTCGACCATTTGTGATTTCTTACGTAATTTACTGCTTCCTCGCTGACGAACTTTTCACAGATTTTTGTTTCTAAAATCATTGCTTTTTTTAGCGCATCTTGAAGTGTCAAATGTTCGTCTTCTTCACATAGCCTCTCGAAAATTGTAGTTGGTAAACTCATGATGAATTGATTCAGGACGAATGCATCCAGATTATCACCAAATTTACAATTTAGAGCCAGTTTCTTTACTCTAGCGAACCACTCCGCGACTGTTTCTTCTTGATCTTTGTTGGAGCTATGAAACTTCTTTCTTTCACGAAATATAATCGTAGGTGGAGTGTAATATTGGCTGAGAATGATGCACAATTCCTTGTACGATTTTGATACAGGTGATTCCGGACTGCATAAGCTGTGTAAAACCGTGTAGGGAGTTGCACCGACAGATTTTAATAAAATCGCCTTTTTTTTATTGTCCTCAGTGCAATTTATTTCACAAAAATGGATGTCCAATTTTTCTTTCCATATGGAAAAGGTTTCGTTGTTAGGCGAGAATTCCGAAATACTAGACGATTGCAGCAACGTGACTGCACTATTCGAAGTAGTTGCCATTGTTCACTGAGGTTATGTAGTTAGTGAAATGCAATTTACTACAATTTTTTTCTTATTTTAGATAATTGTTTCGTAATACGAACACAATGAATACTATTAAAAATAATTACTTTTAATAAAAACTCCTCGTCGCCATTTATTTGTAATGTCTTCCTTCAGTGAAGGGAATAAAACACGTGTGGCTTCAATTCAGTATTACAAAGGAATGTTTTATTACTTCAATGTCATCAGTCAAAAAGGGAAGAAAAAAGGAACGGAAGAAGAACAAGAGTGTTTTGGTGATGCCAGGTCTTTATGATTTTGGCAATACCTAACATATTTTGAGAGATAATCGAATCAAACCACTAATATGTTTGTAAGAACTACTTTAATAAAACACGCGTCTTACAAATTGCTGTAGTCTTTTTATTAAATTATTCCTGGGAAGCTGAAACCTCACTGACTCTCTCATCATGTTAACAAGATATCATTAGGCACTAAAAATACCTATGTACATAATGAGCGAGTGAGAAGGCTATACATTTGTAATACATATCAACACCTTTAAGTTTAAGTAATTCAGTATTTTAGCTTAAGATTAAATGTTGTTAATATAATAATAATTGAAAAAAAAAGGGAGATAGAAATTTATATACAAAAAAATCAAAAAAATAACTGTGTAGCAGTGTAGCCATAGATTCATTTTAATCACAATTTAAATTGTATTTCGATCGCAATCGACTTGCTATAGGAGCCTCAGAATCTTCATGTCCATCCTTATTCATATTATCCTCTTCATTTTTATTTTTATGACAATCGCTATTATGCTGGTAATAATTTTTAAAATTAGAGAATATAACTTTCTTAGCATATGTTTTCCTAAGTTGGTTTATGTGAGCTTGAATACGTCTGCCGTCTTTTTCAATTACATATTCCAACGCTCATTTACAATGACATTCCAGCTGTCAACTCTTTAGACAAAGCGAATCTGCTTGCTGCTTTTGCAGCCAGCTCAATGCTCCGAGATTGCGCTTTGCCTCTACCTGTACTTGAGAGCGTCGAATACACCATGGGACAAATCCATTTTCGCACTCGTACAGTGGCAAGAGTACTTAATGATCTCAACATAAATAAATCCGCTGGTCCAGATTGTATTTCCCCAATTGTTCTGAAGAGGTGTTCTTCCACGCTGGCAAAACCACTGCGTAAGCTTTTCCATCTGTCCTATTCTTCTGGACTCTTCCCGAGAAGGTGGAAAACAGCATTTGTCCAGCCCGTCCCCAAAAAAGGCGAATCTTCTTCTCCCACCAACTACCGACCCATAGCACTTACATCCATTCTTTCTAAGGTCATGGAAACGCTGATAAATCGTCAGCTCATGAAATATCTTGAATCACGAAAACTCATTAATGACCGGCAGTACGGTTTTCGTGGCAACAGATCCACTGGTGATTTGATGGCTTATCTCACCGAAAAGTGGAACCAATCTCTACATCACTCTGGTGAAACGAAGATTGTTGCGCTTGATATTTCAAAGGCATTTGACAGAGTTTGGCACCAAGCTCTTTTGTCGAAAATGCGTGCATATGGGATCGATGCGTCTCTTCTTCAATGGATTAGAAACTACCTCTCTGGCCGTTCAATTCAAGTTGTATTGGATGGCTTCAAGTCTGAAATTCACCATATAAATGCTGGTGTTCCCCAAGGCTCCGTTTTGTCTCCGACTCTCTTTCTCATTTTCATAAATGATCTCCTGTCTGTAACTTCTAATCCAATCCACTCCTTCGCCGATGACAGCACCCTCAGCTTCTCATATTCATTCCAAGACTCACGTCCCTGCTCTTCGGCCGTAGAACTGGAACAGCAACGTATGTTTAGCTCATTAAATTCCGATCTCGACAGCATTATAAAATGGGGTTTAGCCAATAGAGTGGAATTTAATGCTTCCAAAACACAATGCTGTCTGCTGTCATTAAAGCGAAACCAGAATCCTCAGCCATTATCCATGAATGGCACTTGCATCGCCGAAACCGAAAGACTTTCCATTCTCGGTATGTGTGTCCATGACAAACTTCGTTGGAATGACCACATACACGAAGTCGCCAAGAACGCTGCGAAATGTCTAGGTTTCCTCAAACGGTGCAAGAAATATTTTACCCCTTCTGATCTGGCTGCCATATACAAGGCGTTTATTCGCCCCAAACTTGAGTATAACTCTCATATCTGGTCTGGTGCGCCCAAAACCTCACTGCACCTGCTGGATAGGATACAGAATCGTGCTTTAAAACTCATTGGAGACACAAATATAGCGAATTCTATAAATTCGCTCGAACATCGCAGAAATGTAACATGTCTTTCATTGTTTTATCGCTATTTCTACAAACAGTGCTCAAGTGAAATCGCCAGCTGCATTTCACCCCTTCAACAATTCAACCGCAATACTCGCCAAGCCAGGAATGCCCATCAGTTTACCCTTCAGCCTATTTTCGGTCGTACTATGAAATATAGAGATTCCTTCATAAGCCGTACCACGCGAATGTGGAACGCCTTGCCCGGCTCTGTCTTTCCCCCTCGGTTCAATTTGCAGACATTTAAAACCAATATGCATCGGAATCTCCTATCTTCTCTATCCCAATTTCCCTAACGCCCGCGCTGTGTACTTCAAACTACACCATAAGAGTGGTCATAACCTCTTTAGTGCGTGTTAATTATAAAAAAAAAAGAACAAAAACATATCTAACCAAACTAAGTTTTTTTACTATTTTAACAGGCCACCATTTTAAATAATTTTTATGTTCACATTTATATAATACTATTTCATTTATTTCAAAACTCTTTACACTTCGTTTATCAAACTTTAGCCTGCTAGCCTGCTGTTGTTCAATTTCCTTTACTTCTTTTGGTTTGTTTTCACATTGCTGTTTAAGAAGGTCTATTGTTGTTCTTGGCTTGTAGGAAAATAGTAAATCAGATGGCGTTCTATTAGTTGTCGTTGATGGTGTATTTCTATAATTAAATAATGCTGAACTAAGGACTTTCTGAAAATCACTTCTTTTCCGTGATGGTTGCTCGACACAAAACTTTTTCAAAATACTTTTTATTGTTTGGACGCCTCTTTCAGCGAGTCCGTTTGATTCAGGATGATAGGGAGGACTTTTTAAAGGACTAATACCATTTGCTTTGCAAAATTTTAAAAACAACCCTGAACCAAAAGGAGGACCATTGTCCGAAACCAATTCTTTTGGCAGCCCGTAAATCGAAAACCAGCTAAATAACCGTTCTATTACCGACTGTGCGTTTGTATTTTTCATGATTGCGACATCAATCCATTTTGAATAGTGATCCACCAAAATAAAAAAAATCGATACCTTCTAACTTAAATAAATCTATATGTACCCGTTCGTATGGATAAAAAGTTTTTTGCCAATCTATTTTGATCTTGTCCGAAGAGTTTCGTTGGGTTAACTGACATACTGGGCAATTTCTTATACACTCTTCTATGTCTTGATCAATTCTTGGCCACCAGAGATGACGGCGAGCGAGAATCTTAGAGCGAACAATACCTGGGTGCCCCGCATGCAACAATTCTAACACTTTGTTTCTTATTCTGCAAGGTATAACTATTCTCGTGCCGTAAAATAAGGCCCCATTTTCGCATGATAATGAATTTCTCTGTTTATAATACGACCCCACTCCATCACAATATTTTTTATTTCGCCAGCCCTCCATTACGAACTTAGTCACTTCTTTCAAAATTTTATCATTTCTACTCTCACTAACTATTTCCGAAAATTTAAGTGGCAAATCAGGTAAACAACCCTGAATATTTAAGGAACAAATCATATCAGCTTCTTCGCCTGTAGAATCTGCAGACGGTAATCGTGAAAGCCCATCGGCGTGTCCCAGCTCTGTACCCTTCTTGTACTTAATTTCATAAGTATATTGACTTAAAAAAATGGCCCACCTCTGCAAACGTGCAGCTGCAACTGCTGGCGTTTGTTTATTGTGTCCGAAAATTTCTCGAAGTGGCTTATGATCACTAAGTAAAATAAATTTGTTGCCATATAAGTACCGGTGAAATTTTCGAACCGCAAAGACAATTGCCAAAGCTTCGCGGTGAAGCTGCGAATATTTTTTTTCCGCTTCGCTTAGAGTCGATGACGCAAAAAGTACAGGTCGTTCTTCACCTTCAATAATATGAGCGAGAACGGCTTCCACCCCATATGGGCTAGCATCGCATGACACCACAATTGGCTTTTTTTCATCGAAATGCACTAAAAGCTGATTACCCTGTAATAAATCCTTACTTCTTTGGAAAGCATGTTGACAGTCATCTGTCCAGACGAATCTTACATTTTTACGCAACAAATCGTAGAGCGGCTTCAACTCAGTTGATAATCGAGGCAAAAATGTTCCATAAAAGTTCAACAAACCCAAATATGATTTTAGACTGGTTACGTCATGTGGAGCAGGTGCATATTTTATTGCGTCCATCTTATCCTGTGTTGGCTTAACGCCTTCCTTGCAGATTTGATGACCTACGTATTCTACCCTTTCCTGGAAAAACTTACATTTCTGCTCATTAACTTTCACCTGATATGAGTCAAGCCTCGCTAAAACTTCCTCGAGCTTATTTTCGCATTCCTTCAAACTGTTTCCCCCTATTAGGATATCGTCTAAGTATCCAAATACCTTAAGTATTCCTTGTAGAATTTGGTCCATAATTGATTGGAATATTGCGGGGGCTGAACTTAAACCAAAAGGGAGCCTAGTATAGCGATATATAAGCCTTTATGGGTATTAATAGTGAGATATTCTTGTGAAGTTTCAGAAACTTTTACCTGTTGATAGGCACCCGACAAATCGAGAACACAAATACCGCAAATATCTCGTCTATTTTTGGTAAGGGATAATGTTCAGTTTGAACAAACTTATTTATGGACACTTTGCAGTCAATGCATATACGCAATTTGTTGTCCTTCTTAGGAACAACTACAATAGGTGATGCCCACCTACTATGCCGGACTGAAACTAAAATACCTTGTGAAACTAATCGATCTAATTCTCTTTCTACACTATCTCGTAAACCGAAAGGCATGGTGTACGGTTTAAAAAATATCGGCTTAGCATTATCTTTTAGAGCGATCTCCACTTCAAAATGTTTGATGGCGCAATCGCGATCGGCAGAAAATATCGTATCATACTTATTTTTATAATAATCGATGTCCTTTAGATTATTAATCCTTCTACCACCTTCACCAGAGCGTTCGCGCCAATTTGGTGCAAGACTATCTAACCACGATCTACCGAGTAAGGGCGTAAAATTTTTATTCGATCTAACAACAACTAATTCCAAAGAAAAATAATCATTCTCATGCAAATCCTTAACTCGAACATCACATACACCTTCTACGCACACATTATCACCAGTAATTAAACTTAAACATTTTTCTACCCTTCTTAAATCGCAATCCGAAAACAATTTATAAAAATCAGTGCTGCTCATCACCGAAGAAGAAGCTCCAGTGTCAACTTCCATATTAACTGAGGTATTATTAATATCTATTTTTAAGATGCATGCATTATTATTAGTGGAAATGTTATGTAGATGACCCAACTGCAAATTGTCTACACTTAGGGCCATTTTATTCACTCGAAGTTGAACATAACTTGCGGATTTTTATATGGAAAACTCCCCAAATTGTGTTCAAAGTCGAGTGAATAAAATGGGCCTTTATCTATTTGCCTGGTAGTTTCGGTGACTGCTAGGAGATCTTCTTACTGTGCGTCCGCTTGCTGCTGAACGGCAATTTCTCGCATAGTGACCATTGCGTCCACAGTTGAAACATTTGAAGTCAGAGTTTTGACTACTGTTGCTGTTGATGTTTCCGCTACGGTATACTGCTGGTGAGCACTTTCGATTATTCAGCTTACTGTTCTTCTTCTCTCTCTGCGGTGTACGGCTTCTTTGCTGTTGAAATTTTTTGCCTCTCTGGTATTCCATATGGTGAAGAGGATTTGGATGAAGTAACTGCATGTTGTTTTTCGTCAGCTCCAGAGACTTCGCCACTTGACATGCCTTATCAAAATTCATGGTCGACTCGTTCAGTAGTTTTTGTTGGATTGATTCGTCCTTGATACCAACAACGAATTGGTCTCTCAATGACTTATCTAAAAAAGATTGAAAATTACATTTTTCCGCCAGATTCTTCAGCTCGACGATGTAGTCTCCAATCGTTTCGTGGCTTTGTTGGAAGCGTTTGTGAAACTGAAACCTTTCTGCTATTATGTTTGTGGTTGGCTTGAAATGATCTTTAAGAATTCTTATTAATTCTGTGTAACCTTTTGAGTGAGGTTCGGCAGGAGCAACCAAAGACTTCACAATTTTGTACGCTTCGGGTCCCATAAGCGTGATCAAATATGACCCTCTAAGCTTATCATCAGAAATTTAGTTGATTGATAGTAATTGGTCTAGCCTTTCCGCGTAACTGTCGAAGTCATCACCGGGTGTAAAAAATTCAATTGAACCAAAAAACTGTGACATTCTTTGGCCTTCCACGTGTTTCTTTTCTTCGAAACTCGGTTGGGTATCCTCGAATTGATCGGAGTCACTACTCTCTTGATCGCGTTTAATTGAATAATCCACTTTTTCGAATTTCTTTTCCTCGTCGCCAAAATAATATGTTTGTAAGAACTACTTTAATAAAACACGCGTCTTACAAATTGCTGTAGTCTTTTTATTAAATTATTCCTGGGAAGCTGAAACCTCACTGACTCTCTCATCATGTTAACAAGATATCATTAGGCACTAAAAATACCTATGTACATAATGAGCGAGTGAGAGGGCTATACATTTGTAATACATATCAACCACCATTGACGGGTCTCTTTTCGTCTTTCTACCACTGTAAATCTTACCCAGCCAGACTCTCTGGATTTCTCCAGAGTTCTTCCGTGGGTTCGATTCCTAGTGTTAACGCTAGCATCTGTTTATGTGAGATCTGTTTCATCGACCGGGTATCCACCCAATGATGTCCCAAGATCTTCATTCTTCTGCCTGGCATAGTTTGCAGGTATCATCCTATCTAAGGTCCATCTTCCTCAAGTGATACCCGAAATTAACTTGTCCTGTAGACAAAGCCACCACCCATTTCAATGTTCATCGACTCATGCTTAGAACCCTTCTTTGAGTGGAGCAGGTCGGCCACTTAATTGCCATTTTAGCCTGTCTACATTGTTCCACAGTTGACCACCTATTCAGGTGTTCTGCCCTGATCCATTTGTGAATCAGCTGTTAAACCATTCCTCTACCAATTGAAGCGAATGGTTCTGGTCCCAGCAACTTTTCAGTTGACCCCTGTTTTGCAAGGCAGTCCGCATTTTCGTTGCCTTGGAGCCCTACGTGTCCTCGTACCCAAGTCAGTGTTACTTCATTTTTAGATGAACACCTATTGAGCTTGAGTACACATTCCAGTGCCAATGATGCTGTAATGTTTGGTTGTTTCATGTGTTCTTCTGTCCACCTGACTCACAAGCAAGTAGTCCAACGCATGCAGCAATGCAATCATCTCAGCCTGGTAAACAGAAGTGTGTTTCCCGAGGCTAACGTGACGGTATAGTTTCAGCTCTTCTGAATAGATACCGGCACCCGCTCCGCCATCCATCATGGATCCACCTGTGAAAATCACTATTTCACCTCTTCTTTTTCTGGAAGTAATCCATCCTCAATACGAGTCTTGTGATTCCCTTCCATAATACGCACCCTTTGCATCCCATCCATAGGCATATCCAGCTCCCTAATCTCGTTTTAGGCGAGTTCCAGGATCTTCCTATGTCCATAGATGGTACCACGATTGTGCCATTTCGCATCTCGATGCAAACGAAGTGCCGTTAGGGCCGCTGTTTTCTTAATAAATAAGTCTAGCGGTAAGATCCCCAGGATCACTTCCAATGCGCTTGTTGGTGTTGTCCGTATTGCACCTGTAATTCCTATAGATGCCAAGCGTTGAACCCTGTCCAGGTGCTTCCTCACAGTTTTCTGGGAGGTTTTCGCCCACCATACAACTGAGGCATATGTGATAATGGAACTAGTTACCATCGTATACATCCAGTATGCTGACCTAGGCGAGAGTCCCCAGTCCCCACCTCTGTCCACATACACGTTTGCACTGATGTAATACCCTTTTTGCCTTTCTGACCTTCTCCTCAACGTGGTTGTTCCAAGAAAGTTTAGTATCTAGATAGACTCCCAGATATCTAACCTTCTTGGTCGTTGTTAGTTCCAATCCGAAAAGTGTTAAGAACCGAAATTCCAGATTTTTCCTCTTTCTAGTGAAGACTATTAGATCTGTTTTTCCCGCATTAATGAAGAGCCCTTGTTCCAAACACTACCGCTCAACCACTGAGTGCACTCCTCATGATATCTGCGGTGACGTCTATGAATTTGCCTCTGGCCATTATTGCTATGTCATCAGCATATCCCACTGTGTGAATGCTAGTCGCCTCAAGTCTATCGAGAAGAGAGTCCACAGTGATATTCCACAATGTAGGTGAGAGAACACCTCCTTGTGGGCAACCTCTGCTAACCCTTCCTCTGAGCTTTGAGGTTCCCGTCAGAATATTTATCGCCCTTGTATTCAACATATTGTCCACACCCATCTTACCACTAGTTGGTTAACCCTACATTTTTTCCAAGGCTTGTTTCAGATTTTCAAAACATATTTTATCGAAGGCACCTGCAATGTCCATTATAGTGGTCATCAAGTTCCCGGCACCACCAAGGCGTAAAATCTTGTTTTTCCACTAAAGTAGGTGTGCAAGCCACTCGGTACGCATCTTCAACAGCTGACTGCAGATGCTTTAGCTGTGATTCTACATGCCAAGTGTTTTTCAGTATTCCGAATGTCGTTACATTCAGTTTTTCCCTCAACACGTCACAGTATTTAATTCTATCCGTGTTCTTCGGAATTCTGATGTATTTCCGATCTCTTTTTCTTTTAGATCTATAACGAACATCAAATGAAATGGATCCGTGATCCGACAATGTAGCCTGATCCATTACCCTCCAATTTGATACTCTCTCAATTATCTGGCTACTGCACAGGGTTACATCGATCACTTCCATTCCATATTCCAATAACAAGGAACACTATCCTAGTTGCAGTGGTTATGGTAGCACTCAAAAATTTCTATAAAAAAAGTGCTGTGTCAGTCTACCACTGAGTTGGTATCTTTAATTTTCTTCCATTCACTTTCCAGCATCAGCAATCAAGGAAGTACATTATATACCTAGCTGTCCTTCCATCCAATAAAATATCGGAATATACACACATAGCTACCTAATTATTTCACATTTCCATAGACACATTCTTTCCACATTGTTGTCTTCATAAGATACTCCATCCCTATCGTCATCAGTATATTGTCACTAAAGTACGCCCTATACTCGTTCCGCGGTACTAATAATCATTTTTAGTGTCCAGGTTAAGTTTTTCGGACTCACAATGGCGAAATTTTCCATACAAAATTGCATATTGTGACCTAGGAAATATTTAGTGTGGAGGTTAAAAATGATTATTGGTAAGGCCCGTTATGTTTTGCCTTATCGATTTCATTTGCTATTTTTCTTCCGCCATTCGCTGCAACATGTTTGTATATATTTCCAACACCATAGATACAAATATGGAAACATGCAAACACAAAAAGGTTTAAAGTTGACTAAGTGCATTGGGACGCCATCTATTAGGAGTAAAATTGTGAGCTGTATCCTGTTCCAGGTCGGGGTATGAAATGCATCATCTAGTAATAATGTGTTCATGCTCAAAGTTAATAGTTCTGATAAATTTTGAACTGATCCTCCTCCAAAATAGAGGTGTTCCTTAATTTCTTTCCTCCTAGACGTTTGGGGTGTTTGATACATATTTTCGCGGCATATTACCTCACACAGAAACAGAGTTTGCCCCAACTAGACTAAATTAGTAGTATGAAAACGGTTGATATTAGTTTCATTAGAGACACTTCATTTGAACTTCTGAGACGAATAATCACAAATTGTAAAAATAATAAAAATAATAGTTGGCGCAACCGTTTTGTCATCTAGTAATAATGTGTTCATGCTCAAAGTTAATAGTTCTGATAAATTTTGAACTGATCCTCCTCCAAAATAGAGGTGTTCCTTAATTTCTTTCCTCCTAGACGTTTGGGGTGTTTGATACATATTTTCGCGGCATATTACCTCACACAGAAACAGAGTTTGCCCCAACTAGACTAAATTAGTAGTATGAAAACGGTTGATATTAGTTTCATTAGAGACACTTCATTTGAACTTCTGAGACGAATAATCACAAATTGTAAAAATAATAAAAATAATAGTTGGCGCAACCGTTTTGTGTGAGTTTTTAATTTTTGGAACGAATGAAAGGGATCTACAATTTTATGCCGATTCCAAACGGCTAATTGAGAAGCTCTTTCAAGACAGTTATACTCTCGGATGTTTGTCAGACGTTCGCGAGAGGTGGCGCAGTGAAAAAAACCTTGAGTTGGAATTTGGTTTTTGCGGGATTCGAACCTGGAACCCCTCGCTTAGTAGTCCAACACACTTTTTGTAGTCCGAGCTCTTAAAATCTCAATAATTATCCAAGGCCCGAAGCTCTCGGTGGTATAACTGCCTCGGTGTGTTCTTCTTTCTTCCAACGAAAAACACTTGCGTATATAAAAAAAAACGAAAGAAATTATTTTCGTTTTCGAAAGAAAGAACTTTCGTTTTCCTTTTTCCTATTTGCAGACATTTAAAACGCGGTGCCGTTTAAATTGCATAGTTTGAGCATCCTTTTCATAGTTCGTCGAGCTTTGGCTTTTGACAGCACCACTTCAAGTTCCCTTTTGAACCTTCTAAGTTTCGGGGTCTTTACTAATAATTCGTTTGACCCTGAATAATTTATTTTAGTAAATGTACTGTAGGCTTGGGTCATTATTTTAATTTCATTGTACTAATATTACTTCTTATATTTTCACCTTCTTTGTTAAGAATGGTTGGGAAAGGCGTAAATGGTATTTATATGGTAAAAGAAAAACATCGAAAATGAGATACCACAATGAAAAAGATGCCGTTGTTTACCCCTCGCACAAAACTTCATTGTCTTTCGTTTTTGCGACTTTCGTGCGAGGGTAAGCGATTGAACGTTTTCATCTGGCGGAATTGATGAATTATTTTCTAACCAACTTAACGTCCAAAAGGTAAATTTGAACAACAAATTCTTAGCATTGCTACAATTGCAATGGTTCATTGCGGGCAACGTGGCGAGTGACCCTCTCTATGAAAAAATACAAAAATTTTTCGACATTCGGTTTTGGTTCGTTCCATACAGACAAAATTAGTTGATAAAGTCTACTATAGCCCCTTCACACTCTCTCATAGGTCTTCAGAGGTCGCTCATAAGGCTGTCCCACATAAATGTCGAATTCTTCCAATTCGTAAAAATGTTTGTGATTCCTATAGCTGATTGCTTCTGGGGTTAGACTTTGCAAATCTGTTTTTTTTTTTAACTTTCCAAATCAATGTACCTACGAGTATATATGTACCTATGTCTTTATAAAACTACTTACATTGTTAGTAGTTTGCTTCGTCCTATTTGTATCTAAAAAGGAATGCTCTTACCTCTTACATACTTTATTCTGCGCACCTCAGACTTATCTGCGTCACCCAAATGAGGGATACTTATCGTAACATGCGTTAACTTACGAATTAAACTCTCCTCACATATTTTTCCAATTTGATCATTTAAAAATTAGTGAAGTACTTTGCAGTGGGTACTTTACAAATCATACAAATGATGGGACAACTAAGCATTAACTTAGTTAGTGCCTTAGTGGTATTCGATTGGGCTTCTTCAGATTTGCTCTGAGATTTAAGATTTCGTGTGTCTAATCGAACATAGAAACGTCACTTGCTCTTTTATTGTGTCAATTTACGATATTCAGCCGTCAATTGTTCCAGACCCTTATAAAGCCTTTTGAATTGTAGCTCCTTCAAACCGGAAATTGTAGTTGCTATTTCAAAGTAGTGCAAGTAACCTGAGTTAGCATTTTGAAAAAACTACCAAAAAACAATTTTGGAGATCGAAGTCTTAGGACAAATGCTACATGCTGTCTTCTGCTTTCATACTTTACCTCTTCGTCGGTATAGGAATCCAGGGCGCGTAACTTGTAAATCACAATATCATCACAGATGAGAGCGTGTTCTCCTCTGGACTACAATCTTCAATTTCCTTAAATGTGTGTCAAGTCTGACCATACTGGCATTTAACATTAATTCAACTAGGACTTAGAAATATTAAGGCACTGCTTCAGGCTACATAAATTAGTGCTCTGAACTAACAACTTCCAATCTTCACTTTTCATTGTTCGCAGTGCAATAACATTTTAATAAGTTCTGGCACTTGCAATGACACTCGTTATGAAGTTACATAATATAATACTAACATAATTTGCTCAAAGAATTGTTCCGTTATTGAAAATGTATACAGGTCTTTAAGTGTCTGGGACTTGAAATTGACAGTAGATTAAGTTGGGACTCTCTCATACTACTTAGCTAAGGAAATACCTAAAACAAACAACTAAAATATTTTACCATTTAAGGCAACTTTGTTCGAGAAAACTTTTACACTTTAACTTTATTATGGTCTGGTCCAATCCAAGCTTCAGTATGGGATTACTTATTTGGGAGGCACACACAAAAATAAAACACAACCAAAAGTATTTACTCAGAATTATATGGAAAAGTAGACGCAATGAGCACAGTTTTCCTCTTTGCATTCTCATATACTATTGTTAAAACATCTTTACTTCTATAAAGTCTTAAAAATATTTTTCTTGAGAAGCGGGTACTTTTTAAACCATGATCCGAATGCCTACGGTCGTCGTAGCTCTGATAGAAGTCTTGCTTACGTTCCTGTGCACAATACTCACCTCTTCTTTAGTTATTACTCTTCTGTGGAACCGCGAATCTTCAATAAATTACCCATTGAAATTAAATGCTCCCAGAATACTGTTTCTTTTAACAGGAAGGTAAAAAAGTGGCTTTTTACTTACTACCTGACAGTGACAGACACTCTTAATTCATTTCGACTCACCTCTCCACAACATTGTTTATGAATTATATTTAGTTACATTTGGTACTAGTTTTTTTATAACTTCAGAACGTATCTAACTATTCAATCCGTATGGAAAACACTAATATATTGCTTTCACGATAAGTCTATAGATCCTGAATTATATTTTGTAAGTTAAGTAAATTATAATAAATATTGTATTAACTACAAATGGAATTAATAAAATCTAATCTAATTTCCACACTCGAACCCAGGACCAATTCCTCAGTAGATATCCAGGACGCGTAACTTGTTAATCACAATATTATCCCATATGTGAGGGTGTTCTCCTCTGGACTGCAATCTTCATTCGTTTTCCGTCTTTTATTTACGCTGGCAATGCCGGCCATACTTTGGTGTCGCATTGAATAGTCTTTTCAAAAAGTCTTCTTCCTGTATGAATAACTATGCCGTCAAGATTACCATAACACTTCGGTTTTTTTTTCAGTTTGACTTTCTTTCTTTTACATAAGGAATGAATTAACCTCCTTCATCCGGTGTGACGATCTGTTCATTTCGGCTGAAGCTACTTTGGAAAACCATTTCTCCTTCACAATTTCGCTCTGGTACATTTCATAATAATCGGACGGTTTGTTGTCAAATAAATATATAATCTGGGTCACAGCCAACGGTCGTCTCCAAAATTCCTTTCCATCATTAACCCACATGGCTAGTTGACGCTCTTGCAGCACTGATTGAAATTGATGTCAACAGAAAAAAACAACTTTCTCATAAAAGTCATTGGGGGAGGCGTTTGGCCCCCGATGGCTAACAGTCTACTGACTGTTGTTTTATTTAACATATTACAAAATTGAATTTTGTACTAATACTTTAGATATCTTTCTCAACTTTTGGTCGTTCATCTCTTAAAGGTAAGCCTTTGAATATCCAAAGGATGGTGGTTTGGTGAAGATGCTGCATATCCACACAGCCTTTTCCAAGCAGTCGAAGTAAGTATAGGTAGTCCCAATTACAAGTTAACAGCGGGTTCATATCTAGTGTTGTGAGATGTTTCCTCACTTTGAAGAAGGATAAAACTAGTTCCTATCATTTTTAACTCTTCCATTTCGTACTTTCCCCAGTCGTTAGGGGGGTTTATTGGATTCATTTGTTTTTTTGTTTTATTGCAGTATCCCAATCGCAGCTAGGCGAATAGTAGAAGGGGCGTTGAAAATCAAATGTTTTCGTTTCCTGTGCATTCAAAGTCACAATTTATGACGATTGGTGTTAGGGGTTCAAAACTGGTTTCACTTCTTTAAACAAGGGAAAACTCTACATTTAGAATCAATTGCTAAGTTCTTGTGTGAAAATAAATTGGTCCGCATACTGAACCCTTGGCTAGGCTTCTGCCAACCATTCGCATTACTTTTGGGACGGATGGGGCAGGACATTGAACCTACTTCTTGAGCCACTGCTGTCTATACTCGGTGTGTTGACACAACTATAGATTCTTACGAATACAAAGAGGACAGATTTTATTTATTAAAATTCCCCCTGCGGGACATGGGTTGTAAGATTTTCCCGAGATGTTGACATGTCTGTCCGAGGAGCCGACTTAAGTCAAGGTCCGTTAACAACATGGAAGAACAACAAATGGATACAAGTACGCCAGGTATATTGTATCACTTGTCGCAACTAATGAGAAGCTATATGATTTATGTCATGATTATTTATTTATTCGCCTCTCGTTTTTGTCGTCATGTCAGCGAGAGGGCGTGGGACAGGATGATTCATTTCTGAGTTTTGGTCGTCGCAACACAATACGAGTTTTATCATGGACTGCCTCCCACTGCGAGTATTTTGCAAGGAGGCAGCCGCTCTAATTCTAAATTATTTTTATTTCGAGGTGTTCAGGACTGAAGGATTGTGTTGGACCAACATATTTCTTCAGATCTCAACATCTCTGCAGCACATTGTTTGTTGTGAAATATATATTGAAAGTTCGTCATAGAGACCAAGCTTGTCTTCACACTGTGCATTCGGAAACTTTTTGGGTGGGAAGCAGTTCTTGAGAAAGTTCGTATATTGAGAAGATAAAATTTAGTCCGAACTTGGTAAAGAATCATCTAGTTTCTTTGCAAATTTCGCTGATGGCAACCAAAACAGGAGGCGACTAAATATTTCACGCCAAATGGTTTAATCTTCTTTGTTTGTTAGTTTAAGATAGGGTCAGGTTTCTTGAACTTGGCGCGGTATAGTTGTGGATAAAGTTACTTGTTGCCCTTTTTTAACTTCCTCCGAATCAGCACATTGAACTACTCGACTCTTTGATAAATTATCTTTAGCCTCGTCGGTAGGTGTATGTTTTGGAAATAGGCTCTGCGAATCACTCTCAGGCAACAACAACAGTCAAGGGCTGACATTGTACGTGGGGGTAAAACTCAAAATGGTGAATCAGCATGAATGTGGACCTGAATAAATGACAACGTCACGGGAAATGCTCGGTAAGGCTCGTGTAGAGCAAATTCAAAAGACCAAAGCATTTCGGACTGAAGCTAAGAGTCTAAGCTAGCACTGGAAAAACAACGACCAAGTGAATTATTTCAGCTTTTGGAAACTTAGATCTGATGTAGAAACAATAATCTTCGTTGGAAGAAAATTGGGGCAAGGGGATCTGGATTGCGATTGGTCGGCTACCAAGTTCGTGATCAAGTGCTTGGTTTACCTCCTTGTGGTGATCTCAGGGCAACTACATTTGAAAATGTATGTATGTAGGCTAAAATTGCAAGGGCTAGCGTGTCTAGACAGCGTGGTTTGGCATTTTTCATTACTGAAAACCTTCAAGCTACTGATAACACAGTTAAGTTTCAGGTGATGATGCGGTGTTAATTTGTCGACTACTAAAGAAGATTATCCCGATTACAGCGAGCGGGGGCATCATCATTCATTCCACCAACACGAATGGCAGGGTGTCTATCCCCAACACACTGCGTGACTCCATTTAAGTCATTAAGGACGGAGTTTGTCTACCGAAAACAGGTATATGGCATGTGGTGGCTTAAATTGCTGCCAGCCATATGGCCTGAAAATTATAAAAAATGGAGTCCCATCTTCACAGGGGAACGGACCAGGAATCAAACGGCTTTCGACAACGAAAGTAGTAGTAGACTGATCAAATGCTTTTAGCAAATTTTCAACTTCTATTAGGAAAAACAACGGATAGAAGCCAGTTGAAGCTAAGTCAAGAGCCAATATTCAATGGCTCTTGAGGCTGAAAATCACCAATGTTTGACCACCCCTAAGACATGACTTGCAGCGGAACGGAAGCTAAGAAACATTAGATGCAGCAATTAGCTGACTTTATAATAAAGTTGATAATTTTTCTTTCAAAAAATAGCCGCCCCGATATACTTTGATTGGGCTTAAATTTAACAATCGAGAACAATTTCACTTACACTTCGCTATACATTTACACTTCCAGTTTAACGGCCACATTTCGAGGACGTTGATCATTTTTCTACCCAAAAATAGCCGGAACTTTGAATCGATTAATCTTAAATTGAATAATCGAGAACAATTATTTCACCTCCAGATCCCACTTTTACTTTAACTTCGAATTCTACTCACTCTTACATTTCTTACCAGTGCCGAAAAATCAAACGTTCTAGCTAATATATTCTTTACAAACTATTCAATAGACAGGAACATAATTAGCACTGAGGAGAATATGGTCCAAAGTTCAATGTATTCAATCGCAAGCTGTATTGTTTAGAGATGCTGATCTTGTATCAATAGAGGATGTTGATTGTTTAGTCCATCAATTAAAAAAAGTCAAAGTCACGAGGTTTTGATAATTTAAGAAAGTTGTTTATTAAAAACCTACCAAAGAGCGACACAAAGTTTTTGCTGCGGCTATTTAACTGTTGCCTCAAACAGGGATATTTTCCTACGCAATGAAAAACGTCAAAAGTCATACCTATTTTGAAGCCAGGTAAAAATGCTTGCTTACCAAGTAGTTACAGGCCTATCAGTTTGTTTCCCATACTTCAGTATGGGATTACTTGTTTGGGAGGCACACACAAAAATAAAACACAATCAAAAGTATTTACTCAGAATTTTATGGAAAAGTAGACGCAATGAGCACAGTTTTCCTCTCTTTATGCATTCTCATATACTATTGTTAAAACATCTTTACTTCTATAAAGTCTTAAAAATATTTTTCTTGAGAAGCGGGTACTTTTTAAATCATGATCCGAATGCCTACGGTCGCCGTAGCTCTGTTAGAAGTCTTGCTTACGTTCCTGTGCACAATACTCACCTCTTCTTTAGTTATATTACTCTTCTGTGGAACCACGAATCTTCAATAAATTACCCATTGAAATTAAATGCTCCCAGAATACTGTTTCTTTTAACAGGAAGGTAAAAAAGTGGCTTTTTATTTACTACTTGACAGTGACAGACACTCTTAATTCATTTCGACTCACTTCTCCACAACATTGTTTATGAATTATATTTAGTTACATTTGGTACTAGTTTTTTTATAACTTCAGAATGTATCTAACTATTCAATCCGTATGGAAAACACTAATATATTGCTTTCACGATAAGACTATAGATCCTGAATTATATTTTGTAAGTTAAGTGAATTATAATAAATATTGTATTAACTACAAATGGAATTAATAAAATCTAATCTAATTTCCACACTCGAACCCAAGACCAATTCCTCAGTAGATATCCAGGACGCGTAACTTGTTAATCACAATATTATCCCATATGTGAGGGTGTTCTCCTCTGGACTGCAATCTTCATTCGTTTTCCGTTTTTTATTTACGCTGGCAATGCCGGCCATACTTTGGTGTTGCATTGAATACTCTTTTCAAAAAGTCTTCTTCCTGTTATGAATAACAGCCGTCAAGATTACCATAACACTTCGGTTTTTTTCAGTTTGACTTTCTTTCTTTTACATAAGGAATGAATTAACCTCCTTCATCCGGTGTGACGATCTGTTCATTTCGGTTGAAGCTACTTTGGAAAACCATTTCTCCTTCACAATTTCGCTCATAGTAATCGGACGGTTTGTTGTCAAATAAATATATAATCTGGGTCACAGCCAACGGTCGTCTCCAAAAAAATTCCTTTCGCTCTTGCAGCACTGAATGAAATTGATGTCAACAGAAAAAAACAACTTTCTCATAAAAGTCATTGGTAGAGGCATATTACATATTACAAAATTGAATTTTGTACTAATACTTTGGATATCTTTCTCAACTTTTGGTCGTTCATCTCTTAAACGTAAGCCTTTGAATATCGCTCGTCCATCATCCAAAGGATATGGTGGTTTGGTGAAGACGCTGCACAACCACAGCCACACAGCCTTTTCGAAGCAGTCGAAGTAAGTAGTATCAATTACAACTTAACTGCGGGTTCGTATAAGCCCAAAAGGTCTCATTGGTCAGAGAGAAGATCTAACTGCTCGTCTAGATCTAGTTACGGAAGTCGTTTTTCGATAGGTACCCAAGAGAAATTTGATTCTAAGGCTGGGTTATCTGCAGTCCGGTATGGTTGTGGCGCACCCCTTTCCCTTGCTACTGTTATCAAGTGCCATCTCACAATTGCCTTAGAGTAGTCCATTTTCGTCAGTTTCGCCTCCTTTTGTGGCGCGATCGAAGCGAAAACCTAATAAATACTCACAGGCAGTGGCTTGTGGATTTTTTTCCTTTTAGCAAAGTCTTGGAAATCCCTCAAACGTTCAAACTTCAATCTGTTTGGAAGTTTTTGGATTGTAGTTGTCCGGGGACAGGTATACCCACGCATAGGTCCATAATAATAATAATAATAGTTGGCGCAACAGGTCTATAGGGACCCTGGGCCTAGCTTCTCGCAACCATTCGTTTTGTGTGAGTTTTGAATTTTTGGAACGAATGAAAGGGATCTACAATTTTATGCCGATTCCAAACGGCCGATTGAGAAGCTCTTTCAAGACAGTTATACTCTTGGATGTTTGTCAGACGTTCGCGAGAGGTAGAGCAGTGAGCAGTTCAACCCTGAGTTGAAATTTGGGTTTTTGCGGAATTCGAACCTGGGACCCCTCGCTTAGGTTCATAATAGGCTCACCAACTACCCAGATCGCTCTGGGCCCTCTTTTGGGTTATCTATCATTTCGAAGTCAAATACATTCTCAAGCAATTTGTTTCTGATACAACTTTTTTACTATACAATCATTTAGCGACTTGCTCACCAAGACCTCTGTGGCTCAGCTACTGCTCACGCCGTATCATGTATCCGCATAAAACCGCACTTCTCGAAAGTTGTAATAATCGCTTTAATAAAATACCTGGCATTCTGTTCAAATGAACATCGATGTGTCACTTCGGAACACGCCCTGAAAAGCGACCCAAAACCAAACGAAATATTTATCAGACTGTCGGTCGATCGAGATTTTACATCATCTGTAAGTCAGTATTATATGGAATGAATTTGGGAACATATTCTACCTAAAACCTTCTCATATATCATGACTCTGACATTGTTCCTTTGTTCTTACTGAAGCCCTCGAAACCAAATGGAGTAGAAGCTAGCGGTTCGAAATCCGCCCCAGTCGCCAAATCGGTTGAGGAATTTTTCTTTCCAAGGAGCTCAGCATCCGATCTCCCTTGGTAAAGTAAAATTTTCGTCTGTCGTAGTGCTGTAAATCTGTAATTCTTTGCCGGTGGTAGTTGAACTTCTTAACTATACCTCGAAATTGTTGCTTTCAATAGTGACGTTTTATCGGAGGCAGTGGACATGTGTTTTTATCAGTCCTCGCCTGAAGTTCAGCCCCAGTTCAAGCATATCTATCATCGGAAATACCCAGTGGGCCTATGCTTAAGACTCCTTCTACATCCCGACATTTTGTGTCATTACTTCTCATGGAATAAATTGAATGAGGGTTACGCCGCAAACCGGGTTTTGGTCCTCCAAAGCCAAATCAGATAGCAACCTTGGAAATATACTTAAAGATGAACTACTGATGCTCGTGCTGCTAGTTTGGAATACTTGCGAATCTGTTTCTCTTATTCACGGTCATCATTTTTGTACCATCATCTCTATATTTAGACGACTGAGCCTCCCATGCATGTTTCGAATTACGTCTGTGAGACGTACCGATGATGAGCCTATGCAAACAAAAGATGACCACGCCTACTCCCACACACATTCCACCTAGCGTCGGGTCCTGACTGTACCAATTTTATTGCGACTTCACGCCCTTTGCGAATGGTGTTCCTTCAAACTCAAATCCAACATAATGTGTATTGACGGGGGTATCTAATTACAATTTATAAGACGCACAAGTGTAGTCGCTATAAAAAAAGTCAAAACAGATGCACCTGCACCACATACGTTTTAGTATTTTAATTACGACACACATCTGGCCTTCGAATTACAAGGCCGTTGTGCTAGTACAGTGTTTAGTAGGGAAATGGTTACATGACACCTGTACGTTTGAATTCCTAGAAATGTAATGCAATTTTTTACGATAATCACGATCGGTACTTGAAGTGATTACGCACCCTCCCTGGTACAACCAGAAGTTTTTTTTTCAAATCCCCAACAAGATCGTGGTGTACGGCCTGCAGAAAAAATGATCGAGTGTCAGTCAGAATTGGACAGACATTGAGAGCGAAAGCTTAACCATTCGAGGAAATTTATTCGATAAATTTGTTTTCTTTATTGAAAGTGTGTGTGTGCAGTGTAAAATGCGTTGCAGCCTAATAGGTATTTCAAGGATTTCTGTTGTTGGACAATTTTTCTGTGATGCTTTTGTGTGTGTATAGAGTTTGTGTAAATTTTCTATAATTTAAATTGCGCTTGGCGCATATATTTGAAAATCATTTTTGAATATTGGTGAGCGTGAGCGGGCATTAGTAAATCAGTTTCCAAACAAAATTTTATCAATCAACAAGTGGACGCGACGATCAGTTGTTAGTTTGCTGGTCTTCGAGCGAGGTCTGTCAGGTCCAATTCCCGGAAAACACACAAATTATACCTTTAAGGGTTTTTCTGGTTGAGAAGAGCTCTTTCAAATTTTTGCAAAAAACATTTAGCATTCCCTTCTCATAAAGGGTGTTTAATTTTTCATTAAGAGGTGTAGTTTTAGATTTAAAGCTAAAAACTGTGAGCAAAACTCAATTATTTTCTGTTCTTCCTCTGGCTGCTAATATGCTCTGATCACCCACTAGGGAGCTGAGAAAAGCTCTTTCGACTCCTTGCGGATACTAAATTGACTTTCCTTCTCATATATTGATAGGGGTACAGTTTTACATTAAAAGCTAAGAACTGTCAGCCGTGAGCAAAATTGAATAATTTTTCTGTTGTTCTTGTTTCTCTTCTGAGCCTATTTCAGCATCGACCACCTATCTTGTATGAACCTTCGAACATCTTATCACTCTCCCTTATAATAAAGAGTGTTTAATCCTTCGCCTTGAGGCGATCTAACATTTAGAACCATACTTACTCTCTACGTTTGAATCACTTGTACATATTTCAATGACAGTTTTTTTTTATGATTTGGAACAGGCCACAGGAACTTCCAAGCTCTGGGCTCTGTGAGTGGGGACGATTTTTCTTGTTCTTTGTGTAAAATGAAGACAAGTTGCGGCGTCCAACTTCCTCTTTGTCAGCGAATCCTCTTTCCATTTACATCCTGCCATCCATTTCATCTTTTCCCACTGCACCTAAGAATTCTTGTTTGTTTCATTGAGATCTCGGTGGCTACCTAATTTTACTGAGTGGAAGGATACACATTCCTATTAATGGTTCATTTCATAGCTTTTCAAAAGTTATTGTTCGCCTTAAGTCTAAAAAATAAAGTGCACGACTGGGTCGAACGAAACTTTCTCGATACTAGATAAAATAAAATAATATATTTACTTTTGGATATTGATCTCATATGGCAGTTATATAAAATATGTAACAATAAAAGTTTTTAAAAGTTACAATTTTCAGTAACAGGCAATTGTCGCAAGTTCTAAGCCTCTGCTGTACTATTTTATAAGGTCTTACACCTCACAAGATTTTCGAGTTTTTTACCTACTAGGATATGTTTTTAATTTTGATTATGGATTATGATTAAACGTTTTCAATATTTGGAAGTATTGCTCGTGATAGACCGATATCCTTACATTCCTATATGTAAGAATTCAATCATTTGTGAATTTGCATTAGGAGTTATAGATTGAATATCCCGATGCTTGTGTGTAGGGTGCAAATGAAGTTTAATTTTGTGATTGTGTAAGCCCGAAATGGTTGACATTATTTTAAGATGCATATTCCATATTATTGAAAAAAGAAGAAGTGGGTTGTATTTGCTAAAAATACGTTTTGCGTAGCTATGTGGCATTAAGCCTATTACAAATATTTACCGTAAATATGTTAAAATGCATAGATCGTGATTTCTGTAGTATTTTTGGAGAAATAATTAAAAAACTGAGATGAGAAACTGCTTTTTGAGATATGAGCAGTTTTTAAAATTAGCCTTTTCGGTGCTTGCAATTGAAAATTGAGGACACAATAGTTTTGAAAGCATCCATTTGACTCTCAGTTTGCACTTTGCCAAAATCGTTATCGCCGTTTTCCGGAAAACTGAAAAGATCCATTGTACGATAATATAGAGAAAAAACTGAGTTGCTATTAAATTAAAAATGACCACATTAGATTAGAAATTAAATTTTTGTTACAATCGCTTAGACCGGTTTTGAGATATGACAAAATTTCATAAGTACCGTTGCTCGAATTTTTAGCCAAAAACTGGGTACATAGTCATGGTAACCTCACCTACTTAAGCTTAAATATCAATTTTGGATGAAATCGTTAGAGCCGTTTTCGATCAAATCAAACTGGTACGAACATTTTATATGGGAAGTACCATTAATATTGAGGTTACCTTGCAAAAAAAAAAAACTCTCCCGAACTGTAAGCCCAAAAACTCTAAATCGGATGTTTGAACGTAATCCTTGAAGCCGTTTAGGCTGTAGGCCTGTGCAAGGACGGACAGACGGATAGACCGGACAGAATTTTGCTACCCACTTTGTTGAGTTCCTCTCTATCATCGTAATATCAGAATTGAAATATCTCAAGTTCGAAATGTTGTCTGAAAACAATATCTTTCACTTACTACGTAATGGAGAAAGTTAAAACTTTTGATTTAAACTGTTATTATTTTAAGAATATACATTTCTTTAATTAGGTTATTATGGATGTCGGTTTTTTCCCAAAGTTTTCATATTTATAGGCCTATTATCGTTAGCGAGTCGAACAATTCGCGTAAGTCGAGCTACTTGTCGAAACACTCGCCGTCGCCTTGTACGATTATGGTAGGCGAATTAATTCATTCGCATAGAAACCAAGTGCTACCAATATAATAAAAACGAAAATGACGTCAATTCAAACATTTATGTCAACACAAAAAAAAAAATTAAAAATAAAAAAATTGAAGAAAACAACACGGAGGTGCAAAAAAATGGATAAACCCAGAAAAGACCGAAAATAAAAACAATCCATGAGCTCCCTTCCTCATTTTTCGTTAAAACTGGATTTCCTGGGGTGGTTGGCTTAGTGGACGGAGCACACATTGGAATGGCTATATTTGTTCCATGAGCTCAAATAGCTTCTGGATTTTTTTTTTCGAAACTATCAGAAGCGATTTTCATTAAAATATATATTTCTAAATGAATTGAATGGCTTTTCTACATTTTTCTTGAATTTCCATTCATTTTTCTGGATTATAAATTCCATTCGCCGCTGGTTTCACCAAATAATTTTGTTCGCTAAAATTTGTCGTTTAAGGCGAATGAAATTTCACAAATTCGCCAACCGCAATTTTTTTTTTTTTTTTTATAATTAACACGCACTAAAGAGGTTATGACTACTCTTATGGTGTAGTTTGAAGTACACAGCGCGGGCGTTAGGGAAATTGGGATAGAGAAGATAGGAGCAATAAGGCGACTTTACGTTCGCCAGCGGTTTGACAGTTCAGGCGAATGAATTTTGTTCAATTCGCTAACCATAATACAAATAAGTCACATTCGCAGGATTTTTTGTTCGACTCGCCAACGATAATAACCCTATTAAATGCCATTGGTCGTCATACGGTACACGATATGACCGCACGGTGGACACATTTAAAAGGCGTGTTCTACAAAACATCATCAGTAACCAAATTTGATATGTTCTTGTAGCTCTACCTATTGTTATCAAGTGTCATTTGACAATGCGCCAGAAATCTTGCCTATTACACGATATCCTTTTCTTTTGACTGAAGCCACATTTGGCTTTAAGCGTTTAGATGCTTTCCACTCATTCTTTTTTTTCAATTTTATTCCTGTAATGATTTTAGAAAATACAAAGTCATATTGTTGGAGTAAATAAACGAATGCTAAATTCTCAATATTATGTTTTAAATTATTTACTATTCAATTCGATTCAATTTATTTGCCAATCTGAATACTGTTTAAAATCACTGTCAAAATAATGTCTCCACTTTTTTTGTCTGTCACTTTAATGACATATTATTTTATTCGTAATTAATTGAACTTTGATGCTATACCGAAAAGATGTGCTTTTGAGTTTTCTCTTAAAAAAAAAACAACAATAAAATTAAGAATACCAGAAGTTCCAAGAAAACCCATATCAAGTCTTATCTTTTGACCAACGCCTCTATCAATAGTGACAGTGCGGCTTTTGGTGGCATCTTGACAGTCTATATAAACGGAATTAAATATAGCTTAGGTCGTAAGGCAGGTCCAACGTATGTTTGCGATTGCAACGATCACCGAATATGGGCTTTTGAAAATGCCTGATAGCTTTACATACACAAAGGCAAACATCTGTAAAATTGTTCAAATTAATTTGCAACATCAAATTTACGTATATAATTTAGAAGAGGAAGATTGCGACAAAGACAAGTCCATAGGGATATCGCCTTGCGGCAGGTTTTTCAAGTATGCAGAAGTATACGGATGCGGATCCCTAAAGTCGGTTTTTCGGGGGTTGGATTCAGAGACTGGAGTTCCAGTAGCATGGTGTGAGCTTCTGGTAAGCGTGAAGTTTTATTTTCAAAGTTTTTTCATCATACTTGATGTGTTTTTATTTCTTGAATAGAAAGAACGAGTGAGAAAAAGTGAACGCCAGCGCTTTCGTGAGGAGGCTGAATTGCTGAAGGCGTTGCAACATCCCAACATTGTAAGGTTCTATGATTACTGGGATATTCCAAATGGCAGGCGTAGAAATATCGTCCTCATTACTGAGTTGATGACATCTGGTACTCTTAAGGAGTTAGTAATTTTCTTTTTTTTTTGAATCGTTGAACATAAATAACTTTAGTCTGATTTTTTTTTGTGGTTTGCAAATTCAATGTGAGAGTCTTTTCGGATTGTTTCGGCATGATAAGAAGTGATTGATATTGGGCGCTGTTTTGGCCCAAGATTAGTTGAACAAAATTTCTATACAAAAAGCCGTAACTGGCTGTCGCCCTCTCTGAACCTCTCTTCATCTTTTAACGCTCTTTGTCCTATACTGACAAAAAAAAACTAGCTATAAAGCCTTTACAACCGTATTTAAATGATTCCCTTTCCAGTTATTTGAGATACTTCCGAAAGCTCAACGATAAAGTATTCTACAAGTTTTGTCACCAAATTCTAAACGGACTGCAGTACCTGCATAGCCGCAAGCCGCCAATTATCCATCGCGACCTGAAATGCGACAATATATTTATAGCCGGTGCACTTGGGCTCGTGAAAATCGGTGATCTTGGTCTGTCCAATCGCAAGTATCACACTTTCGCTAAGTCCGTTGTCGGAACTCCAGAGTTCATGGCTCCCGAAATATACGACGAACAGTATGACGAGGCTGTTGACATCTATGCCTTTGGCATGTGCATGTTGGAGATGGTGACATCCGAATATCCCTACTGTGAGTGCACCACACCAACCCAGATCTACAAGAAGGTTACCATAGGTATTAAGCCTGCTGGATTTAACAAAGTCAAAGACGACAAGACTCGTGCTCTCATTGAGTGGTGCATTCAAAGGAATAAAATGAATCGGCCAACCTGCAAGGAGTTGTTAAACTCGATGTTTATGCAGAAACAATTGACATGCGCTACCACCATCAATCCCAAACATGAGGTAATATATTTTTTTATTTCTTTTAAGTTTGTCTTTCTCCATTATGATTTTTGTTGTATTAGTACGTCTTTCGTACCTACCGGGGCTCCTTAAGGAAGCTCTGCAGCTTCGTTTTCGTTTTCACAATAACTTTAGTTTAAGGACTTCAAAGTCGAAGTTCTTCAATCGACTTCGAAGTCATAACTGAAATCGATTTCTTTAAAAAAAAAACGGTTTTATGCTTAATTTAAGAGCTTTGAGGCGCCGCCTTAACTAAAAGGGCTTTCCGGTTAGCCCGGTCCCATAGTTGAAGGTCTTCAACCGACTTTGAGTGCGTAACTGAAGGCAGTTGGCTATGGACGTTTCATACGCTGAGAGCGAAAGTGAGTATACACTCATTTGGGCCTTCTCAGCAGCAACTCTGCGGAAGTGCATTATCTACGATGAATGCTTTTTCGAATGACTGACTCGGATTTTTTGTAATTTTTTGCGTTTGATTCTATGGATTTCTCAGATTTACCCACGGTGATAGTCAGCACATTGTCTACCGCCAGTGGCAATAAATACTTAGACTATTAACGACTAACTATCCTCACTCGCTGTTGCACTAGATCCTGCCGCATAAGGCTTTACTTGCGTCTTTCCCTAGAGTTTGATCCACATGTCATACCTAGCCATCTGAGAAATTTTTTTTTCACCACGTTCTTGAAGACATAAAAAAATCATTTTCTTTCCTTTCCATTTATTTTCAGTCTCAAATAAAAGGTCGCTTCAAAATAAAAGCCTGTCACAATGGCGGTCTTACGAATCAGAACTCCCTAACAGACCTGGCGAACGAATTCTCGGAGCGAAATGTGGCAAATGTAAATACAAATGTAGTTCCGCACACTTAACAATAAGTCAACGTCCTTTTACCTTCTTATTGTGTCAAATCAGAGAACTTTAAACCAAAAAAATAAAAAATTCATATGACCATTGCATTTTTAATTTAACCTTTACAAACATATCAACCAATAAGTAGGTAGCATTTCCAAGTTTACCAGTCTCAAATTTGATTAGCCTTAAGTAAGGAGTAGGCGGATTTTTCCATGCAACGAGAAACTATTGTCGAGCTATAAAAGACTTGGCTGACTTTTCGTTCAAAAAGTTTTAATTGATTTTAAAATACTTTCGAAAAACCCACAAGTTTATATATTCCCATCCTGGCCTCTTGCCAACAGTAACAGACAAATTTACTACATGATTTCAGAAACTAGTGTCAATGCTGTTTTTTGTTAAGAAGTTCAAACGAGTCTTGAAATGGCTTAGGGTTGCTAAAAGCTTCTTCAAAAAAATCAGCATTGACACTATTTTATAAAATCAAGAAGTAAATCTTTCTGTTACTTTACTACTGCTAAGAAAATCGGCTCTTTCATCATTTGAGAGAACGGTCTTTGAAGATTAACCCTATACACGTCAGTTGCGGGCAATATTTTTCAGAAAAGATTTTTAGATATTCTTTCAAGATGTCCACCACCAGCAACTAGTTTATCTTGTTAGTCGCACGCTATAGAAGCTCACTTAGAATCGACCACACGTCGGTTCCCTTCTGATGGAAAAACAGCTTGAATACATCTACTACAGACCTCGGTCAGTAGGTCATATCCTTGGCCTGGGTATGTGTCGCGTACATGTTAAAATGCGTATGCACTAAAATGTTGCCTTAATACGGCTTCAAGCCAATAACTCTTATTTTGAGACAAATTGCCATCTATTCCTTCATGACAGCTGTATACCTATTTCTTCTGTTCATGATACATGATCCTATCGATAGTAGGTATAGTAGTGAGTTTGTAGAATTTAACCAACAATACGAATTCGTCCGCATTTCTAATATAATTGAAAATTAGCTTCTTGAAAATTATATTTAGCTTTGTCGTTTTGCACAAACTACCCGTATACAATACATTCCGTCCAAAAAAAAAAAAAAAACTGAACCTCCGGACTACCATGTCCTTGATAAGGTTTTGTATAGTTAAGTAATATTATTTCAAGGGAACTGTGAACAGTCTCACAGATCCTTATCATATAAGCGTTTCATTTAAATATTTATATAGACAACTCCTCATGAGATGCAGTATTTAAATTAAACCCTTATTTATATTGAAAGAATTATAAAATTCTAATGCATTTGTATTCAATTAAAATAAACTGGAAATTATAATACAATAGTTTTGTCTCAATTCAATACTTTCTTTGCTCTTTGAAGACTCATGGAATATAAAATTATAATACAATCTTATACTAATAATCATTTTTAGTGTCCAGTCTAAGTTTTTTGAACTCATATTTAGTGTGAAGGTTAAAAAAGATTACTAGTAAGGGCCAGTATAATTTACTACCTTTTTATATTTGATTTAACTACAACTAACTATTAAACAACGCCATAAATTTGTGTATTTAAATATTAATTTTTATTGGCTTTACATATTACACTAGGATAGCAAATTTTCAAGTGTGGTCGTCTATCGCCTTTAAAATTAATCCTGCTGTGCTCCGTTTAGTAGGTATATTTTTCCACACGTTCAAATGAAGGAGAATTCGTGAATGCCTTCATTATCCTATTAATTACTAGCCTTGCCTTGCTTCGCCAGAGTTCCACTTCTCAAATTTAAAGCAAAAAAATAAGAGCTACACAAACCCACTCCGGTGCTATAAGTGACGTGTAGCAAGCAACAAAGGAAACAATGACTTAGTTTTATAATAGTAGGGATTTTTTAATTATGTAGTTTTTGTAAACATAACATAGACTTCAGTGGAATCCAGCTTCTCTTACCCGAAAAAAGAGAAGAAAAACTATCAGTAAAACAACCCAAATAAATACCTAGTTAGCGTCTTCATTCCCTCACAACCTCATTTATGTACTATACGATTGGGATTGGCTATTACCTAATATTTTTTGTTGAATTTTCAAATTGTTGGGTGGGACATAAGGCCCAACATTTTTTCTTGGGATAAAATAAAAAATTTTGTTTTTATTTTCGAGATATAGTCTTTCGAGATTTTTATACATTCGAGATTTTTGTACATTCGAGATTTTTGCATTCGAGATTAAAAAAAAAATTTCGAGATTTTTAGCCTTCGAGATTGTTGTCATTCGAGATTACGTCATGATCCCTAATAAAAATATTGAAATGTGTTGGCAACATAACTGGGGCCCACCCTACTGCAATGCATGTTTTCTGCTATTTCAAAGTAATGCAAGTAACCTGAGTTAGCATTTTGATAAAAATACCCAAAAACAATTTTGGAGATCGAAGTCTTAGGACAAATGATCCATACTGTCTTCTGCTTTCATACTTTACCTCTTCGTCGGTATAGGAATCCAGGGCGCGTGACTTGTAAATCACAATATCATCACAGATGAGAGCGTGTTCTCCTCTGGACTACAATCTTCAATTTCCTTAAATGTGTGTCAAGTCTGACCATACTGGCATTTAACATTAATTCAACTAGGACTTAGAAATATTAAGGCACTGCTTCAGGCTAAATAAATTAGTGCTCTGAACTAACAACTTCCAATCTTCACTTTTCATTGTTCGCAGTGCAATAACATTTTAATAAGTTCTGGCACTTGCAATGACACTCGTTATGAAGTTACATAATATAATACTAACATAATTTGCTCAAAGAATTTTTTCGTTATTGAAAATGTGCAGGTCTTTAAGTATCTGGGGCTTGAAATTGACAGCAGATTTTGGGGCTCTCATACTATTTAACTAAGGAAATACCTACAAAAAACAACTCTAATTTTTTACCATTTGAAGCAACTTTGTTCGAGAAAACTTTTACACTTTAACTTTATTATGGTCTTGTCCAATCCAAGCTTCAGTATGGGATTACTTGTTGGGGAGGCACAAACAAAAATAAAACACAACCAAAAGCATTTACTCGGAATTATCTGGAAAAGTAGACGCAATGAACACAGTTTTTCTCGCTTTATGCATTCTTATATAGTACCGTTAAAACATCTTTACTTCTTTCTATAAAGTCTTAAAAATATTTTTCTTGAGATGCGGGTTCTTTTTAAATCATGATCCGAATGCCTACGGTCGTCGTAGCTCTGTTAGAAGTCTTGCTTACGTTCCTGTGCACAATACTCACCTCTTCTTTAGTTATTACTCTTCTGTGGAACCGCGAATCTTCAATAAATTACCCATTGAAATTAAATGCTCCCAGAATACTGTTTCTTTTAACAGGAAGGTAAAAAAGTGGCTTTTTACTTACTACCTGACAGTGACAGACACTCTTAATTCATTTCGACTCACCTCTCCACAACATTGTTTATGAATTATATTTAGTTACATTTGGTACTAGTTTTTTTATAACTTCAGAATGTATCTAACTATTCAATCCGTATGGAAAACACTAATATATTGCATTCACGATAAGACTATAGATCCTGAATTATATTTTGTAAGTTAAGTAAATTATAATAAATGTTGCATTAACTACCAATGGAATGAATAAAATCTAATCTAATTTCCACACTCGAACCCAGGACAAATTCCTCAGTAGAAATCCAGGACGCGTAACTTGTTAATCACAATATTATCCCATATGTGAGTGTGTTCTCCTCTGGACTGCAATCTTCATTCGTTTTCCGTCTTTTATTTACGCTGGCAATGCCGACCATACTTTGGTGTTGCATTGAATACTCTTTTCAAAAAGTCTTCTTCCTGTATGAATAACTGCCGTCAGGATTACCATAACACTTCGGTTTTTTTCGGTTTGACTTTCTTTCTTTTACATAAGGAATGAATTAACCTCCTTCATCCGGTGTGACGATCTGTTCATTTCGGTTGAAGCTACTTTTTAAAACCATTTCTCCTTCACAATTTCGCTCATAATAATCGGACGGTTTGTTGTCAAATAAATATATAATCTGGGTCACAGCCAACGGTCGTCTCCAAAATTCCTTTCCATCATTAACCCACATGGCTAGTTGACGCTCTTGCAGCACTGATTGAAATTGATGTCAACAGAAAAAAACAACTTTCTCATAAAATTCATTGGGAGAGGCGTTTGGCCCCCGATGGCTAACAGTCTACTGCCTTTTGTTTTATTTAACATATTACAAAATTGAATTTTGTACTAATACTTTGGATATCTTTCTCAACTTTTGGTCGTTCATCTCTTAAAGGTAAGCCTTTGAATATCGCTCGTCCATCATTCAAAGGATGGTGGTTTGGTGAAGACGCTGCATATCCACACAGCCTTTTCCAAGCAGTCGAAGTAAGTAGTCTCAATTACAAGTTAACAGCGGTTTCATATCTAGTTTTGTGAGATGTTTCCTCACTTTGAAGAAGGATAAAACTAGTTCCTATCATTTTTAACTCATTTCGTACTTTCCCCAGTCGTTAGGGGGGTTTATTGGATTCATTTGTTTTTTTCTTTTATTGCAGTATCCCAATAGCAGCTAGGCGAATAGTAGAAGGGGCGTTGAAAATCAAATGTTTTCGTTTCCTGTGCATTCAAAGTCACAATTTATGACGATTGGTGTTAGGGGTTTAAAACTGGTTTCACTTCTTTAAACAAGGGAAAACTCTACATTTAAAATCAATTGCTAAGTTCTTGTGTGAAAATAAATTGGTCAGCATACTGAACCCTTGGCTAAGCTTCTCCCAACCATTCGCATTACTTTTGGGACGGATGGGGCAGGACATTGAACCTACTTCTTGAGAAGTTGTAAAATTTTCCCGAGATGTTGACATGTCTGTCCGAGGAGCCGACTAAAGTCAAGGTCCGTTAACAACATGGAAGAACAACAAATGGATACAAGTACGCCAGGTATATTGTATCACTTGTCGCAACTAATGAAGCTATATGATTTATGTCATGATTATTTATTTATTCGCCTCTCGTTTTTGTCGTCATGTCAGCGAGAGGGCGTGGGACAGGATGATTCATTTCTGAGTTTTGGTCGTCGCAACACAATACGAGTTTTATCATGGACTGCCTCCCACTGCGAGTATTTTGCAAGGAGGCAGCCGCTCTAATTCTAAATTATTATTATTTCGAGGTGTTCAGGACTGAAGGATTGTGTTGGACCAACATATTTCTTCAGATCTCAACATCTCTGCAGCACATTGTTTGTTGTGAAATATATATTGAAAGTTCGTCATAGAGACCAAGCTTGTCTTCACACTGTGCATTCGGAAACTTTTTGGGTGGGAAGCAGTTCTTGAGAAAGTTCGTATATTGAGAAGATAAAATTTAGTCCGAACTTGGTAAAGAATCATCTAGTTTCTTTGCAAATTTCGCTGATGGCAACCAAAACAGGAGGCGACTAAATATTTCACGCCAAATGGTTTAATCTTCTTTGTTCGTTAGTTTAAGATTGGGTCAGGTTTCTTGAACTTGGCGCGGTATAGTTGTGGATAAAGTTACTTGTTGCCCTTTTTTAACTTCCTCCGAATCAGCACATTGAACTACTCGACTCTTTGATAAATTATCTTTAGCCTCGTCGGTAGGTGTATGTTTTGGAAATTGGCTCTGCGAATCACTCTCAGGCAACAACAACAGTCAAGGACTGACATTGTACGTGGGGGTAAAACTCAAAATGGTGAATCAGCATGAATGTGGACCTGAATAAATGACAACGTCACGGGAAATGCTCGGTAAGGCTCGTGTAGAGCAAATTCAAAAGACCAAAGCATTTCGGACTGAAGCTAAGAGTCTAAGCTAGCACTGGAAAAACAACGACCAAGTGAATTATTTCAGCTTTTGGAAACTTAGATCTGAGGTAGAAACAATAATCTTCGTTGAAAGAAAATTGGGGCAAGGGGATCTGGATTGCGATTGGTCGGCTACCAAGTTCGTGATCAAGTGTTTGCTTTACCTCCTTGTGGTGATCTCTGGGCAACTACATTTGAAATTGTATCTACATGTAGGCTAAAATTGCAAGGGCTACATAGACTAGCGTGTCTAGACAGCGTTACGTGGTTTGGCATTTTTCGTTACTGAAAACCTTCAAGCTGCTGATAACACAGTTAAGTTTCAGGTGATTATGCGGTGGTAATTTGTCGACTACTAAAGAAGATTATCCCGATTACAGCGAGCGGGGGCATCATCATTCATTCCACCAACACGAATGGCAGGGTGCCTATCCCCAACACACTGCCTGACTCCATTTAAGTCATTAAGGACGGAGTTTGTCTACCGAAAACAGGTATATGGCATGTGGTGGCTTAAATTGCTGCCAGCTATATGGCCTGGAAATTATAAAAACTGGAGTCCCATCTTCACAGGGGAACGGACCAGGAATCAAACGGCTTTCGACAACGAAAGTAGTAGTAGACTGATCAAATGCTTTTAGCAAATTTTCAACTTCTATTAGGAAAAACAACGGATAGAAGCCAGTTGAAGCTAAGTCTAGAGCCAATATCCAATGGGTCTTGAGGCTGAAAATCACCAATGTTTGACCACCCCTAAGACATGACTTGCAGCGGAACGGAAGCTAAGAAACATTAGATGCAGCAATAAGCTGGCTTTATAATAAAGTTGATAATTATTCTTTCAAAAAATAGCCGCCCGGATATACTTTGAATCGATTGGGCTTAAAGTGAACAATCGAGAACAATTTCACTTACACTTCGCTATACATTTACACTTCCAGTTTCACGGCCACGTTTCGAGGACGTTGATCATTTTTCTACCCAAAAATAGCCGGAACTTTGAATCGATTGATCTTAAATTGAATAATCGAGAACAATTATTTCACCTCCGGATCCCACTTTTACTTTAACTTCGAATTCTACTCACTCTTACATTTCTTACCAGTGCCGAAAAATCAAACGCTCTAGCTAATATATTCTTTACAAACCATTCAATAGACAGGAACATAATTAGCACTGAGGAGAATATGGTCCAAAGTTCAATGTATGCAATCGCAAGCTGTATTGTTTAGAGATGCTGATCTTGTATCAATAGAGGATGTTGAGTCCATCAATTAAAAAAAGTCAAAGTCACGAGGTTTTGATAATTTAAGAAAGTTGTTTATTAAAAACCTACCAAAGAGCGACACAAAGTTTTGCTGCGGCTATTTAACTGTTGAATCAAACAGGGATATTTTCCTAAGCAATGCAAAAGTCATGCCTATTTTGAAGCCAGGCAAAAATGCTTGCTTACCAAGTAGTTACAGGCCTATCAGTTTGTTTCCCATACTTCAGTATTGGATTACTTGTTTGGGAGTCACACACAAAAATAAAACACAACCATAAGTATTTACTCAGAATTATCTGGAAAAGTTGACGCAATCAGCACAGCTTTCCTCTCTTTATGCATTCTCATATACTATTGTTAAAACATCTTTACTTCTTTCTATAAATTCTTAAAAATAGTTTTCTTGAGAAGCGGGTTCTTTTTAAATCATGATCCGAATGCCTACGGTCGTCGTAGCTCTGTTAGAAGTCTTGCTTACGTTCCTGTGCACAATACTCACCTCTTCTTTAGTTATTACTCTTCTGTGGAACCGCGAATCTTCAATAAATTACCCATTGAAATTAAATGCTCCCAGAATACTGTTTCTTTTAACAGGAAGGTAAAAAAGTGGCTTTTTACTTACTACCTGACAGTGACAGACACTCTTAATTCATTTCGACTCACCTCTCCACAACATTGTTTATGAATTATATTTAGTTACATTTGGTACTAGTTTTTTTATAACTTCAGAATGTATCTAACTATTCAATCCGTATGGAAAACACTAATATATTGCATTCACGATAAGACTATAGATCCTGAATTATATTTTGTAAGTTAAGTAAATTATAATAAATGTTGCATTAACTACCAATGGAATGAATAAAATCTAATCTAATTTCCACACTCGAACCCAGGACAAATTCCTCAGTAGAAATCCAGGACGCGTAACTTGTTAATCACAATATTATCCCATATGTGAGTGTGTTCTCCTCTGGACTGCAATCTTCATTCGTTTTCCGTCTTTTATTTACGCTGGCAATGCCGACCATACTTTGGTGTTGCATTGAATACTCTTTTCAAAAAGTCTTCTTCCTGTATGAATAACTGCCGTCAGGATTACCATAACACTTCGGTTTTTTTCGGTTTGACTTTCTTTCTTTTACATAAGGAATGAATTAACCTCCTTCATCCGGTGTGACGATCTGTTCATTTCGGTTGAAGCTACTTTTTAAAACCATTTCTCCTTCACAATTTCGCTCATAATAATCGGACGGTTTGTTGTCAAATAAATATATAATCTGGGTCACAGCCAACGGTCGTCTCCAAAATTCCTTTCCATCATTAACCCACATGGCTAGTTGACGCTCTTGCAGCACTGATTGAAATTGATGTCAACAGAAAAAAACAACTTTCTCATAAAAGTCATTGGGAGAGGCGTTTGGCCCCCGATGGCTAACAGTCTACTGACTGTTGTTTTATTTAACATATTACAAAATTGAATTTTGTACTAATACTTTGGATATCTTTCTCAACTTTTGGTCGTTCATCTCTTAAAGGTAAGCCTTTGAATATCGCTCGTCCATCATCCAAAGGATGGTGGTTTGGTGAAGACGCTGTATATCCACACAGCCTTTTCCAAGCAATCGAAGTAAGTAGTCTCAATTACAAGTTAACAGCGGGTTCATATCTAGTGTTGTGAGATGTTTCCTCACTTTGAAGAAGGATAAAACTAGTTGCTATCATTTTTAACTCTTCCATTTCGTACTTTCCCCAGTCGTTAGGGGGGTTTATTGGATTCATTTGTTTTTTTGTTTTATTGCAGTATCCCAATCGCAGCTAGGCGAATAGTAGAAGGGGCGTTGAAAATCAAATGTTTTCGTTTCCTGTGCATTCAACGTCACAATTTATGACGATTGGTGTTAGGGGTTTAAAACTGGATTCACTTCTTTATACAAGGGAAAACTCTACATTTAAAATCAATTGCTAAGTTCTTGTGTGAAAATAAATTGGTCCGCATACTGAACCCTTGGGTAGGCTTCTCCCAACCATTCGCATTACTTTTGGGACGGATGGGGCAGGACATTGAACCTACTTCTTGAGCCACTGCTGTCAATGCTCGGTGTGTTGACACAACTATAGATTCTTACGAATACAAAGAGGGCAGATTTTATTTATTAAAATTCCCCCTGCGGGACATGGGTTGTAAGATTTTCCCGAGATGTTGACATGTCTGTCCGAGAAGCCGACTAAAGTCAAGGTCCGTTAACAACATGGAAGATGGAAGCACAACAAATGGATACAAGTACGTCAGGTATATTGTATCACTTGTCGCAACGAATGAAGCGGTGCCGTGACATAAGGTCAAGCGTCATAAGGCCAAATCTCGAAATTTGGCCTTATGTCGCTTTGTGAAAGTGACATAAAGCCAAATTCTAGCATTTGGCGTCATAAGGCCAATTTGGCTTTGTGACACTTTCGATTGCATAATAGATTTTGCTTACCTGATAACATATATACGACTCATTAATCATTCTGAGAGTTTAAAGTTATTAAAAAGTTTTCTCAAATTTTCATTAACATTCTTCCTCATAATCAGGTACTACTGTTGAAGGCTCCAATACAATTTCTCGAATATCTTTTTTTTAATACACTGCCGATCAACCAAATAGACTCAGACTTCGTTTTTAAGAAAATGGAGTTTATTATTTTATTTTAAGAATATTATTTAGAAATCTTTTTTTTTATTATACACTATTCAATTTTTAATTAAAAAAAAAAACAAAATGAATTTTCTTAGTTGGATGGTTAATTAAAAAAAAAAACTCTTTGTGAGTGAACATCAAAAGTTATCACTTTTTATCGCTCAACCAAATAGACTCAAGGCTAAAATCTTAATGCATTTTGGAGCTGCTCTTTGTATCTTATTGCAGTCATCTTATATGAAACGAATTTAATATCAAATGTTCCATAATAGGATATGGCACCCCACACCATTATACCCCCGTCACGACTATGGTGACGGGTCAAAGGTGCCGTGACATAAGGCCAAGCGTCATAAGGCCAAATCTCGCCCGCTGCCCCCTGCAACCCCCCTGCTTGAATTCTCTGTTTAGGGGTGGGAGTAGATGCGAGTTTGGGTGTATGCAAATAATTTGATTTTGTTTTCAAAAAAACATCAACAAATTCTCGAATTGTAGGTGGGAAATAATTTCATACAATGTTGGTGATGCTATTACCCACTTCAAGTGGGTTGTTGTTGGTTCATTTGGCCTAATGTGACACACTAGTTTGGCCTTATGACACTTTCTCAAAGTGTCATATTACCAAATGCTAGAATTTGGCTTTTTGTCACTTTCACAAAGGGACATAAGGCCAAATTTCGCGATTTGGCCTTATGACGCATGGCCTTATGTCACGGCACCGGGTCAAATTGTGTTCCTCCTTTCTCATATCATGGAAGTAGTAGTTGAATCCATCCGGTCCATCCAAATTAAAGCTTTTTTCATCGAAAAAAATCGATTTGATGCCACTCTCTATTCCATGTCATGTGACTCCGAGCAAAGAGACAGCGAGTTTGTTTACGAATGTCGTTAAGCGGTGGTTTTTTTAGTTTTAATCTTTTAAGATGTTTCGCCTTGCGGATTGCTCGTCGTACGGTAGCTACACTTGCATTTACACCCAAATTCTGTCGAATTTTGGCTGCAGAACACTTTGAGTTTGAAGCTTCTCGAAGGATCCTTCGCTCCTCGCAAGGGGTAAGTGCTTTCCAGGAGGGTTTTTTCATATTTCTTCCGTAAGCCGATGGGTTTCTTAAAAAATGGCAAACAACAGACTGACTTCTAGAAATTTTTTCAGCGATTTGTCCGGTTGAAAGATTGCTGTCTCGATATGCCAATATTTTGCCTCTTTCTTCCGAAGTTAGTGCTGCTCCACGCCCCATTTTGTGTTAAATTATTCAAAATTTGATTAACTTGCACAGCTTATCAAAAACTAAAATTACAGCTCCTGAGTCCATTCTGATGATCGCCTAGAATGAACATTCTTTCGGCATAGGCAAAGCAAAATAGAAATACGTAATAACTGTAATTTTTTTGCATTCAACTCTTATCGCTAAAATTATTCTATTGCTTTGCTCTGTGGCTACACCTAGCTAACAGCATAAAAAATAAAATCAAAAAGGAAAAGAAAAAATACGTTGAGTCTATTTGGTTGATCGGCAGTGTATATTTCAACATTTCTTCGTAACATGTTCTCTTTTTTTTTATTCATTAAAATCAAAAATAACGGAAATACCTAAAAACGAATTTGTAAATTTTTATTAAAATAAACTATACACTAAGAAATAATAAAAATTTGGTACAAAAAATTGCGCTATCCTTTGTTAGCCCAAACGAAGTCCAAACAGATTCCAAATTGAAAGCCTCTATTACTTGTAGTTGTAGTGGACGGTCAGGCGAAATTACAAATGTTTTGCTGACGATATATTGCAAACCTCGTCGTATTTTGGCAAACAAATTGTGGTCAATGTATTTTTTTGCAAGTTCGCAGGTACCATTTCAGTTTATAAGAAAATATACCTACTCCATTGTTTGGGCATATAGCTCTGTAAAAAAAATAAATTTACCTACTGTTATTTTCTCAAAGAAAAAGTCCAAATATTTGAGAAAAAAATTCGCGGGAATTTATTTATTTATTTATTAGAAATTTTGGCTTTATGTCACTTTCCGGATTTGGCCTTATGACGCTTTCTCAAGTTGTCATATTACCAAATGCTAGAATTTGGCTTTATGTCACTTTCACAGAGCGACATAAAGCCAAATTTCCAGATTTGGCCTTATGACGCTTGGCCTTATGTCACGGCACCTTTAACGAATATCCAAAGAGGTAGTCGCAGACCCATCGAAAACCACTCGTAATTTAGTGGACACAATGGTGTGATAAAAAATAGGCAGGAATGCCAGGGGCAAGCGATTTTACAAATGGCATGTGGCTAAGATCTGCATATTCATATTTATATTGTTGATATGAGTCGCCAAGTAGAGTAGGGCACAGTCTGCTAGGAAGGTGGACAGAAAGTCAAATGTCTTTCACATTTCAATTCATCTTTTGTACCCTTTGATTCTGTTACATTGTGATCTTCGATGAGGAAATATTTCTGCTTGTAGTTAAACACAATAAATTTTCAATACTGCTATGGCCACCACCAGAAACAACCCAACCCAATCTAGTTTTTTGTAGCAACGGGAAGTTCCCGCTTAAGCGTATCTGGCCGACGCACAAGATTTTAAATAATTGGCTAGCGCCTATGAGCATGTCAATTCGCTGTGACTTGAAAAATGATGGATCTGCTAGCTGTTTGTTTTGATATTGTTGATCGTGTAACTAGGCTCGTTGTTGGTGATAGTGGGTACGACGATTGCAGAAAATGCGGTTGTAAATTCGCCCACTCCATAACGTATAAAAATGTCAACAGATTCATTGGTCAATAAATCTGATTTTCCTATTCCCGATATGAACGTTGTTGATGTTGTCTTTATAATCTGCTGATTAATAATACGACTTGCAATGCAATGTAGTTACGAAGCAGAGTCGAGAATTGTTCTACATGGAATGAACGAACCAGCTCGTTTTTTAACGAGGACAATAGCCGTCGCAAAGAAAACGCAAGTGATTCGGTGCGACTGTATTTGTATAATTAGTACGCGATGCGAAAATCCGGGCTGAGTGTGAAGACATAGATGTGCTGAGTATTTCTTCCGGAACTGCCGAAATTGGGGGGTTCCGCCATGACTTAAATGGATCAGTGAATGGTGCTTCCATGTACAATAACGACAACATCTGGATTTGCAATCCTTTTTAAACAATTAAGGCATATTTGAAGACGCTTTGCTTCTTAAAAACGAAAGGATGGAGAGAGATAAGAGAATTGTGGGCAATTTTGAACAGGATTGTATGAATTACAATACACACAGGCCTTGGCATTGTTGTTGGATGCCACAAATGCCTTTCGGTTTCTATATATATTTTGAATCGATTATTTGCTCACCTGCTTGCTAGGGTTTTCAATAACCATGTGGCATTTTCCACGTTTTCCAGAGTCTGACATCTTTTTTTCAAGAATGTTAACATTGCGCTCTAAGTTGGTAAAGTGTTGAATGGTGTTTGCTCTTCCCATTTGGTTTGTGATGCGACGTCAAGTTTATTGGCGATGAGACTTATATCAGCCATATAAATATCCATTATATGTGCCTGAAAATGTAAACGAAATCCTGCCACGCTGTATAGTCTCCGCTATAGATGGGAACTGTTAGAATCGGTAACCGAGCCTTTGGTTGCAAAACGATGAATGATTTATAAGCTTTATCCATTGAAAATAATCTCAATGTGGAAGATTGCGGATTGCTTGGAGAACGGCGCAAATTTAATTGGCGAGCAAGTGACGATTTCACAACTATGAAAACATTGAGAAACTGTTCACGCGCCTTGCTATCGATTTCATCTGGATTTTCCATATCCAAATTGTCTTGCGCGGTTTCGAATTCTAGCCTTACCATGAGCCCAGCTTCATTTATGCCACTGAGGTATTCTATTGTTAAAACATTTTTTAACTCTTCTAACTGCTTGATTATTGCGGAACTTTTACGCTTGAGAAATGTATCAGACACAACATGCTCGTCTCCGCCAGCCATTTCAAAGTCACAGATGGAATTAAGAGAAGGGAAAACCGTATGATCGCGATAACTCTCAAGATAAATGTATCTACGGAAAGTTGATAAGCTGTTTTTTTTTCTTTTGTCAGCGAAGCCGAACAATATTAATTTCGACAAGGTGTTTAGTATATTACAAAAGTTAAGCACCCGAGTTAATGCTAATTATGTACTTTGAACCAGCAACAAATTTGCCCTTGATTACGAAATTTAAATCACATCGATTGCAATTTAACCAAACGAAAAAGAAAAACTACCCTTTCTTCTTAGATAAATTTAATAAAAAGTGGCTGCTATTCTGAACAGTTTTATTTGAATTTTAATTTCTGCACATTCCAGAAGGTTACTTTTGCTATTAGTACCTATAGCTACCGTACCAAGATTCAACCATTCAAAGCACAAATACTTAAGACACAAAACAAAGAACATTTTCAAATTTTAAAATTTAATCATAACTAGATAAGGCAAAATCAAATATGATACCTATATAAGAGTATGTAGATATCAATAAACAATGTTACCAAAATGCATTAACTTGAGTGATTTCAAAAACTATTGCACAAAATTATTACAATTGTAATGCGTTTATAAATTACCCACAAAGTTTTTGATACCAATGTACATAAGTTACCATCCTCACCCAACTACAACTATTTGAAAAACCAATGGAAACCTATAAAAGTACGTAATTAACACGTTCACACAAAAGGCATAAAAGTATGTGCGTTTTACTGGAAAACTCGGGTTTTCCTTTACTTAATACTTTACTTATCGAACGTAGCAAATATTTTTGGTTCGTTATAGTCTAAGAGCTTCGTCCCATACGCCCAAGCCAATTGCAGCCACGAAGCCAAGGACAGATAGTTATACCAGGTATCATAATATGACACATGAGCGTAAGGAATGTTGTCAAATTCACAACCCTGTATCATAATATGATACATTGGACTGGTGAACGTGTTAATATACATAATTTTATATATACCATAAACTGTGCAGCACAATAATAAAATGTAAAATAAGTGAAACAGATTGTAAATAAGAATGACTAGAGCCTATACGTTAACAAACTATAGATGCATTGAAGCCAATAGTTCCTTTACGAGAATGTAACACAAGTTTAGTCTTTCGGGTTTGACATTTTATATTCGGGCTCAAAAAATGGAAGAAAACGTGTACATATTATTTCTTTCGAGTGCTGTATAAAATGTTTTAAAATGTTAGTATAAGTTTAATTAGATTACCTAATATAAATTGAAAAAAAAAATACGATTATAAAAATATCTTTCGAAAGGACTGTGAGTTTGACGCAATTATCCGAAGAATTATAAAATAAATCTTGGAAGCACTAATTTTTTCATCTGTAAGAACCTAAAAAAGATGGCCTATCCTATTTTAAAAATAAAGCACAGGCAAACAGTTTTTTTTCCAATTGCACATCTATATTTAGATAAAAAATCTTCTCAAAACTCTCCAAATTTGGTGCAGTATCAAAATTCAAAATAGATAGTGCACCCAACAAGAACCTAAGGATAATGAATGAGACTGTCTTAAAAACTTTGTCACAGTTTAGGTAATGATGATGTACTATATTTTTCTGTTTTTATGTTATATATTATTATTATACTGTAAGTTCTACTAAAATTGTTCCGAGTATTTTTTGTAAACAGTGCACTCATAAAGAATGTATTTGTTATTGTACAGCAAATTTATATTTAATAAATACAAATACAAAATACAAAAATACAAATTTTGGAAACAAAAACAACTGTCTGATTGGAAGTCCTTTCGCTCGATTGTACTAACACAAAATAATAATAGAATCAAATATTAAAAATGTTTTATCTATAAAGAAAATAGTTAGTATTAAAATAATAAGATAAATTCATGTAGTTGAAGATATTTCTATTGCAAATGAAAAAAATTCATTTGAAGCTAAAGATATAACATAAGTAGGGGAAAGTGGTCACCCTTCGTACACTTTTTGAATTTTTATTATTTAGTTAAAAATTAACTCACCTTTGTATGTAGTTAATGCATTTATATGTTCTATTTATATCGTAGCTTATACAAAAAAAGTATGAAACCATTATGTCAAAGATTTACAGAGTTATAGAAAATATTCTAGGATTCGATTTTTGTACGAATGCACCCCACCTGTGGGGTACTTTCGTACAGCAGATGGGGTACTTTCGTACGACATGGGGAAGACTCATACGGGGTATTTAAAAAGTTTATTTAACTTGCTAATTTTTATAAACAGCAAAAAAAAACTTATTAAATATCAAAATAACTAAATAATATTCAAATTGACTTAAAGTTCACTTAAAATCTTATTCCCATTTCGCTGGATACTTTAAATTCAATGCTTTTGCGTATTCACTGAGAATACTATATGGGTACCAAACCCGAAAATTTGTTTCCTATACCCAATGTTGCTATAAGGGCAGATTTGTCTGCGTTTTGCAGATTTCCAACCGAGCTGCAGACTTTTAACAATCAGATTTCTCCATAAATCTGCACTTCTGATTTTGTCTGCATTTAAAATAATATACTTTGGTCCTTAAAAAAACATGTCAATATTTTTTGTACACTTGCTTTCCCTGTATGCTGTCATCTTCCTATTCAACTCTTTTTTTTGTATTGTTATTTAAATACAAAAAAACATTGTGAAGTAATATCTTTCCATGGAAGTCTGCATTTCAGATTTATTTTTTGTCATAACTGCAGATTTATCCAAATATTTTTATGGCAACACTGCCTATACCCCTACCTAGTCGTATGACAGCTCTTTGCTGTGCAGTTCTGCTTAGGGTGGTTGTTCTGGCTTGTAGAGTAAGTGAGAACTGAGTCGTTTCTAGGTATAATAACTGATATAAAGCTATGACAGCTCTGTGATGGACTAACGAATCCTCTTTCTTCGTTTCTACTGCTATTAGTGCCGAAGAAGTCGTGCTGTAAAGACGTGTTATTAATTTGACCAGGTAAGAGTTTTAATTTTTTTTAAACTGGTCTAAATCTTTTTATGCATTTTAGAAAAAAACGATAGGTACCTATTCATTCATTTCGAATTTTATTTTTGTATTTTTTATATTGCCTAGATAACTGTAAAGGCTACAACAGATAAAGACATTGCCATTTCTAATAAACCTCATAGAATGCGTAAAACAAGTTTTAAAGTGGTCTATATAATTTTGTTTCATTAAAATCGATATTATTGATCTTTTGCTTGTAATTTTCGTAAATAAAATTTGAAGGGGAGCATTCGTACGCGTACGAATGTGCCCTCTGTATTACTGTCCGAATGTACCCCAGGCTATGCACAAAATAAAAATTACAACTTTTTAATAAATTAAAATTTAGTAGGGAAATATTAGTAATTTAAACACAAAATAAACATTGTAAACATAAATTCGTCATCCCTATTTTGCAAGAAACGTAAAAAACTTACTCGCAATGCGATCGCGAACTTCGGTAAAAAAATTACTCACAGCGCTCGAAAACACGTTACGCTTCTCAGCTATCATACCTTTTGCCCGACTGTCCCGAAGTTCGTTGAGCGAAAGGCTACCTGGTATGTCTATGCACACGAGCAAACACGTGTTTTAGCGAAGCTTAGTTTTTCTTATATACTTACTGTACGAATGTGCCCCACGTACGAAGGGTGACCACTTTCCCCTACATAAAATTAGTATTCCGGTGAAGTGACATAACGTTCATGGAAGTTATTTCTATTTCAAACACTATGGACACTATGTCCTTTTGGAACAGAAATCACATAACATTATGTCACTCCATAGGAATATTTTTTATTCATTTATGTTACATCAATATTCCACGCATAAAAATCCAAAATTAAAATAAGAAACACTCAAAAGTCTGTGATCTTGAGAGCCATTAGCTGAAAAAGTCATGGCAAATTTGGATATTCGCAGAATTTTTCTATGATACTCGTCACTCTATAAATTGTACATAAATCCGAGTGGCGTAGAAGTTAAATAATTTTTAAGCACATATAAACTTGGAATATACTTATAAGCTAAGTAAACATTTACAAATAATGATATTTTTATTTTTTTGTTCTTACATCGTAAACTGGTTAACAAAATAATCTTAGACTAACACTGGAAAATGTTGAAAAAGCTGTTAATAGAACCATTCAATTAAAGCAACAAAATCGTTTTCAACAAACTTTTTCACTATACCATACTTCATACATTCATTCCATTTAAAAAAATTTTAATGTTAATTGATTTCAAGACCACTTGAAGTTGGTAATTTTCAATTGAACTTTTAATTTAGAAGAATAAACAAATATTATTGTGAATAAAACTTTGTAAATACAATATACACAAATGGTAAAAAGCTGCTTTAAAACGTACAAACACTAAGGTTTTTGGTAAAATAGAATACTTTATGTTGCCGGATTTTCAACTTGATTATTCGGAACTTAAGTAGACAAATTGTTTATTTTTATAAGGTAGGCTTAAGTGTACATATACTAAAATGAGATTGTCACAACATCATTCCTGAATTAGAGCAACTTATCTTGCATAGTTCTAAGTCTTAAGTTAAACAATTTAACAAAAAGCTGTATCAAAAGATATGTTGGGTCGTATGACTTATACGATATTACACTCTACACGTTGCAGCAGTTAATATAGGTAGTTATTTTACATATTATTAAAACACATGGACCTAAGTATAGTTCAATATTTTGAAAGACAAATACTTAAATTTGTATCAAGTTAAATATATATAATTTGATTAAATTCGTTGATAGGATTATTTGTGAGTTGAACTAATCAAAACGTTTTTATTTGATTTAATGATCCAATAATTTCATAGTAGCTACTTTTATTTATCTAATCTACATTTAATTGGAAACTGATGTAAGAACATTTCTGAAATGCTATCGAGAACTGGCTGTTTGGTTTACCTTACTTTATTTAATTATTATGTAAACCTACAATTTATTTTTAAAATTATTATTTATTTAAAATTATTAGAATTCTTATCAGGCACATTTGCGTTTGCAAAATGTTAATTCATTCTATTTTTAGTTGATTTCTTTCTTTCTTTATTTTTGGTCTTTATGTTTTTCTTTAAATTATAAACTTACCTACCAAAATTCATGAAACAGTCAAAACATCCTGCTGTCTGTGTCATTTAAAATATATTCTTTTCTTGTTTAATATTTTATTAACTAATATTTTATGTTACAACAAAATCCATTTTCCAATTTAAAATTTCTAATTTCTTATGTAGGTAAATGTATATTAGTAAGATTTAAATGAATACTGTACATATATAATAAAAAGTTGAAAGACTTGAACCAGTGTTTGAACTTTTAATTGTGCTTTATAGGAACTCATGCAAAATTTGTTTGTGGGAGATTATTTTACTGGTTGGAGTGGACATATCCGAGTTCGAACTAGTGAGAACCGACAACAACTTCTCGATCGTACTGTTATCTGATACTGGGCAGCTTGGAGACCCCCTTTGTGGGTCTAACTGTCAAGCTTCAACCCCCTGAGCAATAGGGATGTAAGGCAAATCCAACGATTACGATCCATTTAACAAACAAACAAAAAAATTGGTAGATATAGTTCCCATTTTTAATAGGTTGAGTTTGAGGTGAATATGGGCTACAATCAAAATGCATGTTCGCTCAAAAGTTTTCTTCAACAATTATTGAATTTGGTGGTTCATTTGAGTAAGCAGTCGCTAGTCAATTTGACCACTGACGAGAGTTTCCCTTTATTCTACTGTTTCAGTTTATACCATTTTAAAGGTCGTATGAATCAAAGCGAGAACTTGGGACTTAGGACAACAAACCCCATCAATAGTTATTTTAGCGTCATGCGAGGGATCCAGGTTCGAATCCCGCAAAAACCCAAATTCCAACTCAGGGTTTTTTCACTGCGCCACCTCTCGCGAACGTCTGACAAACATCCGAGAGTATAACTGTCATGAGAGCTTCTCAATTCGCCGTTTGGAATCGGCATAAAATTGTAGATCCCTTCCATTCGTTCTAAAAATGAAGTCTCACACAAAACGAATGGTTGTGAGAAGCTAGGCCTAGGGTCCATACGGACCTGTTGCGCCAAAAATTATATTATATTATTGCCTGGCTGATCAATAACTTCAGTAGCTGAAGAGAATTGGTTAAAGATTGCTATACGTTTTTAAAATATCTTTAAAAATCTTATCTCACGTAAGACGTTCCCAACGTAACTGTCATCTGTAGACATCAAAATTCCAGCTCCCACTAAATGCACCGTGAAACCAATGCAAATGCAACAACAACGATGCTCTTTTCTAAAGTTTATACTTCAATTTAGAATAGAGCACCATAAAACAATAAAAATTAGAAAAATCTGACATCCAACTCGTAGGGCAGTAAAACGTGAAGTCATTTACATATTTTAGCACCATAAGGACTGTGATTCTTTTATCGCGTTAATTGCACTGAAAACCGAACTGAAGCATCACACCCGATGAATTGCGTGCCGAATCTAATTTATGAACTAAATTGTGACCACGTTTCAGAGATCTAAAAAAAACGTCAATTGAGTTTCGTTTAACAAGAGAACAGAGTCTTTTGAATACGGCCCAAAACGTGACACATAAAACTCGATAATTGTTGAAGCAGAATTCAAATCTGGCACCTTTAAATTGTATGCACCAATAACGAATTATTTGTTTTACAGTTAGAGAATTTTGTATAAATACCTTGCCAAACAAATTCATTGTACATTAATACCATCAGTGAAAACATAATCGTTTTTCTCTTCAAACAACTCAACTTTTTTCGTCGTCAAACTGCAAGTGCAGCTCGGTCAATAACCCCTTGCGGTTAAAGCTTCGAAGTTTGCGTTGGTAAAATTGCTACAGTTGACATTCGGTCATCCCATTAACCAGAGTTCCTCTGTCCAATATCGCATTTGGAATGACAAGGACTCCTGGTCGACGTTCGGGAATACATCCGTCTTTACAATGTATGTACAAGAGAATCCACACCAACGATGCAAACGTTTATACAAAAGTAAACTCCCGAAAAGGACACAGGAAAGGATATATTTTTACTACCGAGGTAGATGGTTTAAACGTACATGCTTTCGTATTTATTTAAACGAAATAAACTTACAGCAAGATACGTTTTAGTTTTTAAACATAACGATCGTTGGAAATAGTAGAGCAGGCCAGAGGATGGAACCTTGTGGCACCCCTGCAAATGACCCAAAGAAGCAAAGCCTTTGATTTGCGACTGCCACCCGTTTGGAAAGGAGTACGTTCCTGAGACTGACAGCTAGGAAAATCCACATTTATTAAGCAGCTTTTGAAGAATTCAGTCAGGTTAGAAATGCAGGACAGTTTGGATCATATCTTCCCGAATTGTATCCACATTGAGTAGTCCTCTTTGCAGCCTATGCGGAACTTAAGCTATTTTGACTATAGGTATCGGTTTTATTTATTTATTTATTTATTTATTTATTTATTCATCTACAAGTCAAGCTGCAATTTTACATAATAGTACAAAATAAACAAGATTAATTTATGTTTTATAAATAAATAATATACCTACCAAATAATTATTACAATTTAAAGTTCATTATAAAGCAGCCAAAAAATGATACTTTTAAAGCTGTCTCTTGGAATGTGAAAATCAATAAATCTACTTATTTCATTATACGATCTTAAGGATCTAGAGATTGGTTCATTGCGACCATAGTTTGTTCGATGCCTCGTCTGGAAAAAGAATAGATGATCTCTTAATACCCTCTCTGGAGCATAAATAGGTAACGTAGATAAAATAATGGGACTATTAATACGGGAGAACAAAACGTCCCTTATAAACATAATATCATGTGGACGCCTTCTTGATTTAAGAGTCATAATGCCCAAAAGTCTAAGACGGGCTTGATAAGACGGTTCAAAAGTCCAACGCAATTTGAAAAAGATATATTTTGTAAATCGCCTTTGTACTTTTTCAATACTATCCGAGTAGGTGGAATAGTATGGATTCCAAACAACGTCTGCATACTCAAGAACGGATCTCACTAGAGCAATAAAAAGAGATAAAAAAGTATGGGGATCAGAAAAATCTTTAGAGTTTCGTTTGATAAACCCAACCATCGAATTAGCCTTTGTCACTATGTACTCAATATGGGAAACAAAGGTGAGATTGGAATCAATGATTACCCCAAGATCTTTTATTTTATCAACTCTATTTAATGGACAGTTATTAATGGCATAATTATAAAAACAAGGAAATTGAGATCTGTAAAACGATATACAAGAGCATTTACTAACATTTAACATTAAACAATTATTAACACACCAAGTGGTTAAATTGTTAAGATCAGTTTGAATCTTAGAGCAGTCGTCAAGGCTTTTAACCTTTAGGAAAATTTTAAGATCGTCCGCATACATAAGGCAATGACAGAATTCAAGGTTTTGGATAATATCATCAATAAATATAATAAAAAGGAGCGGTCCAATATGACTACCTTGGGGGACTCCAGAAGTGCAAGAAATAGATCTTGAGTAATGATTATCTAAGCATACTCGCTGAGACCTGCCGGTTAAATATGATGAAATCCATTTTAACATACCAGAGTGAAATCCAAATGACTCAATCTTTTTAGTAAGCAATCTGTGATTAACAGAGTCAAAGGCCTTGCTAAAGTCGGTATAAACAGCATCGACTTGAAACCCATTTTCAACCGCATTAGCAACAAAAGACGTAAAGTGCACCAAATTAGTTGTTGCGGAGCGACCAGAAACAAAACCATGTTGCAACTCTGATATGTGCTCTTTGATAAAAAAACTCTATTCTATTCTTAACAATGCACTCAAAAAGCTTTGGAATGGCAGAAAGTTTGCAAATACCTCTGTAATTTGCGACATCGTTTTTAGAGCCGGACTTGAATATTGGGACTAAAAAGGAAACCTTCCAATCATCTAGGAATAATCCTGATTCAAGTGATCGGATAAATATTTTGAGCAACGGTGTGCATATGGAATTACAGCAGTTTTTTTAAATAATGGCTGGAATACCGTTAGCACCAGGCTTAGGATTACCTTTAAGGTTGCGAATAGCAGATTTAATATCTTTAATTCGAAGAACCAATGAACCAAAATCAATAAATGGTAGTCTATTTGAATCCGGTAAGATTGGAGATGTAGATGGGGAATACACAGTTTCAAAAAATGTTGCGAATAAATCTGCAGACTGTTTAGTAACATTAGATGTATAATGTTTATAAAACATTTGCTTCGGTAATCCGTTGGTGCATCTTTTATGATTGATAAAACACCAGAACGATTTACAATCAACTTTTAGCTTCTTTTCCATATTCATAATGTAATTATTATACAAAAAGTTACTCAGAATTTCAAAATCTTTCCTAGATTTAGCAAAAAGTTCTTTATTGTGAGTATTACTCAATTTCTTATGGCGTTTGTGGGCTTTGTTTTTCAAATTTCTTAGTTGCAAGAGACGTTTATTATACCAAGGAGGATAAGAATTCGATTTCCTTACCAGGCATGGAACAAACAGAGAAAAACCTATATTCATTATGCTAGAAAAACATCTGTACATATCGTAGAGACATCGATTTTCTAATTCCATATCCCAGTCGAAAGACTGAAGATACTCATTTAAAGCGGAAAAATTACATTTAAGAAAATTAAAAGAAGCCGATAATGGTGGTTCTTTTTTAATATATGAATACAAATCAATTTCAATCGACATTTGGGTATGATTTAACGAGTTATTTAGCAGGGGAAAATGTGCTTCACAAACATTGACTTTAACTTCATTGGCACTTATAAAAACAAGATCTAGTAATCTATTTAAAGAGTTACCAATTGAACAAACTTGATTTAAGTTAAGTGAAAACATACAATCAATCAGACCAATTTCAAAATCTTTTTTAACATTGTAAGGGAAAAACATATTATCTTCCTCAGACCAATTCCAGTTAACATCACCAATATTAAAGTCACCAAGAGCACACAGAATGGTAGTATCAGAACAAAAGTGACTTAAAAATTCAAAGTTTTCGATACAATTTTCATATAAAGGGTGATTTTTTAAGAGGCTTAGAACTTTTTTTAAAAAAAAAACACAAAAAATGAATGAAATATTTATTTGAATCGATAGTTTGAACCTTGCAATTTAATGTTTAAAGATAATTTCATGCAAATGTTGACCGCGGCTGCGTCTCAGGTAGCCCATCCGCTGAGTCCAATTTTGGCATACTCTTTCACACATATCGGCCGGTATCTCACGAATGAATGCATGGATGTTGGCTTCCAGTGCGTCAATCGAAGCGGGCTTGTCCCTATACACATTAGCCTTGACATACCCCCACAAAAAATAATCTAATGGTGTCAAATCGCACGATCTAGGCGGCCAATTGACCGGCCCGAAACGTGAAATTAACGTGAAACGTGAAACTCGCCTCGCAATTGCGCCATTGTTTCGCGTGCTGTGTGGCATGTGGCACCGTCTTGTTGAAACCACATATCATGCAAGTCAAGAACTTCCATTTCGGGCAAAAAAAAGTTTGTTATCATCGCTCGGTAGCGTTCACCATTGACAGTAACGCTGCGATTCGCATCATCTTTGAAGAAATAGGCCCAATAATGCCGCCGGCCCATAAACCGCACCAAACAGTGGCTTTTTCGGGATGCATTGGTAGCTGTTGCAATGCTTCTGGCTGATCTTCACTCCAAATGCGGCAATTTTGCTTATTTACGTACCCATTCAACCAAAAATGAGCCTCATCGCTGAACACAATTTTTCGATAAAAAAGCGAAAATGAACATTTCGAACCGAGCACGAATTTTGATAGTAAAATTCAATAATTTGCAAGCGTTGTTCATTTGTAAGACGATCCATGGTTAAATTGCAAACCAAACTGAAGCTGTTTGACAGTGACACAAGGTACTAAACACACGTCAGCTGTCAAAACCAGTGCTGCCAAAACCAAACCAGCTAAAAAATCACCCGTTACATCTAATTTACTACCAGATGGAATATATGTCACAGTAAAGATTGCCTTCGTAGCACCAAAGTCAATAGAGAAGCAAGTTTGGTCAGCATTTAAGTTTGGTAATTGAATTGGCTTGCCGGAAAGCGACGACTGAACAGCGGCTAGGACACCACCACCACGCTCCTCAGCAGATTTGCAGCGATCATTTCGAAAAACATCATAAATTGAATCATCAAATAGTTCAGATGATGCAATATTCCCATACAGCCATGTCTCCGCAATAGCAATGATGTGGTAGTCTTTGTGACTGGATCCCATAAACAAATCAGAAGTTTTTGTTCTGCATCCACTGGCATTATGATAGAAGATATTTAATTGTTGCAGATGTGGTCTATCGTCATTAGCATTAGCAGAGTTCAGTTTTTTGAAACTGTTGGATTTTGAATAAAAGGCCGAATCTTAACTCCATTAGGCCAGGAATTCGCATCGTATATTATTTTAGCACATTGAAATGGAACACCGATTTTAAAATTAACAAATCTAGGTGTGTGACTTCCATCTAGCTTATTCAACTTAAAACATGAAATACATTTAGAGTCAACATTCAGCTTCGGTGAAATATGAGAAATAATAGCATCCGTAGTTGTATCAGGGTGAAAACTAGAAATATGGAACCATTTTAGCTTGCGAACTACATGCAAACTACTATTCTCCAAACTTGATCCAAACACGACTTCATGAAGTTTGTTTTTAATCAATCTATCATGGTTTTTATTCGATACAGCAGCGATAGCAGTAGGTACACCATTATCACTATCAGCGGCGAATGAGTGAATTGAATCGACGTCAGCGGCCGGAACAGTGTTAACGTTACCGAAACAATAATCTGATTTCGTAGCGGCCAAAGCAACATCAGCAGAGGTGTCTTCTACGTAAATTACATCCATTTGATCAACAGCATTATCAGCAGCAGCAGAGCAGCAACATATTCCGTATTATAGCGTTTATTGATATTTTCAGTTCCACTAAATCCATTATTATTAATTAGCGCAACTGAGTCAATGTTTGCTTCATTTTCAGCAACAACAGCAATAGACGAAGACGCAGATGAGGTGAGCGCATCGTTGGCAATTAATTAATTGTTTGCCGGCGACAAAATAGCAGGTGTTGACTGATGCATTAAGAGCATTGGCAGTGTTAGGATTAGGAGAAGAAGACGAATTGAGTTTTTCCTCTCTACTAATTTTTAGTTGATCGGTAGCGGTGATTGAGCCAGAGTGGGAATTGGATGAAATTCACTTACTGGGCTTAGACGAAGAGCGAATCAGAGGAGATGAAGGAATAGCGGCACGACTTTCAGTTGACAAAACTTTTTTTGTTTTTGCGGGTTCAATAAATTTTGATTTTCTTTGAATGCGAGTGGTATCACGAATGTCGCGGCTTTTATTCAGAGTCATCACATTAGAAGGCATAGCCTTTTGACTAGGTTTCATTAATTCAACAGTTGAACAGATCTTATTAATGTCACTGATACTATTTTGCAAGAAATAAGATAGGTCAGTCATTTTTTTAATGCAAACCAAGATGGGATTATTTGTGCAGTTATCACATTTAAAGAAAATATTGGCATTAGCGTTAATGATTTTGATGTCCGATTTAAGAATAGTAGAACATTTTATATGTATACCGAGACCACAAACATCACATGACAAGACATCGGAGTTATCCAAAAGATCAAGACACTTGCAGCAAGTAGATAGCATTGTAGAAGAGAAAACAGCGTGTGTGTCCGAGGCAAAATGCAGGCGTTGACACATTTCGAAGAAAATCAACAGACCTGTACCTACTAGAAGGGTCTCGCTACTCGGAGTCTTGCGCTGTATGCATACCTACCTCGAAATAAATGAAAGGCTACGTTTTTTTGAATGGGGGTCATGTCTTGACATCCTTCAACTGCAACTACAGACGACTAAGACAGAATTATTGTTCCCTACCATCGTTTACTGTGTTTGAGAACGGTTTGTACCGCTCAATTCGTTGGTGGCGCCGAGACTACTACAGACTGCTAGTTGATCACAATCAGTACGTAGCTTTTTCCATAAATCCTTCAAAGACTGAGGGCCTTGCTAGTAATAATTTTTAGTGGGTAATTTTATATGAATAATATCTGATTAAGTATTGCGCTAAATTTTGGTGTTGAAAAAATTTCAAAAACACTCATTACAGTTAATAAGTAGAAATTAATCGTTAGGTCCTCCAACAAACTTTGTATTTCCTTTGAAAAAGCATCAGCAGAACTTTGCAGTATATACCCGTACTCGTACCTATGCGGATGATCCCGGAGCACTCAGTTTAAAGTCGGCATCAAATATATCTACGTCTGCCATTCGTATTTTATTTACACAATCAACCATTTGTGTATTTCCATGGTGAATCGTTCACCGACTGACACTCCCCCATTAATATAGACGACTAGATAAATACGATAGGTATCTGCCTCCAGGAATTACAGATTTCACACAATTCCATTTCATGTTTCCATTGGTCGAAGCGATTTCAGAAGAAATGGAATAATAAATTATTATGCCAGACAGTGAAGGTATCTAGATGTGACTCAACAACTCACCCGGTCGTATCTGCTATCTACCCGCCAAATACTGCAGTACATAATAGGAATAGTTGGAAATGTGGATTTGGTATGGATTGACATTCTCCCACCTATAACTACCTGCTTAATAGAGATGGCGACAGTACATAATGGATGAGCTGTTGTGAGTTTGTTTGTAACGAATATGGAGGAGGTGGCCCACTTGGGCAATACCCAAAGGTAGATACTATAATAATCTTGTGTATACAGGTTACATTTTAGGAGCTCACAATGGCGAGTTTGTCTATACAAAAAATATCTATTGTGAACTGTAAAATATTTTAGGTGAGAGTTGGAAGGACTTATTAGTGGAAGGCACGCATATTCCCTTGCCCGAACATTGACAAACAAAATCAGCATATAGACCAGTGATCCCAGTCTTTGAAGACTGATTTCCCCTTTTTTATGACCACATGCATTAGTTTCCTACTAAATTGAAAAAAAAATAAAATAAAAAAATAAGTATTAATAATTAATAAGCTATTTTCTTTTGTATTTAGTATGAATATTACAGTAGGTATGACTAAATTTTGAAATTTGTTTTGTAATAAAAATGCATTTTAGTTTAACTTTTAAGCAATTTAATTTTCGCAAGGATTTTTCTTTTTTTCCCTATTTTTAAGCTTGTCCTTCGTTTTCGCACTTTGCATTATATTGGCCAAAATGATCGGTTTTCCTCTCAATCTGGTATCACTGATGTAGACTAGTCCGTATACGATTTTTGGGAAATTCTGTGTTTAAATTAAGCAAATTTTGCTTCAGTAGGGAAGTCGTAGTAATCAGTGATTTGTACTTGTAATAAATAGCATATTTGACGACAAATCAATTAAAGGTATTGTTTTTGGCTATGAGCCAAATGGTTTTAAAATAATGGGCTGTAGGTAGAAGCTAAGAAATTTGTTGTAGCCAGAGATGTAATTGTAAACGAAATAAATTCTAGGTCTGAAATGTTGGTAATTGAACACCAATGGGGATTCGGTGTTTCAGAATGTATGGAAAAAGAAAAACATTAACATTCCGAATGAGAGTGCGAATAATATTGATGCCCAGAATGAAAGTACGGATAGTGTGAACTTCCAGAATGAGAGTAAGGAAGAGCAACAGTATGATATAAGAGAATATAATGTTATACCAAATGTCCTGAATGATAGTAAGGAAAAAGAGCAGCCTTTCAAAAATAAAAGTTTGGAAGAAAATTCAGAAGTTCGGAGAAGCGAAAGACTAAGATATATAAATTCACGAAACCTTTTTAGTGGCATTCCTAACTCGTTCAATGATTTAAAAGAAAGAAATGACAGGATGAAATGGGAACAAGCAATTAACGAAGAGTTAGACTCTCATTTTACAAATGACACTTGGACCCTTGTTGAAAAATAAAAATATTATCGACTGTGGTTGGGTTTTTGCAATAAAGAATGATGAGTTTAAATATAAAGCTTGACTTATTGCCCGCGGTTTCACACAACAATACTTGATTGATTATGATGAAACATTTGCGCCGGTAGCAAGGATTACTAGTTTCCGTTTTATTTTGGCTGATTGGATTTGTTAGTTCTGCTGTAGATCATTGTATTTATCTTCTTGAAAAAGGAGATGATCTTCCAAGTAGACTCAACTATGAGGCATTAAATTCAGATGAAATATAAAATGCGCCATACCGAAATGTAATTGGGTGTTTGATGTACATAATGTTATGTACTCGTCCTAACCTAAGTACATCCATTGGTATTTTAAGATATACAAGTAAAAATAACAAAGAACTGTGGCAATGCCTGAAAAGGGTTTTAAGGTATTTAAAAGGCACAGGCAATCTTAAATTATAGGCCTATTATCGTTAGCGAGTCGAAAAATTCGCGTAAGTCGAGTTGCTTGTCGAAACACTCGCCTTGTACGATTATGGTAGGCGAATTAATTCATTCGCCTAGAAATCAAGTGCTACCAATATAATAAAAACGAAAATGACGTCAATTCAAACATTTATGTCAACACAAAAAAAAAATTCAAAATAAAAAAAAATTGAAGAAAACAACACGGAGGTGCAAAAAAATGGATAAACCCAGAAAAGACCGAAAATAAAAACAATCCACGAGCTCCTTTCCTCATTTTTCGTTAAAACTGGATTTCCTGGGGTGGTTGGCTTAGTGGACGCAATACACATTATAATGGCTATATTTGTTCCAATAGCTCAAATAGCTTCTGGATTTGGCTGCAATTGTTTTTTTCGAAACTATCAGAGGCGATTTTCATTAAATATATACATTCTAAATGAATTGAATGGGTTTTATACATTTTTCTTGAGTTTCCATTAATTTTTCTGGATTATAAACTCCATTCGCCTGTGGTTTCACCAAATAATTTTGTTCGCTAAAATTTGTCGCTTAAGGCGAATGAAATTTCATAAATTCGCCAACCGCAATAAGGCGACTTTACGTTCGCCAGCAGTTTGACAGTTCAGGCGAATAAATTTTGTTTCAATTCGCTAACCATAATACAAATAAGTCACATTCGCAGGATTTTTTGTTCGACTCGCCAACGATAATAGGCCTATTAACATTTGTCAAAAGCTTAAATCAAAACAGTATACCTATTTACTGGATATATTGATTCCGATTGGGCTGGGAGTGAGAACGATAGAAAGAGTACTGAAGGTTACTTATTTAAAATGTTTGAATTATGCCTTATTTGTTGGAATACGAAAATGCAAAACTCAGTTACAGTCTCATCTGCTGAGGCAGAATATATGGCATTGTTTGAGGTTACAATAGAAGCTAATTTATTAATTAGTTGGCGCAACAGGTCTGTAGGCATCATAGGCCTAGCTTCTCACAACCATTCGTTTTGTGTGAGATTTTTCATTAACGAATGGAACGGATCTACAGTTTTATGCCGATTCCAAACGGCTAATTGATAAGCTCTTTCAAGACAGTTATACTCTCGGATGTTTGTCAGACGTTTGCAAGAGGTGGCGCAGTGAAAAACCCCCGAGTTGGAATTTTGGGTTTTTGCGGGATTCGAACCTGGAACCCCGAGCTTTGTAGTCCAACACACTAGCCACTAAGCCAATGCGCCTACCACAAGTGAAGCAATGTCGTTAAAATCTTAAGCAAGTAGTATAAAACTAGAATTTGATGAACCAATAAAAGTTTTCAACCAAGGTTGTATAAGTATTGCTAATAATCCCACATGCCACAAGAGAACAAAACATTTTGATATTAAATACCTTTTCTCGAGAGAGCAAATTGAACAAAAACTTATTACTATTGAGTATATTTCCACAGAAAAACAGCAGCTAAACCACTACCTGGACCCCGTTTTATTGACCTGAGAGGTGGATTGGGACTGCTAAACTGATGGTAAATTAACGAGAAATCGAATGCCGTCCACATTTTTTTTTTTAATCCTTACATTTAATTATTAAAGAAAATTGAATAATTTTTATTGTATAACCTTTCTTTGATCTTAATATACCAAATGAATAATATGTAATTTTAATTGTATTAGATAATGTTGGTGTGGAAGGCTTTTTCTGAGCTAAAGCGAGATAGCTCATAAGCATGAAAAGCGATTTAATGTGAGATGGAGGCTTTAGCTTGTCTCCTCACTTTTTATTTTATTCTTTTGTAAGTTTGAAGAAGGACAAATCTTGTGCAGGATAAGTTAAATAAAAGAATTACAAACAGTGACGTAAATTCTTGTGTGTTTTATTTCGACTTTGAATGTGCATATAATCGTAATAGATTCAAGTAGATTTTTCGAGATATTACAAACATTGAAAAAAAAATCGTGTTTTTTCGAATAAAATGTGTAGGTACTTCAACGCAAAAAAAGAGAAAATACTCACTTTCTTAACGGGCTCCCGACCCGTGGAGAGTCGCCTGAGACACTGCAGCCTTCCATCCTCTACGATCCCGGGCACGCTGCTTCCAGTTGTCCAGATCAAGCGCTCTGGCATCCGAGATGGCTTGGTCTTTGAAACTGAGGTTCGGTCTTCCTTGTCTTCTCGAACCTGGGGGCTGGGATTCGAAGATCCTCTTAGCTGGAGCATTAGTGTCCATTCGCTCGATGTGGCCGAGCCAATGTAGTCGACGTATTTTGGCTTTTTGGACTACATCCACATCTTGATACAGTTCATAGTGTTCGCGGTTGTATCTTCTTCTCCATTCGCCCTCCTCGCACACAGGAACAAAAATCCGCCGAAGAATTTTTCTTTCCAACCCAGTATTAGCTCTCCCTTCTTGCTTATCATCCAGCACTCGGCGCCGTAAAGCAGAACTGGCAGGATAAGGGTTTTGTAAAGCATACATTGCGTCCCTCGAGTTAGGAGTTTTGAACCCAATTATTTTGCCAGACCGAAGTAGCAGCGGTTTCCTACGGTAATTCTCCGCCGGATCTCCACTAGGATGTCATTTGTGGAGTTCATGTTTACTTCAAGGTAGATGAACTCCTTAACTACCTCGAAATTCTTGCTATCAGTAGTGACGTTTTGTCCTAGGCACTATCTGCTCCAGTACGAGATTGAAGAAGTCGCGTGATAGCGCGTCCCATTTTCTTGTGTGCATCTTCTGTCACCTTTTTCCTGTACACGTATTCATCATCATACCACCGTCTCTTTCCCTGGGGTGGCTGGTACTCTACAGTGGTTTCGGCTACCTCCTTGATGATGTCGCGAGACTGGCACCACTGATTGTTGGCGTCTGTGGTAGGCGAGTGCATAGTGGAGAGTTTCATGCTCAGGCGCTCCCTGTAGGCTCTGGCTACTCTCCAGGTGTGCTAAGGCGTCCAACGTCAAATTTCTTCTTCTGGGCGGCCCGAAGCTTCTTCTCGTTGGACAGTCGAGCTCTGAATCTAGCTGCAACAAAAAAATGTTCAGAGGCGACGTTTGCCCCTCGGAATGTGTGCACGTCGACGATGTTGGATGCGTGCCTCGCATCGATTAGCACATGGTCGATTTGGTTGGCGGTTCGACCAGCTGGAGAGCGCCAGGTTGCTGTGTAGATCTTTAGCCTTGGAAACCTAGTGCTACTTATCACCGTATTGCGAGCTGCTGCAAAATCGATTAGTCGGTAGCCTTTGTCTGTTGTCGTTTCGTGCATTCTGTGCTTACCGACTAACCCGCCAAAGATGTTTTCCTTTCCGACTTTGGCATTGAAGTCCCCGAGTACAACTTTTACATCATACTCCGGACAGGCTCCGTAGGCTCCATCCAGGAGGTCATAAAACTCCTCTTTGATGGGGTCTTTAGCCTCGTCGGTAGGGGCGTGTACACATATTAGGCTTATGTTTTGGAAGGTAGCTTTGATGCGGATCACAGCTAGGCGATCACTTATCGGCCTAAAGTCAATAACTTTATTTGTCCTTAGCCGATTTCCCACGACGAATCCGCATCCTAATACATGCAATCTCTTATGGCAGCTGTAATAAATGTCGCAATTTTTTCTTTTCATCATGCCTGATCCTATCCATCGTATCTCCTTGATCGCGGTAATATCTGCCTTGTACCGCGTGTGGCCAGACTCAAGTTTTTGAGTAGCACCTGCGGTGTAGAGCGTTCGTACATTCCAGGTAGATACTAAAACAAAAAATAAATATATATGCACATGTATATTGGGTTTCTTATTATTTAAGACTTCGTTGAATTTTTTTAATGATTTTTCTTCGATAGCGAAAACATGTAGTTTGCTGTCTGATTTATAAAGGTTAAGAATTATGTATTTAAAATAAATTTACCATCAACAAACATATACTGCTTTCAAAACTTTATGAAATTAAGCGGTGGAACATAAACATCTTTTCGATTTTCCAATTAACATATTTAGATTTTCAATTGTTTGCATTCAATCTTTTTCGGAATATGTTTTCCATTAAATTAATTTCGGAGAATTAATTTTCTGTCAAATTCTTAAACATGAATTCTTCGACAGTATTTTTATGCTCGGATAAGGAAAGGCAAAACATTACTAAGACACTAAGGCTAACACGGGAAAGAGACAAACTTTTGTTGGGTTGCGTGAAGTTTTTTTTTTTTATTAATGATACTCGACAATGATTTATTCCTTGAACCTATAATAGCTTACATGATTTACATAAAAAAAAGCATAAAAATAAGTGTCATTCTGTAGTTTGTAAGAAAACTAGAATTGAATGCACTGGGTATTTACCAAATACAAGAACAAAAGAACAAGAACAAAGATGCGTGTAATATGTGGCGTAATATCAGATTAAAAAACAATTATTATTGATTTGATTCAAAATAGTAAATAGTTACTTTAAACAAAAGCACAAGAAATTAGAAAAAGTGAAAGACAGAAAAAAAAAACAAAGAAAATTAAAAAAACTAAAATATGAAATTAACATGAAATAAACATTGAAATGAACATTGGTGAGGCTTTAACACTACATTAATAAATAAATTGTTGACTGTTGAATTATCCAATGAAACTCGTATACTTAAAGGCAATTGGTTGAAAAGCTTTGGTGTTGTCGTATAAGATTTTGAAAAGTGGGTTCTGTTGGAGACATGGATGTTTACCAGTAGTAATGAATTTACTAGCAATCCATATAATTCTGAGCCCCTGAGTGTCGAACAGATTCCACTTCTCAAAAAAAGTCGAAGATTTTTGAATAAAGGCCAACTAGGAGCAAGTCTATTTTTTTTAGAAACAATACGTATAATATGCTTTTGTGACATAACTAGAGTCTCAAGGATATTGTCATAAGCCCCTCCTCAGATGACTAAACCGTACTGTAGTTTTGATTGAACTAGTCATAGTATATCGTTGTGAGAAGCTTTGGTGAGCAAATTGGTTTGAGCAAAAACATATTTCGTGTAACCGCCATCATAAAGTCTTCAGTTCGCATGTATGGGCCTTCCAGTTCAACCTTTTGTCAATCCTCCCTCCCAAATATTTAAAGGATTCTACAAATTCTATATTGAAACATCCAGCATGGCAATTTGCGTTTTCAAGATAGTTACTTCAGCCATAAGAATGTGTTGAAAACCAGAGTTTCGAGCAGCCACTGGAGTGAAAGAAACCTTGACGTACGACATTCAATTGCAGCTTATTACTGAAATGTCCACTTAGTTTTATACTCGTTGTGTTCGGCCTGAGAGATATGAAGCAAACCAATTATAGACATCACCTCTGAAACCGGTTTTATATTGTTTATCAAGAAGTATCTCATGATTGACCATATCATACGCTTTTGATAAATCAACAAATAATGCTAATGTACTGTTTCCATTATTAAATCCTTCATTTATTTTACTGCTGATTTTTAGGATTGCATCTATCGTAGATTTACCTTGGCGGTAACCAAACTGTTATTGAAAAACTTGTTTTTGTTCAAAAGCAATGTAATGCGTTCTTTCATAATTTTTTCGAAGACTTTGGCAATTGTAGTAAGAATAGAAATTGGCCTATAATTCAAATAATGGTAGCACTTCAGCAGTTTTCAGAGACGTGGGGAAAACACCGCAACTTACACTCAGGTTGAAAATATAGCTGAGTATATCAACGACGTAAAGAGCAATTCGTTTAAGGATGCAACTCGATATTCCATCAAGATCGCTTATTGTCGAGCGATATTACACATTATTGTACAATTTAAGTCATGTGCACGGCCTAAAAACAAAACTACTCGTTTGAAGACCATCATCAATTATGTTATTAGGATATGCAGAGCAGTTGCAAGCGGTTTGCATGTTGCAGAGTTTCAAATTATCAGCGATAGAAACGAGAAAAACTATTAAAACTGCTATGTCAAATGGATTTGGGACGACTGAGTTTCCAACTTTTATTGCTGTAATACTTCTGTCCCCCGATGGTTTATTAAGCATAGAATTAACCGCTTTCCATTCTTCCTTCACGCTACCCTGATACTTATTAAACATGTCGGAGTAATACTTACATATCTCTGCTATCGACTACTCGTTTCCTTACGGCTCTGTTAAGACCAGTAAAATACTTTTTTAGTCTTTGGTTTTCGGGATGGCGCTTGACTTTTTTCGGTAAATTGTTCTTTTTCCTTATAAGATTAAGTAGATTTACCCCAGTCCAGTCTGAACCTCCATAATTTAGGTATTTGGGATTGTGCAACAGAACAATTCATTATATGGCCACAAATGATTTTGATAAACATGTCATATGCTAATGAAGGATCAGCTGTTATTAAAACTGATTCCCAAAACTCGAATTTAATTGCATTCAACAGTGCTTCAAAATTTATTTTTTGTTTAACTATTGGTAAGTGCCTCCTGATAATATCACAAGAAACAATCCGTGGCAGACTAAGGGTAAGCATACAGTGATCAGTGATTTTAAGATCTAGAACTTTGCTCGGAAATATTTTATTAAGTATTGATTGAAACCTTATAAAAATATGGTCAATACAAGTTTCAGTTTTACTTGTTTTTCTGGTAGGCTCATTTATAAGTGATTGCAACCCTTATGATGACATAAGGAGTAAGTATTTATCAGAATCTGCGTTACTTTTTAAGATATCAATATTTATATCCCCTAAAACTATCAGATTTATCGTTTTAACACTTTTAAGTAAATTATCCAATCCATATGCTCAAGAAATATGTCTCTGCTCAGATTGCCTTCATGCAGGCGATACGCACAAATAATTGTGATGTTTTCATTATTTATTTTACAAGTGATTTTTACAATGTCAGCGCTACTCAGTTTATAAGAATCGATTTTGCCATCAAACGGTTGCTTTACAAAAACTGCAACACCACCAACACTATAAGAGTTATTACAACTAGCTTTTAGACCATAACCAGGGATATTGTAATTGGGTAATTCATTGTCGTACAACCAAGTTTCTGTTAAAATAATAAATTCTGCTATCAAATTTAAAGCCTCAACATGTGCTATAAAGGAATTTAAGTTCATTCGCATACTGCGAATATTCTGGGTGAGAATCAGATTAGCCATCTACATCTTGCGCAAACTGAAGAAGGTATTTATTATTATTTGTACTTTATATGGTATAAAGAACTAAATCTTCGCCATGTGCATCAATGCACTTAGCGATCTTATTTCGATAGCTTCCTCTCTATCGCTTTTGCGCAAAAAATTGTATTATTTCTAACCCATAAATACTTTAATTTGAATGATGCTTTGATTCTCTCCAAAACTCTCGAGTGCGAGTGGTAAAGCTCTCGTTGACGTAGATGGGCATGGGTGTTCCACGATTATCACCAAAGATTTTTGTTGTCATGTTCGCTTTCCTTTTTATTTCAAAAACAAATCTTCGACATTTAGTGATACCACATAATAATAATCAATACAAAAATCGAGGTAATTTGTTATCCAAGGGTGAGTGACGAAGTAGATTTCAGAGATGTTACGGAAAATAAAGTAGATCTAGTCCGGACCCTGATTCGGGAGACAGTTCGTCTTTATAGAATTCAGAAAGGGTTACACATTTTTTTACCAGAAAATTGTTAACATTAGCAATTATTGGAAGCTATCAAGAGACGTTAATACAACAAAAAAAAAAAATATCAGTAACATTTACTAAAGATTTTGACGTCTTTGTGGCAAAGCGTGTTCCCCAACTCCATGTGACAATTTAATGTTTTTTAATTCAACTTATTCTTCATTCAATTTGAACAAAGCGTGAAAAGCTTACAAAATTATGCAATCAATTTTACATATAGAATACATATACCCTAGTTAGTGGCATCTATATTTAAAAAAAGAAAGAGATTATGTCACATTGAGATATATTTAACATTGTGAGGGGTGTACAAAGGTAGATAAAAAGAAAAAGTTAAAAGTTAAGATTAAAAAGCAAACAAAAAGGAAGCTACAGCAATTTTAGAAAGAAAGAAAAAGCTATCTTTAAAAAGAATAAATTCAAATGTTTGTAATGATTGCTTTTTAATCAAGCAGGTAAGCAATATAGCGCAACAGGGGCTTGATTTCGTGATGGTTGAAACCAAGAGGAGACAAGTTTTCGTTTTTCTTGTAAACATGCGTAAATTTCATAAGGACCGAATTACCAATGGTAATGAGTTAAAAGATTCTGTATCTTGTAGTGCAAAAAGCAGGTAAACTTACAATAAAATTCGATCGGTATCGTAAGCTTGGAAAGTCAGAATTCAGAAAACAGGTTCATACCGTGAGCTTAATGATGAGAGCTACAAACGTTTCTTATAGCAGATTTTTGTGTTTGCTGAAGCTTACTAAAATAGTAAAACCAACACTTGCATTTTTAGTATCGACTCGAAATTTCAGTAGGTAACAGTGGGCCACTTTTTAACCTCCACACAAATTACTTTATAGGTCACAATATGCGATTTGGTATGGAAAACTTCGCCATTGTGAGATACAAAAATTTAGCGTGGAATGACAATATTTTCCATACAAATTTCGCAATTGTGAGCATCCGTAAATTTCAAGTCGAGACTAAAATTATTTATAAGTACGGCGCACAGTGTTTCCAAGAAAACAACTTAAATAATCAATCAATCTTCGCTGTAAAAAGAAACACTTGTCTTGCTGAAGTAAATAACAAACGCTCCCACACAGTTTTTTTTGTTTGCTTGTATTATGTAGATGTACGAGTACATGCGCTATCGGTAGGTGTTGTGTTTTTTTTGCAGGACATGAAATCGGAACAGTTGCTGATAAATGCTCTGTATTGTCTTCTCTATCGCCGTAGTGGGTAATTAAAGTTCTATTGGTCGCCTACATACAATAAAGTATATTGTACTGAGTATCCACATAGCAGGCGAATTCGCTGAAAAACCAAATGAAAGAGATGCAACAATTTAACAACCAAATCCAGCTAGTAGTCAGTATTTGAGTTACCTTCGAGCATTTCGCTTGTGAGTTGTAGTCCTTGCAAGTTCGTAATTATTTGTTGGTTAAATTGTCAAAGGACATAGTGTTGGGTGCAAAGGCATTTATAAAGAATTGGTAAGTAGGTGCATTAATTAAATTCGAACCATGGTGTCTACTTTTTCTTCCTGGTCAAATGTTTTAAATTAATTTTTATTTGGGGTGTCTTACATAAGAGACTGCATTTGTAATTAACAAATTATTATCTACACCGTCCGTGACTTCATTTGTCCGGCCAAGAAAAATATTTAAATGGTAAAAAACGTGCTTTATCCTACGTTATTTGTAGCGAAAAGTTCTCGAAACTATTTTCTGGCATTTATCCTTGTAATAAATATATGTCATGTACCTTTATTCCAGCGAACAGTGGAGAATTGTATATAACTGTGATACATTTGATATCAGCACATTTTTTGACACAAATTATTTTATTTAAAACTCAAAACTTGACCCTCACCACACCTCGGAAAATGATTAATCGATGCGAAGGCGTACAAATTACTCCCACTTGATTACACCATTTACTATGCAATATTTTACTCCGAGATTTGAAGGGAGGCGTTGCTTTTTTCAAACATTGTTAATAAAAAGGTACCCAATTTGTTTAACAAAACCCTTGGAATATCTTAAGGTATGTGGAAGCAGTTTCCTTTCATTAAAACTGAGTAGATACAGCGTTGAGCATTGCATTAAATTTTCTAAAACCGTTTTAGAGATGTGGAGAACAATCCTACTCTCTTTTGTGCACATTTGAATTGATCACATATCGCCTGCATATTTTGGCTATACCAAACTCAGATTTGGTATATCCTCGGCTGTTGTGAAAGAGTTTGGAAAAATCAGGAAAAAAGACTCTTGCTAGATGTAGATTTCCAAAGCTACTTTCAAAATAAAAGAGACTAGTGGGCAGGGTTAGTAAAGTGGAAAATCGATTTTCTACAAGTTTGCAGCTCAAGGCTGTGGGTGTCAAAAAGGGACTCGTGCGCCTGACGTGCGCATATAATAACTATATAAATATATAGACAATTTACACAATTTCGAAATTCTTATGGAAAATAACTAATAAAAAAAATTGTAGGTCCCTTACATTGGTCCTAAAAATTAAAAACTCACCCAAAACTTTAATTGTGAGGAGCTAGGAATGGTGTCCCTACGAATTTGGTTATATTTTATTTTTTTTCTAGTTCTAGACCTGCTGATATTAGCCATACTTCCGAAGAGTTTTATTCCTAGTCGAAAGACTCCATCCAACATTATGTTCCATAACAGCGGACCCACAACGGATCCTCGTGGAACCCCATAATTGCATTGGGCTCCTTTTCCTTCAGCTTTTTCATTACCATACTATATGCTGTTCCCCATCAGGGATTGATATCAGTTTCGTCACATATATATTTAAAGGATGCTGTCTTGTTTTCTTTGATTGCTCTTTTAAGTGAGTACCTCGCTTTTCTAAGAGTTGTTGGAATTTGGGTCAACAATTCTTTCACAATGCGCTAGAATTCTTTAAACATTCAAAAATGCATAAAAAAAACCCTTTCACTAAAGGACGAAAATAAAGGGTCGTTGTATATATTTCTTGTATCAATCTAATAAAAAAAAAACATCCGCAACGAAAACACAATTACCCGCATTTAGCTGTCTTGAATATTTCAAATATTATAAGTTTCCTCCCTTTTACTCGGTTTCAGGTTCATGTTCAATTTTATTACCCTCTGATTGTTTACTTCACAACATCCGCAAGGCGCTGTTTCTTGCAACACAAAAAACCTCCCTACGAAAATGGCCTGAATGCAACTTAATAATAAATATTCTAGCACTTTGCTGTTGAATCATTTTAACAGTGCATACGTCGATACAATGAAGTCTATTGTAACAGATTATTATGTTTGGAAAATAAAGCGGAAAAGCATTTCAATTGATTTACATAATTCCGTTGTCAGTTGCACGAATATAAATAATATAATATAATCAAAGTAGTTGATTAAATCGATTTAGACACAGTGATTGTGAATTGGTAAGTGAGTGATTTATTTATTGTGTAGTTTCATGAATCTCCTTGTGGCAGTATGTGTAAATGTAGCCTGGTTAAGAAAATTTGATATTTATTATCAAAATACAAAATAGTCAATTCTTGCATAAGGAATAGTGAACTCAAAGCCAACAGCTGTGTCTTCTGAAAGATACATGTCCTGGCGTTGTACCAACTCTGTTATATTTTTTTTATTGAAGTGGCTAATCCAAATTCTGTTCCACCTTAATGTAAGCTTGTATTAAGAATGGACTGAGTGGCAGCAGGAAGTGGGTGTTTTCATCTGCTGCCCATCTGTTCAAATTATATTTAAAATTTCTTTCACCTATTTTTGTTTGCTTGTTGGCCAGCAAAAAGTTACTTTACCTTTTATATTTCCATACCATTTAGAGTGATATCCTGAATATAACGCAGTTGTAAAATTAAAAAAAAAAGCTAGCAAAACACGAACGCTGTTTGCTTTAAATTTGACTGACAATGTCGTAGCGCAAAGCCAACCATTTGGTAGAAATAAGGATCGGTTAGTGGGCAGTGGGCTAAATTTTGCTCTTTCTATCGCAGGTTTGAGGATGCTTGTGTTGGAATTGCATTCGATTACTCTTCGCTGTTGGTTTCCTGCTGTTTTAAGCGAGTAATGTGCACTTTTCTGATTACATCTTCTCCTCAAAATTTAACTCCAATGAAACTCTAAGTCAGGCGAAACAGTTCCAAGATATTATCAGGAAATATTTTTACCTACTTCCGGAGGTTTCCTCGACTTCCGCAGTGGGAAAATATTATGTTTTCTGGTAGCTTCCAAAACACTTACCAACGAGCCAAGAAGCGAGTAGCAGGATATGTTTGGATCATTTGAATTGTCGTAAAGAGAAAGTTTGGTGTTTCAAATCGCTCTTAACACAGTGCATTATACCTCGATACCGCCAACACCTCTGAAGCCACAGATGCGTTTGTTCCGCACCCACGGATCTTGTTAACCTTGTATATGAGGCTTCGTAGACATCACTAAGTAATTAATCCTTCCAAGTTGCATGAGAAGATGAGCCTTTGTCCATTTCCGCAACAACAGAAGAACCTTCCTGGTTTTTCAAATGTCAACTCTCTTTGTGTGGAAAAGGACTGTGTGTGTGACTTCCGGTGTCTTCCTTAGACTCCCTGCGCCAGACAATTCGTGTCCACTGGCGCCCGAAGCTTTAGAAGTTTTCGCACCGGCTTCATGTACATTTCGATTTCTTTACAATTAATTTAGCGCACTATTCCCCGACCTGTACCTATTTTGGTTGGGGGCCTCCAATATTTTTGCCCCCGCCTAATTGATATCATCCATAGATTTGCTTAAAATAGGTTTGTTTGACTGGGTTACCGTCGATGCCTTACATTCTACACAAAAAAAATAAATATGAAAATTACTTAAATATCCCAACCCAACTGAATGAATTTTTTTTGCCTACACACATTCAAAACTTTTCAGTTAGGCAGGCAGTTAATAAAAATGTCATTTGCCAGTATATTGTGAAAATAATTACTTAGCCAGTAGCAAATGCAGCTAAGCCAGCATGCCATTGCCTTTGACATTTATTTCTGATAGAGTAATCGAGGGAGAATTTCCCAATGGTAAAGGTTGCCAGCGGCCAAGGTTATGAAAGCTGACCATTGGGAATCCGTCCTGCTATTGCTGTTGCTATAGCTGCAATCCTATAAAAGTGCGTCGGTATATTTCGCTGGCTATGGCACATCCGCAAAAGGATTTCTCTTGAAAATAATATAAAACATGAATGTTATACGGCCTAAGGGTCAGCAGCGGATTGCCCATGCATGTTTTATTGCTGGCTTATGAGTCGTTCAACGTTTGATCTTTCGTATACGAGACAGTAAAAAAAACAGAAACTTTCCATGCATTTTTTGTAATGTAGTCCTGGTGAGTATTTTGTACGAGCTATATTTTATATCGAATTTAGGTGCACAAGGGCAAAAAGCCTTAGGATGGAGTAGGTATACTGATGTAATGTTGGCCTATTACCCTCCTCACTCAGGGACTACTCGGGAACGCATTAAATATTACATCATTCAGCTCGGTTGAATGGTGCTTTGGCTTAGACCGCGTTTATTGAGTGGTGGGCCTTAAAGCAGAATTTTTGTCGCCATCGGCGCACTATGGTCCAAAAAGGCAAATATTAAAATACCTAGTTTTGTTATTACAATTTCCGTCTTTGAAAAATCTACCCACTTCAATGACTCTGTTAATATAAATGCCAATTGGTTTTTGTAAACCGCCCACTTTAAAGAGAATAAATTCCTACTAAACCAAAAATGGTTTTTGAGGTATGATGCAACTAAGTTTCTTCGAACTACTTAAATTTTTGTAAATCATTATTGTTCTTATTTTTTTAAAGTAGCGTAACCGATACAGTTATTGGCGGAGCGAGTCCTGCCGCACCCCACTTATAGGTCCATGTGGACCTAGAATGTTACACCAATTCTTCTCCTTCAGGAAATCTTCAATCCTAACAAACTACGATCTTATGTCCGAAGATCCAACTGTTGCACTTGCCGATGTAACCGGGTCTGGTGTTCTTAGTGAAATGGAAGGGTGTCGACTTAAAAACCCCTTAGACCAACCATTCCCCGGCATGTTTTCTGGCTCAAATGGATGGTCCCGTTTGGCTCCATAGAGAAACTCTTTAACGGCATGGAGCACATTCTCTTTTCTTTTACGAAAACCTTTTTGGTTGGGATGTGGCTATGCATTCATCCAAGGCTTCTTCTTCGATGGCAGTTAAAACTGTCCTAGGACCTGGTCTAGTTTTAACAAATTTTTCGCTTAATCGAAATATAAGCTCTTTTCGAGGGACCGGATAGCTTGCGGACATTTTCACGGTATTTGTGGCTGCTTTTTGTCTAATTTATTTACAGCAAGAAACAATAATTGACACCCTCCAATAGCATAATTATAGACACGGTGTCAACTTTTGTATTTCCACAGAAGGCAATTATTGACAGCACGATGTCAATAAAATAAATTGGGCAAATACTAATACAATAGTTGACACCCGATTTATTTAATTAAATATCAACAGAAAATTAATATTAAACTTAAACGATCATAGGTGAAATCATTATGTTTTGCAAGAAATGAAAAATAAATCATATAAAGTCGCTTATTTGTTTTAGTTAAGGAATTCTTCTTGTTTCTGCGCACGATTTTAGAGCAACGACCCACTGATGTTTCCCGACAGAAATTTTGAACAACACTGTCAGTCTCTCACAGCGCAATAAAGCACGAGTGTATAGAGAAAAAGAATAAACCTTGTGTTTGAAGAGGGTGTCAATAATTGTATCGAAATTTCGCTGTGTCAATAATTGTATACGTTACGCTATTAGTAAACATAGATTATTTTGCCAAAGGAAAGGGATTCCTTTATATTTGTTGCCTAAACACTACAACAAGTTGAAGGAAATATTTATTTGTGGATTATTATTTTATGATCTGATGAAACAGGAAGAAATACTAACTTTCCTCTGTTACCGCATATTGGGAAGCTTAAATTTCGCAGCTAAAGCAATCCTTGTGCATGTACATATGCAGCTATGTATATAAACCATGACAATGGATAAGTGCGGCGTCAGTTTAAAGGGTTTCAATGTAGAGCGTAGTGTGCAAATTAGATATCAATATGATATGTGCATATTCCAAACGTAACCATTTTAGAACATGTTATTAATGTTGTAGGCGCAGTGGCTTATTGGTTAGTGTGATTGACTACTAAGCGAGGGGTCCAGGTTCGAATCCCGCAAAAACCCAAATTCCAACTCAGGGTCTTTTCACTGCGCCACCTCTCGCGAACGTCCGAGAGTATAACTGTCATGAAAGAGCTTCTCAATTAGCCGTTTGGAATCGGCATAAAATAGCCACAGAACTTTTTTTACAAGAGTCGTCAAATTTTACCTGTTTTTTAAGTTATTTTTTTGTTTTTTTTTTTTATTGAACGTATGAATTGTTGTTCCTGCTAAATCATATTAAATATGATGCAATCGTGGACCTCTCCATTCTGCCTTGTCTGTTGGTGGTAAATCAACTATAAGACTCTCGTTCGAAAATTTTAAATATTGTCTTGTTGAGAACGCAACTATGCAGCCCTACAACTTTTGTTTTCATTTCACGAGGAGCGACAGCAAAGACTGGGATGCTCTACCAATTAATTGAACAGTACCAGTTCCATTTGCCACATTTACAAAAATCCAGTTAGGAACAAGAACTATCTCCCTCCGCAACCGACCCAATTATCATAAATGTTTTTTTCTTCCCATCTATCAGGTGATGTTCTGCTTGTGAAATTAAATTTAAAAAAATCCCGTGACTGGGAATAGATTTGTTTATTATTGAAAGAAAGAAAAAAAAACATGAATTCAAGGACAAAGTTTCCAATTTAAGCCCCAGGATCCGTTGAATTTTTTTCCGAAAAATAAAACCTCCCCATGCTATTCAAAACTTAATTCATGCATCGACGGACGGGTATAGTCTTAACTGGATTTAAAAGTGGTGCATAGGTACGTCCCAGTTAATAATTAACAATTTCAGAATGTCCGTATATCTATTCAAATATATGTCCATTTGGGCAGCAATGTAATTTTCAAACAAGACGGTAACCTAATATGTGACCGCAAAATGTTGTTATGTTCACATCTTACGCCACATCCACACAATTAGGGCACTGATAATTTAATTGCGCTCCGCCCCATCAACGCAATAGTATCCCAAGGTCCTCGTCCCTCGTGTCGTCAATGAACACCCCATAAATCAGACAACCCTCTCAACGTGGTTTCCGGTGTTTCATTCGATCTTCCCTTGTTTTATTTGCAACCACTCAGCATTTAAAATCAAGCACAAGGACAGAACATCTTCATTGTATATATTCGGTTTGTCCTTCAACACGTGCTGCAACCATCAGAAGGGTTCTTTGAACCCCTCAGGCAGATGAGTTATTAGTTATAAAATATATGCTGTTGCAAGGCAGCTCCTGTGTCTGTTCAATCCTTTTAACAGGTATTTTAGTTTTTATTGTTATTTTTAATAAGTATGTATGTAATTCTTAATGTAGCATGCTAAACGAATTTAATCCGCTGGCGAATGCCTTTTATGATTCCCGGTTCAGTGAGAGAGCGTGACCGATTGATTTCGGATATGTAAAAGCAACAATTCCTTCGGCAAGGAGGTAGTGAACTGTATCAAAACATATCAAAAATTAATTTGAAGAAGTTAATTAATAAACGTGTTATTGTAGTTGAAAATTCAACTCGTTCCATTTAATTTAATATAATGCTAATTCATTATAAGGCTTACCCTAGAATAAGTCTACAAAAAACCTGCATAAAATTATATCAGTATCGAGATGGTAGCGTTTGATATGTTTCCATAGAATAGGCTTAAGGACCCCGAGGGCATCATTGGTCTAAGTGTGGCAGGTACCGGTTTCCCCTGCCTCGCCAACCCGCATTTACCTAAGCCAGAACAAAGTAATCAGGCTATTATTTTACGTCGAACTGAGGACTTCTGTACAAGGCCAATTCGGGTAAATTTCATGTTTATTCAGCAACTTGTGTTTAATGATAGAATTTTCTCCATTTTATATAAATTCCGTTTGCAGTTTGATGTGAGGTGCAGCACAAATGTTTCTTAATATTTCTTCAAGGGTATGCATTTATAAAGTTTAATTAAAGTTAAAAGTCATTGGCAATGTCTCTGGTTTTCTCCCGTAGAAGTAGAGATCATCAATCGATTGAAATTAAATTAAGATCGGTCCAAGGTTCTTATCTACCACTGAATTTAGAGGACATACTCAATATTGACTGCCATGTTGTTATTAAGCTAAAAAAATTAAATGGCTTACAAGATGGTTGAATGATTGGTTCGATCCCTGGAAAAAAAAAAAAAAATTCCTTTTCAAGACTTGTTTTCACTATATATTTTATCAAAAAATTAACAAAAAATAATCGCATTCTTATGAAACAATACAAATTGTAGTTGTGGTTGATTTGAAATGTCAAAATCGATGAGTGAAATCAGTGAATTCTTATTTTTTTCTCATTAAGTTTTACACAATCAAGTCAGGACTAAGGCCAATCACTAATCCTAGATAATACTCGTTTCTATTCTATTTTCTCTCCTACGAGTACAAGCGATTGGAATATTTAATAAGCCCACTATTTTATTATTATTTTTTCTGTCTTTCTAGTTACATGTTGTTGTCCTGCAAATCTATTTGAAGTTAGAAGCACATCAGCATCAAATCGCTTACTCTCGTTAACAAGATCAATTTAAACACCGTAAGTAATGCATGTATTGCACATTGGAATCTCTGTGGCGTACAACTTGGTGTGATTGTGATGCAGTTGTCAATGTAGATCGTAAGCAACTCTTCTTCGGGAACTCAATCACAGTTTCTTATTTAATCTGCCAGGTATTGCTGTTGGTGGTTCTCGTTGTGAAAAACGAGTACTCGTTGTTCAAGACGAGTATTCGTTGCCAAAAACGATGTCTCGTTGTTAAAAGCGAGTGTTAAGCGATCCGTTATTATTAGCAAGTTTCCTCGGTTATTTTTAACCCACTACCTCTGTGGGAGCTATATTAACAGTGTAGCTTGGTAGTTTTCAACCAAAAGTTTGTTAATTTAAAACAAATGATTTTTCTGCACTCCAATTGATACTCTTTCATCATAATTGTTCAAATTTATAGTTCCTGTATAGGTTCCCTACCAAAATGAATTTTAATAAAATCCCAACCCAAATCTAGCTGCCAAGAATTTAGCAAATCAGACTGAATCTGAAGAGGCATCCCGATCCTCTCTGGGAGTACGTTTTGTTTGAAAAGTTTTCTTCTTCTTTTGTTTTTATTTGGCCTGCACATATTGTTACGTTTTTTCGCTTTTAGAGTTTATCCATCACTATCGGGGATATGGAGATACTACGACGCATCATCAGCTTCATTGTACCATGTTTGAAAACCAAGGTAAGTCTCTAGCATGGTCGTAGCCTAATATGAAGCACTTGCAACTAAATTACCTATTTTTACATGTTCTTACTGCTTTATTTCATAGAATACTGAAGCAATGCCACCTCCTCCAATTGTTGTCAAGACGAGGGAGAAAAACCAGGCTATCCGCATTCATAAGAACTATAGTTCCAAGGACTTTGCTCGAATTTATTTGATGCATCAACTTAATATTCTTTGCGAGCAGGGTAGGTGTTTGAATAAGTACATTTTCACTCAGACATCAAACGACTCAACAGGGATAACATTTATGGCGTACATCAAACCGAGAGGTTGTATTCATTACAAGCCAACTAAAGAAGAAATGGCTCACTTTTTTAACGGAGGTGGCATGATTCCGATGCAGCGGCAAGACCAACATCGCTACATCGAGTAACTCATCGTGCATTGCAGAACAAACCCAATTGAGGTTTTACTTATATCCAAATATATTTAACTCAATATAAAATAACCGATATCTTATCAAAATTATTAGCAATTACAAGTACAGATGTATGATTTATAGCATTAGTAGTAGGGAGTCCAATTTTTCCCCGGTTGGTAATTTCGCTCAGCTCTTATCGCCACGGGGTGAGCATAATAATCGTACGAGGTGAACTCTGTCAGTTTAAAATGGCAGCAGTTTATATCTGTTTCACCCTCTGTTCATGCACATGAAGGCAGAAATGAAAATTATAGTGAAGGGCAAATTGCACCCTACTTTGTCACGATGCATCTGTACATTACACACATACAAATACATATATTATATAAATGCTTATATTCACAATTATATTATCGTACATAAAAGCTAAATAGATGTTTGTAGTTTGGCAGTGAAGAACCGATTGACATACAAGCAGATAGGGTACATTTAAACATAACACTAGGGTTATTGTTACTTTTTTTCTAATTATTATTAAGTCCTTAAATGTAATTGAAATGTTTTTTATTTTTAATTTTATTTTAATTTTAAATTAATTTTTCTAATTTTTTCTTTGTTCTTTTGTTATGTCTATCTTTATTTTTATTTCTAATTTATTTCAAATACTTGTTTGTGTTTTGAATTTAATGGATATAATCATTCAGCTGCACTAAGAAAATATTGACGTGTCATTTTCAGTGGCGCAATGGTCAGGTCATCTCATCAGTGAACAAAAATTTGGGATTTGTCACACCTGAAGCCTTACTGTTTGTACTGCACTTTGAACTCATATACAATTGCTCTATTATATTCAATCGTTCATCGTTCGTATATTTTTCATTTACTTTCAATGTACCGCACTTATTCACCAAAAGGTTGGCGATTGTAGAATGCTCAAGTGAGTCCCCACAGCTCTCGATCTTCCGCCACCAAATATACACAAACATTTCGGAATCGATCTAAAAATCTCATCCGGGGTCAGGGTGTACCTGTAAGATGTCTGCCCCATGGCACGTGTTCCAAGGCACGTCTTGGAATCCAGACTACTGACAAATGAACCGCTCCGTCCGCTGAAGAAGCAATCGACATTTATATGTGCTATCTACGAGTATAACCCTACCAAATAAATGAAGCAATCTTACTTTCGCTTCTACCCGTTATTGCAATCTTTCATTCATTATAAATAAAAATCCCATGACCAGGCTTTGACCTGGCTGCCCGATCGATCTAGACAAATCAGCACAACTCATTTCAACCCTCATGAGTACTTAAGCTTCTTCACCTGCTTCTATTGGACAGGCGTTCTGCAGAAGACTATGACTTCCGAACGTAGACAAATACCAACCCCATATGTCGATCTTATACAACACATCATCGCAATCACTCGAAGTTTCGTTAATTGTACCGCTTAGCTCCTTGAAAATAGCTGCAAAATTCTGGAATCTTCCGGGATCCCGACATCTTTTGACTGCTGCCGGTAGCTGATATCTTTCTGTTTCATTCTTTATTGAGTTTAATTTTTTTTTTTATTTCCTCTATCAGCAGTGGTGTCATGTGTACAACAATATTTTGCTCCGGCCTCAAAATTTCTATTAAAATCTAATTTTTTCTCAGCGCTTCTGATAATGTCTTTGACTTCAATCCTATTAGGACCGGACGACTCGATTAGAGAATTTGCCAAAATGTATAAAAGAAAAGTTCGGTGACAGTGTCTATCAAACTCACTTTTGCACCTCTTTGAAAGGCTACATTAAGCTTTTATATATTTAAACTCTAATCAAAGCGAAAAGAATGGCTGTGATTATGTCTGCATTAGCATTCGTAAGTTTCCCTTTTTCAGTTATAGGCTGAATCGAAAACTACATAGGCACTTTAATAAGTTTTAGTAATTTTATTTTACTTCATGCTTAATTTACTTACATTTATTTAATATACCTATTAGTTACAAAAGTCTGTTTAAATTTACCACGAGCCACACCGACCTCCACCAGGCACCAGTTGACTTGTAAAGCAACCAAAAAAAAAAGAGAGCGCATCCGAGCTCGCTGTGACATTGACTGAAAACAAAACCGGAAGACAGCGACCTACAATTAAAAGGAACGATCGAGTTACGATAAATTGTGGATGAATGAAGATTGAGTGTAACTCGTGCAAGGTTAGTTTGTGGCACTTCGGACGCCACAAAGTTATGGGATAGACGCAATTCCCATTCCCCTTCCCATTAAAAAGTGTTGTATCTTCAATATCAGAAATATATCATATGGCATATAGCCTTCAGCCTTCAGCCTTATTGACAAGCTAAGGGCGCTGGTTTATGTGATGTGAAAAAACCGTTTTGACTCGGCATACAATTTTCTCCAAAAAAAAAAAAAAAACTCGATCAAAACAAATGGTTGTAAGAGGCCAGGATGAGGACCCTTCTGTCGCGTCAATAATTTATTGTTATTTTTTAAGATACACTGATGTTATTGCGTTTCAATGAAAAACTAAGCCTGAGTCAGCACCTTGCTGCATCTCTGTAAAAATCGATTTACTTTCGAGTCATATACCACGGAATTCGCCGAATCATGTTGTTTAAAGGAATTCTGCAATGATTGTCATCTACCTCAATTTAGCTACACAAGGTTTGTTCTTCCTTTCTGCTCCTCCAAAACCTATACCTTTAAATCATTTCATTCAAACATAACCTGCAGAATCATTTCCACATAGTAAGACATTGTTTTTTATTAACGGCGGTTCTATGTTTATTATATGTTCTTTGTTTTATTTTATGCAATGGAATTGGCTGTCCTTTCATTCAAACATAACCTGCATTTGAATCATTTCCGCGTTATTTTATGCAATGGAATTGTCTGTATTCAAATTCATGACAGTGAAAAACACTAAAATCTGAGCAACGCTTAGAAAATATACAAAACAATGAACAAATATGGTAAATGAGTACAAAGTACAGCACTTCTCGGTAGAGAACGGTTTTGACAACTCCGCACCTAATACCGATATCTGCCAATAGTTTGAACACCCAATTTTATCACTGTCAGACCATTGCCAGTCGCTTAGGACAATTGCATACTAATTTCCTATTTTTTGCAGATGTGCTGTGGTTACGACATCTGCAAATATTTCATTTGGGGACAAATATTTTTCATAATTGACCGAACAAAACGAAGTTTCTGTGCTATTTTCTTTGCATTTTTGTGTAGATTGGTGCTAAATGTGTGAATTTCAAATATGTACGTGGACGAAGAAGTCGATATGGGAACGGAAAGGATCTAGGAAAAACCCTTTCCTTTTTTAATGATTCTTCTAAAAGGATCTAGAAATATTAATGATCCTTTCCAATAGCTTTTTATTTTAGCTATATTTTGTGTTTTCCGTTTTATGATTCTTGTAAAAGTATCTGGAAATGTTTATAAAAAACTAAATTGTTGTCATCCTTTTATGACTCCTGTAAAAGGTTCGAGAAATATTTATGATCCTCTCAAATCACTTTAAAATTTGTCCACGAGCACTTTGTAGATTGCATCCAAAAGAACTGGAATGATGGACGAGATCGTTGACACAGAAATGCGGAACAGATATTGCAGGTACCGAAAATTTTGCCCAGTAGCTAGGTATCGTAGAGTTACTACAAGCAGCTCAGCCGCTGAAATGCTAGCAAGCATATTTTTTTCTTGCTTTTGGATATGCAGAGTCACCAAAGCTAGAAGATCATCGAATTGTTATGAAGCCATACGGATACAATTTCGGTGCAATTCTGGCTCTTCAGCTCTCAATTCCACAAGCAATTTTGCGTAAAGTCCCTCCTGCTGTCGGCGTGGCACCCAAACCGTCACAACACGTCGAAGTTTTTTTTTGTAGCAATTCATTCTCCTCGCTGCTCTCAAATACGTTCGCGGCCAAAACAATCGAAAAAAAAAAAACAATTGTTTAATATGTCTGACAATGAATGCAAACGGATCTGCAAATATTTTGTAAACAAACATCACTGCCAACCATGTGAACTGGCAATTTTCTACCTGACAACGTTGCTAGAAAAATTATTTGTGCCCAAGCCATCTGCAAATGAAATTGTTCGAGTTTGGGACAAAACCTGGCAACCGTGTAAACACGCAATTTGATATTGTAAGGTAGTTCGCTATTATCAGATCATTTGTGGCTCATTGCTAGATCATTTGTAGACCTGACAATATTGGCAGATGTGGCAATCGTGTGAACATAGCTTAACTGCTGCAAGTTTCAAAAAAAATGTTACTTTATTATTACTTATTGCGGTTTTGTTTACTATCGTCTGAAGTGCCCATTTTCACAAGACGTAAAGGCTTATATGTAGTCATTCAATAGTTTAAGAGATCATTGTTATGTTAATGTGTAAGCTATCAACAAATAAATGAACCAAAGGTGGGCCTCAAAACCTCCACTACCACTCGAGAACATTTCTAGGTATCCCATTAGGCTTCTCAAATTCGGATATGACTGTCCAAGAAATTTTCCTCATCTTCTGAATGTGACGAATAACTGTGTTTTATTTTCCAAGTTAACTTTCTTATTTAGCTACTAATTTTGTTTTCGGACAAAAATATGCAAAATTCCATTTATACATTATTGTAACGTTGAAATTCTTTTTAGGTTTGTGCATTTCCCCGCTTTAAATATCAACAAAAAGAATATTCCCAACCCTTAGCCTAGCTTATTTTAAACTTTGATACACATAAATTTAATGAAAGTGTATATAAATCTATTTATAATATTTATTCGCGCTACTAAATACCTTCTTGGTAATTCATAACTTCTTAGTTTATTTTATTCTATTCTTAATTTATTAAAAACAGTTGAACATGTTTCTAATAAAACGAACGCTTTGTATTGTTAAAAATATTAACTGATTTTAATCTGTTTAAAAATTTAAGAAACATAACATAAATGTTATATGATGTGTCAATATTAATAAATTCGATTTGAGTAGAATGAAAAGGTTTTGAATGTATATACATATATATGATTAAATGCATATATGCGCTTATAAAACACAACCTTTTAATAACAAAATATTAACAAATAGAAAAATTATTCTGTAACCGTATTACGATTTAAATAAAATTACTTATGCAAAACAATGGCTGTTGCGTTAAATTTTGGATTTATTTAAATGTAGCCAGTGTTGTTGAGTCACACAAAATGTTCCCCTTTCCACGCAATGTGTGCAGATTTTTTAAGGAGGGGAATGCAATTCCATTGTGCATCGTGAGAAATCTGAAAGAACAAAGTTAAACTGTTTAAACAGCTATAAAAACACACACACCATGCTGTATGAGAGCCGACCACATGATGTCCTAAGGCATAAAACAATAAGATGTGTTAAGCAAAAATTGAAAGCTTGGAAGTAGACTAATTTTCACCAGGGATGGAAGAAACGGGAATAAAACAATAGACAAAACGGATAACCATTCGACAGAGGACATTAAATACTATCTAAAGGTATTAGGTTGGCAAGCACCAAACGACCACTAACCCCCGACAACCCGGTTTTAGTGTTTTTTTTTCGATTGACCATAGCCATCAAACAATAGGATGAAACATAATACCAAATTAAAGGTTAGAACCGTTTACGAATATATAGGGTTGTCTGTGATAAATTAGCCAGGCGCCTAGACAACCTTCCATATTAAGCTCGTTTGCATTTTCAGCCGTAAAACGATTTTCTAGGAAATTTTTATAAAAATACATGTTTTTTTTTTTGTTTTCTCATTTTGTTATTCTTAAATAAATAAATTAATGAATAATGAATTCATAACATTTCTGTCTTATAGTTATATGTAACTTGTTTCAGTCAGAGTCTGAATCATCAATATTCGTATAACTACATTTCTGTGCATTTAACGTATAGTGCAAGAGGAATTTGTTGAATTTTGATACATTGAAGCTACGTAAATAGTTCGCAAAACTTTTTGTCTAAAGGAACTCCACCATATGGTGGTATGAGACTGGAAAAAAAACTTTAATTTTGTTTTTAAACAACTTTTCATTTCAGGACTGGACTTGTTGAAATAATTTTTTTGGAATATTTCATATCTTGTATAACACCTACACTCCTACAGTTTTTAACTCCATTCATCAGTGCGGTATGGTTAGGTTATAGGTTAGGCTAGGGCCACTATAAGGTCCCTTGTGATACCACATGAATTTAAAATTTCAATTCTTCCTACTCGTTGAACGAATTGGAGCTTCTGATGAAGCGAAGATGATTAGGATTACGCATGTCTATGTTTTTTAGATTGTTCAGAATGGAGTTTTCGTCTTTGTGAGAGAGCCGAACAGGTACAGAGGAGATGGAGTACAGTTTCTTCCTCCTCCTCGTCAAGACAGCTTCTCCAAAAATAGTTTGAAAATACGCTAAGCATTGTTGCATGCCTGCCTATCAGATAGTGTCCTGTGATGACACCTTCCTATCAAAGGAGATCAAGTATCTAGAACGTTTTAGATCCAGCCGGTTGTCAACCTTAGATTTGATCTATTGATAGCATCCAGGAGTTTACAAGTCGCGATCGGAATACCTATGGAATTCGTATATGGAAGCATAGGTTGTGTAGTTCCGCGTTTGGCGAGTTCATCAGCCTTACAATTACTTGGGATGTCCCTGTGCCGCGGCACCCAGGAGAGGTGAATATTGAACTGCTCCGCTATCTCTCTGAGAGACGAACAGTCTTGGGCTGTTATGGACAAGCACTTGATAGCAGCCTGTCTATCCGAGAAGATGCTACCGTTCGCCTGCTAAAGATGAAACATGATGCCAAATGCAGCAGAGGGGGTAGTACGAAGAGCTCCGCCGATGCACAAGCAAGCCGTTCTATGGACTTTGCTTACCTTGTCGCGTTTGATTGCTTTGCCCAAAGCAGTTCACCAGACAACCACCCGTACGTGAGTATGGGTCTTATGACGGAGACGTATAACCAATGAGGGATACGAGGCTGTAAACTTCATTTGTTCCCTATGACTTTTTTGCAAGAGAAAAGTGCCACAGTGGCTTTTTTAACTCTTCTGGATGTTAAGCTTCCAGGCTAACTTTCTTTCAAAAATAAGGCCCAAATCTTTAGCTTCATTTGAGAATGTTATACTATTGCCGCATTTATAGATGGAGGGTCAATTTATGGAATCTTGTATTTCCTAGAAAAGTGGACAAGTTCCGTTTTGTGAGGGTTTACACCCTACCCACATCTGTTCGCATATTTTATTAGCTTATTGGGAGCGTGTTGTAGGAGTTCTTTTAGAGTATTTAGGTACTTTCCTGATACAGCAATATAGCAATGTTGTCCGCATAGGCAATCGCATTGTGACCACCCGCGTCCAGGCATATCAGCACTTCAGCAGTTCATTCACCACAAAATTCCAGAGAAGGGGAGATAGGAACCTTGCCGACAACCTTTTTTTTTCTCTTAGTCTACTTCCAAGCTTTCAATTTTTACTTAACACATCTTATTGTTTTATGCCTCAGCACATCTTGCGGTCGGCTCTTGGACTATATAAGCAAAGACATCGGACCAGGGGATCTTTGCTTAGAAAGCTTATGGGAAAAGGTGGTGGTCGTACGAAACTGAACTTTAGCGCGACGTTATACCAAACCAAATTTTAAATGGTAAATGTGTCAATTGTGGGAATTGTGCTTATCGAATAGCAAAACTATACCTTCTGTGCAAATTTTGTAAGAAGAAAAAGAAAAATTCGTAGCATTTGAGGGGATAAACTGTCAAATTTAGATGACAGCACTGGGAAAGATTTTCCACTTTCCACAATGAACTATGGACTGGTTTCACGATAGTATGAACGCATCGACATCGCTCAGCCTTCAGAAAATAGAACAAATGATATATACAAAGACAAGTCATGACGATGTTCATTGTACCGCAACAGCTTCTACGGTGTTTTACTTTGGACGTGCGCAGTATATTGTTCTACACCCAATAGGGTAGATTTCTTGCAATCTTTTCTCATCCATTGGCTTACTTTAGTGGCAATAACCCGCAAATTACACCCTCCCATTCAATGGTTTTCGAAAGAATGAGCCCCACAAGTGTCTTTTGGTCGCAATCATTCTTGCGGTGGAGGAAGGTACATTCTGATGCATTACATCTTCGTCTATATAGCAGAGTGGTATCTTTGGTGCCATTTGAATACCCGTGCCAGCGATCTTATGCTGGTGTATTTTGGACGTTTGAAGCCACAGAAAAGAAATACCAGCGGGGATGTGTATGGCCGCGGGGGTATCTACTTCTCATGCTTAGTTGTACAACGCTCCAATATTTATTTACCATGTATGTGACTACACAGTACACACTCGGTTATGTTTGAATTCAAGCAACTTGAGATGCAACCTTCCAACTTCGTAAGTATGTGAACCACGCATATACCTCTTATGGTTGTTCATAAATAGACTTAATTAATCGTTCGGGGGATGTTCATGAAACCTTATCGGCCTTCTCTACTCGAAACAGAATTTAAAAAAAAACTTTTTCGTGGGGATTAGATAGATCAGCAAAAAAATCTCGATTCAAGTGGCAAAGATCACCCACCAATGTTATATCATTACAAATTAGCAGTTGTGCTACAAAGATTGAGAGGAGCGTAGCTAAATTGATTCGAAGCAATTAAGATAACAAATGTGTCACTGAACCGGTTCGACGAAAGCTTGTAGGGTAACACACAATGCGACAGGACAAACAAGATCAGAGCATGCTGGTGTTGATGATGTATAGAGAGCGCACCTGACGCAGTCACTGTCTTTTTCTTACACTGATAGACCATTCAATGGGAATGACTTTCAAATCGATCTGTCTTTTTGACAGTTCTCCGAAAATTATGTTGAGTTTTGAATTCAGACCTATATCAGAAGGTGAATCAAACTTATTTTAAAAATCGGTCTCCTTTGCACCGAAAAATGCTTTCAAGTCCAGTAAAGTCCACTGAATTTCTGTCTTTTGTTTGCTGTTTATTTGCGTGCCAAAAACGTTTGACTTTGCTAACAATTAAGCTGGCAAATAAATACACTTTATAAATTCTAGCAGCGAGCATTGGGAACAAGATCTCGTTCTGCTACTTTATATACAAGTACCAACATTAAGTTCCGATCAGGTTTGGATTGAAATACGCCGGGACTAGACGGACCCCTACATTTCAGTTTTGTTTTGTCAATACCTTGACAATGATTGTTATTCAAATTGAATATAAAACAAATTTCCCATCCTAGGTCGAAGAACTTGTTTTGAATCACAGGTCCTTGAGAAGATTTTTTCAATCGCTTAGTTGATTACCTTGAGCCCTAGTTTTGTGACAAATTGTATATCATCTTTAGATTACTTACTCAACAGAGCAAAGGTTGACGGTTCACCGCTTAAAATGGGATGGCTTTATTATCATCTCGCTTACAAGTTCGTCAATAAAGATGAATGGCTTGCGTCTATCACATGCCATGTTGCTTGAACGATATGTAATTGGGTATCGTTTTGCATGGCACTCAATTTTATATGAGAGAAGCATGTTGGGACAGAGCAAAGCGCGGCGCATTCGAACGTGCGACTCGTTCTCCGTGGTAATCCATGTCAACTATCTCTTCCACGTCGACACCATTTGTGACCGACCGTCACTGTTACTGTAGAGCTGCGGCTTCCGATGGAGGAGGGTTCGCTTCCCCCACAGAGCAACTTTTTCTTGGACGTGTTGGCTAGATCAACGCGAATTTTGATATATAACTTAACTATTAATCTATATAGCTCTAGCAGTTGAGCTGTAGAATTAATGTACCTAATTTAATATTTTCAGATAGCAGTTGCTTACCCTTGGTTGGGTTTAGTCTGGTCGCAGCTGTGAGAGCATTTAGGCCCATTTTATTTACTCGAAGTTGAACACAACTTGGGAAGTTTTCCATATAAAAATCCCCAAGTTGTGTTCGAGTGAATCAAATGGGCCCTAAAGGTCCTGAACACATCTCGGTTCGATTCGATTTGAAATTGTTGGCAAGTGAGCTCTGGCAAACTTTAGACAATTTGAAATGGACTGCTAAATGCTGATAATCTGTTAAATCAGTGGTAGAAGAACAGGGCAAAGAATAACGCACCAAATCATAAGTAGAATAGTAACCAAATTTTTATTGTTTTACATTCACATACAGTTACAATTGCTTGATTTTATTATACATCAAGTTGTGTACATATATTTGTGTGAAAAGTTATTCACATATACAAGGAGCTCCCACAATAAAATACTTTTTGCAAAATCAATATGCACTTCAATAAGTCGCAACTTCACAGAGGTGCTGCATTTTTTGTACTTAAATATCTACTGCTCTCATTTTTTAAATGTAAATATATGTGTTTAATTATTTTTCATGTATTAAACAAGGTTAAAAAGTAGTTGTTCTGTATTTTTGTCATTACAAACCACAATTATTTTTTTTATTTTAAATCCTTCATTAATATTCATAATTTATAAATTGGGATCATAAAAAGGGACGCATGAGCTTTAGCTTTGTAAAAATAAATTAAAGTTATCACTCAATCTGGAGGCCAGATAGCTATTTCAGCAATCGATTTTATAAAATACATTTTATGAAATAAAAACACTCTGTTGCATATAAAAATAAATTATTTGTTTCTACAAATTTGAAAGCATTGTTTTTTTCTTACTCTACTCTCTTCTCTTAATCAAATTTCCATTTAATATCGAACAGGCACTTAGTCTGACATTTTGCATGCTTTGATCGATCAGTTTAAACAAAAGTTAGATAAATAGCTCTGATTTAATGCTGAACTCTAATTTTTAATTTACATTTGTTTTTATTTACACAAAAGTAAAAGAGCTTGATATGTTTTCCAAATTGGCAACACTTTTTCACACTTTTTTCCAACACCAAATCGGTAAAGTTTGTATGGCTATCTTAAAAAGTAATTACCATTATGCAAGCCGAGTTATTTATGATTACGATCAACTAAATGATGACAGAATGGCAACATCTACATTCAACAGTACTTTCCGAGCGTATCGTACATCCTACATTTAGCAGAAGACTTTTAACGTGCTTGTTACAATTTCCCTACAAAAGGGGCAGCGCGTTTCAATCGAATTGCTTTTATTTGCTGTCTGAATATTGTCAAAGCATGCCTCGCATAATTTGAGGTGCAAGCATGGATTTAGCAGCAATGATCGTTCGGCACTCAAACAGATAATGCATAAAACGGGCTGCTCTTCTATTTCACCGTTGTAGTTGTCTTCGTCGCTTTCGGCATCGTTAAAACCATCTTCCAATATCAGCTGAATGTCTTTCTTGCGTTTAGTGACTTCTTTAAAAAATTTACTGATGGAAATTTCCGCGCTGCGTAAGTCTGCAGCTGCTTGCGCTATTCGATAATCGGCATCGTTGGGCTCATCGTATGAAAGCGGTAAACGCAATTGAGAGACGAACGCCGAGAACCTATCACACGTCCTATTGTCCTCATCCAAAAGGAAGCTGACGCATTTAAAGAAACCATTAAATTGCATTAGCTTCTTGTTTACCCGAGTGTTGAAATCCTCCATCTGCCGACTTATGCGTATCGACTTTAAACATGTATCAATTGTTACGGTCTGTTGTAATACCTAAACAAAAACGCTAATTTAATACTGAGAAATGAGCATAGACCAGTGGTGACTATACATTTTGTAACTGTCAGACACAACAAATTTACAAAGAGTAATTACAGACAGAAACTTACCTTTTGGACCCACTCCATCTCCACATACACAAAGAGGGCCTTGAACACCGCTCCATCGGCGCGCAAATTTTCGTTGTCATTTATTTCGGATCGTAGATCAGAAAACGCCTTTCTGATGTATGTGGTTCTCACCAGAGGAAGAGCCAGGAATTTCTGGAATATGGTGCGGGCGTTATTGTTCAATCGCACCGTTCGTGGGAAGTATTTTATGTGCTTTGCCATCCTGCGGACCGCCTGGCAGTAGTGGAACCACGTGACTCCATGGAGTGTATTTGGGAACACTGTATTTAAACTTTGTTCCAGCTCGATATCCTTGTCGTACATGAAACAGTGTGGGAAAAATTTGAAAACATTCTCTTCAATGTGGCGAAACACATGCGAATAGGCTGCCTTTTTTCTATCACTCATCAGTACGTAGATGAATGGGAAAATCTGCAAGTAACAACGGTTTTAGCAATACAAATGCAAGCGGCAGGGTTAATAGTCTCACTTGTTCCATGAATTCAATATGAACAATGATAAAGTTCTGATAATAGGAGTTCGGTACCTTATACCTGGCATCTATATAATATCTTTTAGATACAGAGTGTGACATTCCATCAATATTTTCGGCGATTGTTGGTGAGATAAAAATTGTATACGAGAAACTGTCTTCGGTTACAGTTGTCGAGTAGAATGATGCCGTAGTGTCAAATCGAGATTTTCCGAATTTTTTCATTATTTCCTTATCTTTAAAAAACGCCTCCACCTCTTTGCTGGTCTGCGGATCATTGGGAAAGGTTTGATTTCGAATATTCAGTAGCTGGCGTTGTATAGTCGGGAAGCATAAGTACTGCGCATTTACTGGATCTTTGCGGCACTCCGCTTCAAAGACCTCACGTAGGTGTGCCCGGTTCAGATTTGGGTTTGCGCTCTTCTTCTTGATAGCACTCGACAGCCTCAAAAGTCCTCTGACACCCTCTTGCGTTCGGTGGAAGACATGCCATTCACTGAGCGCAACGCGACACTGTGATTTGTTTGACCACCTTATGTCAACTACGGCTGTGGCCTTGCAATGCCGCTCGTAGCAGACGTATCGTCGCATATGCCCGTCCTTAGATTTAAATTTGTACAGCTGTTTCTCTGCTGGCACATACAGCAGCAAGCTGCCCTTGCGCTGACCCTCACACAACTCGAACGACATCAACTGCTTCTTTGATGTACTCATCTTTGTAACTGGAAATATGTATTTAAATAATTTTTTTAGAATAATTGATTTGAGGGTACAAAACAATTTTTAAAATTAAGTATTTTATATACCTACAGCTTGGCATATCAGCCGTCTGCCGTTTAGAAAATTTAAAAAATAATGAAAAAAGAGAGAATACACGATAGTGTGAAAGACAATTAATTATAAGTAAACTGGTTAAAAATTTAAAGTAAAATTATTATAAAAAAGAGAAAAAATAGGTTAAGCTGAGGAAAAATAGTTAAGTGAAAAGAATTGCAATTGAAACTAATCGATTGGGTGAGATCAAATGATTTGTATCAAAAAACATTATGGGCTTTTTATGTTGGGGTCGAAATTCTGGCGAGGTCAAAATAATTTTTTTAAAAATTCTGCTTTACAAAATGCTGCTTTCATAATTCTGCTAATAAAAAAAGGCTTGGAAAATGTTAAACAGCGCCTTTATGTATTGAATCCAATAAAGAAAAATATATATTAATTTTTTGGCTGTTTTCTTTTTTTGTGTGTTCCTGGTACCCACCTGTGTACCTTCTTTATATGAAACATATTGTAATTTGTTGACAAAGTTGAAAAGGGATTATGACGTTACCTAGAACGACTAAAATCTAGAATGGTTAAAAACTCGAAAATTAATTTGATAAATCACGAATGAGAAAATCTCGAATGGGTCAAAATCTAGAAAGTACAAAAATCTCGAAAGACTCAATCTCGAAAAAAATCTAGAAAATAAAACTGCTTTCGAGATTTTTATAATTTCTTAAATTTAGTCCGAAAGTAATGAAAACAAGTCTAGAATGAACATTCTATAGCTTTTTTATTGAAAATAATGAATTTTTAACAAACACTCATAACAAAATACATTATTTTGAAACTATAACTATAACTATTCAACAGAAAATAAATTTACTTATAAGATTGATTATCTAAACGTAACCAAACTCATTTTACAATAACAAATAATGTACAAATACCTACACAAAAATCGTGATGATAGATGCAACCATTTACATATCTCTATTTTTACTAAGCCCTTATTTGTTTTAATTTTTTGATTAATTTTCATTTGTCCCACTCTTTGACCCTATACGTTCACGGAAAAAATATATAGGCAGCTAGTGTCTGGATTAAGCCACGCGGTGTTTTGACAATTAAATAAGGTTTAAGAAGACCTGTTGTTTTTTAGCTGACTCATTTATTTGCATGAACAGTGGATCAAATTGTTGTTGCAATTCAAATAGTTTTCCATATGAGTAAATCTTGAATTAATATTAATTCTACATTTTTGCTTTCGAGATTTTTGCTATTCGAGATTTTTTTTCGAGATTTTGGTTTCAAGATTTTTTTCATTAAAAATTTTTGTTTTCGAGATTTTATTTTTCTAAATTATGGTTTTCTGTATTACATATTTCTATATATCAGGGTAAACCCAGTTGAAAAATACTTGTTTTCTTTAAATTCGTAAAGTGTAAAAAAAAAACAGAATTAGCAGAATTTATTTGTTAAAAATATTGACAGGACAGAAAAATACAGAATTTTGAAAAACAGAATTTTTGTGTTAAAAGGCAGAATTTTGATAGCCGAACTTTGACCCGCTCCCCTTTTAGTTTAGCTTAAACAAAATTTTAAAAAAGAAAACAGATTTTTTTTTTTTAAGTAGTGGAAACTGGTCTTTTAGTTTAGCTAAAACAAAAGAAAAAACTTTATTTACAAAGATGCAAAAGAGTTTCGGTTATTCATGGCATGTACGATAAATCGGATAAGCGATCTACACCCACTATCTCCATTAAGAATTTAAGCACATTCTTGAAACTTTAATAAGCTTTTGTCAAAGTACAGTCTACGAATTTCCTGAATAATGGGGCATAACACAAGGAAATGAAAAACATTCTGGGTCAAGGTCACATAGTAGACACCTAGGGTTTAAATCACTCCTATGTGTTCTGCAATTCAATTCAAGCATTTCTGTTTGAGCTATGTAGGTAAAAATCTGAGAATCAATGCAAGTTAAAAGAAACGGTTCATGAAACATAGAAAGAGGAAAAATTGTGTTAAATATAATTCACAATGTGAGTTTTTAAAAGTTGATTAGAGACTTATATTGGGAAATGTTTGCCAAGAAGAATTACATTTTGATTGGCAGTACGGTGTTGAGTTTTACAAAAATGTACGAAGACAGATCGGGAATTAGGTAATCGTTTTCGAGAAATAGTGAAAAAAACTTATTTCTTCGATTTTTTGATAAAAACTAAGTACGGGATCTTTTTAAGACTACTTATATTATCTTTAATGTGTACTTTGATCAAAATATTTAGTGCGGTTTTTGTAAAATTTGGCAGACAAAACAGTACCTACCAAATATTGCATTGTTCAGTTTGAAAGATACTATTTCTTAACTATTGAGCTGAAAACCGATTAAAATTTATTGTTCCGCATATCAGCATTACTTCGTATTTGCTGATTTATCGAAATCGAAGATGTGGTTTTCGAGATGTGAGCAGTTTTTAAAACTAGCGTTTTCGGTGCTTTGATAACTAATTAATTAATTAATTAATTAATAATAATTAGTTGGCCTAGCTTCTCGCAACCATTCGTTTTTTGTGAGTTCTTAATTTTTGTAACCAATGGAAGGGATCTACAGTTTTGTGCAGATTCCAAACGGCCGATTGAAAAGCTCTTTCAAAACAGTTATACTCTCGGATGTTTGTCAGACGTTCGCGAGCGTTGGGGTGGGGCAATGAAAAAACCCTGCGTTGGAATTTGGGTTTTTGCGGGATACCTGGGACCCCGCGCTTAGTAGTCCGACACACTAACCGCTAAGCCACTGCGTATTGAAAACTAAGAACATAATAATTTGGGAAACATCAATTTGACTCTAAGGTAGCATTTTGGTTAAAATCGTTTGTGCCGTTTCAAGTAAACTAAACAAAGCTAAATTTTTAAAAATTACTATTTTCAAAAATCCAATGTACGATAATATATTGAAAAAAAAAAAAACTGAGCTTGCTATTAAGCTATAACTCACCAGATTACCTTAGATATGAGTTTTTGTTATAATCGTACGTACCGTTTTTGAGATACATGTCGAAATTTCAAAAGTACCGTTATTCGAATTTTTCTCCAAAAACTGTTTATTCAGTGGTGGTTACCTCATCTACTTAAGCCTTAATATCAATTTTGGTTTACATCGTTAGAGCCGTCATCGATCAAATCAAACTGGTACTCAAATTTTATAAAGGAAGACCATTAATCTTGATGTTACCTTGCAAAAAAAAAAATGTTTCCGAACTGTAAGTCCATAAACTCCACATCCGAAGTTTGAACGAAGCCCGGACAGCCCTTTAGGCTGTAGGCCAGGCCTGTGGAAGGACTCTATCATCGTAATGCCAGAATTGATTTTGTACGAAAAAAAAACGATCTTTCTCTTACTACGTAATGGAGAAAGTTAAAAATTGAATATTTAAATTATTAAAGAATATTCGAATTATGAAAAATTAAAGATTTCAAGTGCTACTCAATACATATTGACTACATCTAGTTCTAATAACGTTTCAGCTTTTATATTTCGCGGCGCTGATCTGGTCACAAAACCGATTCGAATATTCTCATCACTGCTCAGTAGAATAGGCTGACTTTCAGCGACCAATGAAACCGTTCCTGACAAGTATTGCGAAATGATTCGACTTTTCATTTCGAATTTAAAAACTAACGCATCCAAATCCATCCGCTTTAACGTTGGCAGCATCTAGTTAATCGGTGTGAATCGACTGCACCCCAGCAAGACTCTTTTGTAGTCTCTTTATCGAACCTTGGCAGCAAAGTTATAAAAATGTAGCGCAATTCCCAAAGTATGGTTTTATTATGACATTATATATTTTAATTAAATAGAATGTCTAAACCTTTTCCCGAATTCGTTTTAGGAATGTAATCTTCTGTCCAACTTTTTTTGCATGTATATTCAGCACGTTCATTAAATCTCAGCTTGTCATCAATTATAACCCCTAAGTACTTCATTTCTCGCACTACTTCGATATTTTCACCACCAATTCGTATTTGACTTAGCAATGGCGGAAAACGGACAATCAGAGCTTTTGTTTTGCATAAGCCAAATTTCAATCGCATTTATAGATCTTCTTGTAAGAACCTCGTGCATTCTTCAGGATTACTACCCGATATATACAATTTTGTTTTCTCTGCAAACAGCATAGCTTGGCTGTGTTTTATCATGAATTTGATTTCATTTAGATATCAAAAATAGAAGAGTGTCCAGCACTGACCGTTGGGGTACGCCCAATTTGATTTCCTCCGCTACTGATCATTGCCTTTCACTATTTGTCCCCTCTCTGAAAGATAACTCTCAAACTATCTTAGTTCGGTATGTATTCCGTATTTTGATAATTTAATAATAATAATAATAGTTGACGCAACAGGTCTGTAGGGACCCTGGGCTTAGCTTCTCGCAACCTTTCGTTTTGTGTGAGTACTATTTAATTTTTGGAACGAATGGAAGGAATGTACAATTTTATGCCGATTCCAAACGGCAAGGCAGTTATACTCTAGGATGTTTGTCAGACGTTCGCAAGAGGTGACGCAGTGAAAAAAACCCCGAGTTGGAATTTGAGTTTTTTGCGGGATTCGAATCTGGGACCTATCGCGTAGTAGTTCAACACACTAACCACTAAGCCACTGTGCCCACGGTTGCCACTTGCTAAAAAAATTAGCGACCAAAATTGAAAAAAAAAGTTACCACACCAAGTCAAAAGTTACCAAAAATCTCGAAATTGGATAAAACACACCGAAAGAGACAAAAAAGCATACCCTATCTTCTTGGAAAAATGTATACACATGCTTAGTTTTAAGAAAAGCGTAGAATTCACATCATTTTATTTTTATTTAAAAAATACATTTTTAAAACATAAGGTTGTAATTCTGTGGCAATAAGTTGAAGTAGCTTATGTCAATTTTGGTAGTTTTTCAGTGTGAGCAAAAGAAGTTTATATTAATTTTTTCAAATCTATTGGATTACATAGTCCAAGTAAATTAAAGCTGTTCAGTTTTCTTCATATTTAACAGTTCTTAATTGTCGTAGAGTGATGGGACCTGGACTAAAAGAAAGCTAAGGAAAACGAGAATTTTGTAATGTAAAAAACTCGAATATGGCTTATGTCGACATAAGCTACTTCAACTTATTGCCAAAGATTCATTTAGGTACATTAGTCAAGTAGGAACTTTATGAGTCTTAAAGCAGTTAAACAACGGCTACTATACTCACCATCTGTCAGAATTGAAGAAAATGAGTGCATTGAGTAATTGTTTGAATAAAACAGGTTTTCATGAGTGGAGCATGTGTAATGCGTTCACTCAGAAACAGTAAAGCAGCATTTACATGTGGTGATATCGAACTCGTATGTTTGGTGCTCTTGTTCAAAAAGTTACCAAAACCCGATAAAAATTACCAAACTACCAAAAATCACAAAGCAACAAAAAAATTACCAAATTTGGTAAAATATTACCAAAGTGGCAACCGTGACTGTGCCTACTTGATAATTTATATATTAGTATTTTTCTATCAATGGTCTCGAATGCAGCCCAAAATCCTGGAATACCGATATAATTCCATTCTTTTTTTTCCAACTCTCCATTTCAGTACCAACCAGTTTATTGCCGCCTCACATGAATGATCTCTTCTGAACCCAGACTGTTCCTCACTCAGTAGCTTATTGTTGCCCATGTAAATTAACAACCGGTGGTTCACCACTTTCTCCAGGATCTTCTCAAGCATGGGTAACATATTTATTGGTCTGAATTCTTCACATTTTATTGTCCTAGTAGCCTTTGTAACAGGCACCACGACAGCTTCCGTCCAGCATTTTGGAAAAATTCCTTCTTCCAATGACTTATTCGCCAAGCTATGAGCAATAATGTCCCAATGGTCTAGGATCATTTTAATGTTCATGTAGGTACCTTAAATCGTTCGTCTTGTTCATACCTCTGCAAATATCCTTAACCGCTGCCGTTGACTCAATGGTAAAGCAAAATGAAGGTGTTATTTCAGGAACTTTATCGCCATAAGGTACTTTTGGAATGGGTTGACTTATTTCATTAATACTGTTGATGAAAAATTTGTCACAATTTCATTATAGAACACAACATTGATAGTTGCCATAGCTCTTCTTCAGTATATAAGTGTTTATTTTCCTCCATTTTTATGCTTTTGTACTTTTAATTCTATTCTCGATTGCTATATTTTTTGCCCTATTTATATGCATTCCTATCTATTTCTCAATTCCCTGTCCTCTGTTTGAATTGCTTTACACAGCTTTCAGAAAAATACATGAAGGATAATAATCCGATTCTGTGTACAATTTGCAAGCAAATTTTGCAAAACAAAAACATCACACCTAAAGTGAAATTAAGGAAAATTCGCCTACTTTGCGTTATTGTCGGAGTGAAATAAGACCAACTCCTGAAACGGAGTGTAATAAGACCACTCTTTTTATGTTAAGAGAATTAACACGATCAATAAAAACAAACAAATTCATGAATAATACTTGTATAATTAACTCTCTAAATGATTCACATTTTTATAATAGTTTTTCTTCAATAATTTCTGATAATATTAAATGTTTATGTGTAGACCATTCTAGTAATGAGCATTCTTCAGGGTTTTCAATCATTCACCAAAATATTGGCAGTATGCGATCAAATTTGAATACTTTTTTATCTCACCTTACACCTTTTAATCATTTATCTACCAGACATAATTTTCCTTTCTGAAATTTGGATATTTAGTGATGAGAAGTCTGAGTTTGATTTAATTCCGAATTGAAGCATCTTGTAATGATTCTTATGCAGCAGGTGGCGTCGCGGTATTCTATATAGAAGTAATATAATAGGGTGTGAAATTGATAAGTATAATATGGAAAGTGCTGATATTATCAGTGTCAATTGCGAAATTTCTGGTGTTTACTGTTTTGTCTACATTAACAACAATGTAGTAGAATTTTCTAACACAGCTAAATATCTAGGCATGACTCTAGACGCTAAACTGCGTTGGAAAGCGCACGTTAAGAAAATAAAAGATGATACAGTAAAATGTATCTTATTGGGAGATACTCATCCCTGTCCAACTACAATAAGTTATTGCTATACAAGCAAGTTCTAAAACCAGTATGGACCTACGGGCTCCAATTGTGGGCATGTACATGCCAAACAAACTTACAAAAAATGCAGGTTTTTCAAAATAAAGTACCAAGGAACATAGTTAATGCACCTTGGTACATACGCAACGCCGATCTGCACAGGGATCTAAATGTTGAAATGGTTGAAGATGAGGTTAAGAAGGTTGCTCGGAGGCATAGAAATCGGATTCTCAACCACGTAAACACAGAAATAACAGAACTTTTAAATAATGACAATGTAATCAGGAGACTGAGACGGATTAAACCTCCTGATCTGTAAGATTTAGCTAGGGCTAAGAAATTAGGTATTAATTTCAAACAAAATAAGTTTAAAAATCCGACAAACGGCGGATTTATCTCTGTAAATTCATTAAATAATTCAAAATATAATTTGCTGATTAGTCGTACGACTAGGTGCAATCTTTTTCGGGATGGCTAATGTCAGTCCCCCGGGAGTTTTTTTTAGATGAGTTAAAGTCCATCACTATTGCAGAAGCATCCCTCGCGTATAGCTCTGCAATGTCTTTTTACTTCCAGCGAATTCCCAACAAAAAAAAAACTGTTTTGTTTATTGTTTTATCTGTGTTTATAGATTACATAAGTGTTCAGTTAAACACTTTTTGGATGAATTTTCTGAATATTTGGCCAATCAAAAGTGTAAAAATGTGGTACTGTTAGGTGATTTTAATATAAACATACTTAGTGATTCACCCGATGTTTATAGTTTTCTATATACATTATCTACCTTTGGTTTTGAGTCTGTGTTAAATCAACCTACTCGATTTCTTTCTTGTTTGGATCTTGTATTTATAAGGCTACACAGGAACAATCCTTCAGGCTATAAGACAAATAACTGACCAAAGTATGACAGGTATTCAACTTAATTGTAATATTTCCAGAATAAAATAATCTGATGTGAAAGTTTTCCAAAAAATTGATTTTGTTGCTTTACGATCATACTTAAATTTAGAGTTTTGGGATGATGTATATAGGTACTGCAGTTGATCCATCCTTAGCGTTTGATTTTTTTCTTAACAAGTTACAGTTAAGCCTTGGATGACTATTGGGTTATTACGAAAAATTAAAAAGAAAAAGCAGCTCTGTTTATTGGTTAGAAAACATCCCAACAACGTTAGACTAAAGAAATATTATGAAAAGATATGTCGAGAGGTAAAAACAGAATAACCGCTTTGTAGAAATTCGTATTATAAAAGTAAATTAGCTCAAAACGCCGGTAACTCTAAAAAGTAATAGCAGGTTCTTAACGAAATACTTAATAAAAACAAACCTAATTTCGATATTATTATAAACAATGACAAACTCGACTACATCTGATCCTTTGGAAGTTGGTAATTTATTCAATAATTTTTTTCTAACATAAGATTTTCGCATAACAATAACCTCATTTCTACCATTCATTGTGACAGCAGTTTACACGAAGAAGATTTTCAATTGTCAATTTCACCAAAATTCCAAGCAAACCCACCCCAAAAATACCGATGCTTTGTTAAATCAAACAAGTGGTCGTGAATGAGAATTGCTCAAAGCTCAAACTGCAAAGTTATCGTTCATCATTGCTTGTTCCAACATGCCGGCCTATTATATATGTATTCCGAGAGCCAGAAGTGAGATTTGAGACCCGAGACCCCTTGCAATTTGTCTCCAATACTGCTTAACCAAATGATTTTGTTATTGTTCGCGCTCCCCATTTTGTTGGAACTCAATAAAGTTCACTCTCGTTTGGAAACACAGATTATATACGTGTCCCTGTTCACTATGAAATAACAATAACAAAATGAAAACAAATAGCACTTATTGTGGAATTTTTCCTTTTTTGGGTATACACATTTTGTCTTCTGTTATTTCATTTCCATTTCCTTATGTAGGATATTCTCTTTAATGCGTAAAGAAAAATCTCTACCAATCGCAGCAATCAGAATGGGAACTGTGCCTATATAGATGTTCATATACCTACATGTACCGTCCCCCTTAAGTGGCAATGGGAAGAGTGCGAAACTAGAATATTATTTCCCTGATTAAAACAATATACACTGCACCACGAACTGGGTGTTAAAATTATAATAGAGCACCAGTCTTTTTGAAAGAATGTACAAATAAGCAAACCCCCGAATAGTTCCTATAATGCTTCACTACCACACACTTCCATTTTCCGTAGCACTTTCCCTGCCCAACTTGGTGTAGACATATTTTAAGTTTCAATATACCTAGACACGTATCCATGCAAATTAACATCAAATTTACCTACATTGAAATATAATTGAAATATAAAGCAACAAATTCAATCGGTGGTAACTATTAAAACAAAAGTATTTTGCAAAACAGCAATTAATTGTGCAAAGGAAAACCTCAACTTTATACCGCACAGAAAGTTGTTGGTCACACTGAAATGTGCAATCTTACTGACTTCCGTTCCGTCAGCGGCACAGTCACCAGCGTTGCCACACAGTGCCCGATAGAGTATTTTGGCCCCCTGTTTTTTTTTTATTTTGGCGCTTTGCGGCACTAATTTGAAATGGCCCCCAAATCTTAATCTTAGAAGATTAGAACTAGGTTTAATTCTTAACAATAATTAAAAACATTATTATTTTTATTTTCTTAATTATGTTTTGAAAATAATAACTGATTTAAATTAAAGATTTCGAAGTGAAGCACCAAAAACGCATTTGTTGGTAGTAAAGTCGAATTCAAATCGTTCTGTTTAAAAGCCCTTGATAAGATATATCACGGACTGGGATTTGACGAACAATTTGAACAGTTTAAGGAAAACAAAAAGAACGTTTCTTAACGAACTTTGAAAACAGTTAAGAAGGCGATTCAAATTTTAGATGTTAATTATTTGAAGCAAAACAGTGACAATTTTAGATCGATTTATGATCATTTGACAAGCCTGTTAAGCAATTTTCCAAACTTATTAATATAAAATCGAAATAGGTTATTGTATGAAATATGCATGGCAACTTGAGTAACTGTTGTAATTTTATTCTTAAACCCTGATCTTGTAAAACAAATTAAGATGCATATACCTAATATGTAATTACCTTAATATGTTATAAAATTTTAAGTTATTTTTATTAAGTGGCTTAAAGACGAAAGTTGTAATACAACATATTAAATTAAAAATGTTTGTCCGGGTAAAATTTTTGGCCCCAGCTTTTGTCAAATGACGAGGAAAAAGTTTCGAAATGGCCCTCACTGCTTTTCTCTTGGCGGCAACGCTGAGTCGCTGACAGTCACCTACATTGAGAGCGAGAGAAAGAGATTGAAAGCTTTCCTTAATGCAACAGTGTCCATGTTCCCTGTCTCCCTGACACAAAGTTCACAGACAAGAAAAAATGAAATCCTCTGTTTTTTTTTTTTGAGTCAACACAGTCAACAGTCAAGTAATTTATGATGAGAAAAGGGAATGGCGAAATCATCACAGCTATCAGCCATGTGCTGGAAGAGGATACTGATACTGAAATACACGTGTTGAATTTTGAAATCACCCACCAAATTATGTGCGTGCGAATAATAAATACTACGTTTACTCAGATTTTCGAATGAATGTCTGTCGCTTCATTGCTAGTTAGGGGTAGGTCCGAGGGGGAAGTAATCAATATTTTTGAGTGGTCCTTGAATACAGATTTGCTACTTGTGATTGCATATGAATTCGTTTGAATACACTGTGATACACTGTGATTCACCATGAATACGCACAGAAAAGTACCTTGAATACACCTGATTACTTCCCCCTCGGGTAGGTCAGTAAGTCAGTAGGTCAGTAGGGATTTTTGAATTGATTTGACTTGGTTTACCTATTTATGGGTACGGCGTACTGGTAGCAGTAGCACAGTTGAGCTCGGTTTGGAAAATGAAAATTATATACATGTAGGTATCAGAATCGACGAATTTGCGATGCTAAATCGAAGGGGAGTATTTATGCAAATTCGAATTCGAATGCGATTTCCCAGCTCAGCATGACCATAGAAATGTGCAAGTATATATACCTATATTAATTACAACTCCACACCCAACTTTTGTTGTCTCTTACTTAGAGCATAGGTAACATGAAAGCAGGTGAACTGTTGTTGCATCCAACAGGCACAAGAACTTTTCTCTGAACAAATAGGTACAGCGAGTCACAGAATTCATGATACAATATTTGAACGATAATTTTGCAAGAAATGCATGACAATATTAGATAAAAACAATTAACATGTATATAAACTAGAAGATTGCTTAAAAATAGACATTCATTTATGGAAAGCAGGGATTTTTATTTTTCATACTCACTTGCAAGTACAAAATAAGCTGTAGATAAAAATATGGCATGCGCCATTATTCTACATAATATTTCTTGCTGCGATTCTGAAAATAAATGTGTCTACAATCAGAAAAAAAAATTATTACTAAGCGAAGAGTTTTGGGATTTTTTAAAAATTTTAAATATGCTGAAGAAAGTTCTTGCTTACTCGTTTTGTAAGTCTTCAAAAATCAAGTATTCATCTTAAGAATAATAATAATAATACTCTCCATATGCCAAACAACTCTATTCTTAAATAACAAATAATGTTAATAATTGGGTGAATTTGATTTAACGAAAATTGTTGGCATTAAAATGTTGTTTTCTAAGTGTAATTGTAGGTATCTATCAACATAATAGCATGTGTTTGTGTAGGGAGATAGTAAATACAATTTAATAATATGTTTGTTTAGTAGATTGATTGGTAATTTTTTATTTTTGAACAAGTATTTTTGATTTTATTATCATGGAAAAACTTTAGATTTCTTACAAGTTTCTGCGATTCTTTTATTGACTTTCTGAGGAAGGTTGTACGAGTATACCAAATAGATTTTACTAAATTTGTGCATTAAAAAGGCAAATTTAATGCTTAATCTTACTTAAACTGAAAAGCGGTCGTTTTTAAAAATGTGGGGGCCACGGGTCCTGAGGCTCAAACTACTGGTGGGAATATGAACTGTTGGAGTGGTCTTAAATCTCATATAGTAATGCGCAGACAAGCTGACCTTCGAACGATTATTCAATATTCATATTCTGGATTCGGGATCCATGGTTATGAGTGTCCCTTGCACCGCAATTCCGTTAAGCAGTCCTTAGTTTGGTGCGAAGTGCTACAAGAAACTTTATTAAACGAATAAATTAATTATAATTAATGTAACGAGAAGAAGGAACTAACTTGGGTGTCCCGCTTGGCTGCCCATCAATTGTAAAAAGTAAAATGAAAGTCTTTTGCGTATTATTTCTTGTAGTATTCTAAAAAAAATGCTGCCAAAGCACATTTAAAAATAATATATCTTAGGAAATGTGAGAGTGCGTTCCGTAAGGACACCAAGTGAGACTTGACAAAGTAATAAACAATAGAAAGTGAGACTTGGAAAAGTAATAGAGTATTTAAATATGTGGCTGAGTTTTTAACAAATCAAATGCAGAATCTCTCTCATTTCCACTCCGAAGCATGAAAAACATCTCCCTTCAAAGTTCCAAGACATTTACTGCATTAATCTCTCCAAAATGGTATGCATTGTTTCATTATCAGCGGGAGCATTTATTGAGAGCACTTCAAAAGTCAAAGAATGTTACCTACATTCTACACAAATCACCAGTTTGATGTTCTGCAATTACAAGGTTGGGCATGGGGAGGAATTTAATGCATATCTTTGGTGCTTGCGATTTTTTACCTAATTAGCTTGAACTTTTTGAAAAAATATTTGCACATTGTGACCTACGCTGTATGTCTTCCACGTCCATGGAGAAAAGATTGTTTACTATTCCGTGAAAGCGTATTATGTAGATGGCATACATTTTTTCCGGAAATCTCTGCAGTTCCATTTAAATGCAGTGGCTATGGTAACCATGAATTGGATGGGTATCATGTCGGAAAAGTTTCAATAACATACCAACCATTCATTCGAATGAAACCCTAAATTTCGTTCGATGCTATGGACAAAATTTGCATCTCTGTACATGTACACGGTAGAATGGTAGGTAGAAAATTGGAAAGGGGGCACACTTTTCTAGGAATCGCTGTCCTTCAGAGACGAATTTAGAAATACTCAAATTAGTGAAAGTATTTATGCAAACATTTGGACCGTCGGTCGCGTCGGGTGCTATTTTGTAGACAGAAAAATTTACACGAAAACTAAAGGCCCCAGAGAAAAAAAAGGTTGGTCCGTAGGTCTATTCCCAGTAGCTCTGGGCCTCACTTAAAAGCGTTTCTAACCTTCGTCTTATATATTTTGAATGTCACAATATGCAATTTAGTATTGGAAAATCTCGCCATTGTGGGCAAACAATTTAGCCTGGACAATATATAGGATTGTTAATATAATTATAATTAATTATATAATATTATTATAGTATCGCGGTCTGTCCATTGTTCTACACCAGTCATATACACGTTTACGCACAATTCCGTCATTACTTTTTGAAGTACATTCCAGAAACCATTTAAGTCGGAAGAAGGTTGGCATCATACTGACCCGCTTTGATGTTCCCACATACCCTCTACTATGCAATAAAATTAAATCCAAAATTTCAACTAGTTTTAGTTTAATACAATGTAATTTAATTATTGTAAAGCAACAATATTCTTCTGCTACTTGTTTCGCGGCTGTCTAGGCTGTAGGTAGATCCAAATTTACGCTTTACAATTTACGTTTTCACTTTCGATTTTAAGTATAAGTAATTTACAGTGGCAAAATTTTGCTATTGTGAACTTTTGTAATTTTAAAGTTGGGACCTTAATTTAAATCTGTATATATAAATAAGTTATGCTATGTTTGAAATTGACGTTCCTCTGAAGTGCGTCAGCCGATTTTGTTTCTGCAAACCTCCCATCAAGGCCGACGTCAATACATAAGTTTTTATGTATATGCGTTGTTTGTGTTGTTTGTATTATGTAATGGTTCATGAGTTATACGCATAGTACGTGTTTTTTGTGCCAATGTGTATTATGGTGTTGTCGATCTAGGCAACCACTCAACCGATGTCAATGAAATTTTCTGGATGCTTATGGTTGGTTACAGCTTGAAGGATAGGATAGTCTTGGACCCGATAGGTGGCGCTGTTGTCATTATCTTTTTATAGTCGTTAAACTTAATTTTTGAAGTGAGTACTGCTATTGTCACGCTGGTAGCTAGTGAGTGAACTGGTGAATGTGTTACGGAAATTGTGATATGGCAAGGCAACGGCAATAAATCCCTTAGAATTTTAACTCCCAGAATAAAAAGCTTTAGTTTAAACAATTAATTGTACCTGAGCCTGCAAAATTCATAAGCTACTAAATCAGTTGATTAAATTAAATCTAAATTGTGACCACATAAAAACAAAAACTGGATTGGATTGCGTTATGAAAACTTTAAAATTAATCCTTTATCCTACGAAGCAGAATAATTTTTCCAACTTTCTCCAATTTCACGATGCCCCGATAATTTTTTTTTTGGAATTATTAAAGTAAAATTTGTTTAGCACGGAAAAAAAATTATTTATTTAATTAGATAACCTTAAGCATTAAAATCGCAGATGGTTAACATTACTATACTATGTTTTGTGGTAATAGAACATTTTCATGAAAGACACATTTTTTATGGACACTTTTTAATGGTAATATGAATGTGTTTTGATTATGAAATAAATTTCTATTTTGAATTATTTTCGTTCGATTCCTAAAAGTCCCACGATTTCGTGCTTTTTCCCTTTATCCCACGGAAGGCTTTAAGACATCGAAAATCGCACAAAGAGGGATAAGTCCCACGATATGACAAGACTGCACCATATACGTGAAATTACTTTGTCATAAAATAACAACTACATGCTACTGTTTCTTTCAATATTCACTTCATTGATCAGCAACCATTCACATTCAACAATTTTCTGGGATATCGTTACGTACAACATACCTACATACGCCATTTTTTGAAGAACAAATTCATCTAGTGATCACAAAGATGAAAATGGCACCATCAACATTGATATAATTTTGAGTTTTAACGCCTAGCAAAGCAGGCGGGGGTCCGCTAGTTATTTTTATAGAAATGAAGTATTAAATAAGAATATTAAGGAATTTTATAATTATTTGATAAACTTAATTTAATTTGAAAATTAAAATTGTTCTAAAACTGAAGCTTGTATTAATTAATAAAATATTGTTTCTCCAAATGCAAACCTTCGAATAAATGAAATTATAACAAATTTATTATTAGTACGGCGCAGGATGGCTTTGTGACCAAGAAAAACGACCAATGAGGAAAAATGCTTATATCTGAAGTTATTCTGCTCATTTAGTATTTTCGAAATATATTTTAAGCGCATTGGCTAGCTAGACACTATAATAGTGTTGCCGTAGGCAACTGCGTTACATTCTTAAGGTTTTTACTTGGAAATAACAACATTTGAACATTTCAACTAAAAAAATTGCCAAAATAGCAAATAATTTTGACAGACCCTCAAAACAAGTGCCAAATTGCAAATTTATTTACACAACGGTCACGCTGTTTGTGAGTGTTGGTGTGAATATAGTGTCCCTGTCTGTCCACTGCAGGTTGCTCCCCGATTTGAAATCTTTTTCGTTGGGATAAAGTACAAACTCTTGATTTCTCTTTTGAGTGGGTCTTACCTCGACGAGGTCTAAATGAAGAATAAGGAAGGAAATGGGAGTTAAAAAAAATGTTTCCGATCTCAAATAGATTACAACAGATCACTGTTTATTTGGCGTGAACGCCAAACTTGACGGCGTCCATCGAACTATACACTTATGACAGCTGTATTTAGCATCCCTTCAATTTAAACTTACTTGGCTTGATTCATACAAATTCCTATTAGCGCTCCTCTTATCCGTACATAATAACAAATGCCCAAACACTTAACAATGCGCATTGTGTTTGAGGATTGATGATGACATGATATGATATGATGCCAGCAACAATGAAGTGCACACACGCAACGAAAAGTTTATCAATGCGTAAAATTGAACTCTTTAGGCATGTGTTATTGTGTTGAATCCTTCTATTATATGGAATAGCTCAAGCGTAGAGAACTGGTAAAATAATCTGTTTAATTTAGCTGTTTGTAAACCTTATTACAACAAGCCATGACCATGCGAGCATGAGTGCAATTGGCTTCTACGAGATTTGCCCAGAATTGTATGGCGAAATAATTTGCCGTCGCCTAAGCAACCCCCTTCATTGAAACTGTAAACGCAAAGAAATAAGAACACGTATTTACAGCTGTAGGGATGCACACGGTATAAGAAGAAGGACAACAAGAGTTATAACAGTGCGTATCCCTGTCAGTCTATACTGACATCATGCCAATGGAAGTGTACTGAGAAGAAATAAAAAATAAAAAAGACATGACCATGACCACACCAGAGACCAGAGTGGTTCGAATCTGTTTTCAATTGTGTCCTGACTGCGGCTGTCGAAAATCAAGGGTCTTTTTGATGGTCATAATTTTTTTATCACTCCTTACTCTTTTAAACCATACGATTATGTATTCACACTGGCTTACCAGGGCTGTGTTGTGGCAGGCCCACAATTGAGGTAGGTACCTACATAATTGGAGCCGATTTTTGCGAGTGTCAGATTTTGAGGCTTTGTTTCATTGGACCGACTTAACACTTGGACCGCACGAAAACAACTATTCCAATGTGGATGTGGATAGCGAGATGAAAAAATGCAGCGTTTCAATATTTATGGTCCGGCGAATATGGGTAGAGGTACATATTGGAAACCTCTTGTGGGCTTTCTTCACACGTCAAATGCGGTAAGACTTATTTGTTTACATTCGTATTGACCGATTACGAAAGTCTTAAAGGTGGGGTCTGTCCTTTACGAGTATGTCGTCGGTGGGGTGACTGCTTATATTCCATGTAATGAATGAGTTGGGCCAGCCTTCGAACTAGGTTTAGACATTGCTCCAGCGCACCCAGATGTCTTGGCTTTATTCATGCATGGCTATAATAAGCAGTTTCGTTCATAAGTTCTATACAGGCCAGTCATTTTCTGACCACCTTCTTTTCCTTGAGAAAAGTCGCGATGTTCCTGCCACGTTGATATCCATTCGCTCTACCTGTTTAAGCAGCCTCATACGATTGTTACCTACGCACATCTCACTTTGTCAATGTGACTGTAAAACTTGTACCCTTGTTATGTCAAGTCCCTTCAAGGTCTTCAACTTATAATATGCAGCAAACAACGAAAAAAGAACCCACACTCGATCACAAATGACCATTGCACAGTTCGAAAAGCCCAAAAATTTTTTGGCATGCGCATATATTTTCGCACAAGTCTTAAGCCCTTTAATAAAAGCGTGCACAATACGCCAATGAAGCTCCTGCGTTCTAATATTTGGAATCAAATTACCGAGGTTAAGGAACGTGGATTTTCGGGGGAAAATCATTGTAAGCCGAACATTGTTATGCTATTTCAACGAAGGGGGTTGCTTAGGAGATTTATGAATCAGATTTGACGGCTTGCGAGCGAGATCTTGTTCTACTGCGTTTTTCAGTCATGGCCCACGGACGACGGAAAAAAGGATTATAATCAGATTTCATACAATGAATAGGAAAGCTATAGAGTCTACCTATTCAACCCTTTGTTAGTCATCTTAATGGGCATCATAGAAACATACATTCGAAATTTCCCTTGCAAATGAAACGACGTGTATGTGCAATGTACACACATCCGTAGGACTTACCTTGCGCGCAACCATTGTGTTCACTTTTCGAAAGGTTTCAAAGTACGGCTCGGCCAAATAATGACCTAATAAGCGCTCCAGAAGGTGCTGTCGGTAGAATACTATTACCCTGTAAGAGATACCGGTAGCCCTGTATTGGATTTGTTGGTAGGTATGTTCAAGCTGGTTTATCGATTGAAATCAAATCAGCTTTTGCTTTTTTTTTTCAATGTGTTGCTCACGTGGACTTTCGTTGAGAGCTACTTTCAAGGCTGTGTTTCCTAATTCAGTTATAACATACGTGCAGCTGACAGTTATGTATGACGTAAGTCGGCTATGGCCTGCTGCGTTCAGTTCACTCACAGGACACAGAGTGTCATGAAAATTGGAAATCTTTGCATAATGCAGTCGAATAACGCAGAAACGAAACAGAAGGTGGGGGGCACTCATTATCGATGGAGCACACGAGTACTTGAGAACACAAATAGCCTGATAACTTGAAATGATGTCACACTGCTCCGAATTTTGAAGATAGATACGCTCAGGGTATATGTCGATGACATAAATTTAGGTACAACGTATAGGACTTGACATCGCAGTTGATTTATAGGTCTGCCAGAATGAGATTTCTTCTTCAAAAATCTGCTTGGAAAGATGTCCCTAATTGAGTTAAATAAATTTCAATTCAATGCGCGATACTAATAATCACTTTGAGTGATTCTACGAATTCGCAATGGCCAAATGTTTCATCAAAAAAAAATATCACTCATTGTGACTTACAAATATTAACTTATTTAAAATGATTATAAGTAAGGCCAAATGTCTTCTTGGCGCAGTGGCTTAGTGGTTAGTGTGTTGGACTACTAAGCGAGGGGTTCAGGTTCGAATCCCGCAAAAAACCCAAATTCCAACTCAGGGTTTTTTCACTGCGCCACCTCTCGCGAACGTCTGACAAACATCCGAGAGTATAACTGTCTTGAAAGAGCTTCTCAGTTAGCCGTTTGGAATCGGCATAAAATTGTAGATCCCTTCCATTTGTTCCAAAAATGAAATCTCACACAAAACGAATGGTTGTGAGAAGCTAGGCCTAGGGTCCCTACGGACCTGTTGCGCCAAAAATTATATATATAAATGTCTTCTTGGAATCATAGCGCTATACTGTAAATAATATTTAGTGTCCAGACATGATTTTACGAACTCACAATGTCGAAGTTTTCCATATAAAATCACCCATTGTGAGCCATAAAATATTTATTTATTAAAAACGATTTTTACTAAGGCCCAATGTGTTCCTAGAATCATAATCAGCCTTATTGTGAGTTTCGCCCGAACAATATTCCCACCGAAAAAAAATGACATTTCACTTTTTGCGTATCATATGAGTTCCGGGCGAAACAATTCCCCTTATTTGCATCACTGTTTCGGGCGGAATATACTGCTATTTACGACGTACATTTTCCATTATTTTTTTTTTGAGGCGAACAGGAGAAGACCGTGAAGCTTCACCATGTAAGTTACTTTACTTTAAGGCTAGAAAATTGGAAATTTAAGTTATTTTTCTTTTATTTCAGGAGCAAAACAATCAACAAAAGACGAAGCGACTTACTGCTTAACAAAATGACGGAGAAGCCAGATATCGCAAGGGGATTCGTGGTCCTTACCAACACCTTTTTGTGAAATCAAAAAAGTCTTAAATGTTTCCTTGCTAATTACATTTTGAAACGTTTAATTCTTACAATGGTTCGCGCAACTCCAATGGATTAGATATATCTCGTAAGTGCCTTCGAGTAACTCGTTCCAGAGTATTTTCTTCCTCTTCCTCCAGTAGTGCCGCAGTGCAATGCTGTGCATTTTTATACTCCCACTTTACAAACTTTAGACTTTTAGACTTTTCTTTATTATTTTCCAATCTGTCAAACACATATTAGGCGTGTTCGTCTGTGTTCGAAATGTCACTATCGATTCGAAGATAGAATTCGTTCGGGCGAAACTCGCAATAGCTTTTAAAATTTCGGGCGGACAGCATTTCGCCAGGTGAAATGCTTTCCAGGCGAAACTCACAATATGGCTGAATAATTATAGAAATCATAAATGCAACACTGACACGACAGTGATACTTAGCAAACTTAGTTAAACGTTGTCAAGAGCGAAAGAGAGCCTTTCACTTCCTACGCCATCGGCTTTTTGTATTTCATTCATTTCTTCCTCCCCCACTCCATTTCCAAGGGTCATAAAACGATCTCTTGGCTGCCGCTGCCGTTGCCGCTCCTCAATATATCAGATCATAAATAAAACCATAACCTATTTTGTGGTTATTTTAAAAATTCCTACACTAATGAGAAAAATGTCACGAAAATAATTCGACTTATTTACATAGTTGCATGGCTATAAAAACAAAAATTTCAAATACTTTTAGAGTTGATTTGCCTCACATAAAATATAACACAAACGCGCGAAGTACACTTGATATTCAACACCACAACCACATGCGTGTCGAATTAGATTTCCCCGCTCAACGTTTACAGCTTCAAATTCAATAAATCAAAAGTGGCATTCGTTTATTTATCTAGTGCGGAGATATTAACACAGAAGAAGAATCCCAAGATGAAAGTACAAGACCTCACTTCCATCGAACTGAACAATATTTTGTCATCTGACAAACAATGAATGGAAAAGGATACTTCGACGGAAACCAATCACTTCCAGGTCATTCAGCTGTCAATCTTACTAAACTAGAAATTCGAACGTCTTCAATGTAAGCATAGGAGGGCGCCGCTATGTACTGGTGAATGGTGTATGATGTTACAAAAATAGCACCATTTACCAAAGTTAGGTGGGCCACATGCTATATGTGCGAGAACTGAAATCTACACCTAAGAAATTTGACTCTCTATATGGAGAGAGTCATAAAAACTGTCCGTCCATTTATGGTCATAAACCCCTACATATGTACCTACTCGTTTGCCGATTGTGTTTGTTATCGTTCCATATGGATATATGAGAATCATCAGTCATCACTCGGTGACGGACTTAGGGCCTGTCTGTTCAAAGCTGGTTAAATCCTTGGTTAGGTTACCATAGATTTAGGTTAACCAATGACTATAAATCAGTGATAAGCAATGAGTGTTTGTTGAGCGTTTTTTCACTTCGGTCGCCAAACTATACCTTTGCAACAAATCGTTCCATTTTTACCAGTTTATTTGTGAGTTCAGTGATTGACCGAATCCTTGGTTAATTTTTTTTTTTTTTTTGCTTTGTTTTGGGGTCCCTTTGTTTTTAATAAATAATTTGTAGATATTTAACCCTGGAAGTACATGCTTATTTTTTATATACGTATGGGACATGCTTCGTCGAATCGACGACGGCACTAATCGATATGGTCATACAGATGACCTATGTTGAAATTTTTTGGAAGTTGATTGTTTTCAGTTGTTAAGTTTATTTAGCATAAGAACAAATACAAAAACATACTTTTTTTTATAACTCTAACCCACATTTTGCATAGGATGATTTTGTCATTCGTCGCTTAGAAGAGGGACAAACTGCACAAATCTTTCTCCTTCTTTTAGGATTTATTTTATCAGTACTTTCTTTATTAGTAGCATTATGTTTTTATTTCGCAATAGGTATTTTCAAAGTTGGAATTTTCAGTCTATCGGTTAAAACGCAAAAGTTACGCAAAGGATGGTCATGTACCTTGGTCTGAGTGCCAATTTTCTGAAAAGTACAAACCACACAAAAACCGGTTCTTCTGTGAAATGTTACTCTTTTGTTCATTTCTCTTCACAGTTTCTTTTTGAACTTATACAGCTGTACTAGTCGGCAAAAAAAAAAAAAACATAGTTTTCAGTGAAAAAAGTATTTTTTGTATATCTATTTTCTGAAGTTGTGTAGTGCTTCATTTTATGTCTATTTTCCGATACTTTTATCGATTTCGCTAAGTATGTTGATTATCTTTTATTAGGAACAAGCTGTTGTACGCGTGTGCTTTAAATACAAAGTCAAAATTATTATTTTTTGGTTAAAGTGGTGTTCGTGTACCTTGGACCTATCATAGCGCTTGTACCTTGGTCCGTTCAAAGTTACACGTTATTAGATTTTTTTAAACAAAATTGTTTTTTTATATGTCTGAGGACAATATGCCAAGATGCAAATTCGGTAAATAATATTAAAGTCCTTTGTTAGGCATTTTTTTAGTTAACGAGAGTATTTTTTATTTAAAACTATTATTTGAAATAAAAAAATGTTGTCAAGCACACAAACTTTAAGACAATGATTTGTTTTCTTGCTGCTTTCTTGAAATAAAATAAGAATGGTACCATTTTTACTATTTATTGAAAGAAAATAAAGTTTTCACCTTTAAACTAATAGAAAAACCTTCAATAATATTTTCGGTCCAAGGTACAATACTCTGTGGACCAAGGTACAATCACGTCTTGTACCTTGGACCGTTTGAGGCTAGCATATAAAAGATAAGTTTTCTTTAGAATGGTAAGCAATATCCTTTTGGTAGTTTCGCATTATCATAGATAAGACTTCAGGTAATAACTAAAAAAACAAAAAAAAAAACTAATGAAAAAACGTTACCTAAAATATCGGCAAAAAACTGAAATTCTTCGACACCTTTTGTAGGCGATTACCATTCACTGGCTAAATTTTGTATTATAACATTCGAAATTTTCGTCCCGATTTATTTCTAAATATTTATACATAAATAATTTAAAAAAGTAAATTCACCCGATGCAATTACTTTTTTTGATGTAGAAAAAATTCACGAAAACTTAAACAAACTCCACCAGTTGTCACGCACTTGAATTGATAAATCCGAAGCAAGTCTGAGAAAATGTCCAGATTCGCAAATGTGCTCTGAATTAGGAAAAATTAAATAAAACCAATACCCAATTTATTTTGTTACAACATTTCCTAAAGCGTGTGCTTTATCTGTTAAAAATAGTCCCTATTTATGCATTATTTTGTAAGAAACCTGTAGTGTGTACCCTCACTTTCAATTGACTGGTGTGTAGTGTATTCTATATAATGGTGTCAGTTGAAAACGTGAACTAATCCGATGTGAGAGGTTTTACTGGTTCACTTCATGTTGCATTATATATTCGTTCATTCTATTATTTCTTATTTTTCTTTTTGTTTGTAAAATATTGTACAAACATTTTTGTGTATCAGGTACGTCAAAAGGAATACCTACGCAGCCCCTAAAAAATGTTGAACAAACGAAAATACAGACAATCAGCAGTTAAATCTCATTAACCGGCCAAAATCGGCGGGTTATCGATTTCTCTGGTTAACTAAACAAACCACTGATTCTATGGTTAATATTTTGCTGAACAAACACATTCTGGAATAAACAATGATTAACGATAACCAAGATTGAACAAACCGGACCTTAGGCACGACCAACCTGATGGACGGTCGTCAGGGTCGGAGGGGCGCTATTAATATCCGTTAGAAAAAATTTTCTTTTTTTTATACAAATTCAAGGCGGGAGTTACATATGCGGACAACAATAGAACTCTAAGAAGCCAATTTAAAAGCCACATCTGTAAGATCTTTGACTCTGTATGTGGAGAGAGTCAAAGATCTTACAGATACAGAGTCAAAGATATTACATATGTGGCTTTTGGTCGGCTTTAATGAGATGGAAAATTAAATTCCCGAAGTTTCGATTGATGTTATGCTTGGTGGCTAGTGATTTGCTTCATATTTTGCGTTACAACAAATGGAATGGTATACCTATACATAGAACTGTTTAAAAGAGGAGACCGAAAAAAACGCACATTGCATCTTTTTGAGGCTGTTTTCCAATGCTCCACCCTCCACCTCTCTGAGTGTATAACTGTAATGAATTATCCGTTTGGACTTGGCATAAAATTGAAGGCAACTTCTATTCCTTCTAAAACTGAAAAACCCATAGAAAACGAATGGTTGTGAGAAGCTGGGGCTACGATCGCAACGGACCTGTTCATTTGCTCGCGTTAAGTGTTGGCAATCAAAAAACAAGACAAATCAGTGTGTCAGCTGGCATAGCTTTAGGGTTAGTAAAAATGGAGGACAACGTGTTTGAGTGTTGAATATTTCTCGAAAAATTATGAAAGTTTGACATGCACAATTTCCAAATTCCAATGAAGCTCAGTTTTAGAGGCTACAAATAGTAAGATGTTGGTTACATAATGCTATAAGTTTGAGTATCAACAAATCCATCTTGTCGAACCTCGTTCAATTGAAAACAAACACTTTCATCCATATAAGCCCACCGCCTTTTGTTTTTTTATTTATAAGAATATAATTTCCTGCGCAAAACCACGAAGAGTGACAAAATGTTTGTCTTAACGCCCTTCATCACGCCATTATTTGTTGTGGGTGGCTAGAAATTGCAATTTTTTAATCGCCTAACAATTATTTTTTATCAAACAATCATATAGGTACAATGGAAACGTTTAAATATTTTGTGTTTCGAAGAGAAGCAAAATAAAATCCGAGCAAATCCTTTTTAAGATTTTGATTAGGAAGATTGCCTTCTAGCTACAGATTCAATAAAAAACTTTTCATTCCATTCCTGCATTTTTAATTTTTTTGGTTTTTTTTTTCTCTTTTGCTGTCATTTCATTAAAAATTGCTTAAGGAGAATTCCCCAAACTGTGTTTAGTTTCTCAAACTGTACATTTTTCGGTCTGTCTGACAAAAATTTGCGTCGCGCCCGCTCTAAAGTTGGAACTAGTTGTAAGCAGGTTACAAAGCGTTTATAATTTTCTAGAAAGTTAGGCATGGGCTTTGAAGTTAGAGTGATGCTAGTTAGTATCTACTTATCTCTCCTAATACACGATGTCTATAATTTTGAGCCAATATTTTTACAGTTTTGTTCTTAGGACGTCTTAAGAAATATCTGAAATATTAAGTGCATCTTACCTACCTACCTACCTCTATACATACATACATGTAGGCATCCCGCATCGCAGCATATATTACTTATTTGAATTACTTATTATACTATGTAGACCTATATAACATGCTTTACTTATCGCTAATATTACCTATGTAAATGTATATAATCTATTTGAAACATACTTGCTTTAACACTGTTCTAACAGTTGAATTACTTATTACTAGATCTATATAACATGCTTTGCTTATTACTTATATTACCTATGTGAATTTATATAACCTATGTAAAACATACTTTGCTTTAACACTGCTCTAACAGTTAACTATTGTCTAACGCATATTTTCTTTAATATATATTGTACTTTGGTTGACTCACTCGCTGATCAGCCGTCAAGCAGTTAAGACGCATTCTGTTTTCTTTTATTCTCCTACATATTTGGGGGCTCAACAAACAAATCGGTAGCAACGAATAATTTCTTTTCTTTTGTCAATTTTTTTTTTTGTACGCTGTTTGACATGGAAAACCTAACAGTTGAACAATTAAAATCAGAGCTCGTTAGATTAAATTTGGACACAAGTGGAGTAAACGCTGTTTTGGTAGCGAGACTAAAGGAGGCAATAGAAAGCGAAAGACGAGAGCAGCAGTTGAGGCTATTTATTGAGTCAGCGGGTAACAGTGCTGATAAGCATCCGATAGCCTCTTGTAGTACGAATTGCACTGCAGTGGGAAGCGATAACACAGCAGCGGTGGTGGACACGGAGCATGAAGAATCTTCTATTCGTTTTTCTTTAAAAGACATTGAAAGTCTGGTCTCTAAATTTAGTGGCGATGATGGCCTTTCAGTCAGTTCTTGGTTAATGGAATTCGATGAAATTACATCACTACTCCATTGGTCAGATTTGGAAAAATTATTATTCGCCCGAAAGCAGTTAATCGGATCGGGAAAGTGCTTTATGAGAACGTGTTCGTGTCGATCGTATTCGCAATTTAAGCAGGTTTTAATATCGGAATTTCAGAAGACAATGTGTAAAGCAGATATCTACTTGCAATTGCAAAATCGTAGAATGAATCGAGAGGAAAATTTTCGCGAATATGTGTATAAGATGAAAGCGATCGGGTTTTTAGCCGATGTGGACGAAAAATCATTGATTCATTACATCATAAACGGTGTCCCTGGTAATGATCAGCATAAACTCATTTTATATGGTGCAAGAAACCTGTCAGAATTGATGGAAAAATACGAAATATTTTCGCGAATTAGGCCGAAAGTTGGTTTTAGTAGCGCGGGCAACGGTACCTAGTAACGGTGGGGCTGGCGGAGGTGGTATCGGGCGACACATGAGTAAAGATAGCGGTCGAAATAGTGGTAAAACATCTCGTGAGAGGTCATACTGTTTTAATTGCGGTTCTTCCAATCACCAGCGACGTGATTGCAAATCAGACACAAAGTGTTTTAACTGTAACGGCACGGGACATATGTCGAAAAATTGCCCAGTAAAACCAATTACAAAAGAAACAAATATTATTTCGGTTTTGAGCTCAAAGAAAATTTCCATAAACGAAGTAGTGATTAACGCTTTAATTGATACGGGTGCACAGATTTCGCTTGTCCGAGAAAAATGTTTTAACCAACTGAATGTTTCTACCAAGTTGCGGAAACAAAGCATCCGTTTAGTTGGTCTCTCGTCAGCAGCGTGTTATACACTTTGGGCGTTTTTAGTGCAGTTCTAAAAATTGACGAGTTTGAAACAGATACTATTTTCAACGTTGTACCAAATAATGCTATTCGAGTTGACGCCATTATAGGCAATGATGTAATAGCTAAGGCAAAAGTGGTTTTCGAAAATGGAGATCCATCATTTCATTATCAGGATGAGGAAAATAGCATAATGAATATTCGCGTTGAAGATAGCAAAGAGTTGAACGTACCAATCCAGCTGAGTTCGCAGATCGAGAACATTATTGAAAATTACAAGCCGAAAGAAAAAGTAAGTAGCTGTCCAATAAGTATGTCGATAACATTGATTAATTAAACACCTTTTCATTTCCCCCACGCCGTCTCCCAATCAAAGAGTTGAAAATTGTCAAGAACCAAGTGCAAACCTGGCTGGACGATGGAATCATACGGCCTTCGTTTGCGAGCCAGGTTGTTGTAGTCACAAAAAAGGACGGGTCACCAAGAGTATGCATCGATTACAGACGTTTAAACGCAAATACCGTGAAGGATCGATTCCCGCTGCAAACAATCGAAAGCGTTCTGGATGACCTACAGGATGGACGCATATTTATCACCCTGGACCTTAAAAACGCATATTTCCATGTCTGGGTTGAGGAAAAGAGTCGCAAATACACGGCTTTTATCACAACCGATGGGTTGTTCGAATTTATTCGCGTCCCTTTTGGTTTGACGAACGCGCCGGCTGTTTTCGTGCGATACTTACACACCATATTCAGAGACTTGGTAAGTCAGAAAATTCTTTGCATGTACCTAGACGATATTATTTTATGGGCAAACAACACCAAAGAACTTCTCGGAAAGCTGAAAACGGTCCTTGAAAGGGCTGAACTGCACGGTCTAATTTTCAATTGGAAGAAATGCAGTTTTTTTCAAACAAAAGTCGCATTCCTCGGACACGTAGTCGAAAACGGTAAAGTACGACCATCAGCAGAAAAAATTAAAGCAGTCGCTAGTTTCCCAGAGCCGAAAAACCTTAAAAACCTACAACAGTTCTTGGGACTTACGGGTTTTTTTAGAAGATTTATTAGCTCATACTCCATAATCGCTAAACCACTAACAGACCTAACTAAGAAAGGGTCAAAATTTATAATTTCAGCAGCTCAAAGAGAAGCAATAGCTATACTAAAGCAGTCGCTCACTTGCAATCCAGTTCTAAATATCTATTGCCAAGGTGCAGAAACAGAACTGCACACAGATGCAAGCCAACTGGGTATAGCAGCCATATTATTTCAAAGGGGCACCGACAACCAACTTCACCCAGTGAATTACTACAGCCGGAAGAACAGCATTTCAGAAGGAAGATGGAATAGTTATGTATTCGCAGTCTACAAGGCATTCGAAAAATTTAGAATCTACTTATTGGGCATTAAATTTAAGGTTGTCACCGATTGTGTGGCTTTCCGTCAAACCATTAACAAACGGGAGCTTCCAAACTCAGTAAGAAGGTGGGTTTTATATATGCAGGACTACAACTACGATGTCGAACATCGTCCAGGCCACAGGATGTCCCATGTCGATGCACTCAGCCGATCACCTATCATACACGTTTTCCAGCAGGAAATATTGGCTAGGATTCATAAAGCACAAGCATCAGATGAATGCATAGCGCCCATTAAAGAAATTTTAAGAGAAAAGCCATACGACAACTTCGTCATACAAGGTGAGTTATTATTTAAGGAAGTTGATGGGTATACGCTGCTGGTTGTACCGAGAAGTATGGAATCCGAGATCATAAAAATGAAGCATGACGAGGGCCATTTCGGTGCGAATAAAACAACCCATCTAATATCTCGCGAATTTTATATTCCAAAACTCAATGAGAAAGTTGAGCGTCGTATAGCAAATTGCATAAAGTGCATTCTCGCTAACAAAAAGGCTGGCAAACAAGAAGGTTTTCTTCAACAGCTGGAAAAGGGAGATAAGGCATTTGATACTTACCATTTAGACCATATCGGCCCAATGGATTTAACTACGAAGCTTTACCGATACATCCTCACTGTAACCGATGGATTCTCAAAGTATATCTGGCTCTACCCAACCAAAACAGTATCAGCTGAGGAGACACTTAGGAAAATCAAGGAACAGCAGCAGCACTTTGGAAACCCCAGAAGAATCATTACAGATAGGGGAAGCGCATTCGTTTCAAATGCCTTCAAGGATTTCTGTTTGGAAGAGAATATTGAGCACGTCCTAATTACCACAGGAGTACCCAGAGCAAATAGACAGGCTGAACGTTCCAACAGAGTAGTTATCGAAGTAATCAGGCGATTGTCTCAACAGACACCAGAAAAATGGTATAAATTTATACCTAGGGTACAGATGGTTTTAAATAGCACACTACAGAGGTCAATCAACCGTACGCCTTTCGAAGTCTTGTTTGGGATCCCGATGAAGAAGAAAGACGATATGGAAATTTTTGAAATGGTTAAGATGGAGCTGCTTCATCAATATGAAGAAGAAAGGGAAAGCATTCGTTTTGAAGCCCGTCAGCAGATTCAAAAACTGCAATCCGAGAACCAAAAAACTTTTAATCGGAAGCGAAAAGCTGCAAAAGAATATAATGTCGGCGATCTTGTCGCCATCAAACGAACACAGTTTGCGACAGGTAATAAACTTTTTTCTGATTTTCTAGGTCCATATTAAATTGTTTCGAAGAGCAACCTTGGTCGCTACACTGTGCGAAAAGCATCACCGCACGAGGGACCTAACCAATCGACTATCAGTTGTGATTATATGAAACCGTGGCGAAATGAAGATCAAAGCGAAGATGAAGTCATAATCGATAACACGCTGTCATCCGAGGCGGATGAAACTCAGGATGGCCGGATGTAGGCATCCCGCATCGCAGCATATATTACTTATTTGAATTACTTATTATACTATGTAGACCTATATAACATGCTTTACTTATCGCTAATATTACCTATGTAAATGTATATAATCTATTTGAAACATACTTGCTTTAACACTGTTCTAACAGTTGAATTACTTATTACTAGATCTATATAACATGCTTTGCTTATTACTTATATTACCTATGTGAATTTATATAACCTATGTAAAACATACTTTGCTTTAACACTGCTCTAACAGTTAACTATTGTCTAACGCATATTTTCTTTAATATATATTGTACTTTGGTTGACTCACTCGCTGATCAGCCGTCAAGCAGTTAAGACGCATTCTGTTTTCTTTTATTCTCCTACATACATATTATTTTGCTAACGAAGAAGTCTGCTTTCAAACATTTGTATTTCGTTCTCCAAAAGCACATGATTGACATCGCAGCTAATTTCGATTTCGCCACTGATTCGCCAAACCCACTTGAAAGAACAAAATGCAAACATCCCGCTATTTCCGATTAAGTATTATTGAAAATATGCGAAAGCGGCCTATTTTTTGTCTCTTCACACAGAAATATATGCACATTTATACTATGATAGTAGGTACCTACCTACCTAATGCCCAAGAAATTCTGAAAGTCATCGAATGTACCTAGATTGAAAAGAATATTCTCTAAGTGCATATGCAGTTCATAGCCCTAAGGTGTAGCTCACACTCTATTCAAGGAAGTACTGAAATAATTACCCAACACTTTTGACAGCAAACCGTTCTCCATATCAAGTACTGTAATTCATGTTGTTTTCCTTTCGAGCGGTGCCCGCATTCCAAGTGAACAATTTAGTCACGTGTTGAACTCCACCCTACGTTACAGCTCGTCCAATCAGAACCTTAGATAGAAAACCTAGAGGAACTACCAAAAAAAGATTTTCCGCACAATCTGGATACTGGTGTCGAAATAGGCATAGGAACTTCTCTTTTATATTCTCCAAATGTATATACCACTTTTGCACAAGGAAGGCCTTTATGTGCATGTGCCCAGCTATGTACATCGTGCTTCTATTGAAATTCCCAAACCTATGGAGTAACACGGACCATGTCTTCCGCCCTAACATCAAAACACAAAGCTCTGTATAATTTAACTTACACTGGAATTGGAGTTATTTTTGAATATAACGTCGAAGGATTTGCGTGCGTGTGTGCCTTGTCTTTTCAAAACAAAAAATAAAATATAATATATTTTAAATGTGTACAAATGCAAACTCAGCGACAGCGAGTGTCACCAAAGAGCGGGTGGGAGAGAACTATTTTGATTACAGTGTTGTTATATCGTGGGATTTCTACATTTTTGTGTTTTTGCGTGAATCGTCGGAACCAAAAACTATAAATTTTGTCATTTAAATCGCCTTTTCGCAAAATTTCCTAGTACCAAAAATAGTCATAGTTAACAAACTGGAACTTTTATAAAGGGTTTTTTAACAGGGACGCCGAATTTCTTGCCGCTCTTTTGACATTTCTCTTCAGTAAGGTTTGCCATTTCATGATAGAAAGATATACAAGCCAACAACGAGTCGAAATTTTTAAAATTTACTACCGAAATTCGGAGTCAGTGGCCTCAACGTTAAGAGCGCTACGTTCTTCAGCGGTATTGGTCAGGCAGCAATCCACACGTACTTCATGAGTCATCATTGCATCCCGAAAAAAATACGGTTTTGGTGTGGTTTATGGGCCGGCGGCGTCATTGGGCCGTACTTCTTCCGTGATGATCAAGACCGGCACGTTACTGTGAATGGGAATCGCTACCGTTCAATGACAACCGAATATTTTTGGCCCCAGTTGGATGATATGGACTTGGAGGACATGTGGTTCCAACAGGACGACGCCACAAGCCACACAGCGAATATCACAATCAATTTATTGGAAACCAAAGTGCCACGCCGACAGCTGGAGGGACTTTACGCAAAATACAAAATTGCTCGTGGAATTGAGAGCTGAAGAGCCAGTATTGCACCGAAATTTTATCCGTATGGCTTCAAAACAATTCGATGATCTTGTAGCTTTGGTGACTCCGCATATCCAAAAGCAAGAAAAAAATATGCGTGCTAGCATTTCAGCGGCTGAGCTGCTTGTAGTAACTCTACGATACCTAGCTACTGGGCAACATTTTCGGTACCTGCAATATCTGTTCCGCATTTCTGTGTCAACGATCTCGTCCATCATTCCAGTTCTTTTGGATGCAATCTACAAAGTGCTCGTGGACAAATTTTAAAGTGATTTGAGAGGATCATAAATATTTCTCGAACCATTTGCAGGGGTCATAAAAGGATGACAACAATTTAGTTTTTTATAAACATTTCCAGATACTTTTACAAGAATCATAAAACGGAAAACAAAAAATATAGCTTAAATAAAAAGTTATTGGAAAGGATATCATAAATATTTCTAGATCCTTTTAGAAGAATCATTAAAAAAGGAAAGGGTTTTTCCTAGATCGATCGTAAAATTGCAGCAGTATCGGCCGATTTATGCTTGAAAACCGTCGAAAATTGGGTTCAGCGTCTGGACTTCTGCAAGCATGCCCGTGGTGGCCATGCAAAAGAAATCGAGTTCCATACATAATGGCATCGAACGTACTTTCACAGGAATAAAGAATTTTATTGATATCCAAAACCGTTTTTGTTTTATTTAAAAGTATACTTTTGTAGCGCTCTTATTGAAAACCCCTTTACAAAAGGTTTTTTTTTCGGTAAATGCAAACTTAAATTTAAAAGTTTGAAATGTGAAAAATGACCACGCTTCGTGGGAAAAATGAAGAGACTGCATACATATTAACAACGCTATTTATTTATTTTTTATCGAATGGTAATTTTCTGTTGCTGTTGCGCCAACTATTGATTTATTTTCCCTTTTGTATTTGATTGCGCTTTGTTGGAGTTTGTTTTTCTCACACAACAAAATGTCGCTACCAACACTCGAGCTAGACGCTTTGATTTTCACAGGATTGCAAGAGACTTCCTCGAATTGAGACTTTCTCAGTGTAGGAGCATAACGGCAGTACCTTGTAAACTGTCAAGGACTTCTTTGAATAGGAAAATTTTACATTGCATCAGTGAATTTTCTAACAACGGCGCGAAGAAAAAAGGTTTTTTTCGTCGTTGGTGTGGGAAATTGTAGCACAAAGTTTCGTATCACTGCGACCATGCAGTAATTTTTTTTTTTGAATCCCGCCTCAAATTCCACCCTTAGACAGTTTTTAGCAAGGGCCAAGGGATGTTCGTACCTAAAAATCATTTTCACTTACACAGTTACAACATACCCACAGCAGTGAAGAACATTTTCTTCCTTCCTGTTCGCCAAAACGACTAGCAAGAGAGCTGTTGCGTTGGTATTTTGCGGTTTCAACTATACCTTCGGGAGACGGGAGCATCACGTCGAAAGTGATATTAAAAACAAGTGTTTTTTTTTTTTCTTCAATATTTACTGTGTTAAAGTCATAAATAATATACGTTCTCTTAGTGGCAAACCTTAAAGGAAAATAATAATCAGTAATGTGAATGTGTTTTAAATACAAACTGGACGTATTTAAAAAAAAAAAATAAAAAATGCTTTGCATATTTGAAATCATCCGCAAGATTGGCCTTACTAGATTTCGCCCAGTGGTAGAAATCGAACCATTTTAGTGACATATTGAAAAATATCTTATACGGCATTGCATCACAGTCTTCCCGAAAAAAAATCAAGGAAATATTTTGTGTTTAAAACAGTGAAAGTGGTCCTTAATTAGTTGCCTGTTTATATTGTAGTGTGGAACCTAAAATGCTGAAGTGTAAACAACCTATTTGTCACCAAACAAGTTCCACTAAGCTAATTCTAGAAACAGCCCGAATAAATGGAATACCTACACTAGAATGTTCTCGATAGATGGCGAACCGAATGTAAAAGGCAGATTTGAGAACAGGGATTCTAAATGCTAATCGGCTGTGAAAATAAATAAGTGTAAAGTAATACAGGGGATTCAGGACCGTTTTCTGATACTACTCATAGCGATTTAAGTTCCACTTAAAATTTTATGTGACAGTTTATGACAAGGAAAACGTAGCCCATAAGGTATTTAAGTAGAACTTAAATCGCTATGAGTAGTATCAGCAAACGGGCCTAAGTGAAAGAATTATTGTTTTAAGTAATATTGTTTTAGTACTGTTTTATTTTATTAATAATAGTTATAATGAGGGTAGTTTTATTTTATTAGCTGATAAGTTGGCACATTCTTCACGCACACAGGCTTTAGTTTTATAGTACTTTCTTTCGACCTTTATGGTTGCGTTTTCAATCTTACACAAGTGCGCGTTTACAATCTTATACAAGGGCGCGTTTACAATCTTATTACACGCCCTTTTTTTTTTTTTTTTTTTTTTTTTTTTTTAATAACTAACAATTACTTAACTTAGAGATATAATATAATTTAGTAGGTAACCTTGAAATTAGAAACTAGTATGCATTAGACCCAGTCGCCATAGCGCTCTGGTGGCTTCACCGCTCGTCCAACACGAGTTCGATACGGCGTCGCTGTGGCGTCTGGCTCAAATGGTTGAACATTTTCATTTTCTAAATTTTTGCTGTTTGTTCCATTAAAGCTTTTCTGATCTTCATCTACATCGTAATATATCGATGGTTGGCTTTCACCAGATCCGTTGGCTTCGATGGACTCTCGCCTTTGTTCTACATTCTTATAATTATTTTGATTCCGATATGCAGCTGGTGCATTTACAATTTGCGACTCACTGTCTAAGTACTTGTCAATATGTTCTTCATACAGTAATTCCCCTGTACTTAGTTTATTATTGTTGGTTCTTGCAATAAACCTACGATTTCTGCGATAATAATTGTTACAATTGTCAATAATAATATATGATCGATTGTTTACATTACGATAGACTTTGCCATAGAACCATTCTTTATTGTTTTTCTTGAAAAGTACTTGGTCACCCACATTCAAGATCGGTAACGATTTTGCATGACGATTGTAGTACCGTTCTTGCCTTTCTCTTTTTTGTTGAATTTTTTTATGAATGACCGACTCATTAATCTCTGCGCGATGCAAAAGTTTGTTTGTTATTGGTAGCTTTGTTTTGATTTGTCGACCAAAAAACAATTGAGCCGGCGTCATGCTCATGCTAGCAATTGGTGTTGCGTTATATTCAAGAATGCGATAAGAAAACTCACTAACTGCATTTTCCTCGTAGCAACGTTTTAATATGTTTTTCGCAATTGCAACACCTTTTTCGGCCAAACCATTACTTTGGGGATAGCGAGGACTGGAATACTTAAATATTATGTTATTATCATTAGCGAATTGTTCAAATTCGCGAGAGCCAAACGGGCTATTATCCGCGCGAACCTCCGTTGGATATCCATAACGGTTGAAAATGTTTTTCAAGACGCTAACAATATGACCTGAAGTTTTGCTTGTTATGCGTTCAGAGCAAATAAACCCTGAAAAGGAATCAATTATAGCAATAAAATCGCGACCAGCGTACTCATACAGATCTACTGCAATTCGTTGCCATGGGTATTCAGGGGGTTCGTCTAGAACCAAAGGTTCTTTTTGATTATTGCGTTTAAATTTTTCGCAAATGACGCAATCCTTAACAACTGTTGTAATGTCATTTGTCATACCCGGCCAAAAATACTGTAACCGAGCACGAGCCAACGTCTTTTCAATTCCCAAATGCGCAGCGTGTAGCCACTTGCAAATAATTGCTTGTAACTTTTTTGGAATGACTAATTTATGATCCTTGAACAATAAATCATTTTCAAAATGCAGTTCCCATCGGTATTTGCAAAATACTTGGCTATAATCATCCAATTGATGATACGATGGCCAACCATTCAAAACATAGTTAACTATTCGACTGAGTTGTTCATCCTCTTTAAGCATTTTCACATAAAAATCAAAATTTTTTTCTGATAAACACACTTGTCGTGTCAGCGAGTGAATCATATAAGTGAGTTCTTTATATTCAGGGCCGTATTCTGGCAAAGCAGCACGCGATAAACAGTCCGCGACCAGCATTTCTTTACCCGGAGTATAAACAATTGATAAACCGGGGTACTTTAATAACTGCATAAACATTCGTTGAAGACGAGCAGTAACATCATCAATTTCTCGCTTTACCAATGTTTCTAGCGGCTTGTGATCTGATTGCACCGTGAACTCTCGACCGTATACAAAGTGATGGAAACGCTCACAAGCAAATACTATGGCCAATAACTCTTTTTCAATTTGTGCCCATTTTTGTTCACTTGTTGTCAAACTACGTGAGGCATATGCTATTGGCTGGCCATCTTGCAGCAAAACACTGCCAAGCCCGTCCTTAGAACTATCTGTTTGAATTACAATAGGTTTATTCTGATCATAAGTTGCGAGGACAGGTATTACAGTTATTGATTTCAACAAGCTGGCCAATTCCCTATCATGTACCAAAGACCAATTCCACTCAGAGTTAATTTTTGTCAATTCACGCAGATTAGCAGTCCTCTGCGACAGATTTGGTATGAACTTTGACAAATACTTGAAAAGACCTAACAACCGCATAACATCCGTCTTGTTAGTTGGCTTTGGCATATCTGTAATAGCACGGATGTACTTAGAGTCAGGTTTGATTTGACCCTCCGATATGATATGTCCCATGAACTTAACCTCCTTTTGACGGTACTGAATTTTTAATTTATTAAATTTTAAGTTATTTTGTTCGGCTCGCTCGATTACTTTTAATAAAGCAGCATCATGTGATGCCTCATCGTAAGCACCGATGTAAATGTCGTCAAAATAAACTTCCACTCCCGGAATATCACCAAAAATTTGAACCATTCTTTTATGAAACATTTCTGGGGAGCAGTTCAAACCAAATGGGAGGCGTCTAAAACGATATCGGCCAAATGGAGTCATGAATGTAGTTAGATCCGCGCTAATATCATCCAGCTCCATTTGCCAGAACCCATTGCTACAGTCTAGCACAGTGAAAACACGTTGCCCGGACATTCGACTCATAATGACTTCTGATGTAGGAATTAGGAAGTGCTCACGCTTTATGCATTCGTTGAGCAGCCTTGGATCAATACAAATACGGATTGTTTTATCTGGTTTTTCTACTAACTGCAAATTATGCACCCAATCAGTTGGATAATCAACTGTTTCCAAGACTCCCTGCTTAACCATACTATCCAATTGTTCTTTTAATTTATCGTGTAAACTTAAGGGTATACGCTTGCGATATTTAAGCGACGGAACTGATCCTTCTTTTAGCTTAATGGAGCATTTTCCAGGTAATTTACCTAAACCTTCGAATATATGCTTATTTTTAGCAACAAACTGTTCTTTGTCATCAGGCAGAGACTGAAGAGCGGAGACCCGCTTAATCAAACCAAAGGCTATGCATTCAGACAACCCGAGTAACGGTTCATACGCATCCTCGACTACATGAAATAAAGCTTTATTTTCAACTTGTTTTTTTAAATCACAACAACCTAAGATTATTGTGCCATATACTTTCAATTTATTTGAACTATAGTCTGATAATACAGCCTTTGTTTTATCAATTTTATTGCTTGGCAACTGTTCGATGAAATGTTTCGGGACACATCTGACGTCCGCACCCGTATCTAATTTAAATTTAATTGGCCGACCTTGAATGTGGTACGTTTTGAACCAACTACTACTGTTAACATCATCATCCGATATTTGCGATTTAGAATTTATTCTACAAATAATTGAAATTTTATCAGAATTTATATTACTTATGTTATCAACTAACGCTAAATTAATAGAAAATTCATTACCTAAATCACCCCAGTTGACAGATCTAACTGACCTCGTTGATGATGACGCACCCTGTTCTGGTTTCATGCTTCCTGCTTCAGACGCAACATAATTTTTCTTGCCACATCGGCAAAAACGAGCAAAATGTCCCTTTTGCGAGCATTGATGACAGGTTACGTTTTGTGCTGGACAAAAACGACGATGCTTCCCATTGAACGGTTGACCACAATTGTAGCACATAGGTGCTTTCTTTACAGCATTTGACAGTGATGGTTGTTGTGTTGCATCCACAGCGTTTACTTTATGTTCAGCTTTTACCTGCTGCTTTTCTTCAAGTTCGCGTTTGTTCAATTCAGCTGTCTCAAATTGTTTGCAGGCATCAACTATTTGTTGTAGCGTCTCATCTCGACGACCCAGTAACTTGAGCTGCAATGCTTTATCCTGCACACCGACAATGACGCGATCACGCAGCATTCTTTCAGCATACGACGTATTGCATTTTTTACACTCAAACGCACAATGATTTGCTTGTGTGCGCAGTTCGGTTTCAAACTCACCAAACAACTGTTTTTCTTTTTGAGAAATCGTGTGAAACTTAAACGATTCCATCGCCAAATTCTTTTTTGGCAGACAATAATTTTCAAATGCTTTCAACACAACATTTAAGGAAAATGTTTCCTGTAGCGCTTGATCGCGTTGTATGACGACATTTTGTTGCTCTGCCTCTCCTTGCTCACCTTCTGCATCAGCGAAAACCTGTTCTCCTTCACCTTCTTGTACTTCATCCACGTTGAATAATTTTTCTATGTCTCCATCGTTCGGGAACAACGAATTGAAAATATCAATGCCCCGTTCTCCGATCAAATACAAAAAGGTCGAAACTTTTTCCATTTCATCCTTTTTCATCTTTTTCTGTGCGTGCATGTAAATAAGAAAACGTTGCTTAAACCGCGGCCAATCAGTTGCCACGTTTGACCCGTCTAATTGCGTAATTGCACTACGTGCCTCGTCACTAGTTGACGCCATTTTTTTTTTTTTTTTCACACTGCACAATGTTGTTTCTTTTGTCTTTTATATATTTTTGCTTTTAATCTGCACTATTTTTAATTTTATTTAGCCACTTCTGACACCATGTTTTATTTTATTAATAATAGTTATAATGAGGGTAGTTTTATTTTATTAGCTGATAAGTTGGCACATTCTTCACGCACACAGGCTTTAGTTTTATAGTACTTTCTTTCGACCTTTATGGTTGCGTTTTCAATCTTACACAAGTGCGCGTTTACAATCTTATACAAGTGCGCGTTTACAATCTTATTACAAGTACTTAAAAAAAATTCAACAGATTAGTGTTTAAACTTTTCAAATGCCTGCCTGTTTGAATGTTTGAATATATAAGAGAATTAAATTTTTTAAGGAATTTGTTTCAAGACAAATAAATATAAATATAAATAGAAATTTCGAACCGCATAATTTCACGTACATTTGGAACTATTGCAATTTTATCTCATAAATAGTCGTGTAATATCATGTGCTTCCCTATTGAAAATGTGTTGTATAATGCTTCCCGTTACAAGAGCCTTTTGGCTTTGCTGTGCCGACGGTGATGCTTATGGAAAATCCGCAGACCCCAAACTTTTAAACTACGCAACATTTGTAAGTAAAACGTCATTTTTTCGAATTTTTGCAAAAAAAAAAACCCCAAAACGTATATTTTGCTATAGAACGTTGGTTAAGACACAACCTGGCGAGGCAGGTGTTAGCTTATAAGTACTACTAGTTCAATATTATGCAGAATAATCGCCAATTTCACTAATTGTTAAACCCAGCAAAAGAGTGTCGTTTAACTCATGATTTCGTTGCGACATGAATACGATTAGAACGACTAGCTTCTAGGTCTCAGAATGTTGATAGGCTCTCACTGAAAACGCTGAATTATTAGACGATTGTGCGAATGTCAAGCTCAGCTCTCTGGTATAGTTCCGCCTACATGAAGAAAGGCTTATAGATAGAATTCGTCCAAAGAAAATCGCGTTTAGATGGGATATTTAATTTAATGAAGGGCTGTGTCAACAGATTCGTCATTTTCTTGTGACTTCATATTCATTAGCCAAGCATTTTATTAAGGACACCTAAAAGCGCGTTTCGATGAGTCGTTTAAGCTTTGAAATAACGACAACTTATCTAGAGTTTTGCTAAGAAAAACTGTGGGATTTGTGGATTCAGTGAATAGAATAGAATTGATTTTAGTTATAAATATATTATATATATACTCAAGGAAAAAAATAGTTATTTATAACTATTTTATTTATAACTATTTTTTAACTATTTTCACAGTAAAAATCGGGAACACTATTGTAAATAGTTAAAAAATAGTTATTTCTGACTATTTTAATTGTCAATTAATATTATTCGTAAGATCAACTGCTTAATAGTTAATATTACTAGGTAAAATTGTTATTTTTAGCTATTTGATTGTCAGTTGATGTCTTTTTCAAAACTAACTATTCTATAATCAAAATCAGCTATTTAGTAGTCAATTTTACTAATTAATAATAGCTATTTGTGACTACTTTGATTGTCAATTTTTTTTTTAAGTCAACTATTCAATAGTAAAATCAACTATTCAATAGTCAATGCTATTAATAAAAAAGTTGTTTGTAATTTTTTTGCTTGCAGTAACATATAACATTGGGCATACCTAGTTAAACTTGATTTTATCGAATAGGTACTCGTTGAATGGCTATTAATATCGTCACCTGTTTTGAAAATTCTCCAAAAATTAAAAACAAAAATTTTTTCTCAAATAATTTGAATAGACATTTAATATTTTATTATTATATTTAATAACACAATTTAAAAAAATACATCAATAAACAGTTAGAATCTTATCTTATTTAATACAAAAATACAATGGAGTTACTTACATAAAGTTTGGTATGTGTTGTGTTGGAACTACAGGAGGGCGATGATGGCCTTATGCTTGCGGAAGAACTACTTAGGCTTCCCTCCACTGTAGTAGCCCTAGCAACCGAATGCACTAAAAATTCATAGATTGAAATTTGCATTAAAAGTAAAACAAATGTAAAATAAATTAAGTTAACAGATTAACCTCCGATTTTTTTTCCAGATTATCAAATTCTCGTACGATTTTCTCTCACATCCCACAATTTCTTTTAGGTCTTCGTTGTTTACAAATTTTAAAATATCAAAATCGAGGCCCAGGTCTTGAAAAAATTGGTTTGTTTTAGAACTACATATATAAAAACATAGTTGCTTTGGTGCCGCGAATTAAAGCCAAAGCTAGATTTACGTTAAAAAGTGAAGCTCGTTGGCCATTTTGTATTGGGCGAAACTAAGCCTAAATATAAATACATAAATTATATCAAAATAAATTAATAATATCAATATAATTTTGCTTATATTTAAGAGATGGCAAAAATACCTTTCTTTTGATACCAATACGAATTTCCTAGCAATTACGTATTTTCAAAAGACACCGAAACATTTTTTCAATTGACGACGTTTTTAGGTTTTACAAAATGGTGGCAGAGCTTCACTTCTGTCCTATACAAAAATGTATGAGTTTGCTATATAGTTAATATTTATAGATATTAAAATTTCTATTAAAATCTATGATAAAAACTTACCAACAAAATTCCGATAGAGAATTTCAAGGTCCCAATTCTATAAAAGAGAGTACAGCTTGCCTTCCTCTATGGGCTTAAAAGTATCAATTGTCTGGGGAATATTTTCACTTTGATTTGTAATATTGTATTTCATGTCCTTCACTGTTCACTAATTAAAGCTGACCGTTTTCTCTACTGGCGACGCGACGAGCAATTCTAGTAGATTTAGGTCCATTTTATTCACTCGAAGTTGAACACAACTCGGGGAGTTTTCCATATAAAAATCCCCAAGTTGTGAATAAAATGGGCCTTAAAGTTTCACCGATGTAACTAGAATCGTTATTGAGTTTATTTTTTTGTTGAATTCTCTACGACAAATAATAAATAATTTCCCTAAATAAATTTCTTACAATTATTGCTAATATTTAGTTGCAGGAAAATTGCATGCCTTTATGGGTAAATGATTCTCTCCAACAGGTTCTAATCTAAGATGATTAAATACGTCACTATGGAAACATGACGGCGAAAACTTGATTGCCACCAAAATTATTTTAGTACCTATTTTGTATGGGGAAGTCTTAACTTAATTTTACCAGTCTTAATGGCGACATATACCCACGATTTTGTGTTTGTGCACATCTATGGCACAGCACCTTTCAAATAACATAAGTTTCATTCTCCTCATTTCATATTAAATACCAAAAAGGTGTACGGAAAGCTCGGATGTTCACGTATTAATATTTAAATGAATACCTACTACTATTTTATAATAGGAATCTATTGTAGAATAGAAACAATTAACTATTGAAAGTTATAGACGCGCAAGGGAAACTACTACGACATAGTCATAGAAACTATGTGTTTACTACACATAGTCATTTTCAACTATATGGTAGTAGTTGTGTACACCATCATGCTTTAAATTAAATAAATACTACCATTTTATAGTAGGAAGCTATTATAGAATAGTCAAAGTTGATTGTTCATTCTTATTTTGAAAAAAAAAAAAACGGTTTAACAACTAATTAGTATGCTTTAACTACAAATAGTTACGATTAAATATAAATAAAATGATTGATTTTTAACTTACTTAGTCACTTTTCACGCATTAGATGCGCGATGATTATGGTCGTCATAATCGACCAGAAATTGGTAAAATTGTGAACAAATTTGAAGAAAAAGGAAGCGTTACTGATGTCATGAAGCCTGTGCATCATCGTAATGCACGTTCAGTGGAAAATATTGCTGCTACAACCGCAAGTGATGCTGATGATCCGAATTTATTGATTATCGACGGTAACAGTCAATTCGGAGCGATTTGGTCGACCTCGTTCACGATCTCGAGCGCAAGACTACAATCCAGTTTGTCATAACCATCAACGTTTTTGAGACAAAGCTCAGCATTGTTTGCACCCTTGCAACTACAAGACAGACTCCAAGAAATCGGAAAACTATTCGGGCTGTCGCCTGTAGAGGCGGTTGGCGGCAGCATCCATCTCAACAGTATTAATTCAAATAAAGAATTCCGCCTGCACTTATACGATAAGGATACTCATCTTGAGTTTCTTATCGACTCCGGCTCCATTGTCTCTGTGATACCACGACCATCAGTCAAGCGGGCGTAAGGACCAACTACCTTCAAGCTGTATGCGGCGAACTCGTCAACAATCCTCACATACGGACAGCAAGTGCTTACTGTCAACTTTGGCCTTCGACGTGCATTTAAATGGTCATTCATCATTGCTGATGTTAAATCCGCAATAATAGGAGCCGACTTCATTGTTCACTTCGGGCTACTTATTGACCTAAGAAAACATCGCCTGGTTGACCCACTCACTTCTCTCTCCACCAACGGAAGCGTTGCTTCAACTGTGGAATATAATATATCCACTCTTGATCAGCAATCACTAGCCAGCTTACACCCACAAATGGCAAAGCTACTACAAGATTTTATTGACATCAGCATGCCCCCGTCAACACCAACAGCTGACACTAGCACCGCTGTTTCCCATCACATTGTGAGCACTGGACCACCAGTTGTCGACCGCGTGCGCCGAATAGCCGGCGAAAAACTTAAAATTGCCAAAGATGACATCGACTTCCTACTGCATCACAATGTCATCCGACCATACAGCAGCCAATATTCTAGTCCGATCCATATGGTACCTAAAGAGCTTGGTGGCTGGCGAACAACTGGCGATTACAGACGCTTAAATGCCCAAACTGTACCAGACCGATATCCAGTACCATTCACCGAAGACCTATTCCAGCGACTATATGGGAAAAAAGTATTCTCAACCATAGACTTTGTGCGTGCATACCATCAGATTCTCATGGTAGAAGAGGAGATATCAAAAACTGCCATCACAACATCATTTGGGCTCTTCGAGTTCTTGGGCATGCCGCCAGGTCTACGCAACGCTACACAAACATTTCAGCGCCACATTGACACCATCTTTAGAGGTCTAGACTTCGTTGGAATATTCATTGATGACCTCACCATTTCGTCTGACACTTTTGATGAACACATTTCGCATTTACGACAAATTTTCGTCATTCTTCGCAAACATAAACTGGCCATCAATGTGAGCAAATGTGAATTCGGCAAGGAGCAACTGAACTATCTGGGCTACAGCATCAATAAGGACGGATACCAACCACCAACTGAAAGGATTGAGACAATTTCGTCCTACCCTAAGCCTGAGACCATTACAGATCTACGACGTTTCTTGGGGATTATAAACTATTACCGCAAGTGCATTCCGAACGCTGCCCATTTGCAGGCTCCACTCAACATGTACCTTAAGGACGCCAAAAAGAATGACAAGTGTAAAGTCAATTGGATACCTGAAAGCGAAAAAGCCTTATCAGACTGCAAGCAAAGTGTTGCTGCAGCAGCTCAGACAGCTTTCCTTTCACCAACATTGCCACTAACGCACTCTCGGCGGATGCCTCCGCTTCTGCAATTGGCGCGACACTGGAACAACTGGATGGTGACACCTGGAGGCCATTTGGATTTTTCTCAACGAAACTCAGCCCCATGGAAACCAACTACAGCACTATGACAGAGAGCTTTTGGCAATCTTCGCCGCAGTCAAGTTTTTCCGTCATATCCTCGATGGTCGGCAGTTCGTCATTAAAACAGACCACAAGCCCATTTCATATGCGTTCGCACAAAAAGCTGAAAAGGCTTCACCAAGACAGCTGAGACAACTTGATTTCATCTCGCAGTTCTCAACAGAAATTATAGTTATACACCAAGGGAGCATATAACATCGTTTCTGATGCATTATCCCGCATTTGCACAATCAACATGCTAACACTGCTGACTGCTGAGAACATACAGGAGCAACAACAACAAGATGACGACCTGAAGCAACTCTTACCAACAACAACAATTCCCTTAAGCTCCAGCGCTTATCCATAGATGGGCGCAACATAATATATTGCGACATTTCTTCTGGACTCGTCCGTCCATACATACCTGCCACACTTCGACGACAAGCATTCGACACAATCCATGGGCTATCCCACCCAAGTGGTCGAAGTACGTGCCGTCAACTAAGGCAGAAGTATATTTGGCCTGGAATCAAAAGGGACGCACTCGAATGGTCTCGCAATTGCATAGCCTGTCAACGTTGCAAAATCCAACGGCATAACCAACTCACTCCAAATAAAATTGATGTGCCCAACAATCAGTTTAATCACATACATATGGACTTCATCGAACTACCCACTGTGGAGAACCAAAGGTACTGTCTAACAATAATTGGCAGGTTCTCCAGGTGGCCCAGTAGCAGTTCCCTTAATGGACATGACTGCTGGTACAGTTTGCGATGCCTTCTACGCTAATTGGATAGCTCAGTTTGGCACACCGCTCACCATAACCACAGACCAAGGAGCTCAATTTGAGAGTGCAATCTTCAAGGCTTTATCACGAATGATTGGCGCAAATCGCATCCGAACATCAGCATACCACCCACAGGCAAATGGGATTATCGAACGATGGCACCGCACACTAAAAGCAGCTCTTATGTGTAATTCGCAAATTCCTTGGCCACAAGCACTGCCTACAGTATTACTTAGACTCCGCACTTGCTTCAAGGAGGATTTGAATGCCTCGCCTGCTGAACTTGTGTTTGGTACAGGTTTACGCGTACCCGGTGAATTCTTCTCTGAGGGCATGCCAGCTGATCTTAAAATTTTTCTGGAAAAAATTCGCGAGCACATCAGAAAACTAAGACCAATTGCAACAGCACATCACATCAAATCACGTATGTTTGTTCTTAAAAACATTTATTCTTGTTCCCATGTTTTTCTCAGAATCGATGCTGTCAGAAAACCGCTTGAGCCACCGTACTCCGGACCACGCGAAGTTCTAGAGCGAATCAACGAAAACATTTTCAAAATTAAAATTGAAGGAGATGTAAAAGTCGTCTCAGTAAATAGCCTAAAACCAGCTTACTTTGTTAAAGATGATTCTGATTTCTTACACACCACAACGACCACAGGCAACATATTCCAAGACTTCCAAGACTGTCACGTTCCCATGGAATTCGAAAGTCACTGGGGGGAGACGGAGAGTACCTGTGGCGAGCAGTTTAACGTCTACTACTACTGACCCCAAGTGGCGCGGGACTTACTAAAGGGACTTTGTCGGTTACGAATAATTGCGCCAGCAATATGTACCAGGTGCAACTTCTTTCACAACTTCATCCTGAACAGACGTGTTCACCATTTTGTCTACTTTCTACCTTGTAAAATTTAATTAAGGTATTTAACATTAATTTCTGAATAAATAGTTTTGTGTTTATAGTATTTCATTAATTGTTTGTTTCACTGACGTTTCACGCTTATGTGTTTTAGCGCACTAACAAAGCTACAGAGATGTGGTCGTTCGATGTAAGCAGCAATTAAAGACGATATATTATTTATTTTAATTTCACAAAAGATAATACTTAAGATATTACATGAATAAAAGATTTAAGGAAACGTAGGCAGTGTAGCTTCCAAAAACCAACAACCTCCAGAGAGAAAACCAGACATTTGGCTCCAGCTTATCGTTACTTCAAAAAGTACTCCTATGCGATGGTGGCGGCTTCTGTTAGCAGATAGTTGCGGTAGTTGTGTTGTCAAGTACTGCCACAGAGACTGGCCAACCCAAGACATTAACCGATATTGTTATATCTACTATAATTATATTATTGCTTCCGGTTGAAGAATCGGAATGGTGGGAATTCGTACTTAGTTCATAAATGAACCTACATTAGTAGATAATTCATGCAAGTACTGCTTAAATGAGATTTTGTTGGCAAATTGGAAGCGATTCCTTACTGTAATCTCGCCTCAACAAACGCCCCACATCGAATCAGACCACTGACTTTTAGTGTATGTACAAGCTAAAAAAAAACCAACTAAAATTTTCAATACAAAATAAATAAGGTGAATGTTAAAAATGAGAACTATTGCGCCGTAGTAGATGCTCACAATTGCAAAAATTGTATGGATGATATAGCCACTGAGAACTACTAAAACTTAGTAGCGAAAGTAAAAATGTTTGTTGTAAGGCCGTAAGGCCAAAGCCATTCAACCAAAAATGAGTCTCTTCTATGGAAAGGATTTTTCTTTACAATTGATGATCCATTGCAGTATTAGGTATTTTTAAAGTCCCCAAGCTTGGAAGCTTGTACACCAATTTGTCTTACTCGCACAATGTAGATCGACGCAGCATTACTCTCCAAAGGCTTACGGAAGCAGTTCAACAAAATTGGGGACTAATTCCATCGAAGATGGTATCAAGTAACCCTTCAAACATAGTTCGTATATTTAAATAAAACGAATTAGCAGTTTGTAAATAAAATAAAATATCCCTCGCAGCTACAAAAAAAAGCCAACAGTGAACCCAAGCATTTCATAATTTTATTTGTTTTGTTATTTCAAATTTAAAGTATAAAAAAGTCCCCAAAAAGAGAGATAATAAATCTAAGACAATACCTTGAAAAATACTTTTGTATACGTTCAATCCGATTTATATGCACCTGATATGCTGGTGACCAAATAATAGAACAGTATTCTAAAACAGATCTTACTAAGGAACAATGCAAGGTTTAAAGAGTTTTTATGTCTGAAAAATCCTTGCTGTTCCTTTTAATAAATCCAAGAAGAGAGTTCGCTGTGGATATTGTTATGTCTATGTGTTTATTAAAATTTAATTTTGAATCAACCGTAACGCCCAAGTCTTTTATTTCTTCGGATCTAGTTATCAAGTGCACAGCTATGGAGTAACCATAGAGTATAGGCAACCTATGAAAATATGAAATTATTACAATTATACCAATCCGTAATTGCGTCTATGTCAACCCGCAGCTTATGACAATCGGCTACAGAATTGATTCTTCAAAAAAAAACTTCCAGTCATCAGCAAATCCCAGACACAGAAAGACACCCTTGAATCTATATCGTTCACACATAATGCAAACAACAAATTTACGTTAAGTGTCACCAATTTAGGAACAAAACTATATAAATTACTCCGCACAGTTTAACTGAACAAAATTGTATTTGTGGATTTTCGCGTTGTAAAATGTTCCGGGATGAAATTTGTGGCTGTAGGAAATAAGGCCCCAATGAAATAAGACCCCAAAAGAGAAAGTGAAATAAGGCCCCAAATTTGGGGTGTTATTTCATAATGAAATAATACCCCAATTTCAAATATAAAATAAGGCCCCACTGCGATGAAATAAAGCAAAAAAAAAAAAATAAGGCCCCAAATTTCATAATGAAATAACACCCCAATTTCAAAAATGAAATAACACCCCCTTTTTGCATTTCATTGTTTTCTTAGATATAAATTTACAATCTTTATATGTGTATTTTTAATTAAATAAAGACATCCGACACTTTTTACCGTGGGATACACATTTCGGATGGCGTTCCTCATGCCTACCTACCTCATAATCAGTTACTACTGTTGAAGGCTCCATATCGAATACGTTTTCTTTAATAGGTATATTGCAACATTTCTTCGTAAAACATTGTAGTTTTTTTATTCATTAAAATGAAAAATAACGAAATACCTAAAAACAAATTTGTAAACATTTTTAAATTTGGATTTTTAGTAAAATAAACTATCTGTATAGCAACGAGCGTTTTATCGAACAATTATCAACGTTGACGACGAGCGAAAAAAATATGTTCAAACGACGATGAGCGAAGGGAAAAATCAAAAAAAAAAACGAGAGCCTTTCTTCAAACGTTATAATGTTTAATGTTACCAACTAGATAGTCCAGATCCAAGTGAAAGAGAATTCCACTCAGCAGCAACCAGCAACGCACAGCCAAGGTTTACGCAGTTATTACCGCGAGCATATTACCGCGAGCATATTACCGTGATCATATTACCGCGAGCATATAAACTTCGATAAATCGAGAGAAAAGCGACGAAATTACATTTACAACGGTCAAGAAGGCGATTGTAAGGTATGTGCTGCTGGGTGGAGAGCTGTAAGTTCTCATTGTAAATGCATTACACAACCAATGTGAAATGCGTGTACAGTGAGTAACAATAATTATTTACAAAGGTTCACATTAGTTTTGTTACAAAGTAAATTTTAACATAATTATTAGCAAAATGTTCAGTTAAAGAATGATTTTAATAATAATTGTTAGACTTATAGGGAAAAGGTTAACTTAGTATAACATTCAGAAATAATAAAAATAAATCGCGCGATTTTTCGTACCAAATTTTTCCCTGCGGCGCTAAGGTTCAAAATATTTTTTTGATTAAAGTAGTGTTATTACCTCGTCAAAAATTGAATAGTATAGATGACTAGGAGCTGTCCATTAAAGAGATATTCGAATCAGACCACCATTGACGGGTCTCCTTTCGTCTCTCTACCACTATAAATTTTTACCCAGATAGACTCTGAATTTCTCCAGAGTTATTCCTTGGGTTCGATTCCTAGTGTTCCCGCTAGCATCTGTTTTTTATGTGAAAATCTGTTTCATCAACCCAATGATGTCCCAAGATCTTCATTCTTCTGCCAGCCAATCCCAGTGCCAATGATGTTGTAATGTTTTTTGCTTCATGATTGTGACTGATCACCGCCTGATTGTCCAGTGCAAGGATATTTCTTCCCTCCACATGAGACATGACCCTCAAAGCAAGTAGTCCAACGCATGCAGGATGCAGCACAATGCAATCATCTGGACGGTCAGGCGAAATTACAAATGTTTTGCTGACGATATATTGCAAACCTCGTCATAGTTTGGCAAACTGATTGTGGTCAATGTATTTTTTTGCAAGTTAACAGGTACCATTTTGCAATAGGCTTACCCTGGCTTTACAGGTTTTGTTCCTGCATTCTAATTTTTTTATATTCTTGTATGTTTTGGGGTCTTATTTCATTTAATACTTTGGGGTCTTATTTCATAATGAAATCAGAAAGCAGCTTTTTGTGTATCCAGTGTAAATATTTGCACTGCTTCTTCTAGTTGATCTTCTGTTTGAATAGCTGATGATAATTGGATACATTCTTCCACCTTCTGCCTGAAGTGGTTCCAATCAGTCAGTCTATTAACTAGTTTAGGGCTATGTTTTTTTATTATTATTCTATCGCCAAGTGTAAGAAGTATTGAGGAATGATCTGATTGAAGATCAGGGCCTTCTTCTATATTTATTTTATTTGAGGATATATTTTTGGATATAAAGAAGTCTACAAGATCTGGGGTTTTATTCCTATCTGTAGGCCAGTAGGTAGGTTTCCCCGTTGAGTGATATTTGCCGCCGACTTCTTTAATAGTTTCATATAATTCTCTGCCTCTAGTGTTTGTTAATCTAGATTCCCAATATTTATTCTTGGCATTAAAATCCCCTCCCGCGATTAATCGATTGTGAAATATGCGGAAAAGACTTTTAAAATCATTTTTCTTTAGTCTATAGCTAGGAGAGCAGTATAGGTACTGCTGCAACAGATATTTGCCCACTACTCGTTTCTACACTTATGGAAATTCCTTGGATGGCACATGATTGGAATTTTGCTTCTATACCTATGGTGTTTTATTGTATTCTTTATTAACACTGCAGCCCCACCTTTTGCACAGTTATGAGGATGTGGGGAGTGATATAATTCATATCCTTGTAGTTTAAAATTAGTTATCAATTTCAAGTGTGTCTCTGAAATGAGACATATATCTATCTGGTGTATGTCAAGAGCCACTTTCATCTCGTCCTTGCGACTCTCGATACCATTAGAATTCCATTCAAGAATTTTTATTCTATCCATCATGTTTGTCTTTTTGGCACAGCTTTTTTGTTGCTGTTCTGTCTCTCTAACAACGATATTCTATCTAATATCGTTTTATTCGATTTTTCCATAAAGCCAATCCTGTTTAGGATTTGTTTCATGAGATTTTCCATTCCAGTGTTTGGCTCTACTTTCCGTCTTATCGTTGTATCTGCTTGGTTATTTATTGATGCTGCCTCAGCATAATGTCATTTTTGGACCCGCTGTATTTTGTTTCGGGACCTTTTTGATTATCTTTTCGTCTTTAGGCTTTTCTTTCTGTGGGCTCTTTTGTGAGTCCTTTTTGACTTTTTGCTCTTCGTTATTTTATATAAATCGTTGTTGTTGTTTCCGGTATACAATTTGTTGGTGCCTTATTTAATTTTTTCTTGGGGCATTATTTCATTGGGGGCTTATTTCGCAGAGCTAAATTTGTTTCTAGAATGTTATTTACAAGAGTTAAGAGAGAATGGGCCTTACTATTAATCATTTTTAGCCTTCACACTAAATATATATACTAAAACTAGTACTGTCATACGTGTGTCGCACTCTTTCGGCGATGTAGCCAAATAATTGTTTTAATGTTGGAGGTTGGTTCCTACACTGTTATTCACAAATAAAACCACTAACATTTATTATTTGTACCGCTCACATCCTTTAATAAACCAACTGCATCCACATGCAGCCAGGTCTCTCTCCTTGACAATTAAAACAAATGTGCCCTTTTTTATGTTTATATGTTTTTCTTATTTATTACTTTTTCTTTTTGTTATAAGTAGGTGCATGTGCAAATCAAACAAACTACAAATAGTCGCTTAGTAAATATTAATTATCAATTTTCTTTTGTTTTTCTGTTTTTTTCTTGTTTCTTTTTTGTTTTGGTTTTAATAATAATTTCTTTAAATATACATATATAATATATAGTTCGCAGAATACATAATCTGTTTATATATACATATATCTGTATATATATATTTTTTTTTCTTTATGTTATTTGTTTTATTCATACTTACATTAATATTTGCTTATAGGTTTGTTTTTAATATTTTTTATACCTTCTGTTTGATCGTGTCCTTGTTTGCTTTTAGAGAATGTCATCCAGTGCCACTGATGTTCTGATAGATGTATTTACTATTTATTTATTTTTTTGTTGACTAGCTCATCATTGCACTGCCATCTCTCTCTTTCTCTTTCTTTCTTTGGATAAGATTTTGAATTGATTTAAGAGGTTTTATAATGTCATTATATTATATATATATATATATCTTGTTTGGTTTAATTAAATTGTATATAACCTAAGGTACTAAAATTGAATACTTAATGTCTAATAAAAAAGAGAAAGAAGGTTAACACATAACTTATAAACAAAATGTATATGCATGTAATACCATATATATATATATATATATATTATGTTTATTTTTCATATTTTCTATTACTTGAAAATGAAAAGTAATTCGCTTACAATCTTTATTGAATTCTCTTGCTGATGTTGTTTTCCATTTGGGAAACTGACTAGGATATTATTATAAATACATAGATATATATAAAGGCAATTGTTTGTTTGCTTTATTTTTTGAATATATGTATCTATGTATGTATACGTTTTTGTTTATCTATTTTTAATAAATATTTTGTAACTAGATTTCTCATTTATATTTGGTTTCATATTGCCACTAATATTTTTTTTTATTATTTATTTCTAACATTTATTATTATGATTTTTGTGTGTTTAAATATTCGCTTAAATTTAATTATTAATTTTTCTTTAAGAAAAATAAGGATACATAGAGACTGAGTTAAATTAACATCAAATAATCTTTTACATGGTATGATGTTTTTTTTTATTTCTTTTGTTGTATTATAATTCTTTTATCTTTGTTCTGCTGTGTAGAACGGAATGGGTGCCTGTGTGTGGCTTGTATGTAGGATTCTTGTGCTATGCTTTAAATGCAAACAGCATCACATAGACAAGTGCGCGATATAAATCAAATAAAACAAAACTAAGAAAGCGGGTCAAATGAAAAGAATTTTTGTAAAACATAAAATAAGTAGGTACATATGAACAGATTATGAAAATTGACTAGGCCGACGTTAAGTAACAACAATTTGAACTATTCACTTATAAACTAAAAGCAATTAATATATATTTTGTTCACATTTCGGGTTTTTATTTTTTTTTTTTTTTTGATTATTAGATTATATTGATTTTTATATAATATATGCACTTAATACACCCTAACCCATTACCGGCAGACTAGATGACATTGTATGTGATTTGTATACAAAAGATTATAAAACAAAGTAAACAGAAAAAAAAACATTATTTCATTTTTGCTTTAAGTCAGATCGGAAAGACGAAGTTGTAAGAGCGATTCTTAAAATGAATTCGAAGCCCAGGTCTCGAAAGTGATTGCCAGCAGAGTAAACCGGAGAAATTTGTTTAAATGTAATTGGTGTACGTTCGGATGGGTTCCAAGGAAGACAGTCGTCAGGGCTATCATCGCGTATCACAGTATTCGTCTGAACGAAGTCGTTAACGATACTTTAGCGAACGAAATAAATTATAGTCTGGAAGAGATCGTTTCGACGATAGTCATGCAGCAACTACCTACTAGAATGTCAACTCGTGCGGGGGACTAACTAAAAACTAATCTAACGATGGCAAGTCAGTGGTTCCGTTCCAGAGTCGATCGAATTAAATACCTGAAGGAGTTTCATTATTTATAGTACCGCTTTTTTCGATTCGAAAGAGCTGTAGAGAAAAGGCATTTTAGAAACGTCTTTTCAGTGTTTGAATCGTTCTTTTTACTCGCAGTTTGCCGTTAAATAAATTAAATAAATATAGTCATAAATTAAAAATACTAAAACAAAAAATAAATAAATAAAATAAAGCGCAGATAGAATAAAATAATAAAATCATTTTGTAATCTTAGTGTCGAAATTTAAAATTTCAGCTTTTGCATCTTTGAGATACGTTGATTTGGTTTACATTAATTGAATTTATATTTTGTTTTAATTCTTAGTTTTTTGCTTTGTCATTAAATTATTAAATGACAGTACATTTCCATTCTCCTGTTGTAGACTTAAACAGTTTTCTTTTTGTTTTAATTTAGTTGTATAAAATTTATATTTGCAAGCAATTTTGTTCGTGTTCCTTTATGCAAATTCGTAATTGTTTTGTATTTGCAAAAGCTTACGTCTTTTTTTTTTTTTTTGGTTTAATAATTACATGAGTTCTTTTCGTCTTTGCATAATTCCATTTTTATAACGCTTTATTACAGATTATTATGATTCGGCTAGAAATTGTGTGTGTTTTTTCTTCCTGTTATTCTTCTAATAATAAAGTTGATTTAATGTACACTATACATAGTCATTATGTTTTGTTTTTGATTATTATTTTTTTGGTGTATTTTTAATAATTACTTGGTTGTATATATATATACAGAATGTGTATGTGTGTATATATATACGTATATAGTAAAGGGCGGGTATTCACCGCAAGGCAAATTAGTTTTCTTTAAGATACAAATGTTATATATAAATATTTCTATAGACACGCCATGAGAGTGAGTATAAAACTATTTATATACGTTGTTTTTTTTTTTTTATTCTTTTTTTTTACATAGTTTACTTTAGAAATAAGAGACAACGCCTAAGTAAACATTCTTGAGATCTCGCCTAAAGAAAGCCAATACTACGAACGAATTGTTACCTGGAACTTAACACTAAACGATGTTAGGCAACCGAAAGAAGAGGTAGGTATTCGAAAGGAGCCCAAATCATGGTGAGTTGTTTGTCCACAAGCAGCATTTTTGTTCAAAGTGTCTACTGAAATTTGCTTTTGTATTTCGATAGCTAAATAAATTAAAAATTAAAAAAAAAAATGTTTGTTCTCTATTCAATTTTTAAATTAAACCTAAACATTTAATTTTGAGTTGTTCTGAAGATCAGTTATCTGTATGGAATTAGCTATACCGACATACTGTTCGTCTTAAATATTTTCATCGAATGTCAAACTTAAAATATCCGAATATGTCATCCTAGTGCGCGTGCACTCACACACGAGACACAACTAGTGGACTCCTTCGTAGGATTAGGTTAAATTTCTGTTAGCAAATTGCCAATTAAACTTTGGGAGAACCACTATTGGATTGCTCTCATAATCCAGCTAATGTCAGTAAGCGACTTCCTAGTAGGTACTAAGGGCTTATTTCAAGCTTTTGACTTGAGTTAATCCTCGTCGATTTCTGACACTAGTGCCTTTTGCTCTGTTAGGATTCCCTCGGAGTAATTCAGCTTAAGTTAATGTACGATTACATTGAAATTATATGTCGAGACCATAGTTACTATATACATATAGTTGGAGCAATAGGTCCTAGCTAGCTATCTCACAACCATTCGTTTTATGTGAGATTTCATTTTTGGAACGAATGGAAGGGATCTACAATTTTATGCCGTTTCCAAACGGCCGATTGAGAAAATATTCCAAGACAGTTGTACTCTTGGATGTTTGTCAGATGTTCGCGAGAGGTGGCGCAGTGAAAAAAACCCGGAGTTGGAATTTGGGTTTTTGCGGAATTCGAACCTGGGACCCCTCGCTTAGTAGTCCAACACACTAACCACTAGGCCACTGCGCTGACAAATTTTTGCAAGATAAAAGATTACATTTGGATTCCATGAGAGTAAGCCAGCTTAAGCTTAAGAAACCAAAGCGAGTTTGAGCTACACTCGAATGGGTTTTCGTTAGATTTCGACATTCAAAATAATATTCGGCGCTCACCAGAGTAGTCAAGTGGCCAACTTCTAACATTTGGCTCAGCTTTGGGAGATTTTCCTCGCCAGTCCATTTTTGACATCTGCCAAAGCCCACGTGAACTCGCTAAACTCGGATCCCTCTTAAGTAAACCAGCTTGAAGTAAATCGAAAAGAAGAGAGTTGCGTTTCCTAAAAAAGTATCTAAGCCCTGCAACAAGTTCGGAGTATTGCTTTCGAAGCATGCAGAAAAGTATTGGAAGTTAGAAGTGCGTCGTTGATGAAGATCATTGAACTGATGAGCACACGATGGCCCAAGGCGGAAGGAAACAAAGAAGCTAAACATAATATATTTATGACTGTATACATTTGCTTCTTTTTTTCGTTTTTTTTTTTTTTTTAACTTAACCAATGAGTATCCAGAGTATTATATATTTCCTATCCACCAGGGGGTTAGCACACTATCATCACTTTAAGGTCTTCCAGATCATCATTCAAGTACTCAACGCAATCGTTGTGTGCACTCAAATGATTGCTATGGTCCTTGACCAGTAGATCATCATGATCATGGTGATGATGGTGAACAACATCATCATCATCGATATCGCCGATTTCGACATCATTGCGATGAGTAACGGCGGCGCGACGACCACCAGCAATATCATCATCGTCATCATCGATTACATTGTTATTGCAACTAATTAATATCTCATTTGCACTATTTTTCAAAATAAAATTCGATAGATTGCCACTGGAGGTGTAATCGTCGTCAACATCATCGTCAACGATGTTGTCGTCGTCGATTATCGTCACAACATTGCCTCGTTGCTGGTGTTGGAGGTGCCGATGGCGATGATGGTGATTCGTCGTGTGATCACTCAGTGATGCATCACCACTTTGCGACTGGTAATGGTGATGCGGATCTTCGGGAGTAATATACTCACTTGAACAGTCGTCAGTGTCTAGGTCGTTAATGCTATTGTGATTATGATAGTGTTTGTTGTTGTTATTGTTGTTCTTGTGACTATTGGTGGTCACATTGGTGGTGCTGGCACCGCCGCTAATTACTGTGATCGGTGTCATTCGGCTGCTGCAATTGAAGTCATCAATGTAGACTGACGCCAGAGTTGGTGATCGTGTCCGTAGTCGTTTGGTTCGTCGTAGGCTGTGATTTTGGTGGTGGTGCTGCTGATGATGATGGTTGCGTCTGCCATTTAAACTGAGACCATCGTCGATGTCATCATCATTATCATCGTCGTCGTCCACATTATGGACACTGAGTTGCCGGCGGCTGCTCCGAATGTCTGTATGGCAGTCGAGTTTGTTTGTGGAAGGTATCCTTGTCAGGGTTGCACTTGTTGATGAATTTGGAACTATAATTGTTGACTTATGCGCTTTATTGTATTGCAGAAGATTCTGCAATTGATGCCTCTGTTGTTGATTTTGTTGCTGTTGGTGTTGTTGTTGCTGTTGCTGCTGCTGATGATGGTGTTGGTGCTGATATTGGTTGCTACTGCTGTTCGCTGATAATATTGCACTTTCATTGCGCACTAGATATTGCGTTGACCTATTGCTATTTTGGCTGCTGTTGCCACCTCCCCGTATTACAGTGATTGTCGCATGTTGATTCTGGTGCTGATGCATATGCTGGTGCTGCTGTTGATGATGGTGCTGTTGCTGATGGTGGTTAGACTCATTTGAATACATTCCATACAAACTCAAGTCATCATCGCATAGATCAGCGGCATTGGTAGCAGTGCTGTTCGCTGATCGACTGGTACTTTGCTTTACTTGCTGCATACTGCTGCTGTTCAAGTTGTATTCATTGTCATTATTAGCAGTGCTACTGTTGTTGTTTGTCACTATTCTACTGTTACTAAGACTTATTGATGGTTTCGTTAGCATTTCCGGGGAGGCAGCCGGGTTATGTCACAACATGTCATCATGATCTGGATCGGTGTCATGATCTTGATCTAAATCGAAGTCATCTTGTCCCAAGTCGAGATCCATATCAGGATCGTCATCCAGATCAAGCGAATGCTGATTACCTGGCGAGAGGGATGATTGATTCATGTGCTTGGGGTCTTCATCTCGCCACTTGTCCATGGAGCGGCGACGAGCGTTCATGAAGAAATTACCAACTGTTGTTGGTTCCAGTCCCAGTTGTCGAGCGATAGTTACTTGCATTTCTTTTGATGGACGTTTGGTTTCCTATAAGCGGATTTCAAAAAGAGAATGCACATGAAAACCGATAAGATAAAGTATATAAAAAAAAACTCCTTACCTTGAAGATGGCCTGAAGCGTGCGTCTCTGAAGATCGGTGAACACAAGCCGAGGCTTCTTAGGAGTTGGCATGTGCTCGATTTGGGGCTCATCTTTCCGGCGGCATCCTGCAAAACAGAGAAACAAAAATACAACGAAATTATGGAGGGCATGGGCGTTGGTAGGACCAACTAATGATATTGAGTCAGACATATGGTGTTTAGGCAATATGAGGGCGCTCATCGATTTTTTGGTTTTTCGATTGAACTTTGGCACTGCCACTGTTTTTATTATGCCGAGGATGTTGGTACTGTATTATTAAGGCCCTAGTTATAGCCATACGTAAAATGCAACAGAAAAAGTGGGAACAGTATGAAAATGATATTTTTTTTTGGTTTTGGCGGTCATATCGAAAATTCTGTCAGAAAAATGTTTCCCTACGAAGACAATTACAACAAATCCACCCCTGATTGGATTCCATCAGAAAACAGTAAAGAAATGAAATATTTCATTGGAATCTGGGTTTTTGTTGTGGAAATGACTGAGAAGTAGATCGGAAAAAGTTGGTCGTTATATTATTATTGTAGAAATTTTCAAGATCATTCTTTTTTTTTTTTTTATAAAATAACTTCATAATAATTCATAAGCAACATTTTAAGATCAAGATTGAGTTCAACCATTAAGTGGTCTAAAAAAAAGTAAAAGAACATTTTTACGGTTTGGTTTTACGTATGGCTATAACTAGGACCTGTAGGCGCAGTGGTTAGTGTGTTGGACTACTAAGCGAGTGGTCCAGGCTCGAATCCCGTAAAAACCCAAATTCCAACTCAGGGTTTTTTCACTGCGCCACCGCTCGCGAACATCTGACAAATATCCGAGAGTATAACTGACTTGAAAGAGCTTCTCAATTAGCCGTTTGGAATCGGCATAAAATTGTAGATCCCTTTCATTCGTTCCAAAAATGAAATCTCACACAAAACGAATGGTTGTGAAAAGCTATGCCTAGGGTCCCTACGGACCTGTTGGGTCAAAAAATTATTATTATTTATTAATTATTAATTATTATTATAACTAGGGCCTAAGAAGGACCGTTCCAACTGCGCCGGTGTGCGTATTATTTAGTTTTATTTATAATGCGCAAATCGATTCGTAAGCAGGCGAACGGTGGACAAATACGACCTGTGCGCTTAGTCAAAACATTCGAAAGCACTTAATGTTATTGATGGAATCAAACGCATATGGGCATTTGCTTAAATCACATTAAATCTGATTTCAATCAAGACATCAGAAACTTTATCTTATTTAGGAAGGTTGTGTTCACGCACACGAGTGTGCGCTGTGAATAATGCACCAGAAACTCGTTTTTCTTTTGCTTTCTTATTATGGATCTTAAACTGTTTTATGTGTAAGTCTTATGTCTGAATAATGTCGTTTTTGATTTGGCAAACAAAATATTTTCATTTGGTAGCAGAAATCTGAAATCTCAAAGCAAAACCTGAAAAGCCTGATCGAAAACGACATAATTGTGATGCAAATGAGCACATTTCCTAGCTTTGAATTCGAACGCACAAGAGTCAAGGTTCCCACAAAAAAACATTGCTAATTCGTACCCTTGTATAGTTGCAACTTTCAATACCAAATGTCCATCCTACACCTGAATTGGCAAGCACGTGCGCTATAAACAACAAATTGCAGAGACGAATGCTCCCGCCAAGAATATTATTTATACTTGTAGTCACAACACCAAATGGATCCTGTGGAGGTTACGCACGCAACGTGTCGGCTTCCAACGCACCAAAGTAACGGTTCCTCCGAGCTGTCACTTTTGCGTTTGCTGCTACAAAAAACGGAACCCTCATAAATAGTTTTAACGTTTACGGATGGTTAAACCAAGTATATCCTGTCAACAAAAAACATCGACGAATCCGTCAGGGCGTCAAGGTCGACAGGTACACTTTTGATGTAGTAAGTGACTTGGCTGTGCTATAAAATTTGACAATGACATACTGGCAAACATTTAACGAAAAACAACTCTTGCGAAAAGCAGTTTGGATAAGTGCAAAGGGCAATTGACGAGTAGAGCCCTAGTCTGATGCGACACCCTGTTGAAGTCTTATTACCTTGGAGGCTGTCATCGAATGATAGTTGTAATCATCTAACGTGTCAGGTTAAGTAGAAGCGGTGTCACCGTAAAAAAAAAATTGAATTTATGAATAGTTCTGAGACTAAGCCAACCATATGTCAGATCCGATCAAATAGAGGGAGATGAGTAATTGTAAAATTGGAAAACAACTCTTTTGGCAGTTTGTTCCTTACTACTAAATAAATATTTACCTGTTATTGCTGGTGTGTAGCCGGTGTTATTATTATTGCCTAAAATTGTGATGTAATTAATGTTTTGTTTAGTTTAAGTCTTATTAAATTGAGAATTTTTTTCGAACTCTATTTGAATTGCAAAGCAACTAAAATAATATCATATGGTCTCCCTCTATTTATTTTTTTTTAATTAAAAATAGAATGAAAATCAGTTCTCAATAAAAACTAAAAAAAAAAACATATATGTAATCAACTCACCTCCTCTTTGTGGAATTTGAGCAGCTGTAAGAGATAAAAAGAAAAAAAAAAAAGAAAAAAAAATTAGTTGGATAATTTGTGTATGGAGATACGGTAGTCCCTAAAATTTTTTAACTTTCCTAGATAAGGACCTACTGGGAAAGATACTTGTAGGTGATACCAAATGAGTGTGGCCAGAAATGCTTTGGAGAATTGTTGCATGATCGGGGGACGGTTAGTCTTCGGGAAGGCAGAGGGTGACTGGAAGGAGTGGCAGGGACAGCTCATCTTTGAGTGAAATTACTTTGTTTGAGCTTCAGGCCGCTTATAGCGACGGGAATCGGAAATGCAGCATGCCAGTGTGCGTCCATCGTTTCCACTTTACTTGAGTGACTGGTTATTATTTGGAAACGCTTTCATCACGGCACAATAACGTCTCAGTGGTGCTGGTACCCTGGTGGGAGTGTTAATTTATTGAGAAGAGGAAAGTCCAAAGGTGGAACTAATTGGACGAAAGTATGTTTCCATAGGTAAAGGTTGAACTATCGATACTTGGCAAACATGTAATTCTGCGCTATCTGTAACTCATGTAGCTCGCATTGAGGTGTAAAGTTATTTGCCACGGTAGAGTGGATGGGACTCGATGACACAAATCAAACACCAAGCAACAAGACCAACAGAAAGCAGTAGGTAAAGAGATTTGTCTACCCATCTGGCCAATAAATGTTGTTTGGCAAATTTTGTAGTTGACCTTTTTCTAACAGAAAATGCATGAGGCATGGACCGCTTCGACAGGGAAATGTTTCTTAAAATATTCACAATAAAGGTGTCTGAGGTGGCTTCGTTCATGTAGAGCACGTGGACGTCAACTGGCAGTCTTCGATTCTAACCCAAAAGGTCAACTGAGTGCAAGGGACTTTCCGACCTTTTTTGAGACTCACAACAAACTCTCAAGCAATAAACTGTAAAAATCTCTCAACTGTATGGGAACCTAATATTTTTAAGATGGTCGTAGGTTTCAGGTACACACCGCGTTGCTCTAGAGATACACGGTTACGAAAGGGCTCCTTTCATTTTCACCTTCGACTGCACTTGCCAACCGCTTGGATATCTTACTTTTTGTGGCGCTTACAGTCCGGGGTTGACCATGACAGCTTTGTAGCTCGCTTCCTGCAAACATGATATACATCTTCCAACGATTGATTTGCTGAAGTATTGCAGTTTGATTTGCACCTTACAAATATCGGCAAATAAGCCCTTGGACTTACTGATACTGACGTTTGCAGTATCTGCAGGCAGAATTTCTATCGAATTTTGTTCAAATCTTATCTTCAATTTGATGCTCGGTCTGCTTCTTGCTCTAAAAATATTATAGGTACCTCGCGTCAAGGACTTGGCGTGATTTATTCGCAAAAGTTATTATTCGAAAAATGCTGTCAATACCTGTGACGAACATTTTTCAAGGCTTATTCACCTTACTACGTATAAGTCTATAAAAAATTAAAAGAAAAAAATAAACAAGAAAACAAACACAAAATACCCCAGAGTAGCAGAGTCGCTGGTATTAAGATCTGATATGTGGTAAGGAGTGCTGTCAACTGCGGCAGCATCGCAACCCACGAATGTCTATCCAAAGCATAGACTATGCACTAAGGAGCTGTAATGGCTGTGTCTCAACTAAACTCCTGTTTCATGAAGACAGGAAAGCACATAATCGGTATGATTAATATATCACTTACCTTCTGCATCTGAAAAGAAACAAAGGAAGCAAGAATTATAACAAATCACTGCCAGAATTCTAAAGAAGCTGCAAATGCCACGAAAAAATAATAAACGACATTATATGCGTCTCACTCATAGTGGAGACATTTGCCATGTCAAAATAAATTTTAATCAGATACAAAAAGGCGTGGAAAGAGCAAGACAGATATACCTGGACGAACTACTCTTATATTAAGCTATTGCATATAAATTTATACATTTCAAAAGCGCTCCATGAGTGACCCGATGTGCACCTAGATATTGTCCAGATAGTTTCAGAAACCAAAAAGATCGTGCGAAGATAAGGAGGACACAGCCAATATCACAGTCATCCAGGAAGTGAAATAGACAGGCGCCATAAATTTTGTGATAAATGTCTTCACTGCTTGGGGTAGGTTCTCACTCCCAAAAATAAGGGACTTTGCGATCTTCAAATGATAAATCTTCGCAGCAGGGAATATCAGACACGCTATACAGATGCCAGTTTCTTGGCGTGCAGCTCGATAGGGGAAACCATCCGTGCAAGTTACAACCACAGCTAAGAAAGAGCCCGTCGTTTGATGGTGAATGTGAACGAGAAAACGAATGTAAGTAAAGATGCACAGTTCAAGACACAGCTCAGTACAACGCGAGCGATGAGAACCTACCGTACCAAGCGAGGAGATGAACATCCTATACATTAAAGAAAAAAATGTTACCTTTGCTGTCTTGAAGCTTCGGACAAGTGAATACACTCAAAGACGAACCAGTTCGACTTTCCAATTTACGACAGAGGTTGGCTTAGGCATAATGATCTTGAGATCAACAGCGCCGTTTAACGCGCTGTTTAACGCTATTGAATGATCCTATAAAAGGTCTCAAACCTTTCAAGTCTTCAGGTATATAATTAATCACAATTTTACACAAAACCTACTCTAGTGAATGAGCAACGAATTTTAAGTCGAGCTCGAAAATCTACAAAACAAATTAAGCTCTTCTTCATGAGACAATGACAAGGTCCATCGGGGAATAGCTTTTATCAAACTCTATTGTTTGAGACAGCGGTTAGCTTATCAAATCTGTTGTTTGGGACAAGGAAAGCGATCGAATGTCCCGTTTAAATCACTGCGGATAAACAAGGAGCTTGTTCTCAACACCTGAAAGCAGTGTGCCTGTTGAAATGGCAGGGAATGGAACTCTGCAGATCGATTTAATTATTATGGGAAAGACTACTGAGCGACGGACCTCAGATTCAGCCATTGGTGAAAACCTCTCACAAACATCTAAAAAACATTCGAGAATGCAGTTGTTCTGAAGAAAGCTTCTCATTTAGGGCATTCATACTCCGCACAAAATTCTCCTCGCCTGCTCTTCTATTCGTACCAAAGTGGGAAGCTATTCCCAGTCTCCCATTGTGTATATTGCATCCAACTGTATATGTAATGCAATCGTGAAGTTGGAGTGCGCTACCATCCAGGAAACTCAATCAACCGAAAGCGCTCGAGTCGAGTTTGTCAGCTTCGTGCCGGCCAAAAGTACTCAAGTCGAATCACCTCATGCAGCCGTAAGAACTCACCCCAGTGCCTGTCACAATTTTCACTCAATCAGATGCAGATGCCCAAAACACATGAGCAGAAATTCTGTACGCAGCGCAGAGTGCAGTGCTGCAAGTAAAACAGATGTGCAGAAAATTGTTTGACATCCATTGCATCGGCTAATATAGCTACTGTAACTCGCCTACTAAGCAGCTGATCGGCCTTACCAATAATCAACTTTAGTTTGGCAGTTTACGAAAAGACTCCACACTTTCCAAAACCCCTTTACCAATAAACAAATATAATTGCCAGACTATCGCTAAGTGTAGGGTTAAATGTTAGTGTTGAGAAAGCCATGTTTATCTCGGGCATTAGCTGAATAGATCCTCCCTTATGTCATTTTGAAGACAAGTGTTGCCCAACCATCCAAAATCACGGTATTAAATTTCGTAATGGGAGAGAATTTAATATGTTTACAATTATTAATTAATTTTAGTAAATTGTGAATGTTTTCTAATTTTATTCATTGCAATACAAGTACAACAACGCAAATGGTTTTTAAGTTTAACAATCACAAATTTGTACAAATGAATGCAAAATATTGAAAAATATTGTTTTTTGTTTTATTTCTAAACACGTGAAGCATATATTTTTCTCTGTTTTATCTTGTTTAACCGCTAGTTCTTGCTTTTTGATTGGTTTTCCTTTGTAAATAGTTTGCGAGCAACGAAATTAATTTAATATACCTAAGTTTGGGATATTTCCAAGAATAAACTATCTTCTTACCTAAGTTTGGACGGCTCATACAATTTTTCAACAATTCTCAGTACCTCAGGCGAATCAGGAAGATATTTTTTTGCCTTCAAACCCTATTAAAGCTCTTTGTAAAAGGAGTTTGTTTACCGAGAATGAGGATCTCTAATGAGACAATGGTTGGTGTGAAAAGGTTCACTTCGCGGAAAATATAGTTATAAAAGTAAAATTATCAGCATTCAGCAAAATACATGCAAAATAACAAGTTTATTAACTTCTGGAGGAGTAATATCCTAACAGGTAGTACGAAAATATGTGTGCATAAAAATTGCGTTTTATATTTTTCAGTTCGAATTTCAACTTTTGTCGGTTTCTGAGTTTCCCGAATTAAGTAATATATAAGCCATACAATTGTTTACAGGTTAAATTGTATTTGTTTTCAAACCCGGAAGCGATAAGTTCTTACACGCTTCCCACGTGCGATTGTAATTTATTCTGAAATGAATGAGCCAGCTACTATTTCTATTTTCAAAAATATTCACTTGCTAACGACGCAATTGTGATGTTTAGACCACTATGAAGTTTCGATTTGCATCGTCAGCCTACGAATAAATGAAACCATTCAAATAAACGTAGCAGTTATAACTTTTTTTAAATATTGTAAGTTCCACGCTATCTCCTCTCCTGTACTTTTTAACAATTATAAATGTTTCACAATAAAGATACCCTGAAGAAGGCAGCAATCCCTGCCGAAACGTCGGGAAAACAATGAACTAATTGATAGTTTCATTCACACGCCTATGACCAAAAAAGCCGACGGAATAACCATTTCCACGAATTACACATAAACACTAAATTGGTCAAGAACTCTATCTACAACATTCAAATAAACTGTGCTTTGTTTATTGAATAATTTGAAAGAGATTTTATTACGACACAAATGCACTCATAAAGAAATCGCGAGGTAGCATTAGAAAACAATAGAAAGCGTACCATAAAAGTGCCGCCAGCAAATCGACCCATCTTAAGTTGATGACCAAAATACAAAGAATAGCATGCATAGGGACAACCAGCGCCATGAGAACGACACCTACTGCTGGATTAGAGGCAACTCTTAATCTGACACCTCTAGACCTATACATGGAAGAATCTGCTGCCAAAAGTGCCTTAAGGTTGTGCCAAATAAACACTTGGAACCCTTGCAATTCTGGGCATGCAAAGATATTAGGCAAATACGTAGGGAGCGTCGTCACATATATGACTCCCCGTCTAGACTTCGACAGACCATTCACCTGCTCCTTGCCGAGTAGGGAAGAATGGAACACAAATGAACCCACAAAAAGAAAATCAATATCCATCTACACAGATGGGTCAAAGATGGACTGTGGAACTCGTGCCAGCAAATTCTCTGAGGAACTAAATATACATTGCTCCATCAGACTCCCTGATAGTAGTAGTGTCTTCCAAGCGGGGGTTCTGGCAATCGCAGAAGCGGCCCGTAGGGCGTCGATATTGGCAATATCAGGCAGCGTTATTACCTTCTTCATTGAAATAAAATCCAAATTAGTCCACCGCTGCCGCGAGGAGCTCAAAGTTCTTTGCTCGCAGCACACCACCAATCTCTGCTGGGTCCCTGGACACACTGACAAAATCGGCAATGAGAGGGCGGATGAACTGGCGAGAGAGGGATCCAAAATGGATCCTGACAGAGCACTTCAATCGATCAAGCCACCACTTTGCAATCTTAGAGAGCGAGTGGAGAACAAAATTCGAATGAAAATCAACAACAGGTGGAAAGAACTCACTACCTGTGAAATATCAAGAGGCTTTGGCCAGAATACAACAGAGGTCGGACCAACAAACTTCTACAGTTTGATAGGTCATCGCTATCTAAGTTAGTGGGAGCTCTGACTGGCCACAACTACCTACGAAACCACTTAATGAAACTAAATCTCAAAGATGACGACATTATGTAGAGGTTGCGAAGACGAGGAGGTCCACGAGGACACACCTCACTTCCTTTGTCATTGCCCGTCTCTCTGTCACTTGAGGAACAGAACACTTGTAAGTTACTTCTTCCATGACGTACATGAACTTTCTGATGTCTCTCTGTCTGACCTTTGCAGGTTTCTGAGGAGATCGGGATGGCTAGACAGCGTCATATAACCACAAAGGAGGATGATGGAGACCACCGATGGTACACCAACGGTTAACCCCTAAAGAAGGAAGGGCATCACAATGGGTCCACGAGGACCTAAGTGAGGTATTGCAGGGCTCATCCTGCTCTACCTACCAATTTACATAACCTAACCTAACGTACCATAAAAGTACTGAAAATTGTGTCCGATCGAACGATAGGGCATTACTGATTTGCATGTGATATTTGACAGATCAGCGGATATTTTGTGCATTTCCTATTTTGTGTTTTGTTATTTGCTTATACCTAATAAGTCTCAAAGAGCATTGGGAAGATATGTGTTGGGCAAATTTAGTTGCGATTTATGTACTCCTTCTTTTAGACTAAAATCCTCCTTGTGAAAGTGACCATTGACCTTGTTTTTCACGAAAACAAATTATGAAATTTGAATTCTGCAATGACAACAGGTCCGCTGAGTCCAATTTTGGCATACTCTTTCACACATATCGGCCGGTATCTCACGAATGAATGCATGGATGTTGGCTTCCAGTGCGTCAATCGAAGCGGGCTTGTCCCTATACACATTAGCCTTGACATACCCCCACAAAAAATAATCTAATGGTGTCAAATCGCACGATCTAGGCGGCCAATTGACCGGCCCGAAACGTGAAATTAATTGTTTCGCGTGCTGTGTGGCATGTGGCACCGTCTTGTTGAAACCACATATCATGCAAGTCAAGAACTTCCATTTCGGGCAAAAAAAAGTTTGTTATCATCGCTCGGTAGCGTTCACCATTGACAGTAACGCTGCGATTCGCATCATCTTTGAAGAAATATGGCCCAATAATGCCGCCGGCCCATAAACCGCACCAAACAGTGGCTTTTTCGGGATGCATTGGTAGCTGTTGCAATGCTTCTGGCTGATCTTCACTCCAAATGCGGCAATTTTGCTTATTTACGTACCCATTCAACCAAAAATGAGCCTCATCGCTGAACACAATTTTTCGATAAAAAAGCGCGATGAACATTTCGAACCGAGCACGAATTTTGATAGTAAAATTCAATAATTTGCAAGCGTTGTTCATTTGTAAGACGATCCATGGTTAAATTGCAAACCAAACTGAAGCTGTTTGACAGTGACACAAGGTACTAAACACACGTCAGCTGTCAAAACTAGTGTTGCCAAAACCAAACCAGCTAAAAAATCACCCGTTATTAACTCGATAAACGAATGTTGAAATGAGGCTGTCCAAAGCAGTGATGCTAAAAAAAACACAACATAAATGAATGATTGCCACTCGCATTTATTTGGTGCAGTTTTTATGTGCAGTGTTCTCGCTCAGTGATTTACTGATCAACTTCACCCGCACCATAGTAAATAGTAGGGTAGACGGGTTTCCTAAAGGATGATTTCATTGTTATGATAGTAACTACTTGCAACTGTGCAATGATGGCCGGGGATTTCTTTAAGCCTATTCATGTTACCCATCAACCGTTGTATATTTGCTCTTTGAATTCGTAAGGAGTGTTCTAACCGACTTGGTGAAAAATCGATTCCAAAATATCTCGACAAAGATAAGAAAACTGTTGACAGCCACACAAAAATGTTGCAGTATACACATTTGATTGGCATTGTTCAAAGTACAGGGTCATTTATTTTAAGTTGGTAGCGGTAGCATCAGAGACCTGTCGAATTCAGCTGTCATTTGAAGTGTCATATTATTAGTTGAATGTTTGCCATTTCAAAAGTCGATTACGCGATGATTATGGTCGCCGTATTTTGGACTGGTTGCCATATTTAATTTTTCCTCCCCGATCACTATCTAAGATTTGTAACCAAATGTCTAGATTCGTCAACATGGCAATACAGTATTTTCAGCTGCTATATAAGTAGGCATATTATAAAGCGGGAGAGCCTATTGTGTAGGATGTAGGTGCATAAAACATAAACATGTAGGTAGGTGGATATTCAATTGCAAGATGCAGACGCTTCTCCTATATTATGTTTTGCCTGCCTTGCTTTGTTGACCGGACAGCCCTTCCATCGAAGTCAAACTTGAGATTTACATGTTTATATGTATACCGTTATGGGTATATATCGGCTTCAATAATAAAATCGTAGTTTACCTGTAAGACGTTTAGTTTTGATGAAGCTGTGGTAACGACAGAGCTCATACCTAAAATTTTGGCCTGGATGGGCCTTCAGGAAGTCGTAGCCTGCGCTGTGCATCTTCGTAGATAAAATTAGCCTCCGATCCAGGATCACGAAGAGCACGTAGAATGAATTTGTTACCAAGATGAAAGATATCGATTAATGCAGTTGCAAGAATTACACGTTCACTATTTTTGGAAAAAAAAAGAATGGACTTGTTAATTTAGTGTTTAACTAGTAGACTGTATGTGTTGTTGAAAGACTTGTTGATAAGTACTGGGCTGAGAAATACTCGTATTATTAGTAGAATGTGAATCCTGGTGCACTTGTGCTTGATCGGTAGTAGTAGTAGCAGTCGTAGTATAACGACTTTATTAGCATATAATTTTATAATGTTTTTGTTCGTATTTACAAACAATGTTAACTAAGTCTTTTATGGTTCGGCTTATGGCCGTCTACCAGATTTAGCTATCAAAACCGTAAAGTTAAGATCAGGTCGATGCGGGATAAAATATAGGTTAAACAATTCTCCTCTAAGCTTGAATATTGTGCTTATCATTTGCAGAGGATAGCGGTTAAGTAAGTATGTAGAAGGGTTTTCAATGAGGTTGTAGTTCAACCTACTATACAGCAGCCTATGTTGCGATGAATGTGCTTCAGCTATAAACCTGTCGTACATGTTACTGCTCGCTTTTTTCAAGATATCGGCAAACAATGATGTAATTAACACACCCAAGTATTTATACTCTTTAACTACTTCAACGCATACACCCAGATAGGACCATTTTTCGTTGCGAGAGTATCTTCCACCACCATTTCTAAAAATCATCATCTTTGATTTCGATAGGTTTACAGTTAAATTCCATTGAGTGCAGTCACTTTCAAGGCGATTGATAACTAGCTACATCCTATTTACTGTCGCCGACAAAAACACTATATCGTCCGCAATCTTAAACGCTGGTATCCGCACACCACCAAGTTTAATCCCTCCTTCTACTTCCTCAACTAGATCATTTTTTATAAACAACATGAAGAGCAATGTGCTTAAGATGCAACCTTGCGGAGATACGGAATCTCCATTCCAAACGTATGCCACATTGTTCTTATACATCGGGAGTATGTAAGAGTGTGTGATGTCGTTGCCGACATAGCTTACAAGTGAACTGACTTCGACAGTAGTTAACCGTGGGAATAGTGAGTTGCAAAAACTTTGAACAGAAACGAAATGGATGAGGGGATCTGCATAGGCGACAGTTGAAATTATTCGTTTTAGTGTGAAATACACGAGTTGCTGATTTTGACGTGGTTTTTGAGCCTTAAGATTTGAATCCCTTATATCAAAAACTGATTCCAGGATTTGATAATGCTTGGTTAGAAATGCGTCCAATTCTGAATTGACAAAACATTTTTAATATATTAAATTTGTAAGAAATTCACACAAATCGAAACCCAACGACGAAAAATTTTCGAGTGAATGAAGGAGCAAAAATCTCAACGAAAGTTTTTTATAAGGATTAACATTATCAAAGGCTCAAAGCTCTCAGTAATTTAATTCTCGATTTGGCATGAGTATAGCGACACCTATTAGGATAGTGGTATACTACTGGGGGGTTATTCCCAAATACGCGGCGGATCGTATCAAAAGCGATACCTTAATATCGCCCGTGTTCGCTTTCACTTATTCTCAAATGTGAACGGGGCTTAAATTATCTTTCCATTGCTTTCCAGTCATTTCCATTCTGACTTCCAATTTGCCATTTATTTTTCCAAATATTTGACGGCTGTTTCCCGTCCTAGCTTGTGTTGTTTTTTTTTTCTTGCATATACGCCGGCTTTTAATAGAAACACAAAATAATATAAGAACCAATATATATTTCACTTATATTTTTCCTATTTTTTTTGATGCCGTCTCAAAGTTCTACAGATTTGGCTCTATATTCTGCAGAATTAAGAATGCCCTTCGCTAATCCACTGTTCTCTTTCAAAAATTCAACACGTAGGTACAGCGAATTGAAATTGTTGAACGAAAGTATGTTTTTGACTCATTTATTAAAAAAATATAAAATGAGTTCAATTAATACGACACAATGAATGTTTCAGCAATTTTAAACTTCTTGTTTTTATTGAATATTTACATTTTTATTCGGTCCGCAAAACAATCCGCCAGCATAATTCGTCACCTGAACACCTATCCCTTCAATGCAATGGTAAAATAGCGTTGAAAAGCGCTTTCGCTTTTCATATGGTCAAATGGAAAGAGAATCGCTTTTGGAAATACAAAAATTCAAATCCGCCAATAAAAGCGATCCACCGCGCTTTCTGGAATACGCCCCCTGGGCCTGGATTGGCGCTACTATAGGAATGTACTATACAAAGGTTTTATTTAGCTTTACTTTTGAAACCGCAAACTGAATGTTGAATGACCCTTTGTTTCATTTCAATGGATACTTGGAGGAGCAGATTCGACGTTTATTGTCCATCGCAGTACTCAAAAGTTGCAACCAAAAGAAAGACCTTTACCAGGAGTAGTTTTCTTGCCCACGAACTCCCAGACATTTTAATTGAACGACCAATTGAAATTGGTCATTTATTAGGGTATGTATAATGCACCAGCAGCTAATCTAGCGAAATGTAACTCTTCGGGTCACCCTCTAAACCAGTGAATATAAATGAATGGTAATTTTTCTGTTAAAGTACTCACCGGCCATCCTCAGCGATGACATCCGCTGAAACTCTGGTTCCTGCAGCCATTTGAACATCCGCCTGAATGTCTCGCGACCAGACTTCAGCTTGGACCATGGTTTCGGATTCCGCAACAAGTCGGATAGCGTCCCTTGTGACCGGCACAATACGCGCTGAGCGAAAATCGCCTGTGGTATGCTATACCGTTTGAGTTCGGCCGATATCCGTTGGGCCAATTCTTTTGTGTTTATCTCCTCGACATCACTGGCGACCGAGGAAACTGTGACCGGGGTACCGTTGCCGTTATTGCACACACCGTTATTGTTGCTATTATTATTGTTGTTGTTATTGTTACTATTATGGTTGTTACTATGATTGCTATTGTTGTTATTACTATTACTACTATTACTACTATTATTGTTATTCCCGTTGCCGTTGAGCAAATGCATACTGGACAAGCCGTCGGATGCATTTGTTGACGCTGGCGTTATCACTACTCCGTCATGCAGATCCGCTAGGGATGACGACGATGACGTCGAGATGCCACCAATCGATTTGTTTGTTATACCGTGATGCTGCTGCGAGTGTAATGATAGAATCGGTGGTGAGGGCGATTGCACCACGGACGACTCCCTGTGCACGTGGTGTGTTGAGATTTGTACTAGGCCACCGGAAGCAACAGATTGTGACAGTGGGGATATAACTGATGAATGCGGCGTTATTGTTGCCATGCCATTGATTGAAGGCAGCGTTGATGCACTGGTGAAGCTGGTGACAATGGTATTACCGCCAGGCGAGTGCAGCGACCCCGAGTGCGGTGACAACGTTGTCGGGCTATGTTGTGTGGAGAGATTTTGTCGCCCGCCAAGCATGTCACGATGGCCGCCGTATGGCGACTCATATCCCGCCGGCGACATACTCTTTTGCGGCGAATGCAGATCAGTTTGACTGTAGGAGCTTTGTGGCGAGAGCGGACTATGCTGCTGTGACATACCCATACCGGAGAGAGTATTTGTCGGTGACGACGAGTAATTGTGCGGTGGTGACATTCCCATTGAAGGAAGCTTATCATAAGCGTACGGTGAGTTCACCCCGCCCAGACCCAAACTAATGCCCATGCTTTGGTGCTGCATCACGGTGAATGAGCCGCTCACGTTGCCCGAATGGCCGCCATAGGCGAATTTTTCCGACATTGTCGATATGGGTGGCAGAGGTTGCAGTGGAGTCAATGTCGCATATGATGATGTCGGGCTAAAGCCAGGCGGGGACATACGCCCTCCGTTGACTGACGTCAGCGTCTGGTACGTTGGTTCAAGGGCGCTGTCAATCATATCTGATGAGGACGGTGTCAGTTTGCCGGGACTCAGGATCTGTGAGTCCCGGGAATCGTCTTGCGGTTGGACAATAACGGACAATGTTTCGTGACGGCCAACTGCTTGTTGGTTAAGCGTAACCTCAACTTCATCAGCAGACAGCGGATCTGATGACACGACTCCGTCAACGTTGTTCACCTTGTGCTCCTGTTTGATGAGCTCCAAGCTATGGGCGTGGTGCGAGATTATGTGCGAATGGCCGCTCAACGATGACAGAGACTCCAGGGTGACATCCGAGCCAGCAAAGTCATCGTTCGCTGAATTCGAATGATGCGAACTGTGATGCTGATGTTGCTGATTGCTATTGTTGCTGCCGTTCATTCGACTGCTGCCACCACTGCTGTTGTTACTGTTGTTGTTGCTATGATTATGATTGTGATGCTGGTGATGGTGGTGTCCGTTACTGTTTGCCTGCTGTGATTGCTGCTGGTGATGATTATTATGGAGGTGATGATGATTGACATGCTGATGGTGGTGTTGCTGCTGTTGCTGTTGCTGATTGACACTGTGATGGGTATGCTGTTGCTGATGGTGGTGGTGTGGCGATACAGAAGACGTTATACCATCAATTATGGTGCGCACCATCACCACTGTACCGCCACCATCATGATGGTGGCCACCACCAGAGCCCGTCGACAGGTCAGAGGTATCGATGACCAGTTGCTCGCCCAACGACTGTTGATCGATAATCTCGCTGATCGATTCTATACTCATTGTGGACGAGATGGTTGTTGGTATCCGATATTGGTGACGAATTTTGATTTTGTTTCTTCACTCCGGACAAAGTGTTATCAATCTATCAATTGTCCTACATTTACGCAAGCGATTCGACTTTTAATCCCTTTTACTACACACTAATTTTATATCACAATTATCGACTTAACCACGTAACGATTGTTTCGATTGCTGCTTAGTCATGAGTCGCTTGTTTTGTTTCTTTTATAGTTACTGTATTTTTTTTTTTTGTTTTGATTTTGTTTCCTGTTTCTTGTGTCATAAGCTTGAGATCCTCAGCTCATGTAGGCAGCAGTGTTCTTCTTGCGACTCGCTGTGATTGACGTACATCTGGAAATAAAAAGAGAAGAAGGTTATTTTTAAGTGTGGCTCTCCCTCATAGTGGTTAGCAAAAGCAAAACTAAGCAATCCTCTGTCACAGTATTTGAAATTTACAAACATAAACCAAATCGCCAAATCTTTAAGAGCCAACAAAACCCAACTCTGCCGTCTCGTTCTAACAGAGAAAACGAGAGGCAGTGTTTTTGGTCGTATTGTGTGGCTTGTTGTCCCGTCTTGTTAGAACCACAAATCTTTCAAGTCATGATCTTCAATTGGGCCAAAAATAAAACACGGTTATCATTCGACCACATCGCTCCGAATTGCACTTGCAGCAGCAATTTTTTCGACTTAGCCTGCGTTACGATGATGCACAGGCCTTACGAGTTACGACGATTACTTTCGTAGTTGGCCGATTATGACAACAATAATCATCGCGTAATCCACATTTGAATCACCGCTTTTGTAGTACCTAAAAAAATAAATAAATAAATAGTTGGCGCAACAGGTCTGTAGGGACCATGGGCCTAGCTTCTCACAACCATTCGTTTTGTGTGAGTTTTTAATTTTTGGAACGAATGGTAGGGATCTACAATTTTATGCCGATTGAGAAGCTCTTTCAAGACAACTATACATTCTCGGATGTTTGTAAGACGTTCGCTAGAGGTGGCGCAGTGAAAAAAACCCACAGTTGGAATTTGGGTTTTTGCGGGGATTCGAACCTGGGACACCCGTTTAGCAGCCCAACACACTAACCACTAAGCCACTGTAGTACCTACATAAGTTTTAATAATTTTAATGCGTTATTCAATTGTTAAGCGATCCGCAATTGACAAACATTCAACTAATATTATGACACTACAAATGATAGCTGAATTTGACAGGCGTCTGATGCCAGCGCTACCAACTTGAAATCACGAAATCAATGACCTTGTATACTGTACTTTGGCGCTGTTGTGTGGTCTTAGAAATCCCCATTGTTCTGAGATTCTGACAAAACGTTCGGACATGGAAAATGCTTGACGAGCGCTTTACCTTCCTTTTGAAGTAATCCGCGTAATCATCATTTCCCGTAATAGTATAGTGTTCGCTTGGAGGTTCACTGACCAACCATTCCCACTCTGATCTTATGCTGGTCAGAATTTTCGCGGCCGGGTGTAGCATTTTTAAGGCTGGCAAGTATAGTCTGTATAAAGCCAGCCAGTATTTTCTGAAGAGCTCAAGTAACCTTTTGGGTCTGCAAAGAGCTAAAAAGTTGTTAGGCACGACTCTTACCTCATTACCTGACATCCAAGCAACACAGTGGCTGAACTGTCTTCGAGGAAATTGAAACTCTTACCAAACGAGCTTTGATAATTGCACAGGAACTCAGGAACAGATTGGGTCGCCGAATGGGTGTAGACCCGAATGCGTGACAAAGTCTGCTATACTATTGTTCGACTAAATATGAACCTAGCAACTGTCCAATTCAGTCACAGAGACGGCTGTTACTCAAACTTATAATAATTGCATACAGGAACAAGCTTACCATCATGAGAATGAACTAGAGTGAATTTTGAAAAATAAATCCCCAATTCAGGACGTTACAAAAGCTTGGTTTCGTTCTTAGCCCATCTGAAGGCTCTAACAAATCTCAGATACCTAGTTGTCTTTAAATTTGATTCGGATACCCTATACCAAGCTTAAGCACAAATAAATTTATCCTTTTCCAACTATGTCCCAATTTGTATGACAGCTGCACAAGCTTATAAATAAAAGCCATTTGATGCGCATTTCACTTGTAATCCCTTTAGTTGGATTCGCTGTAATCCATCAAAAGAAATCTGACGAGGAAAATTCTCCGCTTTATGCAAGAACTTCAAGGACACATGTGATAAGGGCTCAGCATGATAAAATTGCACTCGTTGCACAGTTCGAAAGAAATAGTATTCCACTGCGAAGAACTATAAATTCATACTGACGTCATAGTAGTCCGCTTTCAAACGCAGTTCGCTATTATCCCAAACAAAATAATAACAAGGTAAAAAAACAAAACAAGTAGCTATATAAATAAAAACACAAAGAAAAAACATTAAATATTAAGAGACACCGAAAGCACTTACATGTACAAAGCAGCCTATAGCCGCACAAACACCATTAAACAATTACACTTTGCGATTTCCTTATAATAAACTCCTCACTACAAACACACGGATGCTAGCGTAGCAACGTATAAAAAAATATATATTTAAACAAACAAAAAACTGCGTTTCAGTGAACTTATATAACAGAAAAAAATAACTCTCTCTAAAATTCTGAAATTGACATTTTAATTTAAAATGACATGTTATATAAGTTAACTCTTGTTTCATATTAAGTGTATTTATAAAATTAAAATATAAATGGGGGGGGGGGGGAGGTTGAGCACGGGAGCACAAATTAAATATACATAAAAACAACACAGCTAGGTGCAAAAAACATTAAAACCACAAACTTTGACGTTCCAATTGACATTTACAACTTTGGAAATATTTACAAATATTTGGAGATGTTTTTTTTTTACTTATTTACAGAAAAACGAAAATAAACCGAAGAGAAAAACTTTATGTGCGGTAATTTTTTCACATTTTCAACACGTCGTCTCGTAGTGTTACTACCACGTGGAAAGGTTTTGCTACCCTTGCGCTCACAATCACAATGGGCCAAAAGAGCACGCATACTACACCATAGCAGTGGGGGTGGGCGTATGGACTCTATACATAATTTTTACGGCGAAGCAATTCCTTAAAGTTGTACGCGAAACAAGTTTCTATTTATTTATGCCTTCTTTGGTTTTTTTCTCTCGAGAGAGATAGATAGTTAGGGTGGGTTGGTTGGTGTATAGTCGTAGTCGGCTCATCAAAGTGCGTCATGTTGGGAAAGAAAATGTAAGTTCGTCATTTTTGGGCTAAGAAAGCATTGTTGTCGTTATTACACGGGCTGACATCTCCTTAAAGTTATTGCACACTCATGCAAGGAGCTGGTGATGCATTTTAAGAAAGAAGGAAGGAAGCAGACAGTTGCTCAGTGGTTATGGGCTGCTGCAAGTGGTAAAAAACTAAGCCCATCGTTTCATGGGCACAATTATTTTCTTTTTTGCCAGTTAATCGAGTCAGAAAAGTCTGTAGGTCTGCAAATGAAATTGGTAGATGTAATGAGACTAGAATTTCGATCATGATTGCCTCTTTCCTGCCTTAGAGTCTGTAAATTCGGTCACAGTCCTACGAAAAGATCCAGACAGACCATTACGATTATAAAAAATGCACGAACTTCTAAAGATATCATCAGCAAAATAAGCCCACTTCTTTCAAATTTTAATGAGCCAATTTTGTAAACGTCAAGTGCACCTATTTGAGGACAGAGTTTAGGGAACTTAATAAAAAAGCACAGCGCTAGCTCCACCGAAGCTCTCTAGATTCAGATTGAAATACAGTTAATAAAATTCCGTACATAAAAAACTGCCCCACTATCCAAGTATGTATATGAAAATTTATTAGATCTATCTATCCAACAGAGGAAAACATTTAAATAAATTAAACTCACAATGACATATAGCTTAAGTATCCTTTCGGGCTCGCTCCAATAAAGCGCGATTTGGAAGGCAATTTCCGACAACTTTTTCGATCACAGGTTGTAGGTGTTGTAGGGTTGCCATGGCTGTCTATGCTAACCTAGGACAAAGAGTTTTAAAACTCCGGACTTTGGAGAGGACAAAAAGTGGACAAAATGAAAACAAAAATTAGGTCCATGAACTCAAGCAATTTAGAGGCACATGGTCAAATGAAATTGCCAGCTGCATTCCACCCCTTCAACAATTCAACCGCAATACTCGTCAAGTCAGGAGTGTCCATCAGTTTACCCTTCAGCCTATTTTCGGTCGTACTCTGAAATATAGAGATTCTTTCATAAGCCGTACAACACGAATGTGAAATGCCTTGTCCACCTCGGTCTTTCCTCCTCGGTGCAATTTGCAGACATGTAAAACCAATGTGCATCGGAATTTCCTATCTTCTCGATCCCAATTTCCTTAACTCCGGCGCTGTGTACTTCAAACTACACCATATTATAAAAAAAATATAACAAATGAGAATGGCTTCGTTTTATGTTATCTATCTATCAGATTTGTATTGACTCCGGCTTTCTTTTAAAATTCAGAGTTCGATGTTTTTTTATTTTCAAAGGGGTCCCGCATTAGATTCCCGGAAAACAAAAATTAAATCTTAAAGTTAAGGAACGTCTGACAAACATCCGAGACTATAACTGCCATGAAAGAGCCACTCAATTAGCCATTTGGAATCAGCAGAAAATTGTAAATCCCTTCCATTCGTCGCAAGAATTAAAGATTCACACAAAACGAATAGTTGTGAGAGCTGGGCCTATAGGGTCCTTACGTACCGCAACCAATTTTTTTTCTGATTTGATAGCAACATTTTATTGAGTAAGAATTATTTGTGGCTTGGAAAAGGGGTCAGGAAAAATTAATTTCGATCACAAACGAATCCGAAAAGTAGGCGTGGCAATAGCATTAAATTTCAAATTAACAAAAGTCGTCAAATATGACTCTCAAGGTATACAGAATCTTGAATTTGAAAAGATTAAATTGTTACTAAACAAAATATCAAAAGATTCAAATGTTGCTTTCGAATTTTCTTTTCTTTCATGTTCAGTATTAAAATTTCATTCTGAGTGGACTCTGAAAATGTTTGTAATGAAAATTCGTTCTAATTTTTAAATTTAAGTTTCACAGATTTTTTTTTTTAGTTTGTCCCTCGTTTTTCGCTTTTTCATTATGAAATACCAAAATTGGTCTGCTTTTCCCCTCAATCTGAGCTTTGCTCTTGACTGTGATATTTGTGCCGGTGGCACATATGGGACAATGATTCCAACTGCAGAGACTTGGATGTAACCAAGACATTTGGGTTTTTGGCACACCGAACAAAATGGTGCGTTGAAAATGAGGATCATTCCACAAGATGATCAAGCTGGATCTTGTAAAATTTATAAGCCAAGAACATCCCTAAAAATTAATTCGCATAGTTTCAATTCGAACATCTAAAAAAAAATTATTTCAAAAACCGACTGACTGTCAAGAAAATAACTAAAAAATATGAACAAGACACTATACCTAAAACCTAACTAATTAACAATCGGAGACTACACCTACACAGCTAAACAAAAATCTTACCCTCCGACTGCCAAATAGTTAGGTATAGTGTCTTGTTCATATTTTTTTTTTTTTGTTTTTTTTTTTGTTTTTTTAAACAAACTTTTTTTATTTCTATTTTTTTAGCCTATGATACTCCGGGGAAGAATACGGCTCTATGACACCTCACTCTTCAAAGTCGGTCAAGCTGTTTGGGCTACAGAGCGTCACTTAGGAACGTACATAGGATACGCGCGAAGCACATAACCCTCCCTGTGTCCAGTCGGGTAAAAAGTACGTTCCACAGGAGTCACCACCAAATTACCCGGTGTTCGCCATACTCAGAGACGCCATCTGCAGTCTGCACTATCAACAAGAGTTCGTGTGGTACCTACTATTTTTTTTAATCACTGACCCAAATGAGCGATTTTGTCGACATAGCTCACGTTAAATTCTAAAAAACCATAGTTTTCGATATAAATTTCAAACAATTTGCAAAATTCAATTATCAATAAGATAATGGCGCAAAATTGTAGTTTCTTCCAAAGAAAATTGTTCACAGCAACCGAAAACTGACATATGTAAGCTAAAAAATTTATGAGCTTAGTTCACGTTAAATATTAAACTTTCGCACTTTTATTCTACTAAACAAGAAAACAGCTGGAGGAAACAAATTGAAAACTTTAGTTTTTGTGAATCATGTGATACAGGAAAATGTATTAACTTATTGGAAGATTTCATCAATGCACATTGGTACATAAAAAAAGCTGATCTACATAGAAATCTAAATATTGACATAGTTGAAAAAGAAGTTAAACAAGTTATTTAAATGCACAGAAGTAAGCACGTTAGCATAAAAATAACCGAATTATTAAATACAGATAATCAGGAGATTAAGGCGGATAATCCCGATCTATTATAATTAGCTAAGTCAAAGAAAGTCCGTAATATTTTCTCACAAAAAGGTTCACAAATTCGACAAGCGACAGATTTTTCGCTGAATATTTTTCTAGTAATTCATAAATAAATTGTCCTCTTATGTGCCCTCGGGAGGTGTTTTATATTGGTTTTTAGTCCGTCCCTATTGCCGAAGCATCTCTCGCGTACCTACTACCTCTGGAATGCCTTTCGATGCTTTTCCCTTTCAGTGAACCTCCAAACACACAAACAAAAATATAGTTTGTATTTTGTTCATGACAGTTTTAACAGTTTTCAATTTGGCAAGTAATGTCTGATTTGTAATATAAAAAGGAAAGCTGTCAAATTTAAACACTTAACAGTGCATGGAAATTATACCTGCATATTTTCAAAGATCTGTGAATTCACTTGCTGGCTTTTTTTGAGCAAACCTCGGTAGAAAAATATTCTTGAGGCACCCTGCTTTTGGAAAAGGTCACCCATGTTACCAAATTTTTGTTCACCTAACTATATTGAATGAACAAAATATTTTATAAATGCGAAAAACTTTGTATTCTCTTAATCGGAAATTCCAATAAATTTCTTAACCGCTTTCTATAAATCATTTTTCGCGCTGAAATGTCCAAAAAATTAATGCGACGGACAATACAAAACAATTGAGCTAGCTGTCCAAACTCAGGTTTGGAAGCGCTACTTTCCACTCGCATCTGCGTAGTGAAATTTTCATGTGGAAAGTTCATTTTGACATTTCGCATTGAAAAATATGTATGAAAAATACCGCATCGGTACGTAAACAAACGTAACCCCAGGCGATTATTGAACTCGAACCCCTGATCAAAAAAAAAAAACACGAATGACGTTCAGCGGAAGCTCCGCGACGGACGTGTAAACTGTAAAGTTGTGACAGGTGATACTCGTAGCCCAAGCTAGGGGATACAGGGGACAACAGCAAAAAAAAAACTCACCAAAAAAAGAAAAAGAAAATAGTTAACATGTTCTCAATAAGAAGAAAACAAAATTCAAACATGGATGCACATTTTCATGGAATCTTCCTTTCATCGGGTAGCTACCTACTATCTAGTTAGAGATAGGAAATCCACTTTTGCTGTTTAATTGGTTACTTATCTTATTTGTTATTAATTCTTATTATATTTGGTTTCGTTGACACGTTCTCTCAAATGCTTTTCTTCATACTCCGCCAAACAGTTGCATAGGTATACAATGTGTACGTACACGGTGTATATGTACACACGTAGGGAACATGCGCATTATCAACCCTTACTATTGTGTAATACTTCCTCTGGCTTTATTTTTATTTTATTTTCTGTGTTTCCCATCAAACATACGTTTTACTTTCCTACCCCTAGCACTATCTGCATGCGATTATGAAATAGAAGACGAAACTGCAGATAAAAAGGGAGCACAGGCAATACCGAAGTTTAGAAGGTAATACAGCCGCAAGAGGAAGGGATCAAAGCCGTTTTCCAAGTAAAAATGATGAAAAACTTCAATTTAAGCCCAAATTTAAATTCCAAAAATAGCAAGAAAAAAAAAGGCTCTTAATTGGCAGCGCGGCTATAGGGAAGTAAAACCGAATGACGACCCGACCAGTATAAGCGCGTGCGATTCGGGGAAGTATACCTGTTTCACTTGGTTCTCTTATTTAAACGCTCTGCTATGAAATTAGATCTTTTCAGTGTTGCAATGGACTGAATTTTGGGAATCGAATATCTCTCAGGGATATTTAACATTTTCAGTAACCCTTTTCCCATTGAACTTAACGAGTGTCTTTGGAATTATATTCAAACCAGAACTGCACTGCGCAACTTTGAAAACTTAAATCCGCAGCTCTCTGTCTGCAAATAAAACCGCTTATTTTTGAATGGTAGCTTTAGACGTTGCCTTTTGTGAGTCTATCTTCAAAGTAAGCCCTCTAGATTTTTCTAGTTTAAAGAGTTTTATTACGAGATTTAGAGAGCTCTGACCTATCATCAGGGGTACATTTGTTATGTGACAACGAAGTGGGAGAAGGCGCTGACGATGGTTTTCAGCGCGGCCATATCTGAAAGTTTGGCGGATAAAAGTGATCTTCGCTAAAAATAGATGTCTGAGCATGATCAGCCTTCAATTTCGCAAAATGTTCTTGATACAGACTTTTTTGAAACTTGCTTCCTAGAGAAATAGTTCGAAGAGGACGACAACTTACACCGCCCATTTGTAAGCATCTCGAGTGCTAAAGAGCCGCCTCTCCCGGGAATTTGTAATAATATTGAGAAGTTGGTCCGTTTTTGTATCTGGATTTGTAGGGGATGTCTGCCACTCACTCAGTGGCACACATACAGCTTAAAATGCCGCGTACTTAAAAGCGTTCGATATGGTAGTATTTCTGGTTTGTTCGGTTCGGCATAAAGTTGTGGACGCCATCCACTCAAGAAAGATTATAAATTAAGTCGATTCAAACAAAAGCAAATTCCGTCACGAATTGCTCGTTCACGGATGACGCGATTCTACCTCAGGCCGATGTGGTCCCAAACGCCTATTGGAAACTCAGCTTCTACTTTAAGCGAGAAGGTGGACAACACTACCAAATACTTGAAATGATTCTGAAATGTAATACGATTTTTCTTTCACCCAAGTCCGACTGTGGCCATAAGCGGAAGGATTCCATTACGAATTAGTAAATGCCAAACAATTCCATCAAACACAAGTAATTAATTTAGTTAGTAGATATTAAATATTATAGTTGTGAATCTTGCTAAAAACATTTCTCACCACAAGGCAAATATTTCAATGGGAGATTGTTTTATTGTTTATTATTAATTGTATTCAAACTACTCAAAGCCACTTATGCAATTATCTACAATAACAAAAAGCAAATCATTTCGAAACACACAAACATCTCATTCATTTTGTATAAGGATACATTTTACTGAGCACAACTACACGAAGGAAACAAATGTGAACTGAACCCTTCTTCGATATGAAATCGTATATTTGTCATCTATGTATACTATTACAACTTCTGTCAGTTTGAAATGCTTGGTGCAACTTTGATGTATTTATTTTAAGATAATAGAGAAACAAATGGAGGAAAGGGGGTCCTTGCCGGCCCCGAAACTGGGCAACGTGAGGCTCTAATTATGTAAGTCATTTGACAGTTATTGTTTGATTAGCTGATCAGCTGGATTTGGTTAAACTGACGAAAAATTTAAAATTGACATTGAGCGATTAAGCCATTTGATATTTTAGAAAGTCATTTCAATGTGAGAAGACTTACGGTCTTGGTATGGTAGCTCTTAAATTGTGCTTCCACTCTGCAGCGGCCAGTCTCGTACGGGTTTCACTTATATTATATTTAGTCTTACTAAACTAAAAAGGCAACAGCCTTTAATCCACCCCGAAACTTAAAACTTCGTAACTTCGTCAACAATAGACAACTTCGTAAAAAATGCACGAAGATTCCCATAGGCAATTCGAATCAACAATACGCTAATGGGTTTGATGTGGAAAGCTCAAGATTTAAGGGGAATTTTAAATTCCGCATGCACGAAGTAAGTTATTTTAATCGACGGGCGGTAACATCTGGCAACAAGGTTAATTACAGAGCTTGTTACAACTGTCAATGACACGACAAATTTGAGTAGACCATTGCCATTTGTTACAGGGTACCAAAAATAAATTTAAGTTCCTATTTGATACAGAGTGACTTAAGGGCTAACAAGATGTTGGGAGAAGAAACCGCCAAGATGGGATGGGTAGACATAATAAAAAGAGGTCTTTCTGCTCCTAAGCTCTTCAAGTTCTTCAATACAAAAGATCAGTAGAGTAGACGAATGAAAGCTTGTACAGTCGGTCTGTAGAATATGGAAACGTACTGTAGACCCCAATTTTGCTCTTGGACAGAGGGATCTGAACAGCACTGCCGTCCATATCCAAGCCAAGTGGCAAAGCTGCTAGACTCAAAAGTCTAGTCGCTGGCAGGCAAGGAACTGAAGTGCATCAGTCTGCGTGTGAGCGCATAAAACACTTTGTCTGTCCTCAATTTTAAGATGAAAAAGATAGAAAAAAGTACAATTTCCAACCACCTTGAAAGGCAGCGAATGACAGTATAAAATTTGCGATTTATATCAAGCCGGTCAGTTTTTCGTCCCTCTATGAAGTATCGCAATGGAGAGAGCCTTGATGATGCATCAAGTTTGCTATCGACTCGACCGAGGCAGGGAGACACTATTAGAATAATAAGATCGACATCCCTGCCAAAGAGTCAGTGTAACTGATAGATGTGGCGAAAATGGTTCAAGATGGGCAATAAGGGGCAGAAAACAACATTTTTCGGTCAGAATAGCACAATTTATATAGACATTTATAGCTTTGGGGTGTCAACATCGTCTTTATTACCGTTTCTTTCGGCTGAGAAGACAGCTTCTAAGCGAGGCCCGTCTAGTGGCGCCATCTCGTATCAAAATTATTCACTAATTTTAAGTTTATTTCCGCTATTGTTTTGAGGAATTTTATTCATACGCACGAGATGGCAGGACATCAATTTTGTTGGCTTAATTTCAAAGGCCTTTGTTGTTTTTCTTTTTCAAGTTTATAATTAAAAAAAAAATATTTTTTTGAGTCCAGGGTTAATTTAGTATTCGCCTGCTTCTTAGTCACAGTCCTCTCTCACTGTTCTGTTAATAATTAAGAATACTTTGTGTACCTCATGATACCAGTTTGTGCTGAGTTCGTGTGAGCCATAAGCCCATTCGTCTCGAGGGCATGACAGTCGTTTGTGTAAATCTTTCAGGTTACCAAATTCTTTGGCTCTGGTTCTTTTTATGCTGTAATTATTCTTTTCGTTTCGCTATTTCATGAAATGGTATGTCTGGTAAGGCGGTTCGGAGAAGAAGATTTGACCTATCGGCTTTAGTTTCATTGAATTCCTTTTGCAATCTATAGTTCTCCGCAAGCTTGAATCTGCTAGCTCAGTCGTTGGAGAGTCAAAACATAAAAAAGGCCAACAAAACAACTATAAATTGTTTATCTCTCAGACCGATTCTTCTATAGGGCATCGTGTCACGTTGGCCGGTTCTGAAGAGAAGCTTTGATTTATTGACCCTTGGCAAACTCTGTATTATTCTGCTCAGCTGTTGTGTCCTTTTTAAAGCACAGCGAGGCTATGGAGTGTGGTGATGGCATTCATATGGAATAGTTGGGGCCGAATAGCCGCCGAAAATACGTCACTTAATCATTGGGTTGTCGGCCCAGTCGATGAAACAGATTTTCACATAAAAACAGATTCTAGACGTAACACTAGGAATTGAACCCAGGGAAGAACTCTGGAGAAATTCAGAGAGTCTATCTGTAGATAGATAGACCCATGGGTAAAGATTTTTAGTGGTAACGATTTATAGACGAAAAGAGACCTCGAAAATATATATATAACTTTATTCGTGTACAACTTACCTGATTTCTTAAGGGGCTACCGACCCGTGAAGAGTCTCTGCCTGAGACCCTCAGCCTGTAGCTTATCAGTTTGAGGGATCTCGGTAGACATTCGTTTGTTTAAGCCATAAGTTCTTGTGTGGTTCCGCTACTTCAGACAACAGAGCCATAAATTCCGTTGAGTCTATTTGTATCTAACTTGCTGAAATACATGTTGTCAGTTGCCACTTTGATTAGCTTTATGTAGATGGGTGTTAGTGCTTCTATATTGGGAACGAAAGGACCCGGGAGGTGCACGCAACTCTGATGTGGTTAGCTTATAACCATTTAGGTGAAGTTGATTTTTTTAGATTGCTGATTTTAGCCGAGCTCAAATTTTTATTTTCAAATCCGAACGGCTGATTTGAGAAGCTGTTCACGGATGTTTGTCAAGCGTTCGCAACAGGTGGCGCAGTATAAAAGCCTATAAAAAAAAATTAAAATTGTTCCGGGCATCGAACCTGAGATTCCTCCACCAGGGGTATACAGTACACAAAAACCACTGCACCAGTGCAATGTGCGACTACTGAGTGCTGGAGCTTTTGACAGTTTTCGCTCAATAAACTAGATGTCAATGACAAATGCGCAAAGCGATTACTAGGGTTCTAGTCTTCAAGTCAGGAGCAAGGTCACAGCTTTGTCAGTAACTACCCCCATCTAATGCGTGCCTAATTAAAAAAAATAAAAAATCCAGAAGCTACAGTGCTTTGCACAGATAAATGGCAAGCACACTCTTAGCATAGCCCTCGACTACGTAGTTCGGTTAGATACACGTGTGACACATTTGTGCGCAGTCCACATTTGAATTAACTTTAAAATGCCACTTTGTCCCTCGAATCGCTCCTCTTTGGGTTTTCATACTCGGAGATATTTAATTTTGTAAAAGTTTTCCAAGTGGAAGCACATTCAGATATATTTTGGCAAAACTCTCTCGACTGAATTCTTGACATAGGCTAAGGGCTAGCGAAAAATGTGAATGTGAACAGAACAACAATCGCGGGCATGACAAAAATAAATAAGAGCAAATTTAAATAAAACCCAACACACACACCCACACACAAACACAAGTGTGCAATTCCAAACACAAGCGGATCCTCCCTCCGCCCGCAATGCCCACAATAACTGCATGCGTAGGTACATAATGTTTGTAGGTACTAACTAATTGACGACCAAAAACTACTTGGAAGGCAAAAAGTACCCTTCTGAGATATAAACGATTAAAATGCAACCCACACACGTTCTAATAGCCAGAAAAAAAGAAGAAGATTTAAACCTACTTAAATATTGCAATTTGTCTCCTTTCCATGATATCCGTTTTAATCCTTGAACAAGTTTGTCTAATTGTTATTTCCTGGTTAATCCACTGCTGGCACTGGTTTTTGTTCCTTATGCGAAGGCTTGTTGCAAATAGGGTTAGTACATTTGTACATTTTCATTTGTTAAATTTGTTCACTTGTTTGCACTAACCTAATCAGAAAAAAACAAAAATCACACACACACTCACACAGAAACGCGTTTTAACACGGCCGAGATGAAGAGGTTAAAAACAAAACACCAGTTGTAGGTATTCCCGTATGTACAGAAAATTAATTAATTTTTCCCAAATATGACGCGTTTTGATCTAAAAGACGCGGTGGAGTTACCAGCCAAGTTAATGAAAATTATTTTTATTTTTTTTTTTTTTTTGTTTGATTTCAGCTGCTGCTGCTCAACGAGAGATACTCGATTTTTCCCGACTCGAACTGACAAAGCGAACAGAAATTCGGTTTCTTGCCTCGAATGTTAAATCCTGGTTACTTTTTAATACTTCATAGCACTGTACACACAAGGGGGTTGTTATGGTGATTACCGACGACTCATTTATAGAGAGGGAGGGCGACAAAAATACGTTTGTTATTTTACTATTTTCAATAATTGTTTTTTTTTTTAGTATTTTTTTGCAATTTGATCGCCGTCCTTTTGCAATTAGTATTGTATTCTCGTTATTAAACAAAAACAAACCAATCCCTAAACTGTGTTAGTCGACTAACGAAACGATGATTGTATACGGCAGAGGGAAACCTCTTGGCTAGTGTAATAATAATAATAATAATAATAATAACAATAAAGATAAATCCGAATAATATACAACCCGGGGTTCGTTACATAAAACGAACTAAACTAAGACTGAAGGCGATAATATGGGTAATTCGCTTCTCTCTCTACACTCAACGCACGAAACACGACCAACATGTAAAAAAAGAGGAGCGCAGTCAGCGCGCAGTTTGTGTCCTGTGCTAGTGTTGGCGTGTGTTCGATTGTATTCGGGGTTGAAGTTTCCCCTGGTGATGGCGATTTCATCCCCTTGTAGTGGTAGGAAACGAGCGACGACACGACGCACAGTGTCGAACCTACCCTATGCGCATATCAAAACCCAATGTGTCATATTATAAGGGTTGAGGATTGCGACTTGTGCGTGTGTGTGTGTGTGTGGAATTTGGAATGTGGTAGGTATATTTTTTTCTTAACCTCGTGTCGTCGACGAATCGTGTTTTATTTTCCTCCCCCTTTGGTTAAAATTTCCAAATACGAAAGAAAGGATAGAAATTAAAGGGAAATATTGAAAGAGCTTGACAGAATGTCATACGGTTTATTTCGTTTTCAGTTTGATTATGGCTACTCTGTACCCGTCTATGTTTGATGCTTGATGGTGAACGTGGAGTTGGACCTTTAGGGAGACTGCGCTGTCGAATCTCGAATGTATGGTTTTGAGTACACTTCCGTTGGCTCTTTCAGATTAAGTTACGTTTCCCTCTTGGTAGGATGGCATTAAGTTTGTTTTTCAGAGTGACTGGCAACGAATCTGTCTGCAAGAATGCAAGCATTTGTGGTAAAGTGTTTTAAGTTTTCCTATGCACGCTTGATGAGCGACTGAAGCCAAATGCTCCGGCCCTATGACCCTTAGTATTCGCGCAACACTAATAATAGGCTAGATTTTTCATCTAACATTACCCAATGCGCCCTATAAAATATTTAGTGTAAGTAAGGCTTTTCGAGTTCAACGTGGAGGGACAATGCAGAGGAGGACACATTAATCGTAAGTCGCTTGCAGTGCGCAACTTGAGGCAGTTAGCAAGGTTACTAAATAGGATTGTTATTGATAAGTGTGTTTTTATCGTTCAACTGCACGACTCGTATGACTTCATCAAAAACAAAAACGAGTCTTTGAGGCCAGCCCTGAGGAATAAAGCAGAAAATGAAGACCATCGGTGGATCTAAACCCTCGGTACACATATACTGCGTATCTGGCATGGCGAACTTGAAATCCACGCTTTTTGTCAGATGTTTATTTAAAATAACTGTTATCCCTAAGGGTATGCAACAGAAAATTATAACAAATCAAGCATTTCAGATTTTGCACTAACAAAAAGAGTCAAAGTATACGTATTTGGAAAATCGATAAGCATCTGTCACTCCCTGTGAATGAAGAAGCATTTAAACGTTACACTTGAGTATTTTCAGTTGGAAAATCAATAAGAATAATCGTAGACTTGAATAGCTTTGACGCATCAATGGTTTGAGAAATCGATCAGTTCAGGCTGAGTGACAAAGACTATCCAAACCAGACAGTCGGCTTCCCTGAAAACCCTCTCTCTTTCCTGTCAAAATTAATGGCCGACGGGTGGAACTATTTCAATCTCAAACATTTTGTAAATAATTTTAAAGCAAGTAGTATTAGTGTGGTTTTTTAGCCAACTCTATCCATATTCGGTGACGAACAATGCTCTCCCATTAACATTTTTAGTTTTTCTTATATGAGATATGATATCTTTGGCAGCAGCGTTCAGGTAGCAGTCTAATGTAAACTCTGGGCTGGGGGTTCTTGTAAAAATGAGTTGACAACATGCAAATTTCACCAAAGAATTTTAGAACATATCTCTATATTTGTAAAAGAATCAAACTATAAATCGAAATTTTGTACTAGATGTTACACACGAAGACGAACAGTACATCAAAGAAATATTTAAAATAGCTACAAAATGCAAATGCCAATATTTTTTTTCGAAAATGTAAAATCTAATGAAGATATTAATTAAATTAAATTTTAATTAATTAAATAGGAAAATTGATATCTAATGCTATATTGGATAACATGTGACTAACAATTTAATTTAGCAATAAAAAAAAAACATATTATCCCAAGGCTGTTAAAATAACTTTATATTAAAATATAAAAAGAAAACTTAAAAGTTAAAAAAAAAGTCTTTAACAAAATTGTAAAAAGTATCATGACATGCATTTCTCTGAGATATTGACAAATGATTATTATATCATGGTATTGGGCTAGATCATGTTAGGAGCTCCATTTGATGCCATAAATTTTAAAATGTCTTAAGCTGAACACAGCCCCCACACTTGATACCCCACCATCTAAATGGAGGCACAGCCATACACATAATATCTCAGTACAGGATTTTTTAACTACAAGTGAGGTGCCAATGTTGCTTATAGGCAGTCGCGTTTTTGGTTCAGTAGACGGTCTATTGCGGCGCATCCGCATACAAGGATACACATTGAACTGCATTTAGTACACAGCAATATTAAAGCCCAGGAGTTCGCCAAGTTATTCCATCACAATGGGTAGTAACATGACCGAGCCCTTCGAAGTCGGAAAATGTTTGAGACAAGCCGAGCGACGAGCTATATAGGTAGTCTCAATTTCTTTAGCAGAATTGAAGCAATTGTACAAAGCTATTATAAGATATATTTTTATATATATATTTCCAACTGCTCGCTTAGGCTCCAATTGCTCGATATTGACATTTTCGAAGGAGTCAGCACCGCATTAGCAAGCTATGAAAGTTTCTGATGCTCCATTTCTGGCTAGGGAGTCAGCCTCTATTCCTACGGGGCCGGGCACCCAGCAGATATTTATTTAGTTTCTGCTACCAAGTTAAAGAAGTTTTTGTAAGCATTATCTTAGAAGTAAATAAAGCGCATTACCTGCGGAGTATGATTTAAAAATCAACAAATAAACAGTCTCCTTATCTGCATAGCTATTATGACGTTAAGAGCTTCTGACACAGGTTATATGAACATATTTCTGTGCCTTGCAAGCTTTCGAGAGCTTTGCGATAAATATATAATTTTTATAGGAACTTAAAGCAACGTTTTGAGGAGATCTGTAAGCCCGGCATTATTTCGATTTATTGATTTGACACAACGGCAATTATTTTGAGGAGATCTGTAAACCCGGCATTATTTCGATTTGTTGAATTGGCACAGCGCCATACGTACAGTTGCTACAAAACTTTTGTTAAAAGAATAAATCTGACAGTTTTTAACCTTTTTTATTAGTTCAGAAACTTTCGATTGCCGACTTTGAGGGCGAGGATAGGCACTCTATTTTAATGCGTTTGGTGGAACTGCAAATGATGCTGCGATTAATTATTTATAAAGAGAGATATAGATTTGAGACACAGGGCTAGGGCACCAAGATTGCATTATCCAACTAACACAGAAAGAATGCGAATGTCGTCAGTTCAGGGCTATTCTGTTTTCGAATTTTATCATGGATGTTGAGTTTCAAGAAATCTATTCTGGACTGGGACAAAGTATATGTGACACAGTCTTAGCTTCCTATGGGCAAAGTTAACAGGAATCATTCTCCCATTTACCTTAAGTGTGCATAAAAGTCCATTTCAATATTCCCCGACTCGTGCTTACAAAGATTTTTTGACTGGGTAGCAGGATCCTTCTGTCGAAAGTTGTTCTGTTACCAATAGCTTTACGGTCAAAAGTTCAAAAGGTCAAAAAGTCAAAACGTCAAGAGGTCAAAAGGTCAAGAGGTCAAGAGGTCAAGAGGTCAAATGGTCAAAAAGTCAAAAGGTCAAGAGGTCAAAAGTCAAAAGGTCAAGACGTCAAGATGTAAAAACTTCAAAAGGTCAAGAGATGTAAAGGTCAAGGAGCCAAAGGATAAAAAGATAAAGAGTTCAAAAGTCAAAAAGTCAAGAAGTTAAAAGGTCAAATGGTCAAAAAGTCGAAAGGTCAAGAGGTCGAAAGGTCAAGAAGTCAGAAGGTCAAAAGGCCAAAAGGTCAAGAAGTCAAAAGGTCAAAGGTCAAGTGGTCAAAAGATCAAAAGGTCAAAAGTTTAAAAGGTCAAGAAGTAAGTTCAAGGTAAATGGTCAAAAGGTGAAATATTTGGTTGCGCACAAATTAAAATGCCACCGATCTTGTAGTGTTTGTCTAATTTTCGGATGATAAGAAATGTACCCTTCAAATCCGAACTTTTTAATGTTCTATCCAACAAGTCAACTTAAGGCTTACTGTAGTATCAGTAACATAAATAAAATAAGAGCAGGCGATTCAATTAAAAAAAAAAAAATTGGAAAAGAAAAGAAGTAAAAGAGAACAGAAAGAAATAAAATATCACTAAGGATACTAAGGATAGACAGGCAATCCTCAAGATAAGAACTTATGAAAATTCTACATCCTCTACAAAAAAAAAATTGAGGACCTCTGTAAATTAAAACATATAGAGCTACTCAAAATGCGACTAATCTCCTCTACAAATTAGAGTCAAATCAACCTAAAAAAGCTATATTTAATTTCAAGCTTACAGCTAAATAGCTTTAGTTGGATGATGCATATACGCAATACACATTTAATAAGGCACACAGGGTTGACAGACTTCCGGGACTCTCGGGGATTGCCCAGATATTTTTTTAAACAGTTTAAAACAGTTTGCCCATTTAAAATCGCAAAGGTTATGGCAGAACATATCTATTTCTTCTAATTCCAAAAACTTTGAAATGTTTTTCATTTGAAAAGGTTAGAATGTGGCTGAACTCGTCCACTTGAAACTGAAAATAATGAACTTAAATGCCAGGTCTTTTACGACCGGGTTTAACACCTCGGTTAGGCAATTTACTCCACAGGTAAATGTATAAAATTATATATATAATATAATATATAAGATATAATATAAGATATATAAGATTTGTGTTTTTTTTTTAATTCTCTTTTATTTTTCGATCGCTGTAAAAAGAAAGAAGAACGCGGGGAATGAATTCTGGTTGCAGTTCATCGAGGTATTACCGTGAAATTTTTTTACGAGATTGTGAAGTGGAACAACTCTGTTTTTCATTGGACTTCACTGGTGCTGTAAGTTCATTTATTTTTATTAAAAATTATGTCCCTTCAGGGAGTACATTAGATGTCTACGATAAACATATATCTAATATTTAGTTTATTTTTGAAATGTATGATTATGTCTTCCAATAGTACCTATAGGTATGGTATGTATTTCGGAAGATTTTTAATTCCTATGACATTGTTTGGTCTTGGTCCGAACTTGATAAAATGCTTATGCCATGTAACTTAAAGAAAGATATTGAATTTATTTCAATTGATTTCCTGCTTTCAATTGTAAATGCATAAAATAGATTATTACATCCAGTTTTTATTTGCTGTAATGATATCAAGGCAAATACTTTTGAAGCCCCATTCTCTGTTAAATAACTCAATTTAATCTAATCTATTTAACCAATTTATCTATTTAAGTTGTGGTGTATGACTTTTTAAAAGCATACAGTAACCCGACTAAAATGTTAAATTTTTAAAAAATTAATTTTAATGGTTTTAATTGTTATCTACCTTAATGACATTAATTGGAACAATAGTCTATATTCTAGAAAACCTATCCCTTCAGGAGTCATATAATTGTTTCAAACGGATTCAAATCTTTTGTCCCATTTAGGTCGAAGAAGAACTTATCTAAGCCTCCTTGGTACAATAAAAGAATCTCTTTTCTTAAGAATCTTAAAAACAAGGTTCAAAAACATTCTAAAGAGTCAGGTTGTCCTAGGGATTACGAAATCTTTGACAAACTGCGTAAAGGCTTTCTTGCGTTAAGTAAATTTCTGCAAAAAAAATTATATTAGCGAAATAGAAAATAAAATAAAAATAAACGATTTCATAAATAGAAAACGTAAATCTACTGGCCTACACACATCCATGGTTTATAAAAATATAGAATCCATGGATGTTAATTCAACACTGGATTTTTTTTTTGCGAATTCCTTTGAATCTGTGTACTCAAAGACCAACACCCCTAGTTTTGTACCAGCTACCGAATGCAAAATTGATTTTTTTTTTGGAAAATGTGCTGGGACCAAACTCGTTGTCAATTATTGTGGATTTCAACTTTGAGATCAATGAGGTTTTGAATTATGTCGATTTACATTTTTCTCGCAATCGCTTCAAAAGTATTTTATTTGATTTATTGGCATTACCTTAGTCTTAAGTAGCTATTTTTCTTTAATTTAAACAACAGATATTTTTACATACTTGTAATCTGTATAGCTTAGCTAGTTGATGAAATGAAATGAATAAATAAATAAATAGATATTTTTTTACGAGACTTTTGTTATTTAAACCTTAGAATCTATATTTTAAAGTACGTAGTGCAATAAGAAAATAGAATCTCCCTTTCTTTTGTAATAAAAACAAAAAATTCTGTTTTCATTTAAAACTGGCAACCTTACCAACCGAAAAACTCGTAGAAAAAAAAAACATCAGGCAATCCGGGAGTGCCGACAGAAGTTATTACTTGAACAATTACGTGTGTATTTTTCGAATCGTCAGGAGATTTTTTATTGCACAGGAAATACCTACATAAAACTGTTTTGGGAGTAAAAACAGCGAACAAAAAAATCGACAACAGCGACACCTATTGGGTCCAAAACTATCCTATCTTTCTAGCTGCATACAACCATGCACACAAACAAAGTTACATTGAGATTGGTTGAGTTTCTCAAAAAAATCGACAACAGCGCCACCTATCGAGTGCAAAACTATCATATCTTTCTAGCTGCATACAAATGGTTGAGTTTCTCAAAAAAATCGACAACCGCACCACCTATCGGGTCCAAAGCTATCGTATCTTTCTCGCTGCATCCAACCATGCTCCCATACAAAGTTTCATTGAGATCGGTTGAGTTTCTCAGAAAATGGACAACAGCGCCACCTATCGGGTGTCGGTTTCTCGGTGACGATGACGCGGTGTCGTTTTAAAGGTAACGCGAATTCATCATTTTCTTCCCATCTAAAAGTGGCCAACGCACCTAAAGAAGTAATAACTTCAAAAATTGCAAATGTTATTAACATTTAACAATGACTTTAGAATACGCTGGTCATTTGAAATTAATTATGATTATGAATTGTCATTGAACGACCGCTACCTTAGATAGATACCTTCTGCTCAAATCTTTCTAACTAACATTGGATAGACTGTATAAATTTGGGTATTTTCGAGGTTTGTGGCATGCATTTCGGTGGCAACATGTCAAACATCGCAACACACCCTGTATGCCTTACCTACAAAGATCCATTGGCATAAATTATTCCATCTAACCTTCACAAGAATACCTACCTTGCAAGTAGTACAATGGAGACCTAATACCGAATATAAAAGTAGCTAGTCCATTGACCCCACTTTCGTCTTTATGTGTGTGACAATTTTAAATTTTTTTGTACCTACTTTGTAAACCATTCGTAGTTTTTGTATAATCGACCAGAGAACAGGTGTCCCGTCTTTCCTACTTCTGATTCTGATATAGGAAAGCCACATTTCTCTCAAATCATTGCATATGGTTGCAACAAAATTATATCACTTTGCAACGCTGCATTGAATGAAACACCCCACTTGCTGTGGGCTGGTCTGGTATCTATACCTATATTTGATACGGTTTTCTTAAATGCGTTTTCTTCGCTGTGGCTACAGCTGGCAGTGGCTACTGAACGTCTACTTACATCTCGAACGCCACATTACATTCACTTCACTGGACGATGACGTTGCAGTATTATGATCCCTGTATTATGATCCCAGCGACGCCATAAGGAATGATAGTGAGGGTCATTGCCACCGTACCGAGACGATATTTCAGTGAGATATGCTTTACCATACTCACCATACTCACCGTTTGTGTGGAACTGCATGTGCTCGGAACGAAGCGAATGCCAACATTTTGGATAAGGGTGCAACGAATTTATTCAAGGGGGATGGATGATATAATTCTCGCCCTTTGATTGCGGGTTCCTGTTCGAAACCGGAACAAGACAATAGCCACACTATATTCAGTAGTGCATGTGTTGTTTGAGAGAGTTTTTTATTTGTATGACTGTATGAAGCAGCTGGTTGAAATGCGATGAAGGGCAAACAAAAAAATATGTTCGTGCAAAAGGAAAAGGGTAGAAACTGTGTCATCAGCTGATTTCATGTGTGGCATGGATTTGCGAAAATTGCAAGTGCGAGAAGTGTGATGGAGGTGGTTCTTAATTGTGTGATTTACATTTTTTTCTTATAAAAAAAATAGGATTCTAATTCAGAAAAATTCCGGTCCATTAGACTCGAAGCAGAAATCTCTTTTTGCGTGTTATGCGGGAGGAACTCTGATGTAATTCGTTTCGCTTATATTTTTGGGTGACCGCCTGTTGGGGTAGGCGCCCGCCGCCCAGGTCACGTCACAACCAATGACTCTATCCACTGCCAGCCTCCAGTCCTCTTCGATTAATATCTAACAGCCTGTCGAGAACTGTGCGGTGTACCTACAAAAATGGTCGATAGCTTTTGCTTTACACGTCAAATCATACTTAAAACGGTAGGTGATGTTTTTATGCCTCCTACCTATTTTTCTCATGACACTGTTTCATCGTTGAATTACGTTTTGATATAAGTAATTTTTTAAGAGCCCTTTTTGCTGCATCCAAGCATTGTCCTCCTATATAAAAATGTATTGGATGAAAAAATTGTACAGCGACGAACAACAATTGCTGTTATATCTACTAAGCATCTGCTAAAACTTCGTGCCTAAACGTTTGTTAGGGACACCGTCAGTGGGACAATCGACTCTGATACTCTCACTAAAGAGTTATCTACTGAAGAGGACCGTTAGAATATCACAATACCAAGACAAATTTGATTCTCTGTTGAAACGTTTCATTTGCTGAACTAGTCGAGTTCCTTGCGATACATTGGACGAGGCGGATTACATCAGTTTCGGTTAATTGGCGGTGCAGACAAAGATATAAAGGGATCTACCTACAGGAAAACTTGAGAGAAGAGACTGAAAGACTGAAATTCGGGGCTAAATTAAAATGTACTCGTTGACGTTTTGCACAGGTTCTGAAATATTAAAACTCGTTGAGGAAATGTGTGAGTGCAGGTGTAGTCGGGGTAAAAAAAAAAAGAAAACTTTCAATTAAACGGCAGTCTGGATCACTGTTGGGACGTGGGACGGCCTGTGTTAACTAAAATTAAGTTTAAAATCACCATCTGGGAACCCGATTTTTTCTAAACTTGGCAAATAAAATAAAATTACGTACGTCCTTCCGGCCATAAAAATTTTCTTTTCTTTTTCTTCAGAATAAATCACTTTTCCTGTTGACTTTGTATTCACCAGTTTGACTTGTTTCTTATGGCGTAAAAAATCGCTATAATATTTCGCCATCGTTGGCCGTTAGCATAATCGCGAACAGTTTTTAAATTATTGACAGAATTTGAAAGGGAACAACGCATAGTCACATTCCCATTGCATTTGACTTCTCACAGAAAGATAAGCTTCTTGTACTTTCCAATAGCTTCGTTGTCAAAGTAGACTTAAGATCGTCGGTAGTCGGAGGATTATATCCTCACTCGGCCACTGACGATTGTCGGCGTAGGCAGTTCTATTTTGGTAGATAGTTTTTAATTTTTCCCATGGATAATAATTAACTTATAGGTACATTTTTCCATATTTATGGATTCCTGAAAGCATTTGCCCTGTTTTTGCACCATTTTAGT